>WOXC01011984.1:0-736926 GCA_011680675.1 Gymnobelideus leadbeateri
GCCCTGGTCTGTTCCCGTTGGCTCCACAGAGCTCCTGACACTCTCTCTTCTCACCCCTGGCACTGTGTGTGTGTATGTGTGTGTTGGGGAAGGAGGATGGGAGGTGTGATGGACAGGGTTGATAAGTCTCCTTCACAATCCTGATGATAACCACATTTAAGGAGGTTTGGAGAGAGCACAGGAGGGATTCAGAGATGACAACAGGAACATGACAAGTTCTCAGCCTGTACCACAGGTTTTTCAGGCTTTCGAGAAGGTGGCATGCAACATTGGGACAGAGGAAGGACACCGTCAGAGAAAAGCAGCACATTATAAATGAAGACAGTATGTTTTCCAGAAAAACAAAAATTCTTATGGATTCAAAACTGATTAAACAATGTATATAGATGAATACACAGTAAGAAATGAAATAGGATTACATTACCAGATCCCCTATCTAAGATTCACCTGCCTCCAGTGGCCCTCACTCCTCGACAAAGTTGTGGACTTCCAGCCCCAGAGAAACTAAGGAAACTTTCCAGATCATTCTATCTCAAGATTCAGGACAGTTTCTTAATCCAAGAAATAGGTTCTCTGTATGAACCATGAGCTAAACTGGGCCTGAGCACAAACTAGATGAGGAATCTTTTCTCCTTCACTTAAGTCCAGTCAGAGAAAGGAATGACAATGAATATAGTGTCTTAGCAATAATTTCTCTTAACCATCTAGACTGGGTCCCTAATGTCATAACACTAATTAATATGTCATTAAATTTATCAATACCAGTGTCACACTAGATAGGAAGACAGTCACCCCCAAAGAGTGTTCCTAATCATGATCATAATAACAGATGAAAGTCTGAACATAGCAGGAATTGGATCTAAATTTAAATTTTAAAAATTAAATTTTTGTGGAATAACATAGCCATACACACAGAAGAGGCTGCAGAGTAAAAACATGGCAATACCTGTTAGCAACTTCTCTTGGAAGTTCTTAAGATTACTATGAAAATCAGATACTGGCCTCAGAGACTTGTCAACCTGTATGGCTTTGTTTTAAGCTATGGATACATCTAAAATAAAACCCTTTTATGTTTTAGTTGGTCTGCTGACATCTTTTTTTGGCTCTCTTGACTCAAAGATATAATTCTCATTAATATTCAAGTAGGCTATTTTCTCCTTTGCCACACTAGCAGAGTTCATTATATATACTCTATTCCCATCACCCCCTTAACTGCCAATGGAAGATATCATGGTATCTCAGGGAAATTTGGGGAAGGAGGGAAATACCCCAAATTTTCAGGAACTGACACAGTATATTTAATTCTGTCCATTAAATGCATACAATGTACAAACAAATTCTAAAACCTATAATTTACAATTTGGGACTCAAAGCCCCAGTGCAAACTTATACTACAATTGATTAAGGTAATCACTATTTCTAATTGACACCAAAGTTGGAATCTCACAAGCAGAAGAATATGCTATATAAATTACAAAGCTAGGCTAATTTTTAAATTATGTACAAATAAGAAAAGGAAAATCAAAAGATCAAAAGAAGAGCTGTGCCTTTGTGATAAGTCAAGGGAAAATCCTACTGAGAATCACTGTACATCAGTATTGTCTTTCATGTTCAAAGATGATTGGAATCTTCAATAAAAAATGTTCATAAAAACAGAGCATCAATAAAACATTTTTAAGAAGAGGTAATATTTTGTGTGATATTCTCCATTTAAGTAGGCAGGAAAATGTGTGACATATTTTAGAAAATTTTCTACCCCAAATGCTAAAAATAAATTAAATTTTGTTGCTTAAGGCTAGCCAGAAAGCTTGCAATCCAGAAAGAAGAGTAATCCCACAAGACCCAAACAAGGGAAGAATTACTAAAGCAATAGTGGTAGTCTTCAAATTATTTCAATGAATATTTTTATAGTTGTGGTCAAGTGTCTTTAATAAACTGAATTCTTCCCCTCAGTCACCCAGGGAAGGGAAGCCAAAATTAGAGACACAAAGAATGAATGAAAAGTCCACTTCCTTGCCCAGAACTGAGGGGGGATAAAATCCTTCAAACTTTCCTGGGTCTCAGGTTCTCAGAATTCTTTAGGACCAGATAACCATTTTCATGAAATAAAAATTCTGAGGCCTAGAGGATTGCAGAAGTCCTAATAGCAAGACCTTGAAATAGGAAATGAAACTGGGAGAAAAGAAAGAAGCCTTGGAGATGTCAGAGGATATGGGGAACCCAATTCCCATCTTCCTTACCCCACCCCTCCATACCGTCTGCTGCTGCTCTGTCCAGTTCACCTCAAAGCCATCAAATGCATGGCTCTGCCAGTTCTTATCCAGCTCTCGGATGATAAGGTTTTCTACCCGACAGAGGAAGGAGGCCAAGCCAGGGATATCTTGCTGGGATGCATAGCCTAGGGCCACAGGAGAAGGCGGGTCAGTTTGTACTTCTGCATCAACCTGTTCACGGGCTTGGCAGGCACCTTCTGAAGTAGAAATGCTGGCAGTCTGGCAACTTTTCTAGGGAAGAGTAATAAGGAAGAACACAGTATTTAGGACAAATTTATCTTCAAACCATGACAAATGGGATGGATACAGAGAAGCATAAACAGCTCTACATGAACTGATGCAGAGTGAAGCAATCAGGGCTGAGAAAATAATATATACAATGATTACAAGAATGCAAATAGAATGAATCACCACCAAAAAGAAAAAATCAAAAGTGAATGTTGAAAAATTACAAAGAACATACATGGCTCAAAAGAAAAGATAAAGAGAAAACATTCCCATTCTACACCTTTGCAGAGATGGGAGGTTCACAAATGTTGCACATTATACCTATTTCTCAGACCTCTCACTATATTAATCAGTTATACTGATTTTTTCTTCTTTTTCTTTTTTTTCCTTTAAAAAAATACTATTTGCTTTATGGAATGACTCACTGGGAGGAGGGGGGCAGACAAATACTGGAGGAAACTGGTGATTAAAAAAAAGATATTAACAAAAACTTATTTTTAAAAAAGAATCATAGTATTTTAGAGTTAAAAAAGGGCTTTTGAAATAATCTAGTCCAAACTCTTTTTTTTCCACTTTTTTGTTGGTTTTTTTTTCTTTCTTTCTCATGGTTTTCCCTTTTTGTTCTGATTCTTCTTTCACAATATGACTAGTGTGGGAATATGTTTAACATGATGTGCATGTATAACCTATATCAGATTGCTTGCTATCTTGGGGAGGGTGGAGGGAAGGAAGGGAGGGAGAAAAATTTGGAACTCAAAATCTTATAAGAATGAATGCTGAAAACTATCTTGACATGTAATTGGAAAAAATAAAATATTAAGTGATTTTAAAAAACCCAAAATGAAAATTTCAAGAAATATTATGAGCAAAATCCAGAACTCCCATTCAAGGAAAATATACCACAAGAAGTCAAAAGAAAGAATTCAAGTACTGAAGAGCCACAATCAGGATCACACACAATTTGGCAGCCACCACTATAAAGAAACATAAAACTTGGACTACAACATTCTAAGAGGCAAAAGATCTAGGATTATAACCAAGAACAACTTACTCAGAAAAAATGAGTATAATTCTGCAGAGGGAAAATTGAACTTTTAATAAAATATAGAACTTCCAAGCATTCTCAATAAAAAGACCAGAGCTATGAAGAAATTCTGAAGTACAAACATAGAAGTAAAGAAAAATATAAAAAAGGTAAACATCAGAAATCATAAGGGATTACACAAGGTTAAACTGTTCTACATTCTTATATGGGTAAATGATACATGTAACCTTTCAGAACTTTATTCTCACCAGGAGTCATAGAAGGAATGTAATTATACAGAGGGCCTGAGTGGGATTCTGCTGTGTTTGGATAATCTCCTTTTTGCTTTTTTTTTTTTTTTGGAGGGCAATTGGGGTTAAGTAACTTGCCCAAGGTCACACGGCTAGGTTTTTTGTTTGTGTGTGCGTTAAGTGTCTGAGGCCGAATCTGAACTCATGTCCTTCTGACTCCAGGGCCGATGCTCTACTCACTGCGCCACCTAGCCACCCCTGGATAATCTCAAACTAAGAATGGAAGGGGTGGGAAAAACAAATGCACTAAAAGAGTAAAGAATGGACATGAAAAATGGGGGAAATTATTTTACATAAATGGGGTGCTATAAAGCCAAGCACAAGCAGCTTTCCAGAGGACTGCTGCTGAGAACATCTTTCAAGGTTCTGATTACACAGTATAGTAAACTATTTATTCAGTAACAAACTAAGACAAAACATTCAAAGAAACTCAAGGTATAGCATTCACAATGTTACAACTTATCACTAAAATAGCCACATAGTTTTCACCAAAGTGGTCACATAGTTTTAAGCAAAGTACATTCATTTAGTTAATCACAAAGTCCTCAATTCAATCACAAAGTACAAAAGTCAAAGTCCTCCACCCATGGGATGCAATTAAGTTACAATATTGTCAGTCAGCACTACTCAGTGCCCTCTTAAGGTGTAGTGGAAAGTACAAAGGCCATCCACCTCCAGGTTACAAGTAAATTACAATTCCATCAGTCAGCATTAAATACCCAAGGAGAGGTCTTTTCATCTTGAGTCTAGGCAGGCTCTCAGCTTCCATGGTTCCTTTTCCATGGTCCCAGCTACTGCCCAAATCTAACCAACTGCCACTTGAGTTCAAAGGCAGACAGCTCCCAGTTCTCTGTCCAGCTCTCCATGCAGTTTCTGTTCCACAATGAAGCCCATACATAGTGTCTAGTCCACCCCAAGTCCCCATTCAAATACCAGGAAACTGAGTCCCAGACCCAGAAAGTCAAAGTCATTACAGTAACCACGAAGTTGGTACAAATGGTCAATACAGTGAATACCCACATTCCCAAGCCCCCACAACAGAACAGGCTCCCAGAAGCAAGGGTTCTCCTCTCTCACTCATGGAAGCTCCTCAGCCTGGCTCTCAGAAGCTCCCAGCAGAAGTTCTCAGAAGAAAAATCTCAGCAGAAGCTCCATTTTCAAAATCAAAATCACTTTCTGGCCTCTCCTCCTCAGCCTCCATGTGGCTTGCTCCGAGAAGTTCTGTCTCAGTTCTCAGTTCTCATCTTAGTTCTTCTCAATTCTCAGTTCAGCCCTCAGTCCAGCAGGAACAGCTCAGACTCCAGAGGCTTGCTGAGAGAAATTCTGGCCTCTCTCAGCTTGGGCTTTTCCTTATATAAGGCATTATCTCCTCCCTGTTACAACAGGAAGTTCCTCCCACTGTGGGATTCACAAGTTCCGGATGTAATACTTGATACAATCACAGCTGAAACAAGGTGCTAAGTATTTGCCAATACAAGGGGATCTTCAAATTACATACAGCAAAAGGGAGCAGTGGAATAGGAACAGATGACACTTTACATCTAAATTAAAGGGCAGAAGAATACACATACATGCATAGTTGGACATGGAATATATCCTGCTCAACAGGAAAATGGAAAGGAAAAGAGTTAAGGAGGAAATAAGAAGGAGGATAGATGAAGGGATACATTAGTTAGAAGTAAAAGAGACTTTTAAAGAGGAGGCAGGGAGGAAAAAGAAGTACAAGAGAATACGGTTTAGATAAATACAGAGTTAGCTGAAAAGTGAGTGGGATGAGCTCACCCATAAAAAGGGAAGAAGAAAGCAGACTAGATTAGAACTCAGAATCCAAAACATTGTTTACAAGAAATACACTTTAAAACAGAAGTTACACACAGAGTTAAAATAAGGAGCTAGGGCAGACGCCATCACACTTCAGCTTAAGTCAAAAAGGCAGGGATAGCAATCATAGTCTCGGACAAAACAGAATGAAAAAGAGACCCAATTCAAAGGAGATAAGCAAAAATAACCTTTTTTTCCCCAGGAGGGAGGAGGCCAAGGCAATCAGGGTTAAGTGACTCACCCAGGGTCAAGTGTCAAGTGTCTGAGGCCAAATTTGAACTGAGATTCTCCTGACTCCAAAGACAGTGCTCCATCCACTACACTACCTAGGTGCCCCAAAAACCTACATTTTGCTAAAAGGTACCATAGACAATAAATTTATATCAATACTAAACTTAAAAATACCAAATGGCATAGCATCTAAATTCTTAAGGAAATTTTAAATGTTACAAGAAGAAATACACAATATATAGGCATATTAGTGGGAGACCTCAATTTATCCTTCTCAGATCTAGATAAATAGAACAAAAAATGACAAAGGACATGATTTCAGAAAAACCTGGGAAGACTTGTATAAATTGATATAAAGTGAAATGAGCAGAATCAGGAGAACAATTTCTACAATACAACATATGAAAAGGTAAATCAACTTTGAAAGGTAAAGATAATCATCTTTGAAAGACTTATACACCTATAGATAGTACAAATTTCTTTCTTTTTTTTTTCTTTGTCTGGACATGACTAATGTGGGAATTTGTTTTGCATGTCTATAAATATTTGTAATAGGTTTGGATTTTGTTTTTTGGGGTTTTTTTGCCTTCTCAATGCATGGGGGAGGGGGGTAAGGGAAGGGAGAGAAATCAAAACTAAATATAAAATTGAATTTTTTTAATAAAAGAAAAAAGATAGGAGATAGAACATTTTATTTAAGGAAGAGCAAACAGGCCAGTATGACTAAATTATAAAATGTATTGGCTAGGTCATAAAGAGTTTTAAATACCAAAAGACTTTATGATCCTGGAAATAAATAATAAGGGAGCCAACTAGAGTTTACTGAGTGGGGGCAGTGGAGGGAGAGTATGATACAGTCATTTTGGCACTTGAGAAGAAACTTGAAGCAAAGAGAATAAATAAATAGGAGGCTATTACAATAGTCTAAGAAAGAGATGATGCGGGACTGAACTAAGGTGGCAGCTGTGTGAGAGAAGAGGAACATGGGAGAGATGTGGAAAATAGAAATGACAAGACTTGTCAAATGACTGGATATGTGAGGTGAGTGAGAATGAGAAATCAGAAATGACATTAATGTTTTGAACTTGAATGACTGCAAGGATGCTGGTACCCTCTTTAGTAACACAAAATTTGGAAAAGTGATAGGTTTGGAAGGAAAGATAATTAGTTCTCTTCTGAACAAGTTGAGTTCAAGGTGATTACAGGATGTCTAAATGTTCAATGTCTAATAAGCGGGTTGTTATGCAAGACTGTGGCTCAGAAGAAAAGACTGGTTGGTACTGGCTATAACGATCTGGGCATCATCTGCATAGAAATAATAAATGAATCTCGGGGAGAGAGAATATAAAGGAAGAAGAGGGCCCAGGAGAGAGTCTCATGGTATGTAAGTGGGAACATGGATATGGTACAGCAAAGGAGACCGAAAAGTAGTTAGAGAGTTAGCAATAGCACCAAGAAAGAAATGTCATGAAAACCCAGAGAGAAAAGACAATTGTGGAGTAGAAAGTCATAACCAGTGTTAATACCAGAGAGCTCAAAAAAACTAAAGATCAAAAAGAGACCCTTAGATCTGCCAAGTAAGACATCACTGGTAACTTTAAAGAGTCCAGTTTTAGTTGAATGATGATATCAGAAGGGAGAGTGCCAAGAGCTTAGAAGACAGTGAGAAGAGAGGAAGTGGAGACACTTCTTTCAGTAATTTAGTTGAGAAGGGGAGGTGAGATACAGTGTGAAAGCTGGCATGAAGGATGGAATCTAGTGTAAGTGTTTTAAGGACTGGGTAGTCTTGGGCAGGAAGGAAGAAACAAGTAGAGAAAAGACTGGAGATTAGAGAGTGGGGGGAATAATGTATACAATCTGCTGGAGAGGACAAAGGGGATGGCATTAAGACTAAGACTACAAATTGCAGAGAAGGTGCCAACCTGAATTGGTAGAAGGTGCTTCCTCACTTGGGAGTTCCTTAAACCATTGAAATGGTCTATTCCCTATCCCTTTCCCAATGTGGAAGGCATACTGCTAAGTGCTAGGTATATAAAGACAAAATCAAAACAGTCCTCTACCCTTAAGAAGTTTTTATTCTACTGTAAAGAGATGAGTAGATATATACTTATTTGAGGAAGAAGAAAGCACTAACAACTAGGTAAATCAGGAAAAGTTTCTCATAGAAGGTGAGCTGAACCTTGAAGAAAGCTTGAGATTCTAAGGGGCAGAGGTGAGGATGGAGGGTATATTGGAGACAGAGGATACCCTGTTGCAAAGGCACAGAGACAGAAGAAAGTGCTGAATTTGAGGAACAGCAAGTGTGCCAATTTTGCTTGAATGAAGAATATATGAAAAAGAATATGAAATAAGCCTAGAATGGTAGGCCAGACTATGAAGCACCTTAGCTGCTAAGTGAAGGAGTTTGTACCTTACAGGCAGCAGAGAACCACTGAAGGCTCTTGAATATCAGGTTGATATCTCTGAATCAGAACAGCAATTCAGGAAGCTTATTTTGATAGCTATGAATAGGATAGATTAGAGAAGGGAAAGACAAGGAGGAATCAATTTTTTTTTTTTTTTTGCTTTTTGGAGAGGGGAAGGCAGGGCAACTGGGTTAAGTGACTTGGCCAGGGTCACACATCGAGTTTTGTGTTACATGGCTGGACTTGAACTCACGTCCTTCTGACTCCAGGGCTAGTGCTCTATTCACTGCACTACCCAGTCACCCTGAAGGAATCAAATTTTAATAGACTATGTTGTGTAATATTAAAAAAGCAGGTGATAAATATGAACTAGAGTGGCAATAATATGTGTGGAGATGTAGGGATGAATGCCAAGTAGAATGAAGCAGAATCAACAATAATTGTCAAACAATTGGATGGGGAGGAGGGTAGAGTAAGGGAAAAGGAACATGTCAATATGCATAAACTTTTGACTCCCCCAAACTAAATTGGCTTCCCATTCTCTGTTAAGTATACCTTTATTCTGTCTCCTAACCATCTAGACTCAGTTATCTTTGACTTTTCTGTTGCCACCAAACAGTTGCCATATGAATTCAATTCTATCCCTATGATTTCTTACATTTGTCTCCTTCCTTCCATTTCCAGTCACCCCTCTAGTTCATATTTATAAACTCACACTTCCATTATTTGAATAGATTCATAAATGATCATTCTTCTTCTATTCTTCCCCCTCTCTAATCTATCCTATACTTCCTAATCTTCTTAAAGCATAATCCTGGTTAAACATCTCCCATCCTCAAAAGTTTTCCATGGCATCTCACTGCCTCCAGGATGAAGCCCAAACTCCTCAGCTAAAGTAATTGTCACATAACACTGCTTTGTAGACCAATATCTTATTCCATATCCCATAATAAATTCAAAACGGAGATATGTCCTTAATATTAAAGAACATACCATAAAACAAGAAGAGATGCATGGGTATGTATTCTTAACCAAAGGATAGAAGCAATTTCTTTCTTTCTTTTTTTTTTTTTTGCCTTTTGGAGAGGGGGAAGGCAGGGCAATTGACTTGTCCAAGGTCACATAGCTAATAAGTATTAAGTGTCTGAAGCCACATTTGAACTCAGGTCCTCCTGACTCCAGGCCCTATCCAGGGCCTCTATTAACTGTGCCACCTAGCTACCCCCAGTAGAAGCAATTTCAAAAGATAAACAAGATCATTTGATTACATGCAAGTGAAAAGCTTCTATACACACAAAAAAGAATGTACCTAGGACTAGAAGGGAAGCATACATGTATATGTATGTGTGTATATAAATATATATGTGTATATTGTATATACACATATAAATGAAGAAAAGCCATTCCCCAATAGATAAGTTGTCTTAGGATATGAACAAACAGTTTTCAAAGGAACTTCAAACTATTAACAACCATATAAAAGAATGCTCAGAATCATTAATAAAAAGAGAAAAAAGAGAAATGCAAATCAAAATAAGCCTGAGGCTTCATCCCATACTTTACAAATTGGCAAATATAATAAAATATACAAATAATCAATGTTGTAGGAAGAAGGGTACACTAATGCATTGTTGGTAGAGTTGCAAATAACTATAACCATTTTCGAAAGCAATTTAGAATTATGAAAATACAGTGGCTAAAAAGGCAGCTCAGTGGCATAGTAGATAGAGCACCAGGTCTGGAGTCAGGTATATTTGAGCTCAAATCTAGCCTTAGACAGTTACTAACTGTGCAACCTTAGACAAGTAATTCAATCTCTATCTTCTCAGTTCCCTCAACTGTAAAATAGGGAAAACGATAACACCCACCTACTAGTATTGTTGTGAGCATCAAATAAGTATTTGTAGCGCATTTAACATAGTACCTGAAACATAGTGACCACTAACTGCTTGTTTCTTTCCTTCCTAAAATGTCCATACCCTTTAACCCAGAGATTCTATTACTAGGTTACTACCTCAAGGAGGCCATCAATAAGAAGAAAAATTATTTATAGCAACACTTTTTGTAATAACAAAAAGCTGGAAACAAATCACAAAAAGTACCACAAACTCTGAGCTGCTCAGCCTAACTTTAAAGACTTTTCACAATCTGGTCTTTACCTAATTTTCCATCTTTATTTCCCAAAATAAACCCTATAATCTAGTCAAACTTGTCCACTTGCTGTCTCTGAAAACTTTTTCAATACTTCCAAAGATCTTTTTTATTTCACATTAAAATAAAACCTCAGCCTCCCCCATCCCTTGGTACTCAGTTTCATGGGTTGCTATACCTAAAAATATTCATCAACCAGAGCAAGTTTCTATCTTCACTTAGTAGGTCTATTATTAACACAAGTCCCTTCATCTTAGTCTTCTTCATCTCACAAATGGGATCATAAAAATCTCAAAATTGGAAAGTACCTCAGAAGCTATCTAGCTCAACCCACAGCTAAACAAAAATCTCCTTAGCAGAAATGGTTAAATTGTCATATATTTATGTAATAGAACACTATAATACAAGGATTCCTAACATAAGGCTTGGAGCTTTTAAAATACTTTAATTACTGTATTTCAATGTAATTTTATTTATTTTAAAACATCATTTTGAGGAGAGGTTTATAAGCTTCCCCAGAATGCCCCAGGAAGCCATGACACAAAAAAGTGAAGAAACAGATATAAGAAGCATAATAAAATCTAGAAAGCCCTTTTTGAAAGACTGTAGTGTGAAAACTGTAATGGAGTATACACTAACTATAACTATAGTTGGTAACTATAGGAAAGAAGATTGAGAATGAATAGACAAAGAATCCTGATAAGGACTTAGAGGGCATTATAGAAAAAAAAAACCATTAAGATACTTTATTCATTAAATTAGCTAATTTAGGGGTGTATAAGTGGTGCAGTGAATAGAGCACCAGCCCTGGAGTCAGGAGGACCAAAGTTCAAATCTGGCCTCAGACATTTAACACTCACTAGCCATGTGACCTTGGGCAAGTCACTTAATCCCAATTGCCCAGCCCTCTACCCTCCAAAAAAGAGAAAAAAAGTTTTTAAAAATTAACTAATTTAAATGTAAATTATTACTAAGCATGATTAGTTGGTTGTATTTATGTCTAATGTTGTTTTTAATGAATATCCCCAACAACATACCAGACAAGTGGGCAATCAACTAGCCTTTGTCTGAAGACATCCAGTGAGAGAGAACTTTAAGGCAAGAGGTTCATTTCATTTTTGAGTAGCTAAAATTTTTTAATAATATTTTATCTTTCCCCAGTTACATGTAAAGACAATTTTTAATATTTATTTAAAAATTTTTTCTCTTAGCCTCCCTCACCTCCCCCCTCCCTGATAGAGTAAGCAATTTGATATAGGTTATGCATGTTCAATAATACAAAACATATTATCATATCTAGCCATGACTCCCTGATCTTGTTTGTGAAGCTGATTTTTTCAACCTAAGTGTAAGACTATATTTATCCTTATTAGATTTCAATTTATTATATCTGGCCTAATATTCTAGCTTGAAATGATCTTTTTTGGATCTTGATTCTGTCATCCAACAGGTCATCTATCCTTCCCAGTCTTGTTTAATCTACAAATTTGAAAACCATACCATAAATAACTTTATCCAAGTCACTGGTTAAACATTAACTGAAGCGTTATTAAACAGGCACAGATTAGAGGGAAATGTACTAGAGACCTCATTCCAAGTGTACTTCAACCCATTAAGGACTACCCTGGGTCATCATCATTTCACCAGCTCTGAATCCACTGGATTATGGTATTCTCTATCCCACATCTCTCTGCCTTATTCACTGGAGCAGCCTGAGGACCTTTACCAAATGCTTCCCTTAAAACTAGATAGACTACAGATACACATGTCCTTGAAATACCAGAAAACCTATCAAAAAAGGAACATGAATCTAAAATGTCCCCCTCTTGGTGAAACCATGCTATCTCTTGGTAATCTATCCTGCCTTTCATTAATGGTCACTATCCAACCTTTTGGGGCACTCCACTAGAGAATTCTAACCAAACTGACATCAACCCTTTAATGACTATTCTTTCAGTGTGTCCATCCACCTATGTTGTCTAGGCCACAAGTCTCCATCATTCCCCTAAAAACAGCATGATAACTTGATGGAAAATGCTATCCACATCCAGAGAAAGAACTGTAGAGTCTGAATGCAGATTGAAGTATACTATTTTCTCTTTTGTTTCTTCCTTTTCATCAGACCTACCAAAGCTTTTCCCTTTTGTTCTGATTCATAACATAACATGACTAATGTGGAAATGTTTTATATGATTATACATATATAGCCTATATCAGATTGCTTGCCATCTTGGGGAGAGCAGGGAGGGAGAAAAAATTTGGAACTCAAATTTTTATAAAAGTGAATACTGAAAACTTTCTTTATATGTAACTAAAAAAAATAAAATACTATTAAGTACAGAGAAAAAAGAAATAATTAAAAAAAAAGGATAGCATGTACAAATAACAGTAACAACCAGCATTTATACAGCACCTGGAAGCACTTCACAAATGTGATCTCATTTGATCCTCACAACAACATTGGGAGGTAGGTTCTATCATCCTATTTTTACAGTTGAGGAAATGGAAGGAAACACCCAAAATTACCCAGCTGGTAAGTGACTGGATTTAAACTTGTGTCTTCATGATTCCAAGCTCAGTACTCTAGACACACAGCTGCCCAAAGGTTTTGCTAAAAATCTAGGTAAACTTTATAAACCACACTGCTCTTACCTACCAAAGTTTTCAATATTGCCAAAAAAAAAGGAAATGAGATTAGTTCCAAATGAACTGATCTTGATCTTGTTAGTTCTTTGTGGTCAAAGCATTCTTTTCTCTATTCACTTACCCAACCTTTCAATAATATGTTCAAGAATTTTACAAGGACTGAAATCAAGGTTATCTATAGTATAAAGACTCTGTTCTCTTTCCTTTTATGAAAACAAGAAGAAAATTTGTCCTTCTCCAACCCTGCCTGCTTCTCTAGTTCTCTTCAACCTTTAAAAGATGTTTCTATCTTCTCATACTTACAGAAACCTGGTTTCTTCTGAAATATATTGCATCTAGGGGCAGCTAGGTGGCACAGTGAATAAAGCACTGGCCCTAAAGTCAGGAGGACCTGAGTTCAAATGCGGCCTCAGACACTTAACACAAAACTAGCCATGTGACCTTGGGCAAGTCAACCCCAATTGCCCTACCTTCCCCCTCCAAAAAAAAAAAGAAAGAAATATATTCCATTCCTGGCCATCCTCTTTAGTACCGTGTGCTTCTTCTTCTACGGCCCCTAACTGAATGGTGTAGGAGTAAGCATTCTTCTTGCTACACATTTCTATTTCTAAATCTCCCCCTATGCTGCCCTCCAGGTCTTTAATGTAGTCACCTGCCATCATCTACCAGGTTATGAGTCACACTCCCTCTTTTCAATATAATTATAATAAAAATAATAGCAGCTGATATTTATGTATTGCTTTAAATTTTGCAAAACATCATATATATACATTATCTCATTTCAGTCTCATGACACCCCTTACTTAGGACAGGAGTAACAAAAAACAATGAAAGATCAATGCAGCGACCAATTTTTATTTCAGAAGATTAAAAGTGAGTAATATTTCCCTCCTCTTGGTAGAAAACTGGTGTACTACAGGTGTGGAATACGACCAAGATTTTTGGACATGGCCAATGTGTTGATGAATTGTACTTATTTCTTATAAGGGAAGGGTTGGAAGAGGGGAGTAGTCATCAGGAAATCACAGTGATATTAAAAAGTACACAAAACACTGTTTTTAAAAAAGGAGTTAAGTGGTTTTTTTACTTCTGCTTCACCTAAGAAAGGTCCCAAGGAAATCAAGATGTTACTCTCATTTGAGATTTATCTTCCCCAGTAAATATCATTATGTACTGGGAGGGGAGGTAAAGATGAATATGGGTAGGGAATATCAGGGACATGTTTGCTATCAATATCTACATGATATATCTACAAAAGATACAAAGAAGCATAAAGGATGGAGAAGCAGAACTCTAACATGTTAAGAGGTAGATGAGATTTTGGAGAGTTAATCTAATCTCCACATTTTACAAAGGAAGAAGCTGAGACCTAGGATAGAGGTCGTGTAGTACAGGAGAAAGGACAGGAAACACAGAGGGCCAATTTTGACATCACTAGGCCTAGGTTTGAATCCCAACTCTGCTACTTATTACTAAAGCAAGTTTCTTATCCATTCTGGGCCTGTTTTCTCATCTGGTCAATGAGAGGGCTGGATTAGAAGAACCCTAAGGTCCCTTCCAGTTCTGGAGCTATGACTTTTCTGAGGTCAGTGTGTTAAGTGGTAAAGTCAGTGGTAACACCAAAACTTATAATTTAATTGGGGATACAGGACAGATTTTTTTTAAATAACAAAATGTAAAGCATTGGAAGATTAAGTACCAACTGAATGCTACAGGTAACAAATGAAGAGTTCAGAAGACGTAGAGTTCAATTAGGTCCAGCAAGACCTCACATAAGATAAAAGACATAGAACTCTTGGGGAGCAACAAGGAAGGAGGAAATTATTCTAAAGGCTAGCCCTTGAGCCTGCCTCCCTTGGAGCACAAGTTGGGTGGGTAAGAACAGGTGAGCTGGGAACTGTAGTTTTATATAATTTGGTTTTGGAGAGTATTTTGAAATAGTCTCAACTCCCGGGGTGGGGGGGCAAGCTCTACTTTCAGAAGGGCCAGGCAACAGCAAGAATGTCTCAAAAATTGAGCAGAAAGCACCCCAGAATTAACAGAAGTTGGTGACTCTCTGAAACCAGAAAGCATAAAGTTTGTTGGAAAGGAAGAGAACAACACAATACAAAAACTTTGGAACTGAGAGACCATAAAATCCAAACCCTTCATTTTACAGAGAAAACAAGCCTAAACAGGATTAAGTGACTTATTTGAAGTTGCAATGCTGGTTAGCAGAGTCAAAGCCTAATCCCCTGCTCCACACTGCTTCCCCCTTAGAAACAAGAAACTCTCTTCTGGCTCCTTCTAACCAACCAAAACCAGTTCACTTCTTTAGAGACAGATACAATAATATAACCAGCCAGCTCTGGCATTGTGCTGCCACCACCAGCCCCAAGGGCTATGCCTTTTTCAGAAGGAGCTGTCCATCCTGGCCTCAACAGCAATAGGTAGGTGGAGCTCTCCATTATTTATAAATCTGCACAGGCCCTTTCTAAATCCATATAGATACCCTGCTTGTGCTACCAGTCCGGATAACAATGTTTACTATTGTAACCAAAGTCCCCAGACCCAGACTTGCTACACTAGACAGAGTTATTTTCATTTGGCTTCCATTTAGAATCACCAATTCTAGCCAAGTGACCTTGGGCAAGTTACTTAATCCCAACTGCCCTCCAAAAAAAAAAATAGAATCACCAATTTAGGTCATGGAGACTGTATACCTTAATTTTGTATACACTGATCGTTTATCTATCGTGCACATGTTTCTGCCAACAGAATCTAAATCCCTTGGGCGTAGGGAAGGCTTATTTTATTTCATTTTTTTTATTGCAACCCCTTCGCCTCGCACATCACCTGGCATACAGTAGGGGCTTAATAAATGTTTGTTGCTTGCGTCAAATGCCCAACTGTCCACTTCCTGACCTATTTTACGGATGAGGTAACTGAGGTCCAAGAAAAGGGGAGTGCCTCTTCCTAAATTACACAGTCGAAAGAGCGGCAGGGCTAGGAGCCAGGGGGAGGACGGGGACCTAGGAGGCCGGGGAACAGGGCTGAGGAGCTGGGGGATTATTGGGAGCACCGAGCGGAGGGAAATGGGTTTCACCACTTTTCCTGCGAAGCGGAGAGTTCCCCCCCCACACACTCACCGGTTCACTCCGGATCTCCAGGGACCCTCTCCAGAGGGAAGGCACCGTGGCCCCGTCCAGGGTCTCGTCCCGCAACATGCCGGGAGCCTGGCCGGGGCCCGGGCCGGGTCCGGGGTCGCAGCCGGTGCCAGGGCCGGGGCCGGGGCCAGGGCCGAAGTCGGGGCCTGGGTTGGAGATAAGGTCAGGATCTGTGTCTAAGTCAAGATCGGGGCCGGATTGAGGATCGGGGCTGGGTGCCTGGTAGAGGCCTGGGTCAAGATTGGGTTCTCGGTCGGAGAGAGGATGGGGGAGGGGGCGGAGATGGAGGCTCGAGCCTGGGCAGGGGCTTGGATCAGAGTTGAGCCCCCAACCAAGATGGGGGCCAGGGTCAGAATCGGGACGCCGCGGATTCTGGGAGTCTCGGATCTTCCCCGGCCGCCAGCCTCTACTATTTGGCCGCGCCCTACTCCCAGCGGTTTCCATGGAGACGGCTCCCGACCGCCTCCTTGCCCCCTAGAGGCTGTCGCCTCCTGATGACGCCTTGCACCAGGGCCCCAGATGAGGACTGATGCCTTTGCCGCCATCTTGACAGTGGGCAAGTTTCCTCCTGCTTGGGGGACTTCACTTCCTAGGAAGGTGGCGCGGTGGCCTTGAGCGGACTAGCTGATCTTGGAGGGGCGGGAAAGAGGAAGGCCCAGCGCTTATTTGATGTATACGAGACAGTGGGCCAGCCAGTACCAGGCTCTAAGATGGCGGCGAGGGGGAAGGTCGCTTGGGAGGTGCCCGGCGAGGGCGGGGCGGGGGCTGCGGTAGCAACCGGCCCCTGAGTGGAGGGCGCGCCAGAGTCTGCAGCACCCGAGGGCTGGCCTTGGAAAGGCTGGTGGCTTGCTACTCCATGACCTTGGGTACATCCCTTCCCCTTCCCGGACTTTAAAATGGGGGTGGGGGGAGGGCCCGCTCTGGTTCCTAGGACCTCCCCCCTCCCTCCAGCTTTGCGTTGTGCCAAGAAAACCACTTTATACCTCAAACTGGCCCCCAAGCATTCACCCTCCAGCCATCCTCAGCCTAATGCTAAGAGGCCCGAGTTCTCCAAAGAGAGAATGCAAAACTGAAATAATAATCCTAGCTAGCATTGATAATTGAGTTTTAAGTTTTGCAAAGCTCTTTACCCGTTATCTTCCTTTAAGTGCCAAAATCTTCCTCAACCTCTCTTAATTCCAGTGGCTTTTCTCGGTTAATTATTCCCTATTTTTTTGTATATAGTTTGCTGTGTATATATTTGTTCACTTGTGTCCCCTGATAGAGCACAAGCTCTTTGAGGACAGAGACTGTATTTTGCCTTTTTGTATTTAGCACAGAACCTGACATATTTCCTGTTCAGTTGTGTCCGACTTCTTGTAAACCCATTTGGGGTTTTCTTGCTTCTCCAGCTCATTTTGCAGATGAGGAAACTGAGGCAAACTTCGTTAAGTGACTTCCCCAGGGGCCCACAGCTAGTGTCTGAGGTTTATGAATTGATATAAAAGGTTTAATAATCTTAAATACTATAAAATATAAAAATACAAAAGGTTCAATAATAATAACAGGTATATTGGTTGATCTCATTTGATAACCCATAAGCATATTAGATAGGAACTTGTCCTTTATAAAGGGGTACTCAATCAGTAATGATTTTTTTTTTCTTTTTGGAGGGCAATTGGGGTTAAGTAACTTGCCCAAGGTCACGCGGCTAGGTTTTTGTTTGTGTGTGTTAAGTGTCTGAGGTCGGATCCTGAACTCAGGTCCTTCTGACTCTAGGGCTGGCGCTCTACTCAAAGCACCACCTTGCCGCCCCCAGTAATGATTTCTTAAACCCTTACTTAAGAAGTCTGTCACTGGGGCTGGGATTTAGAAATACAAAGATAAAAGTGAAAGAGAACCTGCTCTAATAGAATTTAGGTTCTATCTATTAGTCAAGCCACAAACTTTCATTCAATTCCTCCAGGCTAGTCTCTAGAATGAAATTGTAAATGAAATTGTAAGCCCACTAGAAACTTTCATTCTATCAGGAAAAAGGACAATGGCTTTCCTAGTTGAGCCACAAAATCTACATTGTCATGTAACTGTAAACAACAAACTCAACTAACCTACTACAGTTATCCTTTTCCTGGGGGGGGGGGGAGGAGAGGGAGGGGGAGGGAGAGGGAGGGGGAGGGAGAGGGTGTGCCTGGCTCTAGTGGAGCTGGAAAATCTGTAAAAATTTTTTGACCCTCCCTTAGTACCAGAGAAGTCTGAATTGTTACTTTTTCTTTTATGTGGTGTTTACAATACCCCCAGAACAGTACTTTATTGTAAAATTTGAATTGATATTATACAATATTCTACACATATTTTATGCATTTCTGAGGTTCTAAACTTTTTCTGTGTTGTCTCCTGGCTTTTGCATGTCTTTGACTTCCACGAAACTTCCAAAAAATTCTCATTTAATTTCTTATGCTGACCTGTGATATATCAATCTGCTTCACTTTCCAAATTAACATTCACTCTACCATGGTCTGCTTTACCTAGAGCATCATCTCCCCTTTCTCTCCATCCCACCTCACCCACCCCTCCCTTCAATTTCTTGCTCTGTCCTCAGTAATCAAATCAATACTACCATAGTTCCTGGGAAGGTAGAATCACAGACTGTCCCAAAGATTAATTCACAAGCTAAGTGATTCCTTAAAGTCTGCCCTCCCCCCAGCCCCAGCCAGAAGTCCCAGATATGTATTGTCTCCTTTAAAGGAGATTCTCTGCGGAGGGGTACTGTTGCAGGTTTGTTTGTTTGCTTTTGGTATCTCCATTTAATTCCTTGTCAGAAATATGTCATCAGGGGATCTAGATATGGAACAACCTGCTAGGATCCTAGGATGCTAGGATTCCAGAGAAGTATGATGCATATAAGCAAATGTTTAATAAATGCCTTTTTAAGTCATGAAAATATAGGAATATGTACAAAATAAATATAATGGGGGAAGAGGCACTAGCATGAAGGAAAGGGGGAGAAGTTACATGGAGAAGGTAGCATTTGAACTGAGTTTTGAAGGAAACTAAAGATTCTAAGAAGTAGGGGTGAGGAAGGAATACATTCCAGGCCTGGGGGAAAGTCAGTCAACAACCATTTAATTAGAGCTTACTGTATTCCAGACTCTGTGCTTAAGCCTATATATATATATATATATATATATATATATATATATATATATATATATATATGTTTTTTTTATTAACACTTGGTCCATACCCCCTCTAGGAGTTTACATTCTAATGGGTAGACAACATTAAAGTAACTATGTATGAGGCGACATTTGAACTGAGTGTTGAGCAAAGCCAGAAGTCCAGGTGACAAGGGAGTGAATTCCAGTCATGGTGGGAGTCAGCAAAAGAGCAAAAGTTGAGAGATCAGACTGTTGTGTTGATAAAACAGCTGGAAGGCCGATGTCACTGAGTCATGAGAGTAGCAGGAGAGGAGCAGAGTATAAGAAGGATGGGAAGATAGGAAGGGGCCAAGTTATGGAGAGATTCAAAAGCCCAACTGAGGATTTTATATTGGCTCCTAGAGGTAATAGGGAGCTATTGGAGTTTATTGAATAAGGAAGTGACAGAGTCACTTTAAGTTTCAGGAAGATCCTCCATGCAGCTAAGTAAAAGGGTGGATGGGAGTCGGGGAGGAGTAGGAGGGCATACACCAGGGTAGCTGCTGTGTCAGAGTGGAAAAGGGAATAGATACAAAGAAGAGATGTTGTAAATGTAGAAACAAGATTTGGAAGTAGATTGAATATAAGGGCTAGATACAGAGGAGTTGAGGATGACAGCCAGGTTTTAAGCATGGGCAACTGAGAGGATAATGGTGCCCTCCAAAATAATAGGAAAGTTCAGAAGAGGGGACATGTCTATAGGACATCCAGTTCAAACAGGGATTTGATGGTGTGAGACTGAAGGGCAGGAGTGAGCTAGATTTTTTAAAAATCTACATACCACCCATATAGAGATGATAATTGAATCCAAAGGAGCTGTTAAAATTAACAAGAGAGATAGTGTAGAGTAGATCTATTTTAACCCACTTAGGAGTGTCCTGTAGGGTCAAAACTATTTTCATTATAAAACTAAAAAGTTATTTGCCTATTAAAATTTTCTTTCCCTTTCCAATGACATATCTGTGTGAAGCCACATTTTCTTCATATATATCAACCAAAATAATGTATCAAAACAGATCAAATGCAAAACCATACAGGATACTCTAGCAGAGTTCTCTTTAGCCAGATACTAAAGAGATTCGCAAAAATATGTAGATAGATGCCACTCTTCTCAGTAATTTTTTTAAATAGCTATTTTTCATTTAAAATGTTATTTATATTAACATGTTATGATAGGTTTGTTATCATTCCTAATGATTAGTTTTAGTTTCTAATACAATAAATATTGATAAAAACTCATATAAACAAAATCTCTGAGATCCACAACAATTTTTAATAGACTAAAGGGGTCTTGAGAACAAAAAAGTTGAGAATCACTGGTATAGAGCCAGAAGAGAAATGAGCCCAGTACAGAACCTTGGGGGACACACACAGTTAGTCAGAGCATCACCTAGACTGAGAACCAACAAAGGAGAGTGAGAATGAGGAGTCATACAAGTAGGAGAACTGGAAGAGAATGATATAATGCAGGGGTGGGCAACCTTCAGGCTCGAGGCTGCAAGGGAAGATTCAGTCAGAGGGCCATACTTGAGGACCTAGAAGGCTATATGTGGCCTCAAGGCCACAGGTTCCCCAACACTGGTATAATGACTACCTAGAGAGGAGGGAAGGGTAATTGGCAGAGTCAGAAGCTTCAGACAGGTAGAAAGGATAGATAATGATTGAGAGAAGACCATTAAATTTGAAAACTAATGTCATTGGTACCTAGAAAGGGCAATTTCAGTCAAATGTTGAGGTCATAATGAAGAGGTTTTAGAAGAGAAATAGAGGAGAGGAAGTGTGAGTACTGACTGCAGGCAGCTTTTTCAAAGACTTTAGTCATGAAAGAGACTAGAGATGTAGTATGACAGCTAGTGGGGAGATGAAAAGTGAAAGTTTTTTTAAGGATGGAAGAAAAATGGCCATGTCTGTAGGCAGCAGGGAAGCAGACAGAGAGACTGAAAAACAGTGAAGGAGTGCAGGGGATAGAGGTAGTCTGCTAGAGATGAGATGGAAGAGGGAATCAAATGTATATGTAGAGAGATTTACCTTGGCAAGGGGAACAGCCACCTCTTCCTGTGAGTCAAGAGTGAAGGAGGAAAGAGTAAATATATATAAGGGACTATAAAAGAGGAGAGGAGAAGGAGCTGAGAGAATGCTCTCAGCTTTTTCAGGCAAGGTCCTTAGCTAAGAGTGGGAGGAGGGCAATCATTGAGAGGTTTAAGGGATGAAAAGTGTTAGGAATAACTACCTTAGTAATGGCAAATTGATTAGGAAGGTGTAAAAAGATTGCCTTGCTGCAATGAACTGAGATTATTTAACATAAATTTGCACTGGGCCATCTCCAGTCATTCTGACTCTTGCCACTGGACTCTAAATGACTCCAGAGGAGACAGTGAAGTTGATAAATTTGCACAGCTCTGCCTCACTTAAATCCAGTTCACTAGCAAGTCAAGACAGCCCTCTCATTATGTCATTCATCCTCTTCTGAAAATGGACAAACAACAACATAAATTTGTAATGGAGGAATGGAATGCTTTGTATAAGGAAGAGTAGAAAAGCCAGTTTGGTTGGACGCTAAAAAGTCTAGAAAGATAGGTTGGGGCTAAGAAGTGAAGGGCTTTAGATGACAAACTGAGGAATTTATAGTTGATCCTAGAAATGGTTGGGAACCATGTCATTGGAGTTTACTGAACAAGGGAGTGACAGGGTAAGAACTGTGCTTTAGAAAAAAATCACTTTTTGCAGTTCTATAGAGGAGAAAGACATGATTCAGGGAGATAAATTGGGAGACTATTGTCCAAGTGAGGTGGTGATGGAAGCCTGAGCTAGGATAGGCAGCTATGTGAGTAAAGAGATGGAGATTGATATGGCGAATGTTTCAGAAATGAACTCAACAAGACTGCCAAGTCAGTGGCCACTGATTGGATATTTAGGGTGCAGGAAAATAAGGAATTGAAGAGGGCTTCAGGGTTTTTCCATACTGGGTGAATAAAAAAATAGTGATGTCCTCGACAAAAATAATGGGAGTTACATGTGGTCACTCATCTGGTCATTTTCAAAAATTGGAGCAACTGGAGCAATGATTATATTCTTTCACACGCCTATGCAGAAATAGACACATGCTGGCCCATTCAGTCCAAGAGGGGAGTTTATGGACAGTGTTCCTGAGCTCTAACTTCCTATGTAAAATAAGGATTTCAGTTTTCTAGATAGTGGGATCCTGGAATCTAAACTTTTAGCTGATGAAGGATGCTTTCTTGGTAAGTGCCAACTTTAGAGTTTTCCTCACAAGTCTCACAGTCTTATGATCCCACCTTTTGAAGAACTCCCTAGGCAGGATGATATGAAATCCAGCCTTTGAATAAGAAAACAAAGATTTCCTGGGCAGTCGCAGCTTTAATGGTTCCTTCAGGAATAGCCCCATAGAAGGCAACTTTGCCCTTTGCAAAAGTAGGGGACCAGGTGTATAGAAGATGGCATATAACATCAGACTTTTCCCATGTGTAAGTTGGTTTTGATGCATTTTTTTCCTTTTATTTTTCTTTGTGGTAGATTTCTCTCAGAGTAGAGAAGAGGGAATAACATATAAGAAAATGTAGATGATGTAAAAACAAAACATGTCAATAATAAAATTATTTCTTAAAAGTAGCCAAAAGATAGGAATAATTAATGTTGTATGGGTTGTAGAAAGTTAAACATGATAATGCATTGTCAGGGGAGCTGTGATTCAGGCAGTGATTTTGGAAGGCAATTTGAAATTATGTGAATAAAATGACTATGTCCTTTGACCCAGAGATTCTCTATCAGGCATATACCTCAATGAGGACATTGGTTTTTTTGTTTGTTTGTTTGTTCTTGAGGGCAATTGGGGTTAAGTGACTTGCCCAAGGTCACACTGATAGTTTTTATGTTAAGTGTCTGAGGCTAGATCCAAACCCAGGTCCTCCTGATTCCAGGGCCGGTGCTCTATTCACTGTGCCACCTAACCACCCCTGAGGACATTGTTAAGAAGAAAGTTTCCCATATACAACAAAATATTTATAGCAACACTTTTTATAGTAGCAAATAACTGGAAACAATGTAAGTGTCCATCAGTTGGAGAAAAAGCTAAACAAATTGTGGTATACAAAGAGTGGAATATTATTGTGTTGTAAAAAATAATAGATATGAGTTGGCCAGGTGGCACAATGAATAGAGCATCGGCCCTGGAGTCAAGAGGACCTGAGTTAAAACCTGGCCTCAGACACTTAACACAAAAACTAGCCATATGACCTTGAGCAAGTCACTAAACCACAATTGCCCTCCAAAAAGCAAAACAAATAGATAAACAAACAAACAGATAGATAGATAAAGTACATGGGTTACTACAAGGCTTAGGAGGCAATGAATAGGACTTTGGGAGAGAGATGCATTGGAACATCACTGATGTCTCAGAGGCAGTCTCAAGTTTTGTTATGTCATTGGAGCAACATTTAGACCAAGGGTTTCTTAACCATTTTTGTCTCAAGGACGCTCCCTTGACCAAATGGTGTAGTTTGTGATCCTCTTCTCAGAATAATGTTGAGGTTTAAAAAAAACAAACCTCTCCCTCCCATGAACAATAAAACAAAGAAAAGAAAATCCTCATAGCAAATATGCATAATCAAGCAAAACAAATTGTCTTATTGGCCATGTCCAAAAATGTATATCTCATTGAGAATTTTAAGTTCATCCCCTTTCTGACAGGAAGTAAGTATCATGTTTCATCTTTGACCATTGCACTGACCAGTACTAAAGTCTTTCAAAGTTTTGTTGTCATTTTTAAAATAATGTTGTACCTATATAGATTGCTTCAATTCTGCTTATTTTATTTTGCATTGGTTTGTATAGAAGTCTCCCAGTTTCCTATGAAATTATTTCCTGATTTCTAAGGGCAGAAAGATCAGAATATTTTTAAATGCATAAAACAAAATACATAGGACTATGAAAGAAGCCAATTATATTGAAATACAATTATCAAAGTTTGTTTGTCCTTTTAAAACAAATTAATGGATACCAGGTTAAGTGCCCAAGATCAAAATTGATTAGAACCCATAGCAGTACCACTAGGAAAACTAAAAGGTTCCTCGAAATTAAGTTAGGTTTAGTACAGGGTGTTAGTCTGAATCCTTCTGGCTTGACTGACTTCCACTGTCCTTTGAGGCAGGTGCACTATACTGACAAAACTGAAAGTCGAAAGAGCTTAACCAGTTGAAACCAATACTTTATCTTTGCTAAACATTCTCCCCATGAAAGTGTTTCATGTACCCCTCCAGATTACTCTGAGATGCACTTGTCACAGAATATATTCCTTGATAGGG
Organism: Gymnobelideus leadbeateri; assembly: GCA_011680675.1. NCBI lineage: Eukaryota > Metazoa > Chordata > Mammalia > Diprotodontia > Petauridae > Gymnobelideus > Gymnobelideus leadbeateri. The sequence goes on from WOXC01011984.1 coordinate 24,734, forward strand.
GAACTACTGTAAGAACTTTTTGTATTTTCTTTTTATTTTTTTTGGAGGGCAATTGGGGTTAAGTAACTTGCCCAAGATCACATGGCTAGGTTTTTGTTTGTGTGTGCCTTAAGTGTCTGAGGCCGGATCCGAACTTAGGACATTCTGACTCCAGGGCCTACACTCTACTCACTGCGCCACCTAGCCGCCCCCGCACTTTTTGTATTTTCTATACTTGTTTATGGGCTCCTGAGAAATCTTTTTACTTTCTCCATTTTCTATGAGTTCAAATAAAGGCTGTCCTATATCCAATATGTATTTCTTATTTTGAATGCTTATGCAGGGGCTCAGGACTCTTGTTATTAACATTTATGGAAACCCAAACACAATCTATATTTAGAGGTTTTCACAGAGTAAATTCTGGGTAAAAGCAATGAGCCAAAAAAAGAAAATTCCCTTCTTGGGTCAAACACCAGAATCAGACTAAGTCCTTATGAGTGAAGTCAGAGGGAAAGGGCTGGGCCACAAGTACAAGTCATAAGTATCTTGGCCCCAGTGACCCCTTGGGAAACATCACTCATATTAGACAGACAGTCAGCCACATTCCTGGCCTAACAGGCTCACTGAACAGTACAAAAAGAATTCTTGGTAAGGAATGATCTCTCTATTGCTAGAAGGACTCTAGAAGAAGTTATATTATTACCTGGGAGGGGTGTTCTGGAGGGAATTCCTAGACTGAGTGGGACCTTAAGCAAATCACAACCTCCCAGGGCCTCAGTTTCCCCAAGCATAAAAACAAAACAACATCAAAAAAAGGGAAGACTTTTAATTTTCCTTCTCTAAGACTTTGGTTTAGTACTCAGCAATAGTAGCATCCTAGATTTAGAGTAGAAAGGAAACTCAGAGATCACTTTGTTTACCTCTTTCCCATTTAATATAATAATTTATTGATAATAATAGCTCACAGGGGCGGCTAGGTGGCGCAGTGAGTAGAGTGCCAGCCCTGGAGTCAGAAGGACCTGAGTTCGGATCCGGCCTCAGACATTTAACACACACAAACAAAAAACCACTTAACACACACAAACAAAAAACCTAGCCGTGTGACCTTGGGCAAGTTACTTAATCCCAATTGCCCTCAAAAAAAAAAACAAAAAAAACAAATAATAGCTCACAATATACAGCACTTTAAGATTTACAAAGCACTTTCTTCATAACCACTCCATAAGGAATACAGTACAAATACTATGAGGGATCTGAAGACCAAAAAGGTCTGAACTTATCCAGGATCCAGTAAAGCTAGTAAATGTTTTGAAGACCAGATTCAAACCCAGGACTGTCCTGAGAGTCTAACACTAGACTACAACATGACTCCCCAGTTTCACCAGTTTATAATTACATGTTTTTTTTTTACTTTAAAAATGTTTATTGCAAAGTTAATAACAAACATAAATACAATTTAGCTTGCTTAGTAACTATATACATTTTAAATAAATTAACTTCAATGAATATTTCATCACTCCTATGTCCCCATCAATATTTTGTCCTTTAATTTTTTAATCCTTCTAAATTTTTAAAAGTTTTAAACTTGACAAATATGAATATTGCCATATACAAAGAACAGGGAATGAGGAGTGTATATAAAATATATAAAATGTATATAAAATGAAATATCTACAATTTGTTTTTAAAGTATATGTTAATAAAGTATAATAGTAGCAACACTGACCTTGTCTGTGTCCCCTTCTGAACTTCCTTTTATCTTCTGTGTATTTTTTGAAAATGTTTCATTTATGATCTTTTCTTTCCTTTTTTGCATCATTCTCATTCCTTTCATTCCCTCTATTACTCTTCCCCTTTACCTCCCCTTTGCCCCAAATAAAAGCCTTCCCTTATAACAAATAAGTATAGACAAGCAAAATAAATTTACCCATTGGCTTTATCTGAAAAGCAATGTTTCACTCTGTACCTCTAATCTATTCCCTTTGCTAAGAGGTGGGAAGCATGCTTCATCATCAGTCTTTTTGGATATGGAATTGATATAGTTATCAAGTCTTTCATATATGTTTTCCTTTCATTATTGTTGCCATTGTATAAATTATTCCCCTGGTTCTGTTCACTTCAACTCTGCATCCTTTCAAACAAGTCTTCTTAGATTTCCTTGAATCCCCTTTGTCATTTCTTGTACATTAATATTCCATTACATTCCTATACAATAATTTATTCAGTTATTCCCCAAATGATGGGCACTCACTTTGTTTCCAGTTCTCTGCCACAACAAAAAGTTCAACTATGAATATTTTTGTACATGTGGGTCTTTTCCTCACTTCTTGACCTCTTTGGGGTATATGCCTAATAGTGACTGAAAAGGTTATGACTTAGCTTGACCTCACACCTTATGGACACTAGGTTTCTGAATGACTTATGATTGTTTCCCCAGATCAAATCAGTCTTCAAAAAGATTAAGATTCTTTTTTCAAAAGAAAAGATCTTTCCTCTTTAAAGGTATGCAAAAGAATCTGTTACAGGCTCTCCAGTCAAATCTTAAAATTCAGTGTTACAATAATTTAGCAAAGACTTAAACCGTATACAAAGCTTACCCTAAACTTGCTTACAGAAATAATTGCATCGATGAAAAAAGTGTACAGCCACCAAAGATGACCATTTTGAAGGATAATGCTCCTTTGAATTTATAAATTCAATTTGTTTGCAATAAAATTGCCTCCTAAAAGGTCAGAAGGCAGAATTAGAGAAACAAGTCAAGCTTCCTGGAGTCCCAACCTCAGGTGCCATATTACCAGCTCACAAAGAGGCCAGAGGTCTGCTTAAAACAAAAACATCAAAAATAACTCCAAATGACCGAATGCATATAACTTATATCAAATTGCTTACTGTCTCAAGAAGGGGTGAGGTGAGGGAAGAAGACAGAAAATTCTGAACTGAAATTTTTTTTTAAATGAATGTTAAAAATTGTCTTTTACATGTAACTGGGGGAAAATAAATTTTTTTTTAAACTGCAAGTAAAAATAATGAAATTCCAACACTCTCCTTTGTATAATCTTCATCCCACAAGACAGTTCACCTTCTCCTACTCAATCCCCCAGAGCCTTGGCCCTCCCCCAGCTCCACTTTGAAAGTCCTGAAAAGCACAAAGAATTTACAAAGAAGACAAAGGGCACCTTAACAAACCCATTAACACGGCTTTATTATGGCTATGGGACTGGCTGGGAGGTCTACAGGGAGTCCAGCAGGTTTCATTGTTTGCTCACCAGGCCAGGTCAGCCCCTCTTTGTGAATAGACCGATAGGTTCTGGCCCTTTCTGAGAGCAGAAATGAAATAACTGGGAAGATGGCCTTAATTTTAACATCCATGCTCTACTCTTTGCTGTCTCCATCCTTTCAACAAATACTTATTAAGCTATCTAAATCCCCCAGACTTGTGCTAGGCACTGTGGACAACAGAGGAATCCTAAGCTGGAGTGAAATCTCTGTCTTGTATGAATCTCCCAACTGTGGTGAGGAGAGGAGACCATAAGATAATAAGGGACTTTTTAAGCAAACAGACCCAACTTTAACATCTTAAAAGGTTCCTCTTGTTTGGAAGTATTTAGAAACTGTTGAATTGAATTGGAATGTTCTTGTGAATGTCAAATTTTGCTTTGAGAATGAATTGGAATTTTGGAGACAACCACAAGTCATTTAGAGCCTAGTCTGTGGAATCAGGAAGGTTGATTTTACTGAGAAAGCTGCTCTCATGAAGCTTATAGTCTTGGAAAGAGGACCTAAGGTCAGTTCAAGGTATGCCAAACTCATTTCCTTCCCTTCCCTCCCTTCCTGCAGCTTTTTTACTTATCTGTAAAATGAATGTAAGAAAATAATTTGTAAAAAAATAATTGGTGAACTCTCCTCAGGATCACTTCCAATGAATCAAAGATTTCTCTTAATGGCTTAAAAAAAAAAAAAAGATTGCAAAAGTCATCTAGTCCGTGCCCAGAATTTTATAATTTTTAGAGCTAAGGAAACTGAAGTGCAAAGAGGGTAAAGTCACTGGTCAGAAGCCATACAATCAGCAGAGGCAGGATTCAAAGATTCCAAACCCAGTCTGTTACTGCTGCTTCTTACAGACTTCTGAAAAGTAATTCCAGGTTTGTTCTGAGCAGTGGAAGAATCATTGGAGTAAGTGGACAGCCTATTAAATGGAATGTTCAATGCAGCCTTTGTTGATCATTTCAGATGTCTGAGTCCTCTGCTTATCAATTGATCAGTTACATTATTTTATAACCACATAGTACACACATAAAAAGGATAGCTAGGTGGCATAATAGAGCACCTGGTCCAGAGTTAAGAAGACTCATGACCCTGAATTCAAATCTGACCTCAGACACTTACTAGCTGTGTCACCCTGGGCGAGTCACTTAACCCTGTTGGCCTTAGTTTCCTCATCTGAAAAATGAGCTGGAGAAGGAAATGGCAAAGATACTCCAATATCATTGTGCAACACATTACAAATAAGGAATTTCAGCAGAAGAACCAGATGAAGGAAGAAGGCCTCCTGCATGTTGTGTCCCCCTCCCCCCAACATTTTTTTTTTCTGCTTTTTGGAGAGCAAGACAATTGGGGTTAGGTGATTTGCCCAAGGTCATATGGCTAGCATTAAGTATCTGAGGCTACATTTGATCAGGTCCTCCAGACTCCAGGGTTGGTGCTCTATTCACTGTACCACCTAGCCACCTCCCCCCCCCCCAACATTTTTAGGAAGGCATTGATAGACAAGAGTCCCACAGCATGGGCGGGCATGGATGGGAGTCTAGTCTATACCACTAAAAGGATTACTCACAGCTCCCTCAAAATATGTGTAACACACTGAGAATGAAGCTCTTGCTTTTAAGGAACTTAAAATCAAATAAGCAGGGGTGGCTAGGTGGCACAGTGAATAGAGCACCAACCCTGGAGTCAGGAGGACCTTAGTTCAAATCCAACCTCAGACACTTAACACTTACTAGCCCTGTGACCTTGGGCAAGTCACTTAACCCTAATTGCCCTGCCTTCTCCCCTCCAAAAATGACCAAAAAAAAATTTTTTTAAATCAAATGAGCAGAAAAGACAGGCACAATTAACTCAAGAGAGAATGAGATAGGGGGTAAGGTGAGGGGCTGGCAAAGGCCTATAAGAATTTTGGAAAAGAAAGATCACTTTCATCTGGGGGTCAGTGATGTGAAAGTTCTTCTATAGGTTTGGGGGAAATGGGAGAGAGGATACAGAGCATTTTCTCCAAGGATGGAGGACAATGTCAGCAAAGGCATAGATATAGGAGAAGGCAAGAGGAAACAGAAGATGAGAGAGAAAATTGCCCAGTTTGGCTTTAATAAAGAATACAAAAAGGAAAATAACCAGTGACCGGCCAAATTGGAGACAATCCCAATGGACCCAGATTGTTGAGGGGAAAGAGGGAAGGGTCTTGAATGCCAGATTCAGGAATTTGTACTTTATTTGGGAAGCAATAGGAAGTCACAGGAACTTTCTTGAGTATAGAAGTTAAACTGAAGAGTACACTATTCATTTAATCCTTCACTCAAACAAACATTAAGCCCCTCTTTGGAAAGCATTGTGCAGCTCTGAGAGGTACAAAGTAGAAGTGGCCTGACAGGTAGTGAAGGACCCAACTCCACTTTCCCCTTTCCCTTCATTAATTTGTAAAACATACAACTCTACCTTCCCCTCCCCTAATTGTTCTGTAAACAAGCACGACCCCACCCTTTCCTTTCCCCTAATTGATCCCTGGGCCAGAGTCTCAGCCTAGGGTGCAGTGGGAAATTCAAATGTCCACTGACCAATCACTGTAGTTTCAGCTTATATCACTGTAATTTCAGCTTAAGTAACCTGGCTATGGAACCTCCAAAAAAACCCACACAATGTCTGTGCCAAAACACTGTCTGATTTGGGTGACTATGCACCCCAACAGTCCTGTGGTAATAAAATCCACTTTTAAAATTTAATCTCAGGGATCTTCTGTCTTGCTTTATTGGGGTACAACAGTAGGAAGGATGCTGGATTTGGAGTTAGCAGACCCAGGTTCAAATCCCAGCTGGTTCACTTACTGTCTGTGTGGCCTTGGGCAAGTTACCTAATCTCTCTTTGCCTCAGTCACTTCATCTGTAAAATAAAAGAGGGGGCAGATCAATGGAAACTGATCCCTGTAGGGCCAAATATTGACTTGGAAAACTGCAAGTTAATATTTTTAGTATATTTTTATTTATATTGCTAAATATTTCCCAATTACATTTTAATCTGGTTTGGACTAGAGTCAGGCTGCCTGTTTGACACCTATGGTTTAAATGAAATTTAAAGTTCCTTCCAAATCTTTCTTACCTGATTCTCTGCAGTCCAGTAGGAGGACTAAGTCCCAAAGGGCAGCTAGATGGCACAGTGGATAGAGCAAGGGGCATCTAATCAGGAAGACCTGAGTTCAAATGTGACCTCAGACACTTACTAGCTATGTGACCCTGGGCAAGTCACTTAAACCTGTTTGCCTCAGTTTCCCCAGGAATGGCAAACCTCTCCAGTATCTTTGCCAAGAAAAGTCCAAATGGGGTCAGGAAGAGCTGGTCACAACTGAACATGTTCCAAAGGAGAGGAATATGTCAGTGAAATGTATTAGATCCAGGAGGTCCTAGAACCATGTCTTGCCTTCCATAGACTACAAATTGCAGAGAAGACACCAAAAGGCACTGGTAGAAGGAGTTTCCTTACTTTTGAGTTCCCTATACCCATGAAATCACAGGCCCAGGCCCTATTCCTAAGGCCTGAAATACACAAGGTTACATGACAAGTATGCACTTTGGTAGGAAACATGCATTAGAGAAGGAGGGAGGCACTGTAAAAGTCTCCTTTGCTACCAAGGCCAGGGGGTGGGTTGAACCTACCTAGTTCTGCCTAGTCAGAAGAGCCAGTGTTTACAATTGCTACTTAGCAACTACCACCTCATCAAACCAGGAACTAAAAAATCTGAATGTCTCCGGGGGAAGGTATGGCTGGGAATGGAATTTAGCCATTTGTTTCCATTAATCTAGGTGGTGCCTAGGATTCAGATCTAGAATAGGAAGTGCCCTGAGAGGTCTTCTAATTCAACCTCCTTCATTTGACAGATTAGATGATTCAGGTACAGAGGAACTAAGAGATTCTCACATAGGTAATAATAGAGATTTGAACTTCTTTCTTTTATTCCAAACCCAGCATACTTTCTACTACTATACTATATTATGCTATACTATACCATACCATGCCATACAATACTATACCATACTGTGAAGTCAGAGACTCAGGCAGAATTCCTATCAATCAAACATAGAATTACACAAAGTTAACAGAAACAGCTAATTAGCACTTAAGTACTTATCATGTCCCAGGCACTGTGCTAAGCATGGTGGATAAAGAGAAGGGCAAAAGACATAATGGGGGAGACAACATAGAAACATGCAACATTCAGGATAAATTGGAGATTTTCAATAGAGAAAAGGCACTAGCATTAAAGGGGATCAGGAAAGGCTTTTTGCAAGTGAGTAGGTCTTTAGCTGAGACTAGAAAGGAGCCAGAGAAGCCAAGTGACAGAAATGAGGAGGGAGAGCCTTCCACATGTGGAGAATAGCCAGTGAAAATGTCCAGAGTTGGGGGACTGAGGGTCTTGTTTGTGAAACATTAAGGAGACCAATACTACAGGATCACAGAGTCAGGAGAACTGTCAGGTCTAAATCGTCTAGAAAAGGGTGTGTGTCTGTGTCTGTGTCTGTGTCTGTGTATGTCTGTGTGTCTGTGAGAAGAGGTTACCCATAAAGAGGGTTAGGGTTGCTCTGGAGACCCCAAAATACCAACACACCGCCTCCTGCTAAATGAATTTGACTCAAACCTTCTCTCAGCCAAAGAAAAGTACAGTTTATTGAAAGTTCAGCCATATTGAGTAGACTTAAGGAGCTTAGGTATATGTGATGCTTGCATTGGACAAGCAGGCCAAAACCACCTGACACAGAGTAAGTCTGTGCTAGGTCATTCTATGGAGCTCTTACACACATGGAGGGAAGATGGGATCCTACATACAGAAAGCTGTGGGAGGAATCTAGGGGTAGTCTAGAGGAGAAGTTTGGGGAGGGTCTTCAGGAGAAGTCAGATGAAGTCAATGAGTGACTAAAGGTGGGAAGTATCTGGAGGCTACCTCTAACACTGCTTGCTTGGAGGATTCCACAGTAAAATTCTAGGTAGCCTGCTGTGATTTTAGTCACCACAATCAGTCCTTCGTTAAGTCAAAAGCAACAATATCTAGTAATGCTCTAAAGCAGAGGTATCAAACTGGCTGTGAGCCACATGCTACCTGAAGCAAATTAAAATGTAATTTGGATATATTTAATAAAATAAAAGTACAGTTAAACACAGATAATGTTACATTTAAAATCTAAGTCAACATGTGTTCTGTAGGAAATCTTGTACAGGAATTAGCGACCCCCATTTCTATTTGAGTTTGATATCACTGCCCTAGTCTCTGCTTCACATCCTATCCAGCTGTCCACCAGAAAATTCAGATCTACACAGACATCTTGCCATCTTCCCTACCCATATCTCCTTCTTTACATATGAACAGTGACCCTCTCACCCTGACCTCCTGTGATTAGGTCTCTCTACCAGGGGAAATTTGACTTGGGAATTGATCCTGGAGCAAAGCTGTCCTGATTGATAAAAATTAAAGCATGATAACTTCCTTAACCTTCTATATCTTACTTCCAGACCATGCTTCACTTTAGTAAGAAAAGTCATCAAATCAATACTATTATTGCTGGTGGAAAGGGTATGACAATTCTTTGCCTTCTGGTTCCACTTAAAAGAGCTGAGATTCCACAGGCCAAAATTCTCTTGCACAGGTGCCACTCCTCTTTATGTTTGGTCTCTATTAGAATGTAAGCTCTTTGAAGGCAAAAAGACTGTCTCACTTTTGTATTTGTATTTCTGGGGGGGCCTAGTACAGTGCCTGACACCTAGTAGGAACTTAATAGAGATTTTATATTTACCCATTCATTCAATATTCTACCTACCTTCCAGTTGGACAATACTTCTTTGTTTCTTTCTCTGTCTTTCTTCTTCCTTTCTTTTCATCTTTCTTTTTTCCTTCTCTCTCCACATAGGGTATCACACCCCTACCTGCAGGTGCTCTGCCCCAAGGGAATGTAAGTTTTAATTTTTTTTTCTGGTTTTCTTTTTTTTCCTCTTAAAGACCAGCCTTATCTCAAATCACTCTGGTCCCAGGGGCAGCTAGGTGGTACAGTGAATAGAGCACTGGCCCTGGAGTCAGGAGGACCTGACTTTAAATCCAATCTCAGACAGTTGATACACTTACTAGCTGTGTGACTTTGGACAAGTCACTTAACCCTAATTGCCTTGCCTTCCCTCTTCCAAAAAAAACAAAAACAAAAACAAAAACCCAACAAAACAAATCACAAACCAAGCTCTACTTGGTCACAGTTTGGGTCCTGATTGGCTCAGAATGAATAGTAAATAACAATTGTTTCTGTTTTTACCAGAAACCCTGAGGATCTTCCTCTCTCAGATCTTTTTTTTTTTTTTCCAGGATTTTTTTTTTGTTTTGTTTTGTTTTTTTGTTTGTTTTTTTGGAGGGCAATTGGGGTTAAGTAACTTTGCCCAAGGTCACACAGCTAGGTTTTTGTTTGTGTGTTAAGTGTCTGAGGCCAGATCTGAACTCAGGTCCTTCTGACTCCAGGGCCAACGCTCTACTCACTGTGCCACCTAGCCACCCTCAGGATTTTTAAAAATTTTATTTATTTTTAGTTCTCAATGTTCATTTCCACAAGATTTTAAGTTACGATTCTTTCTCCCCATCTTTCCCCTCCCCACCCCAAAATAGCAAGCCCACTGAATACCCCTTTCCCCAATCAGTTCTTTGCTATATCCTCCCCCATCACCCTGCTAACTTTCTAGCAGGGCAAGATAGACCTCTATGCCCCAGTACCTGTACATCTTATTTTCCAGTTGCATGTAAAAAATAATTTCTTTTTAAACATTTGTTTTTAAACTTTAAGTTCCAAATTTTTTCCCTTCCTCCCTCTTCATCCGCTCCCACTGGGAAGACAAGTAATTCAATATAGGTTGTACATGTGCAATTACCCACATCATTTCCACAGTTGTCATATTGTGAAAGACCAACATATTTTCCTCCATCCTATCCTGCCCCCCACCTATTCCATTTTCTCCTTTGACCCTATCCCTTTTCAAAAAATGTTTGCTTCTAACTACCCTCTCCCCAAATTTGCCCTCCCTTCTAACATTCTCCCTCTTAGACCCTACCCCCCTATTTTCCTGTAGAGTAAGATAGCCAATTGAGTGTGTATGTTATTCCCTCCTTAAGCCAAATTCAACGAGAATAAGGTTGTTCCATTCCCTTTCACCTTCCTGTTCTTCCCCTCCACTATAACAGTATTCTCTTGCATTTTTTATATCAGATAATTTACCCTAATCTATCCCCTCCTTTCTCCTTCTCCCAGTAAATTTCTCTCTCACCTCTTAATTTTATTTTTTAGATATCATCCCTTCATATTCAACTCATCCTGTGCCCTTTCTGTGTATACATGAACATACATATGCCCACATTCACATATATATTTATATATACATACACCCTCCTATATATACATATATGTATGTATACATACACATATATATACATTTATATTTCCTTCAACTATCCTTATACTGAGAGCAGTCTTATGAGTTACAATTATCCAATTATTATTTTTCCATGTAGGAATGTAAATAGTTCAACTTTAATATTCCTTATAATTTCTTTTTCCTGTTTACCTTCTCATACTTCTCTTGCTTCTTGTATCTAAAAGTAAAATTTTCTGTTCAGCTCTAGTTTTTTCATCAAGAATACTTGAAAATCCTTTATTTCATTGAATGACCACATTTTCTTTTGTAGCATTATGCTCTGTTTTGCTGGGTAGGTGATTCTTGGTTTTAGTCCTAGTTCCTTTGACCTCTAGAATATCATATTCTAGGCCCTTCAATCCCTTAATGTAGAAACTGCTAGGTCTTGTGTTATCCTGATTGTATTTCCACAATACTCAAATGGTTCCTTCCTGACTACTTGCAGTATTTTCTCCTTGACCTGGGAACTCTGGAATGTGGCTATAATATTCCTAGGAGTTTTCTTCTGGGTATCTTTTTTCAAGAGGTGATTGGTGAATTCTTTCAATTTCTATTTTGCCTTCTGGTTCTAGAATATCAGGGCAATTTTCCTTGAGAATTTCTTGAAGGATGATTTCTAGGTTCTTTTTTTGATCATGGCTTTCAGGTAGTCTATTAATTTTTAAATTTTCTCTCCTGGATCTATTTTCCAGGTCAGTGGTTTTCCCAATGAGATATTTCACATTGCCTTCTAATTTTTTTCATCTGTTTGGATCTGTTTTATACTATTTTGATTTCTCATAAAGTTATTAGCTTCCAAACACTCCAATCTTATTTTGAAGGAGTTATTCTCCTCAGTGAATTTTTGAAACACCTTTTCCATCTGGCAAATTCAGCTTTTTTTTTTTTTTGGTCTTTTGGAGGACAATTGGGGTTAAGTAACTTGCCCAAGGTCACATGGCTAGGTTTTTGTTTGTGTGTGTGTGCGTTAAGTGTCTGAGGCCGGATCCGAACTCAGGTCCTTTTGACTCCAGGGCCGACGCTCTACTCACTGTGCCACCTAGCTGCCCCCCAAATTCAGCTTTTTAAGGCATTCTTCTCCTCATTGGCTTTTTGAGCCTCTTTTGCCATTTGAGTTAGTCTGTTTTTTAAGGTGTTATTTTCTTCAGTGTATTTTTGGGGCTCCTTTAGCAGGCTGTTGACTCTCTTTTCATGTTTTTCTTGCATCATTCTCATTTCTCTTTCCAGTTTTTCCTCCACTTCTCTTACTTGATTTTCCAAATCCTTTTTGAGCTCCTCCATGGCCTGTAACCAAAAGGAATCTATGGTTTGATTACATTTCCTGTGCTTGCTCACCCTGCCAGTCAATTACTTGACTTTTGAGCTCTTTGCCACAGTAGAACTCTGCTTCCAGAACAGAGACAGCTTTGTCACAAATCCCTGGGGTTTCTGCAGCTGCTGGAGCTATTAGTTAGCACCCTCTCTACAGACACCACAAGCTCTGACTCACTGGTCACACACCCCAGGACCACCACCCACTTCAATCTTTTTTTGATCACCACCCAAGACTGCAATCCAGATCCAAGCAGGTTAAAGCAATAGCAATTACCCTCTGAATGGTTGCTTGGTCCCCCTGCAGTCTGCAAGCCGGAAGCTCCCGAGATAGCCAGGCAGCAGTGGCTGAACACCCCCATGCCTCCAACACTTCTCACCCTGGGGGCAGGGGCTGGACCACACTCCCTATCCCTCTGTTCCCACAAAGTTCCACACTGACCTTTTACTTTCTTTTTGGTGTTTATGGGTTGATAATTCTGAAAACCACCACAGTGGCTGGTTATTCTCTCTCCTGAAGTCTGCTCTGGCCCCATCACTGGTCAGGGCTGCTCTGGCGCTGGGAACCATGTGACTCACAGGGAGCTGTGCTCAGCCCCCAGCCTGGTGCAATACACCCTTCCTGTCAGCCTGCTGGGCTTCTTTCAGTGGGAGCTTTGTTTGTCTTTGTCTCTTTGTGGGTTCTGTAGCTCTAAAGTTTGTTTAGAGTCTTTTTTTTACATGTATTGGAAGTGATTGCAGGGGAGCCCACACCAGGTTTGTGCTTATACTCTGCCCTCTTCCTTTTTTTTTTTTAAAGAGGCCATGCTTTGACTCATTTTATTAAACCTTAATCATTGAATGGTTGGGGCCTCAGTCAAACTGAGACCTGTTAAAGATCTTAACTTCAAAAGGCCAAGGTGCCCCACTGCATCCAGGGCCATCTCCAGTCATTCTGATACATATCTGGCCACTAGACCCAGATGGTTCCAAAGGAAAAAGTGAAGCTGGTGACTTCCCTCCCTTAAATCCAATTCACTTGCAAGTCATGGCATCACCTCCCTGATTGTATGGTCCTCTTCGAGAACGAAGGATAACAGCAGCATTTATTCAACAAATATTTCTTGAGAACCCTTGCCTTGACAAATCTCTTGTCCTCCTGAAGTTCACAGCCTAACTTAAGAGATGTCAGTTACTCAATTAACATTAAGTCCCTAGGTACCAGGCAGAGTCCTAAGCGTGGGGGATGCAAATATTAAAAAAAAGATAGTTGGTCCTCACAACAATCCTGAGAAGTAAGTGCTATTATCACCCTAGTTTTATAGCTGAAGAAACTAAAGATAGGGGTTAAGTGACTTGCTCAGAGTCATATAGCTAAGGCTATATAGTCATATATGTCATATATAGCCATATAGCTATAGTCCGGGGCTAGATTGGAACTTAGGTCTTCCTAACTCCAGACCCATCACTTTATCCACTGCACCACCTACCTGCTTCATCCACTGTGCCCCCTAGCCGCTATCTACAGTATTCTAAGCTTATTCTCTGAGATCTCTATTCCTTTATATTAACATAAAGAGCTCTGGGGTGGCTAGGTGGCACAGTGAATAGAGCACTGGCCCTGGAGTCAGGAGAACCTGAGTTCAAATCCAGCCTCAGACACTTAACACAAAAACTAGCCTGTGACCTTGGGCAAGTCACTTAACCCTAATTGCCCTCCAAAGAGAAAAAAAACAAAAACATAAAGAGCTCATGGGATCACAGATGACAAGCTAGAAAGAAATTTAGAAGTCACCTAGTTCTATGTTTTCTTTTACAATATGACTAATATGGAAATATGTTTTGCATGTCTATACATGTATCAAATTGCTTGCCTTCTCAATGAGAGGGGCTGAGAAGAGAGGAAGGGAGAGAACTTGGAACTCAAAATTTTAAAAATGAATGTTAAAATTAGTCTTTACATATAATTGAGGAGAAATAAAATACAAAATGAATATTTCTTTTGGAGGAATGAAGGCAAGGCAATTGGGATTAAGTGACTTGCCCAAGGTCACAGAGCTAGTAAGTGTGTCAAGTGTCTGAGGCTGTATTTGAAATCAAGTCCTCTTGACTCTAGGGCTGGTGCTCTATTCACTGTATCACCCAGCTGCCCCCAAAATAAATAATTTTTAAAAAAGCATAATCCTATCTCTCTCACTGTCAATGTCTCTCAAAGATAGGTAAAAGTAGAATTATAACCTCTGCTTTCAAGGGTTTTAAAATCTTAATGGTGGAGACTGTGTGTAAATAAATAAGTATATCACTGATACATAGAGAATAGAAGAAAGATAATCTTGGAGAAGACTGAATCAGATGGGAGGAGCAGGAACCTACAAAATAGTGGGATTTTGGGGAAACTTATAGCACTCTAGAAAAAGTATGATGAAAAAGTGATAAGTTCATTCCAGTCATTTGACACAGTCATATGCAGCCAAATCTGGTCATCAGTCAAACTCTGAAACCCTGGTTTCAATGAAAAATGTAGATTGTGGCTATAAAGTCAAGAGAGTATTTTCTCTGGTTCCTTTAAAGGACAACCCTCATTTGGATAAAATAATTTAGGAATTTTTTTTTTTTTTGCTTTTTTTGGAGGGCAGGTGGAGTTAAGTAACTTGCCCAAGGTCACATGGCTAGGTTTTTTTGTTTGTGTGTGTTAAGTCTCTGAGGCTGGATCCGAACTCAGGTCCTTCTGACTCCAGGGCCAGCGCTCTACTCACTGTGCCACCTAGCCGGGGAATTTTTTATTAAAAATAAAGGTCATAACTTTAAAAATTCACCTAGTTCAACCTCTTCATTTTACATATAGGGAGACTCAGGTACAGACCTCCATCCCTCCCTATACCTTTCCCCTTCTCATTCATTTATTCAGAGAATTTGTTAAATACCTATTAAATGCAAAGAGAACAGCTAAGTAATGCAGTTAATAGAGTAGCAGGTCAGAAGACTCATCTTACTGAGTTAAAATCTGGCCTCAGACATTTACTATCTATGTGACACTGGGCAAGTCATTTAACCCTGTTTGCCTCAGTTTCTTCATCTGTAGAATGAACTAGAGAAGGAAATGGCAAAGCAGTTTAGGTGCTTTGGGGTCATGAGCATATTTGGGTCATAAGCAATTGGGTCATGAAGAGTCAAACACCATTGGAAACAACTGACCTGAGGATACAAAGGCAAAAGATAAATATTTCTGGCTGTCAACCAGCTTACCTTCTACAGGGAAGAAACAACACGTACCCAGAGAGATCAACACAAAATATATACAGAGTGAATACAAACTAATTTTAGGGAAGAGAGGGCTGTAACAACTGTGGGAATCAAAAAGAGCCTTTGGGTGGGAGATAGCCTCTAACTGAAACTTTAAAAGATGCTAGAGATCCTAAGAAGTAGGGTGAAAGTGAGAAGAGAGAGCAGTCAGGTAGGGGAAGTAGCTTAAGCCAGGGGTGGAGAACCTTAGGCCACATGTGACTCTCTAGGTCCTCCAGTTCGGCCCTTTGACTGAACCCAAAGTTCCCCACTCCTGGCTTAAGCAAAGGCTAGAGGTGGAGAGTCACGTCTGAATCAATTTAGCTGAAACATAAAGAACAAGAAAGGCAGTCTAGGGGTGGCTAGGTGGTGCAGTGAGTAGAGCGCCCACCCTGGAGTCAGAAGGACCTAAGTTCAGATCCGGCCTCAGAAACTTAACACACACACACACAAACAAAAACCTAGCCGTGTCACCTTGGGCAAGTTACTTAACCCCAATTGAGCTCCAAAAAAAAAAAAAAGGCAGTCTAAAAAGAGGTTGGAAAAGTAATTTGGAACCAGATCATAAAGGCTTTAAATGACAAGCAGAGGACTTGGTATTTTTTCCCAGAGGCAGCAGGAATCTATTGAAAATGAACAGGGCTGGGGCGCTAGGTGGCGCAGTGAGTAGAGTGTCGGCCCTGGAGTCAGAAGGACCTGAGTTCGGATCCGGCCTCAGACACTTAACGCAAACACAAACCAAAAAAAACCTAGCTGTGTGACCTTGGGCAAGTTACTTAACCCCAATTGCCCTCCAAAAGGCAAAAAAAAAAAAAAAAAAAAATGAACAGGGCACACTTGCGCTTTATAAGGAACAATTTGTCAGCATTGTGAAGGATAGATTGGAGATGGGGGAGAATGGAGACAGGAAGACCAATTAGGAAGCTGTTGCAATAATCCAGGTGAGAGATGATAAGTGCACCTGGTTTAGTGGTCATGTGAGTGGAAAGAAGGGAATAGATGGGAGAGATAATGTAGATAAAACTTGGCAACTAATTGTATGGGGGAAGTAAATGAGGGAGATTTATTTTAAATTCAATTTTATTTTATTTTCTGTTTCAAAGTCTTTCCTTTTTCCACACATTGAAAAGGCAAGAAAAACAAAACCCATTACAAATATGTATAGTTATGCAAAACACATTTCCACATTAGTCATGTCCAAAAAAAAAAGAAAAGAAAGAAGAAAAAGAAAATGTTTTCATATGTACATTGAATCCACTGTCTTTACATTATTGGGTTGTTGGGTTTTTTGTTTTTTTGTTTTTTGGTTTTTTTTTTGCTTTTTGGAGGGCTATTGGGCTTAAGTGACTTGCCCAAGGTCACATGGCTAGTTTTTGTGTTAGGTGTCTGAGGCGGGATTTGAACTCAGGTCCTCCTGACTCCAGGGCCAGTGCTCTATTCACTGTGACACCTAGCCACCCCTCATTATTGTTGCTACTATTATAAATTGTTCTCCTGGTCCTACATACTTCACTTTGCATCAGTTCATATAAGTCTTCCCAGGTTTTCCAGAAACTGTTAGAGCTTTCTTTCCATCACATATATATTCCTTGAAAGAAAATTTTAATAGCCTTTCTAGCCTCTTCTAAAATTGTATGGTTTTGGGGGAATAACTACTTAGAAGCTGAAAAAAAAACCCAGAAGCAATGTTTTATTGTCTGACCTATCAGCTTGCTTTTATAGTGCCATCAAAAGAGAGAAACTAGTCAAAATCTGGCAGAAGTGAGAGGGTTTGCCACACTGCCAAGACATGTCCTGGTAAATATTTTCTCTATTCATTGTTGTTTACTTCTGTACAACTCTTTGCGATCCCATTTGGCATTTCCTTGGCAAACATACTGGAGTAGTTTGCCATTTCCTTTTCCAGCTCATTTTCTAGATGAAGAAACTGAGACAAACAGGGTTAAATAATTTGCCTCGGGTCACACAGCTAGTAAATATCTGAAACCAGATTTGAACTCAGGTCTTCCCTAACTCCAGGACTGGTACTCTATCCACTGTACCACCTAGTTGTCCCATCTCTTCCAAAAGAGTTGTCTTTTTTTGCTTCTCTGGCACCTAGATTCCTTTTTTGTTTTTAAAGGACCATAGAATGTTAAGACTGGATGTGGCCTAAGAATAAAGAATATTAGGGCTAGCAAGGACTACAGAGATCACTTAGTAAAAATATCCTCCTCTTCTACCTTCCCTCATTTTTGGAAAAAGCACAGGAAAACCTAGAAAATGAAAAAAGTATGAAAAGATGACATCAGAGAACTGTGAAAGAAGAAAGAAGGAGCATTGGAAAGGGAGTCAGGAGACTTGAGTTCTGGTCTTCTGCCCCTAGAAAGATAAAGAGCTTAAGGCAAGTCACTTCTTTCCTGGCCTCAGTTCACTCCTCTGTAACATGAGGAAATTATGCCCACTGATTCCTAAATTCCTTTTGACTATTATATGCCTATTATTTTTTGATAATTTCTACTGACATAACTGATAGCTAAAAATAAAGGTGTTGACTGGCACCTAGACCCAAGCGTTAACAAGTTTGTTTTTATACTGTCTTTTTACTCTCAAACCTGTTGCCTCCTTGCCTATGCTTTGTCAATCCCAACCCTAGGTCATCAGCCTTTTCCATTCCAACCCATAAACTACTGAGCAGCATTTGGGGAAAACACAGTGAGTCTACAACCAATTAGTCATCTATTCCCAACTGGGTCCTGATTGCTGAATAGTAGCCCTTTTATTTTTTCTAATTGACTGTTTAACACCTTTCTTAAAGCACTTGTTCAAAACTTCTCTTCTTTGCTCAAACCTCTATACCATTCCTCTCAGCACCAGATTTCATCTCATACTTTATTTAGAAAACAGAAGAAACCTCTTTTCCTCTGTTCTATAGCTCAAAACCCCTTGACATCACCTCTGACTCTCTCCTCCAGTCTCTGAGGAAGAGATGGCCCTTCTTCTCCCCAAGGTCAACCTCTCTACTTTGGTCCTTGATACTTTACTGTCTGGGAGATTGCCTCTTCAATTACCCCCTATCTGTCCTTATCAACAGGCTCTTTCCTTGCTGTTTACAAACATGTCCAGTTATCTCCCATTCTTATTAAAAAAACAAAAAAATGATCTTCATTGACCCTACATTCCTTCAAGCTAATGACTTATATCTTCTCATCCCTTTTACAGAGGCAGGTAGGTGACACAGTGGATAGAGCACTGAGCCTAGAGCCAAGAAGACCCAAATTAAAATTCAGCCTCAGATGCATATAAGCTGTGGTGGGCAAGTCATTAAATCTCTGCTTCACTTTCCTTATCTGTAAAATGATAGTAGTACCTTTCAGGATTGTTGTGAGGATCAAATGAGATAATAATACTTGTAAGGCACTTCGCAAATTTTAAAGTACCATATAAATGCTAGCTATTGTTATAATCAAATTCCTAGTCACCTAAACTCCTCACCTTCCATTCTCCTCCTCCAATATACTCAGTCCTCGGCAAACTTGCTTCAGTGCTCATCAGTTGAAACCATTCTCTTCAATGGTCTCTCAGTTACTAAGTCACATGGCCTTTTTTCCATCTTAGTCCATCATTACTCAGATCCATTTGTTGCTAGTGATCATGGCTCCATTTCCCTTCTTTCCCTATTCTGACTACTTCTTCCCATTCTCTTTGAATTATAATCCAGGATTTGCTCCTAACACTGGGTATTCCCCCAAGGTTCTGTGCTAGTCTCTTCTCTCTCCCTTGATGATTTATCAGGTCCTAGGGAATGAATTATCTTCTCTATACAAATAACCCCTGAACTCCAGTCCCATATCAACTTCCTGTTGAACATCTCCAACTAGATGTCCTCTTGGTATCACAAACTCACCATGTCCCAAATAGAATTAATTTTATTTCTCTTCCTAAACCTACTCCTATTCCAAACTTCCCTATTTCTTTTGTTCTTTCCCCCCCCAAAATTTTCATTTCTATTGAGGGAATTTGCATCCTTCTAGTCTCCTAGGTTCACAACCTTTCAACCTTTTTCTCTGGAACCAAACTTGCCCAACTCAATCAGTTACCAAGTCCTATCTAATCTAGCAATAACATTTCCCCCATCAGTGCTCTTTATATACTCCTAATTTGTCATTTAAAGCTCTTCACAATCTGATTCCTGCTTATCTATCTAGGCTTATTCACTTTATTCCCCTTCTAGTCAAACTGGCCTACTTTCCAGAAACCAAGGGAAATATTTAAATATTAAAACAAATAAGAAAATCAAACAGATAAATGAATTTAGTGTTTTATCTCAGCATGAATTCCATTCCATTTCTCCATTCCCTAGAACCTCCTCAGTACTGGGGAAGGGAGTCTTCCCATCTGCTTTGCCAATTCCCTTCTTTTCTCCACCAGGAACAGAGGAACCTTCAGGACTCAGACCTCCAAAGACAGTTGAACTACCATAGGGAAGGGGAAAGAGTAGTATGGGAAGAGGGTATGGATGGGGGGGGGGTGCTATTAGTCAACTTAGTTTTGGGATTTTGCCCTAGTACCAAACTATCATGATTGATGGGCTGGTACCCAGCAACTGAGCCATCAAGATTGTAACCATTGGGGTGGAGTCAAGATGGTGGCATAGAAGCAGGAAAACTCCCTGAGCTCTCCCCATAACCACCTCAAATGTCTATAAAAAATGACTCTAAACAAACTTTAGAGTTACAGAACCCACAAAGTGAGATAGAAACAAATCTCTCTCTGAAGGCAGCCAGCAGGCAAACAGGAAGGGTCCATCACAGTGCTGGGAGCAGAGCCTAGCCTCACCTGAGCCCATGGTTTTAGCCTCAGGGCAGCCCCTACCAGCAGCAGCTATAGGGACTTGGGGAGAGTGGATAACCAGTAGCTGTGGCAGTTTTCAGAATTATCAACCCATAAATGCCAAAGACAAAGTGAGGGGTCAGTGTGGACTTTGGAAACAGGGGTCTGGGAGTGTGGTCTGGCCTCTGCCCCTGGAAGGAGCTGCTGAGGTGCAGCATGGCTGCTTCAGAACTCCTGTCCTGTGGATTGTAGGGGGACCAAGTGACCATTCAGAGGGTAAGCACTCTTGCTTTGACCTTATTGGATTTGGGTTGCTGTCTAGGGTGGAGGTCCTGGGGTGTGTGACCAGGTGCCAGAGCCTGTGTAAGCTTCTGAGAGGGCATCCAACTAATAGCTCCAGCAGTTGAGAAAACCCCAGCCATTTGGGAGAAAGCTCTCCTCTCTGGAAGCAGAGTTTTACCGTAGCAAAAAGCTCAAAAGTCAAGTAATTTAGTGGCAACATGAGCAAGCAAAGGAAGCAAAGCAAGCACAGCAGTCAAACTTTAGATTCCTTTTTTGGGGACATGAATCTTGTGGAAATGAATGATGTAAACTAAAAATAAACATAAAATTTAATTTTAAAAAATTGTAATCATTGCGTTAGTAATAATTTCTAACCCATTATATCTTTTTTTTTTGCTTTTTGGAGGGCAGTTGGGGTTAAGTAACTTGCCCAAGGTCACACTGCTAAGTTTTGTGATAAGTGTCTGAAGCTGGATTTGAACTCAGGTACTCCTGACTCCAGGGCTGGTGCTCTATTCACTATGACACCTAGCTGCCCCACCCATTATATCTTGGTAGGGCTCAAACCATGCTTCATATCCCATCTAGTCATTCACCAAGGCCTATTCAACATAGGTACCTTGTCAACTACTCTACTCCCATCCTTATTCCATTTCTTGTTCTTACTCTAGTAATAACATCAAATTAATACTAACCTTGCTCCTGGAAAGGTCATAACAAATCTACTGTCCTATGGTTCTACTTGTAACCCTCAGGATTGCCTAGACAAAAACTTCCTTCTTGGGTTAACATTCTTCTCTAATGTTGTATCTCGTTAGAATATAAGCTCTTCAAAAGAAAAAACTCCCATTTTTATATTTGTATACCCAGGGTCAACACATAGTAGGTATTTAATAATTGCTTATTGATTGGTTGGGTAAATAGCAATTGTTTCCGGCCAGAAATCCTGGCTTCGCCTCCCAGTTTGATTTTTTTTTAATAGGCAAATTAGGCCATCTTTTGCCTCATATCTTACCTATCCTTAAATCTCTGAATGGGTATTGCCTCAGCAAACTGAGACCTGGGAAAGACCTTAGCTTAAAGGTCAAGGTCTCCTACTAAGTCTGGGATCATCTCCAGCAATTCTGATCTGTGTCTTGCCATTAGATTTAGATGACCCTGGAGAAGAGAGTGAGGCTGATGACTTTCCACAGTTCTACCTCATTTAAATCCAACTTACTTGAAGGTCAGCACCTGATGTCATTGGTCTTCTTAGAGAAAAAAGGACAAAGAACAACTATTGATTGATCTGTTGTTTCCATGCCTCTGTCTAGGTTGCATTTCTTTCCTCTGACTCTTAAAATGGCTAGCTTCCTTCAAGGCTCAGGTATTTTTCCCCACATTTCAGAGGAAGACCTTCCTGATCCCCTTAGTTGTCAGTACTTTCACCCTCTTCATATTATTAGATATATACTTATCTATGTTGCTAGGCTGTACAGTAGTGGAAAGAGTGCTAGGCATGGAGTTGGACCTAAGTTCAAAGCTGACCTTAGACATTGTTTCACCCTGGGCAAGTCACATAACCTCTGCCTGCCTTAGTTTCTTCAACTGTAAAATAAGGATAAAAATAGCACCTATTTTCCAGAGTTTTTCCAAAGATTCAACAAGAAATTTTATAAAATACTTAGCATTTAGTAGATGCTTAGTAAATGCTTGCTTCCTGCCTACCTGCCTTATCTCTCCAAATTCTAGAGCATCTTCCACTCAGCTGTCAAATTCATCTTCCTAAAGTGAAAATCTGACCATATCATCCCCTTATTCAGTAAATTCAAATGGTTCCTTAGTGTCTCCAGAATTAAATATATAATCCTGGGTTAGGCTTTTAAAGATCTTCAATCCCCAGTCCCTTCTTGCCTTTCCAGTTTTCTTATATTTTACTCCCCTCCATATACTCTACAATTTAATGATGCCAGCCTCCTTGTTCCTTGCCCAAGACACTTCATTTCCCAAATCCAAAGTCTTCCCTGGTTGCCCCCCTTACCTAGAACTTTCTCTCTACTTATCTTTGCCTCTCAACTGCCTTTAAGTACCACTTTCCACAAGAAGCCTTTCTTGATTCCGTTTAATGCTAGTGCTTTCCCTCTGTCTAGAATCTCTAATTTATCCTGTATATAGGTTTACACATAGTTATTTCCATGTAGTCTCTGCTATTAGACTCCTCTAGAGCAGGGGGTGTTTTTTGTCTTTATATTTGGCTCTCTAAAACCTAGCTTCAACCTACCTGTTGAAATATTCGTTTTTTTTCAAGGTTCAACTAAAGAGCCACCTCTTTTATGAAGCCTTCCCATAATACCTCTGCTGAAATTCTCATCTTCCTCCTCAGATTTCTCTATAGCACTCTTGTCTCTTCTTTCCTCCAAATCACAATCTACTTTGTATAATATTCACCTGTATACAAATCATGTCTTCCCTTATCTTCTACCTGACCTTCCCTAGTAGAAGGCAAGCTCTTTGAGGCAAGTTCTGTGACTATTTTTATCCTTGTATCCCTAGCATCGAACACATACCTAATAAATGAACTGTATAAAACCATGGGTTATCCCATAATAGTGCTCTCCCTTCTTCCTTTTTAAATCAATCTAAATCTCTGCAAACAATTTCAGAAATGAAACATTATTTCTTTCCAAATTAATAAACAACTATCAGAAACATCCATAATTTAAATTTGTTCACTCAGTTTCACTGATAATGGGGGAAAGTTAGGCAATTATTGTTACCAACACAGAAAAAGTTCCTAGTATTAGGAAAAAGAGGAGAAAGTCCTTTTGTACAAGTCCTTTTGTGCCACATTAAATTTTGTGGAAACTGCTAGAGAGTACAGATACACATCAGCAAATGGTTAGTGCTTCTTCCCCTGAAGACTGCTGGTTTTACCAGATGTTTTCACCCCAGATGAATAGTCACTATCAGACATGCTGGGTCCTTGTTCCTCACTGAAAGAATTGAAATAAGGAGAAAGTCTGGGACTCCCAGCTCTGTTTCTTGTAATGTTCTGCATGTAACAGTACTATTTGGGTATTTACACTATTACTAGCCTCCTTATAATAGCTAGCATTTAGGTTTACAAAGCACTTCACATTTATTATCTTATTTGATCCTCAACATAATCCTGTGAGTCAAGCTATTTTTATCCACATTTCACAGATAAGGAAACTGGGGGGTAAGAGAAATTAAGTGACTTGTCCATGGTCACACAGCTAATAAATAATGAAGAGTGAATTGAAAATCATGTTTTTCTGACTTTGGGAAATTTTCACTACAGCTTATTACTACTATTCATAATTTCTCCCTTAAAATCTCCTCAAATAGGGATTGACCTACAGGCAGCCCACTTTTTCCCCACTCACAAAAGAGAGCTGTTACCAAACCCCTATTCCAAATGCTACTTCTGAATGCTGCTGACCCCTACCCTAAGAGATCTATTCCCTCCCATGATGTTGGTACAAATATCTGTAGTTAATATACTTCATTGAATTAGCCAGGCCCATTAAAAGGGAATTATGCTCCACTCTCCAATTGGACCTCTAACCTGGAATCCTAAACCTTGAGATAGCAGGTAATGGTTGTTACCCAACAGTTACTGAAAAGCAGAGCTGATTCTGAGATGGGGAAGGCAAGATCAAGGGGCATCAAATGCAGAAAATGAACAAGGGCAGGACAAATTCTTATTTCTAGCATAAGGCTCTCTAGTACCTGGCTCCCACTTTATTTCATGTTACTTCCTTTGCATGTATTCTATCACTATTTCTGCCTTCATGAGGGCTCTCCCTCATGCCATGAAAGCAATCTTTAGTTTTGTCTCTCTTCCTTAAAGTTTCAACTCAAATAGACCCTTTTCTGTGAAACTTTCCCTTAACACTTCAGCTAAAACTGTTTCCTTCCAATAAAGGTCCTTTGGAGAGGAAATTTAGTAATGATATGATTGGTGATGTTATTAATTAGGGGAGTGATAAGACAAAAAAATAAGGAGTGTACTGGTAATGTATACAGATGGGTTCATGCAGGCAAAGGGGAAAAAAGGGGTGACTGGGAGTATTAGTCAATAAGTATCTATTGAGACTCTTACTGTGAAGACCCTTTCCACATCTAAATCTATGCTTCTGTGATCCTGGTTCTATGGGTGGTATCCAGGAGGAAATTATAGACCAATAGGTTATTAGAGAAGAAGAGGTCCCAAATATCATTAGGCCAACCTGTTTGTTAATGATGACATAGGTCCAGAGAGAGAAAAATGGCTTTGCCCTAGACTTTATAACTATGAAACTGTCAAATATTATCAATTGTGAAACAGAGTGGTATGATGGAAAGCGCCCTGGATCTGGAGCTAGTAGAGAATGGGATTCCAATTCCACCTCTGACACCACATGGACAAACCTGTACCTGTTTCTTCTTCTGTAAAATGGGAGTCCTTATAATTACCTCAAAGGATTGTCATGAGAATTAAATGAGATAATGTATATCAAGAGCTCAGTAAACCTTTAAAGTATGCTATTATTATTACTATTATTAAACATAATTAACTAGTAGGGTACAGCAAAACTAGCATTAGATCAGGAGGCAGGAGACCCAGGCAATGGTAGATCTTCCAGTCTTGTAACTTTGGGGTTTTGGGGTTTTTTTTGGAGGGCAATTGGGGTTAAGTGACTTGCCCAAAGTCACATGGCTAGTAAGTGTGTCAGGTGTCTAAGGCTGGATTTGAACTCAGGCCCTTCTGACTCCAGGGTTGGTACTCTATTCACTGCACCACCTGGCCACCCCTTCTTGTAACTTTGGACAAGATACTTTCCCTCTCTGGATCTTAGTTTCCTCTTTTGTAAAATAAGGTAAGCTAGATTTTTTCTAAGATTCCTTTCACTTCTATGACATGGCTCCTGCCCTCTCTTATTAAAAACTGCAACTCAAAACTTTGGTATGAATATACACAAAAAATATAAAACAGAGCAATTGAAGATTATTCTTAGGGAATCTAACAAGGTTTACTATAAGTACAAAGTCACACCCAGGCTCCAAGGGCCAATATTATCATCACATAAGCAGAGGGCCTGATACACTGATATATACTCACACCCCAACTGAAATGTATAGTTTAACATTGCATGTTAATTACAGGAACCTAGGCTCTTTGCCTAGTTATATTTTGGTCTTTTTTCCTCTGTTGCGAAGTTCTGGCTCACAGGAAGAAAGCATCAAACAACTCAAAACTCTAGGCTGGTTTATAGTCGGGGAATTCTATCCACTCAACTCAGCTATAGCTAGGTGATCCTACTGAGGGTGTAGATCATAAAGTGAGGGGTTAAGGCTCTCCTGGGATGACAGAAATCCAGCATATATATATACTTCTGCCATTCCATTCCTGTCCAGCTTTACTGGAAGGAGACATTTCTTGTCAGTTAGAATTATAGACCCATTGGATGGCAAAGTTGGAAGGGACCTGAGCCTAGGTCAGGAAGAGGCAATAGGCAATCCCTCACCTGATAGGGGAAACTAAGGCAGTTAAGGAGAAGTGATTTTCCCAAAGTTAGCTATAAATTAACCATCAGATAATGAACTAATAGCTATAATTTCCAATGATTATTTTTAACTTTATCCTCATTTTACAATCGAGATGAGGCCTCAGAGATTAAAGAACTTGCCCTTTAACCTTCGTACAGTTATAAAGTGTCAGAGTTTGGATTTGGACTTTAGCAAGGCATATTTTTAAAGCTTTGTCTGGCGATTTTCACTCCCCGAAGGTATTGCTGGCAGTAATGTGGGGAGATCCACATGTGCCACTAATAACTCTGCCCTCACCCCCAGACCCTGTTCTTTGGAATCCGCAGGCTCATATGGGCTTAAGATAGGTCCCCGTACTGGCCCAAGGTCTCCAGCTGAAGAGCGTCGCCCCTTTCGCGCCTGCACTAAGGAACGCGAGCTACAGAGTAAAAACTAAGCACGCGGCTCGGAGTAGGGTGCCGCGCCGAGTAAAGAGGCCGATAAGCGGGCCACGTGACCGACACCCCCTCCCCACCCTGCCCCCTCCAGGAGTCAGCGCGCGAGACGCTTCGGCGAAGCTCCGCCGCAGCGCTCGAGGTGGACACTGAAGCCACGCCCACTCGCCGCTCCTTTCCTCCTCGATCCCCCTCCCTCCTCCCTCCAGCCTCCGCCGCCGCCGCGCGCTACTAGCGCGCTGACGTTCAGGGTATGGTGAAGAAGGGAAAGGAAAGGGGTGGGGGGGGGGGAAAGGGCTAATCTCGTACGCCGCGTTCTTTTCCCTCCCTTCTCCCGCCTCTTCCGAGGTCTTGAGTCTCCACCGCGCAGGGCCCCGCCCCTCTTCTTGGGTGCCACAGCCAATGGGGCAGCGGCGCGAGCCACCCGGACTAGGGGCGGGGCCTGCGCGTGGGGCTTGGCGCGCCTGCGCCCTGCCGCCCGCCCCTCGCCGCCAGGAGGAGGAGGAGGAGGAGGAGGTGGAGGTGGTGGTGGTGGTGGTGGTGGAGGAGGAGGAGGAGGAGGTGGAGGAGGTAGTGGAGGTGCTGGTAGTGGTGGTGGAGGAGGCGGCTCTGCGAAGAGAGGGAGAGAGCGTGAGTGAAGGAGCGCCGTCTACGCGTCTCTGAGAGCAGAAGCAAAAGCCTCACACCGAGGAAGACACTGCCGCCGCCCCTCCCCTTCCCCGCCTCAGGGTCCCCCCCCTTCCCCTCCCCGTCAGGCCGCGCGGAGAGAGCGCCTGAAGCCCCAGGAGGAGGCGGCCGAGGCCCCCCGAGCCCTGAGCGCGCGGACCGAGCGAAGCCGCCCGCCCCGTGTGGTGTGTGAGCTGAAAGGCAGCCGCCCGCCCGCCCCCCCTCTCCCTTCTCTCCTCCCTGGAGCCGGTGAGCGCGGAGAGAGCACCACTATGTCGGCGCCGGCGGCCAAAGTCAGTAAAAAGGATCTCAACTCCAACCACGACGGAGCCGATGAGACCTCAGGTGAGGGGAAGCGGGGGCCGCCGCCATTTTACCCCCCCTCCCTCCCTCTCTCATTCCTCCTCCTCAGGACGCGCGGGGGGCCTGGGGCGCGCGGCAGCGGGCGCTGGGCGCGCGGGGGGCGCTGGGCGGAGGGGGGGAGCGGGCGGGCGTAGGAGGGTGGCGCGCGGTGGAGGCCGGCGGTGCGAGGTAGCGCGCGCAGGGAACGGGAAAGGGGGGAGGCCAGGGCCGGCGCGCGGGCCGAAAGGCCCGTCCTCGCGGTGTTGGCGGAGGAGGGGAGGCCATGTTAGCGCCTTTTTCTTGTTATAAAGAACATTTTTATTTTTTGATGGTGTGTGTATATGCGTGGTGTGGCCCCACGCATTGTGTTCCTAGGTGGCTCCTCAGCCGCCGCGGACGGGGCTTGCAAAGACGGGGGCGCTGCGGCCTGCATCGCGCTCCTCTGGCGGCGGAGGGAGACCCCCTCCACCCCCACTCCTCCCCCTTTCCTCCTCTTCTCTCCTCCTCTTTCCCCCCTCCCTGTTCACCCCCCCTCCCCCTCCCCGAGAAGCGGCTCTTTATTGTGTTCCGCCATGATGCTTCTCTCTCCCATCAGCCGCCGCCGCCACATGGTGCTGCTGCCTCTGGACACTGCCCCAGGCCCAGGGCGGCTGGGCTGCTCCCTTCATGGGCTGCAGCAGGAGCCGGGCGCTCTGTCCTCCCCCTTCTCCCTTACCTTCCCCCGGCGCCGCGTCCCCCCCGAGGCCGCTGGGCGGGGTGGGGTGTGGGAGAGGTTGGAGGGGAGTGGAAAGCACGCGGCCAGTTCAGGCAGTGGGCACTGATCGTCTCATTGGGGTTCGAGCCTGGCTGGGGGATGCCCCCGGCCAGCGCCACCCGTGGCTGCCGGGAAGAGCCCCCACGTGGGATCTTCATTCCACAAGCAGCTTCCCTCGGACTGCCTGGGGTTGAGGAGTTAAGGGCATTTTTTTTTTTTTGCTCCTTTTGAAAGGTATTAGAATTAAAAAAAAAAAAAGAAAACCTAGACTCAAGTGAGGTTTGGGGGCTTCCTCCCGCTTGGCTTTCAGATTGAGGGGAAGGGGGTTATCCCCCAGCTCTGGATGGTTCCCGGAAACGCTTATCCACCTTCTCCTCATGCCTGATTGTTAATTTGCCCGCCTTTCTCCTTATTAAGAACTTGCTAAAAAATGTACATTTTCTCATTGTATACCTCTTCTGACTTACTTCACCCCTAAGAAAGTTTTCTTACGCCACACGTGCTTCACATACTTGTGCCCCAAACTCATGCCGAAAGCTTAGGACCAACAGCCCGCCAGAAATTTTGATTGGGGGTTGGGGATAGAGCTTAGAATCTGATCCAGCAGTAATTTTAATTTGACCATATAAGAGTGAGGTAAACTTCAAAAATGATTAGAATGATAGGTAGTATACAATCGTTGCTTTTTAAAAACTTTCTGTTATCTTTGCTGCTGCTTATGGGTTGCAAAATTTTCTTATCCTTCCGAGAAAACTCAAGCTTTGACCCCATGTTTAAATTGCTAGCATGTTTATTGTTTGTTGGACTCCAGGGGCTCCTGGTTAGCAGCTGCTATTCTATTTTGGAAGTTGTGGATGTTTTAAAGCATTATAAGGATCCCTCTGGTGTCCATACATAGTTTTGTCTAAAGATATTTCCTGGAAGAATTGTTTTTTAATGCTTGGTATAGTAAGGCAAGTTGTTTGGGGGGTCTTTTTTGGCAGCAGAATGGTTCTTTAAAAGTAGCTTGATCAAATATATTGAATATTTTTCAAATTTTTGAATAACTTTTAATTAGGTGAGATGGTTACTCAAAAGAATAAGTTTAACAAATTTTTTTGAACTTAAAAATTTAATACATCCCAAAAGAAAACTAAGCTTTTCCCCCCCAAATGTATATTATCTTCTTTTTTTTGCAGAAAAAGAGCAACAGGAAGCAATTGAACATATTGATGAAGTACAGAATGAAATAGACAGGTAAATTGAAGTGGTGTTTTTTTTTTTTTTAAGCCTAAATTACTTTAGAGTAAAGCATCTGGTATATAGGTGCTTAATACTTACTAATTTAAAAGTAACTCTGGGATATGCATGATGATTAGTGAATAACTTGTATAGCCACTTTATGATGGTGATTCACCTGGTTTAAGGTTCAGTGTTTTCCTCCCAAAAAACATTTGGGGGATCACCAAACTCTATTTAAGATTGACCTCTTAGGGGTTGGATTTGACTTTGAAGGCTACTAATTATCTTACTTAGCTTGGGGACTCCTGATGAATTTGAATTATGGAATCAGTATATCTGGTATGTCCTAACTTTGTAACTAATTGGTGTTGGCTTAAATTTCTCTTGGTTTGAGGAAATCAAAATTGAAAGTTGAGATAAATAATCCATGTAACCAACAACTTGCTCATTTAGAAGAGTTCTTTAGCAATCTTAGTCTTTGGTGTTATCCACTTATTTACTAGATTTTTGTAGTAAATGAGACTTAGTGGTTCTTTTTCCTTCTAATTTCATGTTCAGTTATTGGTTAGGCCTTTGGTTTTATGGATTGCTGATGAAGGAAATTAACTTATAAATTCCCAGACTAGTTGTGAATTTTTCCTCTAATAGACACTTTAGTGCCAGATATTAATATTAAAGCTCCAAGCTACAGCTTCATATGTACCTGTCAGACCCTAGCCTTAAAACTGTAGTAAACATGCCTCCCCCCCCCCTTTTTTTTTGCTTCAGACTGAATGAGCAAGCCAGTGAGGAAATTTTGAAAGTAGAACAGAAATATAACAAACTCCGCCAACCCTTCTTCCAGAAGAGGTCAGAATTGATCGCCAAAATACCAAACTTCTGGGTAACAACATTTGTTAACCACCCGCAAGGTATGTTGCTTGTTTTTGAGAGAGGTAAAGAGGGGAAGGCCAAAAAAAATTATCTTAAGGGTCGTGGAATTTTTGCATTTTCGAAGGGAGTCCAACCATTTAGAGAGTAAACTGAGGCCTGGAGTTAAATTGACATGTATGCTTATCATATACAGTGGCAGAGCTTTTCAAAGTCTTTTGGAAATAGAAATCAGTGACATACTTATTTTGAGTATGCTCCTAATTAGTAACAAATTCACTACATATGGAAAGTGTTCCTTTGTTTATTGGTGTGTGTTGAATTTTTATGAGTCTAAGAAGTGGTTTGATTTGTACCAAACTAAGTCTTTGACCTGTTTATTGGTATCTGCTTAGAGAAGGGGTTCATAACTCTTTTTATATGAAAGTTGTAGCATATTGACCTGTTAAAAAATCAAGAGCTTAATTGGTCTGTGTTACTATTTTTTTTTTTTTTTTTTGCTGTTCTTATCTAGTATCTGCACTGCTTGGGGAGGAGGATGAAGAGGCACTGCATTATTTGACCAGAGTTGAAGTGACAGAGTTTGAAGATATTAAATCAGGTTACAGAATAGATTTTGTAAGTAATTCCTTGTCAGAATCTTTTTTTATTGTGGGAGTTGTTTACATAGGACTTTTTGTGCGGTGGGGTAGGTATTTTTACAGCCATGTTCATTTAACAATGTTTTCATATTTTAATACAGTATTTTGATGAAAACCCTTACTTCGAAAATAAAGTTCTCTCCAAAGAGTTTCATCTTAATGAAAGTGGAGATCCATCTTCAAAATCAACTGAAATCAAATGGAAATCTGGGAAGGTATGTACAGGATTTTTTTATTCAACAACTGGCTAAAATGAATTATTTCTAAATGTTTTGTTGGGGAGGGGCATAAGTCTTAACTGTTGATTATATCCTTGATGGGAGTATCTGATCTGACATAGTAAAGATAAAGGTACTTTTTTTTCCTTTTTAAAAGAGCTTTAATCTGACCAAGAAAATGATATATTGAAGTTTTTTAAAGACCATTTTTGTTTCTTAGGATACATAAAATGTAATAAACTTGAAAAGAAATGCTTCCTAGAAATATAAACTCTTTAAACTTAGAAAGTAATGTTAATAAGGTCTTAAGAAAGATTAGTTGATTTTTTTAAAATAACAAGTTTTATCTAATACTTAGGGATCATTATGAACATTTGCAAGGTAATATATTTTATATCTGAATTTTTAAATTTTCCTATGTCTTCTTAGGACTTGACGAAACGTTCAAGTCAGACACAGAATAAAGCCAGCCGGAAGAGGCAGCATGAAGAACCAGAAAGCTTTTTCACTTGGTTCACTGACCATTCTGATGCAGGTGCAGATGAATTAGGAGAGGTCATCAAAGATGATATCTGGCCAAATCCTTTGCAGTACTACTTGGTATGTTTTAGAGTTTGTAGGTTTTTTCAGAGTGTATTTGTATGTCTGATTGGAATGAGTTCTTAACAAGGTACCTGTGTGTTTAAGGTACCTGATATGGATGATGAAGAAGGGGAAGGAGAAGAAGATGATGATGATGATGAAGAAGAAGAAGGCTTGGAGGACATTGATGAAGAAGGTGATGAAGGTGAAGAAGATGAAGATGAAGATGATGATGAGGGAGAAGAAGGAGAGGTGAGCATACTACATAAAAAGATGGTTGGTACTTCCAAAACAAATACATCATGGTCAATTTGTAAGTGAATACTTGAAAAATACGTTCTTGACCTTTTTTTTTTTAAAGCAATTGGGGTTAAGTAACTTGCTCAAGGTTACATGGCCAGTCATTATTTGTGTATGGGTGCTCATTTTCTGAGGCCGGATTTGATCTTGGGTCATCTCTTACTCACTGTGCCACCTAGCCGCCCCTTTAGGGCAATTGGGGTTAAGTAACTTGCCCAAGGTCACACGGCTAGGTTTTTGTTTGTGTGGATTAAGTGTCGGAGGCCGGCTCCGAACTCAGGCCGGCTGAGGAGACTAACATGATCCTCAAGGGCCCGCTGAATTGTTGGTTGTTCAAAGGCTAGCGTTTGTATATTACCTGCTATCTAGTTTAAGACTCAGAACCCAGATTGGGCAGAGATTGCCTGAAAGATGGTGATTTTCAATAGAAATTAACTGATACTTTCCCCTTACCCCTCCCCCTTTTTTTCTCCCAACAGGAGGATGAAGGAGAAGATGACTAATAGAACACTGATGGATTCCAAACCTTCTTTTACCTTTTTAATTTTCTTCAGTCCCTGGGAGCAAGTTGCAGCCTTTTTATTTTTATTTTTATTTTCTCTTGTGCGCATTCGCCTTGTTCTCTTGAGGTCTCTTTCTCTCCTCTTTACACCATGGTTCACAACTTTTTTTGGGTGGGGGGGGAAATACCTTGAGCAGAATACAGTGGGAAAAGAATCTCTACCAGTTTCTGTTCCAAGTTCACATTTTTATCCCTTCCTATCTCAAAACAAACTGTTTATGGAATCAACACACACTGTGTTCTGTGGGAAAAAAGAAAACCTTCTGCTCCCTTCACACTGCTGGAAGCTGAAGGGTGCTAGGCCCCTGTGTAGTAGTGCATAGAATTCTAGCTTTTTTCCTTCTTTCTCTGTATATTGGGCTCAGAGATTACACTGTGTCTCTATGTGAATATGGACAGTTAGCATTTACCAACATGTATCTGTCTACTTTCTCTTGTTTAAAAAAATGAAAAACAAACAAAAAAAAAAAACCATGGGGTTATAGCAGGTCAGCAAGGGTGGGTTTGAGATGTTTGGGTGGGTTAAGTGGGCATTTTGACAACATGGCTTCTTCTCCTTTGGCATGTTTAATTGTGATGTTTAACAGACATCCTTGCAGTTTAAGATGACAGTTTTAAAATAAAATTCTCTCCTAATGATGACTTTGAGCCCTGCCACTCAATGGAGAATCAGCAGAACCTGTAGGATCTTATTTGGAATTGACATTCTCTATTGTAATTTTGTTCTTGTTTATTTTTAAATTTTCTTTTTTGTTTCACTGGAAAGGAAGATGCTCAGTTTTAAACGTTAAAATGTACAAGTTGCTTTGTTACAATAAAACTAAATGTGTACACAAAGTATTTGATGGTCTTCTCTCAGAATAGACTATTTTAGACCTCCCCTTCCAAGTCTGACATAATTATTGTTGAACTTTAAGTGTCACCAAATATGGCACATTTGTTTGATCACTATTATGATGTGCACTTTGCAAAATTACCTCAGGGCTCTATGGACTGATCTACTAGAATTGAGTCAAAAAGTCAGTGTGCCATTGTCCACAGCTGTAAAATACTTTAATGTAATGTGGCTGGAATTCATCTGTGAATTATGCTATCAAGTATAGAGTAGGTCTGGCAATCAAAAAGCATATATTAGTGTGTTGTGCACACTTATGTTTTAAAAGAAAATACAACTGCTTCATAGATTGTGATATCCTAATAAATACATGGAGTTGATTGAACAGCAAAAATGTTGCTGTTAGTGCCTCCAGTCAGACATAACTGGTGCTATAGTGTCCAATTTACAACTAGATCTGGTGTCGATATGTATTTGTTAGTTTTATAAAGTGTGTCCGAGGAAGAGTAAACCATCTATTAAGTGGCTGCCTCGGGGTAATAAGAAA
This sequence comes from Gymnobelideus leadbeateri, assembly GCA_011680675.1. Lineage (NCBI taxonomy): Eukaryota > Metazoa > Chordata > Mammalia > Diprotodontia > Petauridae > Gymnobelideus > Gymnobelideus leadbeateri. The sequence continues at coordinate 58,584 of WOXC01011984.1, forward strand.
CTCAGGTTAGGAGTACTTCATTTTGTTTCCTCTACCACCTCTTTCGCAAAAAAAAAAAAAAACAATCCAAATAAAACTATTTGTTAACCTGGTGAGATAAAGACTATGCTTTGCTAAATGCCATGGTGCATATAAACATTTTTCGAAAGTTGCTACCTAATGTGTAGGCTTCTAATGCTGTAAAATTTAGTAGCTAAAGTTTTCTGCCACATATATTTTTTAAAATGTGAGTTCAAGGCTGGCCTGTTCAAATGCAAAAGCTTTTTGATGTATGAAACAACATAGAGAACTATTCCATCGAGAGGCAACGTGTAACCTGTTTAGATGGATAGAATGTAATTTTTATGCACAGGTCTTTGTGTTCAGTAATACATCACTGTATACGGTCAGGAATCTGGCTCCAATAAAGGAACATAAAGATTCTTTGGACTGGGGTCCTCGTTTTATAAGTAGAGATTTTTGTTTGTAAATGTTAATGGTAATATATTCATTTATGTCCTCCTGGGTGGCTGCTGTAATTTGTGGGTTTGGGGTGGGGGAAAATACTTTAGAACTCTGGTAAATGATGTTGGGCAAATGTTATTTGATTACATGGTTTTTAAGGTCTCTACTTCATGCTACTTGTTTTTGAGAGGAAGAAAGATTTTTGTGCTACCTAGGTTTGTAAACAAACGCTCATGTGATTGCTGAGCAAGAAATGTATTAAAGCCATAAAGGTTGGTAGTGGGTTGGGGTTGAAATGCTCTTGATGACCATGGATGAGTGTTTTGAGTGAAAATCTTGTTTTGAAACTGATTTTTTTTTTTTGTATGTGATTATTTTGGAGTGACTTCATCACTAATAGGTTGTATCCAGGTTTCTCATAGAACTGTTTGCAATATGTTGGGTTTGAACTATGGTGTTTCCTCAGCAAAATTTAGAAATTAATTTAATTGGTTAAAATTAAGAAATTGCTGTCCTTATCTTGCAAGATAGCTTTAATTGCCTAAGTGTTCAGTTTTTTGGAGGAATAAAATTGTAAATAAATAATCCACTTTAAAATTGCTCAATAGTGCCCTGACTTCCTTGGGCTATCCATGTTTGTTACTTAAACATGCCATTTCACTGAAACCACATAGTTTAAGTAGGTGAACAAATCATGAGCTCCTGAGTTAATTCATAGAGGAGTTTCTTGAAATTCTGGGGAAAGCAGCATCAGAATCAGTAGTGTATATTCTTTTGCCAAACAGTACACAATCAAGAGGGTTTAGAATTCTGTTAGGTTCTACCTTGTAGAGCTAGTTGAAATAAATGGAAGGGGCAAGGAAGCAGATTTATATTTGTGGTAAGGATACCATCTATAAGCAAAAGAGGCTTTTGATTTGGGTGGTCATTTGCCTCCTAACTTGGTGGTCTTTAGCCAGGATCAGTGGCCACTTGTCTAATATGTAGTGTGTGGGGGTTGAATTAGATGTTTTAGAGCAGTGATCCTCAAATTCTGGTGGAAAAATTTTGAGAAAAATCTTTTATAAAGATAAAATTACACTTAAAATTTTTGGAGGTCTCTTCTCCCAAAGAACTTATGTGTATTTGAGTGATGTCTATAAATGTATAGGAAATTAAAATGTATGGTATAAAATTTTTTTGCCTTTATTGGTCCCCTGAAAGGACCTGGGGAACTTCCAAGGGTTCTCCTGTACCATGCTTTGAGAAGTGTGATTTAGAGCAAACTTGTTTAGTTTTGTGTATACCAAGTACAATAAATAGATGTTTGGCAGCTTGTTTTTTCTAAGTATTGCTTGTCAAGGTGATTGGGGACAAGCAAGTGTCTAGTCATAATGAAATGTGACAACTATAATTCACCTCAGTTGTATCAATGTATTATACTATTTATGACTTGTGTAGTGCAACTATTGTGCATTTTATGTAATGTTCAGGGAGGGTCAGAACTGATGATAAATTTTTTCAAAATGTCTTATTGCTCTGGAGGTGTTATGGTTTAAGAGCAATAGCATGGTGCAGTGGCGGAAGCATAGAATTAGACATCAAAACTCTTCCTCCCCATATAACTTGGGCAAATACCTCCTCTCTGGACTTGTGTGTCCTTATTAAGGGAGTTGGAATAAATTAGCCCCTTTAGCTCTTAAAATTTCATGATTTGTTCATGTGTAGAGTTAACTGGAATGCTCTAGGCTGTCAAAAATTCTCACCTTTGAAGGGACAAGATTATAGTATTAGATAAAAACAAAAACATTTACTGTAGGAGAATATTTACTGAGGAGAATAAATACCATTAGATGAGTAGTGGAGCTACTTTGGTTTTTCTGAGGACCTAGGAGAAGACAGGTATTCTGTTCTTTGGGAGCTTATATTGATGTCAGTTTGAGAGTCATTTAATAAACAGATTTGATACAAATTGGGGAGCCTATTATAGTCACCCTAGGCAGTTCGTCTAATGGCTTGAAGGGAGTGTTACATCACAGCCACATAGGAACTTGAACTTTATTCATAGAAACCTACTGCCCTATTATCACCTTATTTGATTGGCTAGGTGATTCAGTGAATAGCGTGCTGGCTCTGAAGTCAGGAAAACTGGAGTTCAAATCCACCCTTGAGATATTTTACTACTTGTGTGACCCTGGGCAAGTCACCTAACCATATTTGCCTCAGTTTTCTCATCTGTTAAATGAACTGGAGAAGGAAATGGCAAAGCACTTAGTATCTATGCCAAGAAAATCCTAAAAGGGATCATGAAGAGTTGGACATGACTGAAAAATGGCTAAACAAAGCCTTGTTTATGAAATGACTCAGAAAGCCTTGTGCCTGAGTGTGCTATGGGGCCTAAAGATAAGAGTATGAAGTCTACTATGGTAATTGCTTTGAAGGAGCCAATGCTAGTTTGGATGTAATTAATTTGGGGTTTAAAAAGAAAAGTCATATAGTTGCTACTCTAAACCCCTTTGGAATTTTGTATTCTATTAATATGAGAACCATGAGAGTACTTGTGGAAAGGTTAAAGGGAAAGGATTGTGGTTTTGTGGTTAAAACAGGAATTAGGGAGGGCTTTTGAGATGTAGGATGTTGGTAAATCTGATGGCATCCTTTGTCTAGATTTGGAGGAGTGGATTCAATGTATTGCAAAGATAAAATGTTAAAAAGATGTTAACTTTGTGCAGGTTGCATCTTCAACTGTTTGACCTATTGGTCAAGACAGTTTGACCTATTTGGAATGGGAGGGGAATAAGTTTTCCCCTTTATAGCTGGTGAGGAGAGGTCTGTTTTTTCCTAAGCAGCTACTTTGTTTTATGAGAAGCCTTTCTTGGAGATCCATGACCTTGTCAGTTCTGTGATTCAGCATTAGTATTTTAGTAACTTTGCTCTTTTAACAGATCAGAGTGGGAAATGGGCAGAGCAGATTTAGAAATGAAGTTAATTATCTCCCAGATCTCTGTTTTCAAAAGGGTTTGTACTGGGGTCCTGATACACTGATTACAGTGCTGTTGGGAAATACTCTCCTTTACTCTTATCCTAAACATAATCCAGTCATGGCTGTACTGAACAGATGATTAGGGGCATTAGCAGCTCAGACACCCAGCAGTGGCTAGAATCCCATAAGTCAATATAACCCCTTTTGGCTTCCAAGAGTGCTAAGGAAGGCAATTAAATGCATGTTTTAAAATGTTAGCAACAGGTGCTAGTTAACCAATTCACTTTACCAATGATGACTTAAGAGAGAAATTATTAGCATGATATTCATTTATTCTCATTTGCATGACTCACTGTTTCCCCGAGTTTGGGACAAATGGAAATAATTCAGGTGTAGAGGATTTAATTCTACCCACTTTTCCTTATTTCAGTGCTGCCTTACTGATTTCCTATGTGTATATGTCATCTGGATTAGGGAGCCTAGGATCCTGTATTGTTGTTGATTTATTTTCATGGAGAAAAGGCACTGGAAATCTTATCAAATTGCAAACATCCCTTATAACTGACAGGTTTTCATTCATCAAAAGATACCAATTAAGTAATCTATATGCTAGAACTTTGCTATTTTCTGTACTAAGTAATTTAGACAAGGTCCTTACCTTCTAAAGTACCTATAATTTAATAGGCTAATAAAATGGATAGAGCATGAATTAACAAAATGCACAAATTCTTGCCTTTTAAAGGGCTGGTGACGACAAGTCAGAGTTGCATGTAAGCAATGAAATAGCCACAGAAAAGATTGCAACTAGTATGGCCTCTGCAAGATTTGCTGTCTTAAACCTGTTAATTATCTCAATTTCCTTAGAGTTTGGGCAATTTTCCAAAGAATTACAATGTTGCCTAGGTCTGAAAGAAATGGCTTTGTAGAACAAATGCTGAATAGTGTCCCCTGTTGGAATAGTATAATTTCAATTCAGGCAGGTGATAGAGATGTCTATAGTGGCAAAATTGAGTAGCATGGTTCACAGCTGACTAGGTTGTGTCTTCATTGATCGGGGATGTTGTAGTGAGGATAATGAGGTTATCTAGCAGTGTAATAATCCCTAAAAGGACATTAAAAGATAATTGGTCCCTGCCCTCAAGGAACTTACAATTATCCTTTATAGTATATAGCTTTATATCTAATTTCATTGATTCTTCACAAACTTCCTCTATGCGGTAGGTAAATAAGCACACTACATATCTGTATTTTAATTGACAGCTTATTTGTCTGCACTTAGGTCTAATCATTCTCTGGTATTTTATAGATTTCTTGAGCACTGGGACTGCCTGTCTTGGTATTCACTCCAGCATGAAGTATAGAATATTGTATGCAGTAGGTATTTAATAAATACTTATTAGGTGAATTAAGACCACTGAAGATGTTTGATTGAGAATGGTATTTTGGAAGACCCATACATAACACAAGGAAGAATGATGGATCTGAAGCCCTGGAGTCTAGCACTGATTCTGTTGTACTAAACCAGGTTTCAATTTCCTGTGATGGAACTGGACTAGATTTCATTTAACAGACATTTGTTAAACATCAACAATCAAGCTTGGCCCTAAAGAAATTGTGAATTCCACTTCGATCTTTGCAGAGGTCGGGGACTATGGGTTGGAACATTGTTTATGTTGTGAGTCTGTTGTGTTGGTTTTGCTGAATAGTTTCTCATCTCTGTTTTCTGTTTGTTTTAGGAGAGGGAAGGGATATATTTGGAAATTAAGATTACTTTTTTAAAGGAGGGGGAGAAAATTTGGAACTCAAAAACTTGTGGAACTGAATGTTGTAAACTAAAAGTAAATAGGTTTTTTTTTAAGATTACTTTTTTTTTTTACATTTGAAACATTTAATTTTAAAACTTCGAATTTCAGATCTATTCCCTTCCTCCCTTGTCACCCACTCCCTCTGGGAAGATAAGCAATTCAGTATGTGTTGTACATGTATAGCTATGCAAAACATTACCATAGTACATATATTGTAAAAGACTGTTAATATTTCCCTCCCACCCATCCCACCCCCCACCTGGTCCATTCCCTACTTTGATCCAGTCCCTCTTCGATTACTTTTTAAAGGACATCAATAAAAATGTAAAATGGATAAGAGCTAAAAATATATCTACTATGGGATATATATATATATATATATATATATATATATATATATATATATATATAATATATATGGCAAGGGTCTTTCACTATAAGAAATAAATGTAAGAAGGTCCAGGCAAAGTTCTATGAGAAATTTGTTAGAGAAGGTAACACTCACTTGAAGGGAAAGGAGTCAGGGAAGACTTGTTTTCCTGGAGATAATAACTGGATTGGGTCTGGAAGGTGCTGAGGACCTTAAAGGTATGTGTGGAGAATTCATTCCAAGTATGTGGGTCTATGAGTAAAGAAAGAGATTTGAAAGGTCAGAATAAAAAGATTAAAAATAGTCTGATTTAACATGAATAGAATACAAAGGGGACTAGTAAAGACAGTATAGACTAAGGCTGAAAGGTGTTACAACAGAATGTGTACTCAACTTGAAGTCAAAGGACCTGAGTTCAAATTTTATCTTAATATAGGGAAGCCATCTATTTGGTATATACAGGTGTGTATGTAAACATTCCCCTTTAGAATATAAGCTCCTTGAGAGCAGTAACTGTTTTGTGTTTTCATCCCCAGTGCCTGACGTAAGAGGGCACTTAATAAATGCTGATTGATTGATTTGGCCTCTTTGGGCCTCCTTTGTCATCCATTAAAGAGACTAGAAGGGACTGCCAGCTCCACATCTATGATTTTATGCTCTATGTATAGGAACCACATTGTTAAGAGACCTTGGATTTATGACCTAATCTGATTGTAAAGCAGGTTTTTGAAGAGGGAAGTATTAGAGCACTACGTTACTCATTCAATAAACAGATCTTGATCAGCAGACTACTATGCTAGGCATAGGGGTGGGGTGAGGGTTGATACACAGTTTAATAATAATAGTTTACGTATAGTATTTACCATGTGCCAGGTTTCTGACCCTCACAAAACCCTGGGAGGTAGGTGCAATTATTATCTATTTTACAGATGAGGAAACTGAGACAGTGGTTAAGTGACTTGCCCAAGACCTCTAGCTTCTCTGCCATTATTAATCTTAGTCTATATGGGGGAGGAGGGTATGATAAATAATGTAATATGTGATATTATATGATATATGAGGTACAAAATAAAGTGCACTAGAAAGATTTCTTCCAGGGGTGGGGAACCTGCAGCCTCAATACCACATGTGGTCCTCTAGGTCCTCAAGTGTGACCCTTTGGCTTCAGTCAAAGGACCCAAAAGGCCATATGTGGCCTTAAGGCTGCAGGTTTCCCCACTCCTAATTATTGTCTTACACCTTAAAAAGATGAATCGAAGGGGCATAAACTGGAGGCAAGATGACCAATTTCTAAGATTATTATAGTCATCTTAAGCAAAAAGTGATTAAAAGCCAGATTGGTTGCAGTGGCAATGGACAGGAGGAAGGATAGCCAAAAGACAGATGGTAAATTACAAGCTGTAGAACTTGACATTTGATTGGATAGAGGAGTCAAAAGAAAAGAACGGTGGTGTGGTTTTAGTGTCAGGATCTCAAGTTTTTAAGACAGAATGGTTGGTAACACTGAAGAAAGTAGAGACAATAGATGATCTTGTAAGGTTTCTTTCAGTGCCATGAAAGAGAGGAAGTGACTTGCTCAAAGTTATACTACATTCATTACTGATAGCAGCAGAAATGAAGTCTGGGACTGCCAAATGCATCCAGAGTCTTTCTTCAATCACCTCTCCTAGTGTTTTGGGCTTTTCTGGATGCTATGAAGATACAAAATCACCTGGGGTGTTCTTTGTAAATCTTTTTTATTTTATGCATTTAAAAGCATTATTCTGAAAAGGAGTCCTTGATACACAAAAAAAGGTTAAGAACCTTGCTTAAGGCACTTATGTCCAATTAGAGACACATTACATGTGAAGTAATTAGAACGCAATAGAAGACCACAGTGTTCTAGGAAAATTGACTTCTCTAAGGTTATCTAGATTTAATTCGTAAGATCAACTACTCAAAGCGACAAAGATTGGCTGGATGTAAGACTAAAGACTGTAAATGGTTTTAATCTACTTTTTCATTTTGTGGGAGGAAGAGGAATGACACTAACTGAAAGCCTCCCTCCTACTAATGCTGATCCAGCAGCTAGAGTGTTGGGCTGGGAGGTAGGGCAGTGGATAGAGTGCCTGGGCTGGAGTTAGGAAGACTTGAGTTCAAATCCAATCTCAAACATTTACTAGCTGTGTGACCCTAGGCAAGTCACTTAAGTGCTGTCTGCCTCAGTTTTCTCAACTGTAAAATGGAGATGATAATCATAGCACCTACCTCCCAGGGTTGTTGTGACTGTGATTGTAAAGCCATTAGTATAATGATAAAGCCATTAGTATAATGATATAGTATAGTACTCACTATGACACATAGCAAGTAGTATATAAATGTTAGCTATTACAAGGATCAAATGAGATTTATGAAGTATTTAGCACAGTTCTTGGTACATATTAGGCACATAAATGTTTTTTTTTCCTTTTGCCAGTAGGAATAAATGAATGAAAGAGAAGGCATTTGTCAAATGCTGTTAACTATAAGCAAAGCATGGTTATAAATGTTGGGAATACAAAAGTAAGACAGTCACCGGTCTCAAGGAACTCACATTCTAACAGGGAGAAACCACACATAGAAGGGATTCCCTGCAGGAGGGAAGGTCCTTAGGGTTATCTGCAAGGCAGTTGGTCATCTATAGTATCATTCCACTGATGTTGAACCATTTGACAGTGCCAAGAACTTTGTTAAGAACTTTATTTGAGTTTTCAGGTGGGGTGGGTGGTGGATGGTGAGCCTTTGGTAGGCTGGACATGGCTGTGGGTCCAGGTTGGAAGTAGAGTTTGTGTTCTAGAGAATATTACTAAATCTGTGGTTTCTGGGTGTAGGGTTCTGGGTTGCCTCTACATGAATTTGGGAAGGGGTAGTGGTCACATTTTGGTAGTGCTTTATAGTTTCCATTAAGAATGCAAGCTCTATCAGGATGATTTCTGAAAAATCTGGAAAGACTCACATGAACTGATGCAAAATGAAGTGAGCAAAACCAGAACACTGTAGGCAGAAACAACAATATTGCACAAAGAACAATTGTGAATGACTTAGCTATTCTCAGCAATACAATTATCCAAGACAATCCCAAAGGACTCAGGATGAAAAATGCTATCCACCTCCAGAGACAGAATTGATGGAGTCTGAATACAGACTGAAGTATACTATTTTTCGCTTTCCTTTTTTTAATTTTAATTTTCTTCCACAAAGTGACTAATATGAAAATGTTTTACATGATTGTATATATATAACCTATATAAGATTTCTTACCATCTCAGGAAGGAGTTAAAAGAAGGAGGGAAAGATAGAATTTGGGATTCTCAAAAATTACCATAAAAACCCCTTACGGTTTAAAAAATGGCATAAACAAAAAAAAAGGAAGAAGGAAAAAAGGAGGAGGAGGAGGAGAAGAAAGCAGAGAAGAGGAGGAGAAGGAAAAGGAAGAGGAGGAGGAATGTTTTGAGGTCAGGGACTATCTTTCTTACTCCTTGTATTTTTATTCCAGTGCTTAGCATATTGCCTGGCATATCATAAACCCTTAATAAATCTTTGTTGACTTGACCTCTTGTCTGTCAGGGTATATTATTGCTTTAGTTAGGCTGATCTACCATCCCATTTGTTGCAGTTGGCCAGAGGTCATTGTAGGTGGTGGCAAGGATGATTGAATTCCTTCTTGAATTCCTGGGGTTGTCTAGTCTAGAGGATGGGGAGGAGGCTCTTGAGTAGGACCTGCCCTTCAGTGGTTGGTTAAAGATGAAGCAAACTTTTCCCCCCACCCCCACCATCTGTTTTCTCCTGGTTCTACTCCCTGTCTGATCCCTGGCCACACAGTAAGTGTTTAATAAATACTTTGTCTACCTAAACTGTGGGTGTCCTCCCCCAAAACTCTGCTCTGAGCTCTCTTCTCTCTCAAGTCCGGGAACTTAGGAGTTCAACTACTATCTCTATGCAAAGGACTCCCAGATCTGTATATCTAGTGCTAATCTTTCTTGAACTCCAGTCCCATATTAAACTTGCTTGCTGTCAGTCAACAAGCCGCTAGGTGGTGCAATTGATAGAACACCCGACCTGGAGTCAGGAAGACTCGAGTTCAAACCCACCCTGAGACATTCACTAGCTGTGTGACCCTGGGCAAGTCACTTAACCTTAGTTTATAGCACCTACTCCCCAGAGCTGTGAGGATGTGAGGATCAAATAAGATAATAATTGTAAAGCACTTGCCAAGCACTTTGCTAAGTGCTAGGGGCCACAAAAAACTGTCTAGTAGGTATCTAGACTTTGAACTTAACATGTTCAAAACAGAACTTACCTTTCCCCTTCCCAAACTTCCCTATTAAATGTCCCCAGCAGCACCATGCTCCCCATTCACTCAGTTGTGCAGTCCCTGTCATGCTCAGCTCCTCACTCTTTTCCCACATATCCAATCCTCTTAGCACATATTCTTGGGTTTCTACCTTCACAACATCTCTCATTTATGGCCCCTTTTCTCCACTTGTGTAGCCTATTTCAGGCCCTTATCACCCCTCATTTAGACTATTGCAATAGCTTCCTACCCAATCATTCCTTAATGTTCTCTAATTTATCCCCCACTCAGCTGCAGGGGAGCAGCCAACCTGTCACCTCCCCCCCAGCCCCCATAACACCCCCCCGCTCCAGGAGCTCCATTGGCTCTCTGGTACCTCTTTGATTAAATATAAAAGCTCATTGACATTTAACGCTCTTCCCATCTTCTCAGTCTTTTAATATCACATTCCCCTCCACACTGTCTGTGATCCAGTCACCCAGCTTTTCAAACAGCCCTCCATTTCCCCTACTCCTTGCCTTTCCAAGGCTGTCCCTCCTGCCTGAAATGCTCTGCCCCTCACTTCTCTTGAGTTTCCTGGTTTCTTTCAAGATTCAGATCAAGTCCTACCTTCTCCTGGAGGCCTTTCCTGGTGTCTGCAACTCCTCCCTTCCCCCCCCCAAAAGCAGCTAATGCTTTCCTTCCTCTTTCAGATTACTTTCTTCTTCTTTTTTGTGGGGGGGAGGGGGAAGGCAAGGCAATTGGGGTTAAGTGACTTGCCCAAGGTCACACAGCAAGTGTGCCAAGTGTCTGAAGCCAGATCTGAACTCAGGTCCTCCTGACTTCAAGACTAGTGCTGTATTCCCTGTGCCTAGCTGCCCCTCATTTACTCTTTTTTTTTTTTTTAAGGAATTGGGGTTAACTTGCTCAAGGTTACACAGCCAGTCATTATTTATGTATGGGTGCTCATTTTCTGAGGCCGAATCAGATCCCGGGTCGTCCCAACTCTGGGGCGAGCTCTCTTACTCATTGCGCCACCTAGCCACCCCTCCTCATTTACTCTTTATGTATTTTGTCGAGGTATATGGGGTGTTTAAAGAGGACCAGTACCTCTGGTGTGAGGGCTGCTGAACCCTTCTCAGGGCTGCCCATCTGTCTTTGGTGTCCACCTGGCACCCAGCTCTCACCTGTGGCCCAGAGAAGCTGTAGCATGTGCAGCAACCACACCCTATTAAGCTTCTTGGCAGAGGGGTTAGCCTGGTTTTGGGTAACTTACTGGCTTCAAACCTGCCAGTGATGTAGGGGAGTGTCTACCTAAGCATTCAAAGGCCTCCCCCCGAAAAATGGGCTGACTTGTTCCAATGGCTGTGAAAGTGGCTGGAGCAGGCACCAGGAGCACCTAGCACTTGGTCAGACATGGAAGGCACCAAGGTCATCCTGGGCTATGCCAGGCTTCCTGACTTTTGTGTTGCCATTTGAATCCAATGACTGGAAGAGGGAATGAGACTGATGACTTTGCTTCACTTAAATCCAACTTACTCTCAAGTCTGTATCATTGGTTATTTTTGAAATGAACAACATGTATTTTGTATGCTCCTTGTTTTTTACATGTTTCTTCCATTAAAATGTATATTCTTTGAGGACAGAGACTATTTTTGGTGGTGGTGGGGCTTTTCTTTGTATACACATAGCTTGACACAGTGCCTGGCACATAGTCAGAGCTTAATAATTGCTTATTGACTATTGATTGTATGAGAGGAGAGGAGACATGAGAGCTGTTGTGAAGGTAGAGATAACATTTGGAAAGAGATTGGATATAGAAGGTGATGGAGAACAAGAAATTTATTGGCAATTAAGGCTGATACTGAAGTTTACAGCCTGGAGGACTGAGAAACTAGTGGTGTGCTTGGGAGTAATAAGGAAGTTCAGAAGAGGAGAGGGATTCGGGTGGGGGGCAAGATCCCAAGTTCTGTTTTGGACATGTTGAGTTTGAAATACTTAGGGAGGTTTCCATCTAGATCCCTTATCAGCACCTCAAACTCAACATGTCCAAAACAGAACTTGGGATCTTGCCCCCTAAACCTGACCCTCCCCCGAATTTCCTGATTTTTATAGAGGATACCACCAGCCTTCTAGTCATTCAGTCGTGCAATCCAAGTCGCCTTGGACTTCCCACTTCCTCTCTATTTCCCTACTGAATCAGCTGCTTAAGCCTGTCTTTTCTGTCTCTACAACTTGTCTCCCATCTGCCCCTCTTTCCCCACCCAATGATATTACCCTAGCATGGGCTTTAGGTACCCCCTGCTTGGATGCCTGCCATTGCAATCAGCTCCCTTACTGAATTCTTTCCCCTCTCCCCTACATCCTCCACACAGCCATTGAGATAATATTCCAAAAGCACAGGGCTGACTGGGCACTTCCCTTAATTCCCTTCTGGGCCTCACTTGCCTCTCTGATAAGACAGAGACTGCTCAACCTAGCATTTCAAGCATTTTTTTTTCTTAATGCCTCTGTGATTTCATGAATGTAAGGTGCTTCCTGTGAAGAAGTCCCTTAACAAAACAGTCGGGCACATGCCCTATATTAGAGTCGCCTGGGGAGCAGAGATGGGTTAAATGCCTTATTCAGAGTCCCTACAGCCAGTGTAAGTCAGAAGTAGTACTCGACTCTTCCGGTCCCTGAGCTCGGCTCTCTCTGGCCAACACTCCTCTAAACTCTTCTCCTGAATCCCTAACTTCAGGTACCATCCCCCTCCTATGGGAAACTTGACTGCTGGCGATCTCCTCCTCCTCAGGTTAGCTCATACCGAATCAGGTTTCCCATGTGAGTCTGCTCCTTGAGAGCAAGGTCTGTTTGTGTGTGGGCAAAGGGTTCTTGATCCTGTCGCCAGCACCCGGAACAATGACTGGCACATAGTAGGCATGTAAATGTTAGTTGAATTGAATCTATGATATTATTTCCTTGTCTTGTCTTTTCCCCCGGCTTTGAATCCCTCAGTATGACAATCACTGTACATTTATTAAGCACCCACTGTATGCTAGGCATGGCGCTAAACTCTGATAAGAAGGTGAAAGTCCCCACTCCCAGCCCTAGCTTCTATCTCACCACAGTGAAAGGCGCCCTAAGTACTCTCAGACCACTAAAGGGGTCAGCCTCCTTCGTGGTCAGTTATGAAACAGAAGGGCTCTTGAACCATATACATAGGATTTAAAGCCGGGAGAGACCTTAGGGACCTGCTGGTGTAACCCCCCAACTTTTACAGGAAGCACAGAGGCAAATGACTAGCCCAAGGTTACACAAATGATAAGTAGCTGAATTAGTTAAGAGTTCCTGTCCGACTGATAATTCACTGCTCTTCCTGTTACATAACTCTGCCCCCCAAGATATGGAACACCTGCCAAGGGCACCACTCCTTCCCCAGCTGGCACCCCGCGACCTAAGGGTCCCCCTCTTCTAGCCCTTCTCCAGTCTCCTGCTGGGCAGCACGGAGATAGCCCCCCACCCCGGGCGGGGGTGCTGAGGGCAAAGCTAGGGGAGGGGGCGAGGACTCCACTGGGTGTTGGTGGGGGAACCTTCTGCAGATCCCCGCGCGGACTGGACCACAGGACGGGGCTGGGCGCACTGCTGCGGCCCTAGGCTTCCCAACAAGCGGGCACGGTTGGCAGCCCAGTCCAGGAAGGGGCGCCGAATTCCCCGATCCTGGGGAAGGGCAGCCAGGATCCCCCGGAACCCGGGAGGGGCTCGGGGGTTCGGGGTCGGAGGGAGCACGGGATTTCCCAGGATCCCGGGAGGGACTTGCAGGGTCTCCATCCTCGAGAGGGGGCGCTGGATCCCGCGTCTCGGGCGCTGCTTCCCCGGGAAGTTTCAAGTTTGAAAGGGCAGTTGGAGGGGCCGGGGCTTCCGGAGGAGCCGGAGCTGCGGGGCCGCTACAGGCAGCATGGGGGACCCGCGGCAGGTGAACGCGGCGGGGGCACTGCAAGGAAGGGTAGGATACACCTGGAGGGGGGAGCAGAGGAACGGCGTTGGAAGGGGAAGCCAGGCAGCTGCAAGGAAGGGGCGGGGGACACGGGGCGGGGGGAGAAGAAGGTCGGGCTGGGAAGGGGGAGGCCAAGCAAGGGGAGGGGCGGGCACTTTTGGGGAAGGGGGCGTCCAGGCATCTACAGAGGGAGAAGTGAGTGCACCTGGGGCGGGGGGGAGCGGACGTACTGAGGGGAAGGGGAGGCCTGGGAGACAGGGAGGGCGCCGGGGCTACTGTGGGGGAGGTGGGTGCCCAGCCAGACGAGGTGGGGAGCGTGCGCTTGGGGTGATCCAAGGGTGGGGGCAGCGGCTGGCCAGGTCCCTCCCGCGGGCGGGGCATGGGTGAGGCTGGGTTCACCTGCGCCCACCTCGAGCACCTCCTGGGCCTGGCCTCTCAGTCACACACACCAACCTACTCTCCAGACTCCCATCCCTTAACTCTGGAATTCTTAACCCAGGCTCCATGGACATTTCAGGGCATCTGTGGACATGAGCCCATGATTCAAAGTTTAAGATATTGCCTTAACTCCTCACATTCTCTCCAGGGAGGCAGCCAGGAGGGATCCTGGGCTCTACGGACTCTGGAGGCTCTTTTCACCCCCTCACTAAAGGTTAACCTAAAACTCCTGCCCCAAGGCCATCCACATCACTCACTTTCACTGCCCTCTTTAGAGCCTGTGGGATGTAATGAAAAGACTCAATATTGGGAGTCTGGAGACCTAGGACTCCTAGAATTTCAGCTCTAAGTTGGCAGGGCCCTGAGAGGCCCCTGGATGATTGTTAGATTTGGAGCTGGATGGCACCTCAAAGGTTTAGTTCCCCTCCCTCACTTTTCAGAGGAAGAAGCTGAGCCTTGTGCACAAGTAAATCACACAGATAGTGTTAACCCAAAGTCCCCACCATAAGCAACAGATCCTGGGATTCCAGCTGAAGTTCTTGGATGTTAAATCCAGGTTCTCTTTCTACTCACCACATCTCACTGCTTCACTAATGAACCATTCTGCCTTCCAGGACATGCCCTGCCTCTACCTGGCTTTGTGACCTATTTACTTACCCTCTCTGGGCCTCAGTCTCCCCATTCTTAAAATAGTGGAATTTACTCCAGAATTAGGTCTCTCTCCAGGCCCAACAGACTGAGATATGTCCAGGTTTAGGGAAACGTAGAATATGGTGGGAATGGAGTGCATGAAGAGCCCTAGTCTATATAAAAAAGGGTACTGAGTTGAGGGGCGGGGTGCTTTGTAGGCCCTGCTAGTGTGAGAAATGAACTTGCCTAGGTTGTCCTTACTCTGGGCTCTGCTCAGTCTCTCCATCTACCCGGCTTGAGTGGCTGGTTTGTTCCAAGGGTAGCTTGTACACATTTTCCGATTTCCTGGCTGGGAACCTCCCTACCAGGGAGAGTGACTCAGGACCCTAGTGGCCAGGCCCCCCGCTCCATGGGATCTTTGTTTGCTCAGGAGCTTGGCCTAGGGCCCGGAGCGGGTGGAGGGTGAAGGATTTCCTGAGCCGTTTGGGCCCCCACCCCTGTCTTGGGCCCCAGCCGGACAGGGAGGAGCAGACAAGAGAGCAGCTAGAGAACAGTTGGGGCTTCTCTTTTCCCCCCAAGGCCAAGATAATGGAGACTGGTGTGACCCCCAAGGTAACATAGAAGTTTGGAGGGGTCCCATGGGTGGGGTTCCTCTGGGGTGGTGGCTGAACAGGGTGAGGTCAGTTTCTGCTACCGGAAAGTATTTTAGCTTTGAAATCTGGCAGCCCCTAAAGAGAGTCTTTCGTTTTTAACTCTGAGCAAGTTAGTGAGACAAATCTCTTCCTCACCTCTAGAGATGTGGAGATCTAGTCCCTGGGTTCTTAAGCAGAGAATTCTGCTCTTCTCAGTATTCTAAGCCCCATCTGAAGATACTCCTCTATGGAAATGGTATCAATCGCCACTCTAGAATTCCTAGCCTGGGAGTCCAGACACTTAGGTTCTAGTCTTGCCTTTGTCATGAACTGCATACATAACATTGGGCAAGGTACTTCACTGCTTGGGGTCTCAGTTTCCCCATATCACAAACGAGAATTATAATCCCCCTACCCTGTCTTCTTATATCCAGGCAAGAAGACATTGTACTGGGGTATTTGTCTGAGGGCTTTGAGCTAATATTCCTTCGAAGAGAATAAAGGAAAAAATAGATTGATTTAGTGGTAGTTATTAGGAAGGACTTAGTGGATAAATGATGGTGGAAATGCCTTCCTTCAGAATCTTGGGAATTGGGGATTCCCCACCAAAGTTTTTAAATGACTTGGATAAAATCCACCTGGAATGGGGGAAGGGGAGAAAGTGAGGGAAAACTGGACTGGTGGCCTTTAAAGGAGATTATGATACTAGAGGACAGAGAGAAATCCTGAAGGATGGTGTTGGAATTTCATTCTGCTAGGTGTGAATTCCTGTCTGATGGTCTGACCATCAGGGCCGTACCAGTCCAGGGCCTTAGTCCATATTTATTCTGCCACTTAAGTTGAAAAGGACCTGTCGAGGAACTAGGGGCTTTCTTGCCCAGGAACTAATTTAGGATCAGAGAGCAAAAAGACAGACATTAGCTTGTAAATAATATTGACCCTGGCTGGTAAGAACAACTAGAGAACTTTAAGATTTACAAAGCACTTTTCTCAAAACCCCCCAGTTCATTTTACAGATGAGGCGAGTGAGGCTGAGAGGTGAATTGATTGCACAGGGTTGCTCAGCTAATGAGTATTGGAGGCAGGGCTCTGGCTTCTACCTCTGGATTCGCCTGCACGGAGCTGACATCAATGGGCTTGTTGTCCTTGGGGGTCAGTATAAGGCCAAGCTTTAATTTATATGGATTTGCATAGAGAAACTAGGTTGACTGTCATAGGAAAGTAGAAGGCAGTAGTGGGAAAGCAGAGGTTCACCTTAGTCATTGTTCCATTGCTGTTCATTTGTCAGAAGAAAACAGGCAAATAATAGGGGGATGGGAGAACTCACCTCTTTCAGATGTCTTCCTGACTGGAGATTTCAGATTGGGTACAGGACAGAGAGAGAAAGCTTGATGTCAGCTCACCGAGAACCTCCCAGGACCTCTTTGCTCTTGAGCTCAGTCTGATGAAAGATATATACCCTTGACTCTCAGGTCCCTCTAGCACAAGACTTCTTCCCATTTTTGGAGTCATGGACCCCTGTGGCAGTCTGAGGAAGCCTCTGCCCCACCCCCACACCCCTGCCCCACATCTGGCTGACTGGTGCTTCCTCCTCCTTTATTTCCTGCAGGGAAGTTCCACAGTGCAGCTGGGGGCAGGTGAGAGTTTGCCAGACCCTAGTTCCCAGCATCGGCTAGAAGGTGAAAAGGAGGTGATCCGAAAGGCCATTCAAAAAGAGTTGAAAATCAAGGAAGGTGCCGAAAACCTACGCAGGGTCACCACTGCCCGGCGAAACCTGGGCCATGTGGACCAGCTGTTGCGCTCCTCTAACCGAAGACTGGAGCAACTGCATTGGGACTTGCAGGAGCTCAATGCCCATATTTTGCTTCCTGATGAGGCCCAGAGTCCTGCTGGTGAGCCCTGACTGGGGTCTGGTAGACTGGCTATTGGTGAAATTGGGAATATGAGGGAAGAGTAAAGGTTGAGTACTTCATCCCTTCAACCCATTAGAGCTGGTCTGATAGAAACACTGGGGAACTGTATGGAGGAGGTCCTGGGACATGGCATTCTCCATTTCTTCTTGATAACCTAGTAGGGAGTCACTTGGCCTTGTGGAAAAAGCTTGGGATTTGGAGTCAGAAAAGCTTGGTTCAAACCCTAGCTTTGCTAATTATTACTTCTGTGACCCTGGGGCGAGTCACTTCTAGCTCCAAATCTCTGATCCTATCATGCTTTTTGCCTCTAGACACTATGAGATGATGTCCAGCAAAACTGAAATTGAAAGCATCTTGGGTCCCCACTCCTGGGGAGCGCTGGGTACGAGAGGTGCCCTTTGCTCCAGGAGCTCAGTCTGGTGGACAACATATACCCTTGACCCTCAGGTTCCTTTAGTAAAAGAGTTCACCGTTATTGGGTTGCAAATCTTTTTGGCAGTCTGGGGAAACCTAATGGCTCCTGTCTCAGAATAATGTTCTTTAATGCAGACAAAAGAATAGTATTACAAAGAAAAACAAATTATAGTGAAGTACAGTTATTGAAATAGACATCTTCATGCATCATCTAAGAGATGACTTTGAGAGGCATAGAAACCTTGGGCGTAGATAGCCCTTGGGTCTGGCCATCACCTGATTTCCTGGACATGGCCATATTTATCCTCTGCTGCCATAGGCTCTTTTCTTAGATAATGTGCTGGAGAGGCTGGGAAGTATTCTAAGGACCAAGGACTCTCTGACTGAGCTTGGGAGATCTGCTCCCCACTCTCCACCCTAACCCTGGCCTCCTTCTGCTGTCTTTTCCCCATCCTGAGCTCCAGAACAAAGGTTTGGGAAAGAAAGGCGAAGTCCAGGGTTTTGTTTTCTCCTGTAAATTCCGCAGCCTCTGAGCCTCACCCAAGGGAGGAAAAGCCAGTGACCAGACGTCTGGAAGCTTTGCGGAAGCAGCTGCAGATAGAGCTGAAGGTGAAACAGGGAGCAGAGAACATGACTAACACCTATGCCAACGGCAGCCCAAAGGTGAGACCCTCATGACTGGGTTTAGAGTTGGCCACCAGGATCCCTGGGGCCTGGGCCTGGGCCTGGGCTAGGGCTAGTTCTCTCCCCAGAAGAGGCGGCAGTAGGTTGGTAAGCTGAACATAGAACACTCTGGGTAAAGATGACGTAATCAGCATTTATTAAGTGCCTGCTGTGTGCAGTGTACGGTGCTCATTACTGGGAGAGAGTCAAAATTAAGATAAGCCCCTGCCTTTGTGGCACTTGCAGTCTAGTAGGGAGATAAGATGGCATGGTCATTCATAGGACAAATTATCACAAGGTAAGTAAGTGTATTAGATCCCAAAGGAAGTGCTGGGTTAGGTCTGAGAGGGGATCAAGATTCCTGGAGGAGGGGGGCATTTGAGTTTGGTCCCTAAAAAATGGCCATGGATTCAATGGGAGAATGAGGGAAAGGGAGTATATTCCAGGCATGGGGAACACTTGGAGCTTTTGTACAGTCACAGGAGAGATCAGGAAGTGTTTAGGTGCTGGAGAACAGGCCTAGTTGGTGCCGAATTGAGCTCCAGGAAGGGAGTAACATGAAATAAAGCGGAGAAGGGTAGCAAGAGATTGAATGTCAGGCATAGGACCTGCACCTTTGCCTGGGTTGGCAGTAGGGAGAGACTGAACATTCTGGAGCCAGGAATGACATGATCAGCTCTATAGATAAGACCAAGGAAATAGGAGACTTGGGTCCCTGCCCTCAGGAGGAGGAGCTGTTCTGAGTGGGCAAACACAGCCACCACTCACGATGATCAGGAAGATGTGGCCCTAGCCTCAGGGAGGCCCAGATGTGGTGGGGGATCCTATGGGGCAGATCCCTGTCGGGGGCAGCTCCCAGTCTGAGGAGGGAGAGGAAGCAGGAGAACAAGAAAATCCCCCATCCTATCAGAAGCCTTTCCTGGTCTCCCTTAATTCTAGGGTGATGCTGATTGTTTCCAGTTCATTCTCTATATAGCTTGATTATACATGGCTGTTTGCATGTCAGCTCCCTGAGGGCAGGGACTGTTCCTGGGCTTAGCACCGTGCCTGACACATAATAGGTACTTAAATTTACTGACTGATCGAGACATTGAAGAGATTATCATGGAAAGACAAAAAGTTTAGTCTCAGGATTCTCCCACTGTGGTGCCTTTGCATGCTTTCTTCCATGCCTGGAATATTCTCCCTTTCCTTAATCTGCCCCCCCCCTTTTTTTTAATCAATCCTTTAAAGACATAACTCAAATGCCACTTCCTCCATGAAGCCCTCCCTGATCCCGTTGGTTAGTAACACCCTATTTGATGGGAATTGAAAGCTAATCCAAATGGGGTGCATGAATCTTCTCTTCTGCAGGGGGATTTTTGAGCAGAATTTGGAAGGAGGGATAGTTTGGCTTGATAGAGAAGGTTCTGTAGGTAGTACAGGTAGGTATTGTCTGGCACCTCTTACAGCCTGGTCCCCCCACTTCCTCTAACCCCACAGGAACGCCGGCTGTTATCAGCTGCACAACAGATGCTCCGGGACAGCAAGGTGAAGGTCGAGCTTCTCCGAATGCAGATTGGGAAGCTGGGAGCCTCTGGGGAGGCTCTAGCACCAGGTGAAGCCCCTTGAGCCCCTGACCGGGGAAGGGCCTGAGGTGTGCAGTGGGGAGGAAGGGATAGCCTGGTCCTGACCTTTCTTCCTCCCTCCCACACTATCCCTACCTACCCCCATGCACACACTGTCTCAGGGCCAGAGCATCAAAGGGAGCTACGAGCTGGAGACCTTCGTCATCGGTTTCGGATCGAGACGGCTGTAGCAGAGGGTGCCAAGAATGTGGTGAAACTGATGGGGGGCCGCAGGCTGCAGGACCGTAAGGCCCTGGCTGAGGTGAGACTAGAGACCCAAGACTGAGGAAAGGGGGGGTTCCCACTGCCTGGGTGTCAGGCGCTCTGGGGTCCCATCCTCAGAAAGGAGGCAGGATGGTAAGTGAAAAGAGGAGTCAGTTTAATGTCAGAGAACCTGGCTTAAAGTCCTGATTCTGTTACTTGCTACCTGGGCAACCTTGGATAAGTTACTTTGGATCTTTGGGCCTCAGTTTCCTCAATGAGGAAATGAGGGGGATGGGCTTGATGACTTCCAAGACTTCTTGATTTAAATCCTATGAGTTACTCTGCAACCTTGGGTGCCAACTCAACTGACAGAGAATGTCTTTTCTGCCCCTGCCCCCTTTACCCTTTCTCCTTCCTCTCTCCTCTCTCCCCATCCCTCTCAGGTCCTTCTGGTCTCTATTCCTCCTTTCTCAGTCTCTGAATGGGCCAATAAGGAAGGGTCCTCTGGATGGACCACTCAGAAACCCTGGACCTTAGAGGGAGGTGGTGGGGCAGGGCATTTTGGGGGACTCTACTGGCCTCTACCCTGCCTCCATTTCTTCTCTCTGCTTTGAAGGCCCAAACTCGACTTCGAGAGTCCTTGCAGAAGCTGGACCTCCTACGGCTGGCTCTGGAACGGCTAATGACAGAACTTCCTCCAGCTCACCCACTCCGAATCCTTGTGGCCCGAGAGCTACGGGAAGGCATACCAGGGAGTCCCCAGCCCACTGGATCTCTCATCAAACCCATAGCCCTCACAGGTAAGGAACACAATCCCCTACCCCTTTTAGCTTTCACCCATGGTATAGATGAAGGGAGAGAGGCAGTGAGCCTTATGCCCACCCTAGGCTCAGCTATTGCCTCATTGCCCTCTGCCTGGCCTTCATGGTACAAAATTTAGGGCTGGGGAGGCTGAATGTGGTGTTCCTGGTAGGTGTTAGATTTTCCCATGTTCTTCAGGCTTAACTTCTCCTTCCCTTCTCTCCCAACCTCTCAAAACCTACTTTTAAGTAAAGAGAGCCTTGTATTGAGAGTCAGGAAAGCTGACTCACTATTCCATTATGGAGTGGAAGTCAGGGAGAGCTAGAGGGCAGGAGATGGGGTCCCAGAGGCCATTGGATTGCTCTAGACCTCTCTTTACTTGTATGTTAAATATTACCAAATTGGACCCTGCTTCCCTCCCTGGGGTATTGTAATGATCCAGAGTACTAATGAAGGGGAAAAAAGGTGCTTGGCAAAACTTTAAATTATTCCACAAGTGCGGATAGCATTATTTATTGTAATACTGACACTATCATAGTGGTAATAGCAATAACTCCCCCTTTCTTGTCACTTGAGGCATCTTGGCAGAGGTCACATCACCTAGAGAGGGGAATCGTACAATGACTGAGTTGAATGGGATACCCTCTAAGCTCTGACATTCTGTAATTCTGTTCTGACATTTCTCTTATAAGGTCCTTGCCACCTGTAACATTCTTTGAGTCTATTTTTCAGTCCCCTTCTTCTTGTCTAACTTTGGCTCCCTCATGTCTGCTATCTATTTCTTTTTCTGCCATATTTAACCTCTCTATGTCCTTCTTTTCAACTACACTCCCCCAACTTGTGTTTGAGTTGAAAGACCCATAGGAGGTCATATCTCAGGGTGTCCAGAATCAATGAAATGATAGAGAACAATCTGCTTGGAGAACCTAAGGGCATGGAAGTGTAGTTGCTGAGAGTCCAACCTCAAGATTGGGGGAGAGGGCTGTAGTGCCTCCAAACTACAAGAGGGAAAGGGGAGCAGCCCTAGATTACCCTCCCCAAGTAGAATATTTGTGTTCCATGGGGAGACTATTGGACTAAATGGGTATCTTTTCCCCGAGGACTTGAACCTCCTGAGGTCCCTCTCTCTTCCTTGCCTCTCTCCTAGAATTGGGTATTTCTGACCCTGGTTAATAAATCAATCTTTAATTTCTAATGAAAGATAAGACATTTATTAACCACTTATTATGTGCCATAAAATGACTTAGTTTTAAAATAAAATTTTATTGATAGCTTTCATTTCTAAACCACCTAACATTTCCCATCCTTCTCAGAGGGCCATCCCTTATAATAAAGAAAAAAAGTTCAACACAATTAATAGATTGAAGAAGTCTGACATATATACAGTGTTCCACACTCATGTTCTCAACCCCTCCCCTACAAAGAAGCAGGGAGTGGCATCTTCTCAGACCCCATCTTTGCAATGAGCTTAGTCATTATAATTTCTAACCATTCTCTTTCACTTGTTTTGTTATTATTTTTTCCCTTTATGCAGTCATAGTTGTATATATTGTTTAACTGGTTCTGCTTACTCTTCAGTTCAAATTAACCTTCCAATGCTGCTCTGTATTCTTGAAGCTCATTGTTTCTTGCAGCTCAGTAATATTCCGTTGCATTTAGGTACAGAAAACTGGGTTAGCCATTCTCCAGATGTTGGGTGGCTACTTTATTTCCAAGTTTTTGCTGCCTCAAAAATGCAACTATAGATAATTTGATGCCTGTGGGGCTTTTCTTTTTATCAAATCAATCATTATTTTCTGATGGCTCTCTATGTAGTTCGAAGAAGGCATGATCTGTACCCTAGAAGGGCTGACAACATGGTTGGAGAATAAGACAGAACAGATAAAAATATAATCTTCTCCCATAGTTTCCCAGCTTGGAATGCATTTCTTTCTCGTCCCAATATCGTGGCCAGAGTGCTGGACTTGGGTTGCACAGCTAATAAACAAATATTGGAGCTAGAATTCAAACCTAGGTCTCTTCTGATACCACACCTGACACCAACAGATTCTCAGTTTCCTCACCCCTAAAACAGGAATAATAATATTTGCCCTTACATTATCGGGTTGTTGAGAAGAAAATGCTTTATATACTTTATGCATTATGTAAATAGGAGTTGGGGTGGGGGAAGGTTTATGTGACTTCTTCACATCTCAAGTGCCAATTCTTCCTTGAAGGTTAAAGTGGTCAGAGATCTTTCCCTTCTGAATGTTCACAGCATTTACTATTTGTACCACTTGTTTGACACTTTGCGTATCCTCTGTGGTAGCATTATCCTTTTCTCTTCAACTAAGGGTCAGATCCTTGTGGGCAGGGGCGATATTTCCTCTTGTGCCCCTTAAATGCTTGGGATCAGAGCCAACAAGACTGGATGTATTATTAGAACATAAGCTTCTTGAGGGCAAAGACTGTCTTTACTTTTTTTTTTTAATTCCAAGTGCTTAACACAATGCCTTTTTAATAAATTTTTTATTTTTATGTTTATAAAAGTTTAATAAATGCCTTTTCATTCATTCATTTCTATATATTCTATATATTCTATTTTTCATTTTTATAAATAACTTAGCACAGAATAAGCCCACATCTTGAATTTCCCAGAAGTATCCCAGTTTTAAGAAAAGAAGTATACTGGGGCGGCTAGGTAGTGCAGTGAATAGAGCACTGGGCCTGAAGTCAGGAGCACTGGAGTTCAAATCCAGCTTCAGACACCTAACACTTACTAGCTGTGTGACCTTGGTCAAGTCACTTAACCCTAATTACCCTGCCTTCCCCCTCAAAAAAAAAAAAAGTACACTTTTGATAAGACTTAGCAGAAGAAATAGATTCTATCATATTATGAGTTTCAGTTTTCGATTCAGAAAATAGAATTACTGTGAAGGCGTAGGTGATTAATCAATCACTCATATTTTTGAAAGGTGGTTATATGGAAGAGAAACTGGACTCTGGTCTTACAGCACACAACTAGAAGCAATGCATAAGTTAATGGAAGACAGATTTTGGCTTAACATAAAGAAAAATGTTCTAATACTCAGAGCTGTGTGACAATGCAGTGAATTTCTTTGGGAGATAGTGGGTTCTCCATTACTGGAGGTCTTCACTCAGAGTGAATGACTACTTATCAGGGATGTCATAGAAGGGATTCCTGCTTTGGGTAGGGGTTGGACTAGATGACCACTGAGGTTCTAGAATTTTCTGGTGCTTTTGAATGGCTCAGATCACATCGGCTCTAGAAGCTTCAGGCAGAGTCCCTCCAGGGTTGCTGCTCCCTCTCCCTGATTCTGAGGGTCTTCTCCCTGTTCCACCCTAGAGGAAGGGAACGGATGATAGAACAGCTTAGCAATGGTTGTTCTCTGAGTGGTGGCCATTCCATCCCATAATTCCTCTGGTTCCCCTGATTGCAGATATGGCTCCCTGCCTTCTCTTTCCATTTCTTCCTTCCTTATTAGACTTTATGAAAGGTGAGAGGAAGCCAGGTGCCAAGTGATTGTGACTGAAGAGTGTTCTTCATTCTTCAGTCAGTATTTCCCTACTTTAAGTTCTGAGTCTTTTGAGTTCAAGGATAATGGGAAAGAAGATTGAGTCTGGGGGTGGCTAGGTGGGACAGTGAGTAAGAGCAGTGGCCCCAGAGTTGAGAGGACCCGGGACTGGTTCCAGCCTCAGAAAATTAACACCTACACATAAAAATAACTAGCCGTGTAACCTTCAGCAAGTTACTTAATCCCAATTGCTTAAAAAAAAAAAAAAGATTGGGGCGGCTAGGTGGCGCAGTGAGTAGAGCGTCGGCCCTGGAGTCAGAAGGACCTGAGTTCGGATCTGACCTCAGACACTTAATGCACACACAAATAAAAACCTAGCTGTGTGACCTTGGGCAAGTTAACCCCAATTGCCCTCCAAAAAAAAAGATTAAGTCTGAACCTGGCATTATACCCCACAGGGACCCTGGAGGTTCAGCTCAAAGGATGCCAGGAGTTGTTAGAAGTAGTTCCTGGTCGGTCCCGTGTGGCAGCATTGGTGGGTAGCCCAGGAGAAAGTCGACCATGGAGTTGGGGCAAACAGCAGCGTGTTGAAGAACTGACTAGTGAGTTTGGGAAGGGACTAAGGTGGGACTCTGGGGTAGGTAACCCTTCTTTCCTTGTTATTGCCTCCTTTGGAGTTTTGAATCCCTACCACCAACCTATGACTTAGTCTTGCCCATGGCAGGGGAGTTGCTACTTTCTCTCCCTGCCCTGTAAGGTCACTGCACTCCTGACTATGCTCCCTGGCACACTCTTCCCCATCTCATCAGCCATGTCCTTCACTGAGGGTCTGCCAACTGAATTCCTGGCACTCTTGCCTGCACTCCCTGGTACCCCATCTCCTGTTCTCATTGGGTCTGCTCCTTTACAGAGGAGGTTCTGGCAGTGCTGAAAGTGGATAACCATGTGGTGGGCCAGACAGGCTGGGGGCCTGTGAGTGCTCAGGCCTGGGACCAGACTTTCCTGATCCCCCTAGAGCGGGTAAGGCTAAGACACTGGCCCTGGTCAGCACTCAGTTGAGTGGAACACTCTTCCGAGTTAAAATTCTGCCTCCTCACCCTTCCCCAGATTAGTGAAGGGTCTTCTTTTCCTGGTGTCTGGGCTCCCATCCACATCCCTATTACCTTGCAATTTAGATTGCCCCTCACATTGGCTCCACTGGGAGGGAGCTGGGTCCCCAGGGGACTGAGAGCTGTGTCCCCAAAACTAACTCCCATTGTAGTCTCGTGAATTGGAGATTGGGGTACAGTGGAAGGACTGGCGGGAGCTGTGCGGTGTAGCTTTCCTGAGACTGGAGGATTTCCTGGACAATGCACGCCACACCTTGTCCTTGGCTTTGGAGCCTCAGGGCCAGCTCTTTGTGGAGGTAATACAATTCCCCCTTCTCTATGCCACTTCCCAACTCTATATACTCTTTCTCTTTCCTTATTTTCACTATGGGCAATATTATAAAAATAAATCAAAAAAAGAAAATGAAGAGCTAGGAAGTAGGAGATGGGAAAGGATGGGGAGATAGCCCCCGATTGAGAGCTGCTTCCCCAGAGAAAATCCAATGTGTATGACCCCTATGGCCTCCCATCCCTCCATGCTACCCTTAGGTGATGTTCTGTGACCCTGTTATCGAAAAGAGGCCCCGGCTTCAGAGACAGAAGTGCATTTTTTTCAAACATCGAGGTGAGGAGTCTGGAGGTGGGGAGGAACTGGCAGAGCCTATAGGGGCCTGAGCTTACCTGGCTGTATTTCTTCCAGGTCAGGATTTCCTCCGGGCCTCACAGATGAATATCAGCATGGCTGCGTGGGGCAGACTGGTCATGAGCCTCCTGCCTCCTTGCAGCTCCCTGAGTAACCTCAGCCCTCCTGGGGGGCGACCGTCCCCAACCTCCCTGCATGACTCCCCTGGCTCCTCATCCCCCAGGTAAGGTTTGGTAGAACTGGAGAAGGAAAAGGCTTTTTCTGTTCATCCAAGGTCATGTTCTTAGGGTAACAGATTTCAGATTGGATGAGGGAATTTAGAGATCATGTTAAAAGTTCTTCATTATATAGATAGGAAACTGAGAAAGCCTATGGTGATTTAGTGAGTTGCCCAAGTGATTTGTCACACAGGGGTAAATGACAGACATCAGGCCTTTATGTCCAATGGGCTTTGCTTACTTCACCAAGTGAGGGATCCGTGATGTGGAGGATAGAGTACTGGATTTGGAGGCACAGGACTTGGATTCTAATTCTGTTTCTGCCACTTAATTCCTATGTGAAATTGGGCATTTACTATCTATGGGCCTCAGTTTCCCTACCTGTATAAAGAAATAGTTGGATGAGAGATGACCCTTCAAGTTTAAAATGCTATGATTTCATCTCTTTGCTCCATCTTCCCCATTGCTCATAGCTCCTTCCCTCTGACAAAGCCTCTGGTTGGGGAGGCCCCACCACGGAAGGCCCTGGCAGGAGAGCAGCTGCCACCAAAGCCCCCACGTCTCTACCTGCCCATGGATTCCGCTTCTGTGGAGTCGCCGGTGAGGGGCATCTATTTTTCTCCCTTTTCATTCTCTTCCATCTTGGGGTGAAGAGGGCCAGAATGGTCTCTGGGAGGGGAGGCCAATTTTGTCTTGAGAGCTTTTCTTACCCACCCCCATTTTCTGCAGTGTACCAAACGTCCACACGTGGAATACAGGAATAGTCTGAGACAAGGGCCATGTACCACACCCAGCAGGTAACCACCACTACACAGGATCAGAGTTTGAGCCTTCACAGACTGGAAATAACTCAATTACCTAGGGAATCCCCATATAATAGGGTTGTATGGGGGGGAGGTGAGGCAGAGGGGGAGGGGCTAGAAGCAGTGACTTGGATGCCCCAATCCAGGCTCAGCTATTGCTTCATTGCCCTTGGCCAGGCCTTAATTGTTGGAAGTACAAGGTTTAGATGGTAAGATGAGCTAGGGCCCAGGAGGCTGAATGTGGCATTCCTAGTGGGTATTAGTTTTTCCCTTATTCT
Source organism: Gymnobelideus leadbeateri (assembly GCA_011680675.1). NCBI lineage: Eukaryota > Metazoa > Chordata > Mammalia > Diprotodontia > Petauridae > Gymnobelideus > Gymnobelideus leadbeateri. The sequence goes on from WOXC01011984.1 coordinate 86,279, forward strand.
GCAGGCTGCCCTTCCCCTTCCTCCAGCACCCACACTTCCTCCTTCTTGTAGGAAACCTCCCAAGTTCCAAGACTTCTGTTGTGTTGCTGTGCTGGGCCGTGGTCATTTTGGGAAGGTATCATAGAACCTCAGAGAGAGAGGTCTCAGGTCATATGGTCCTTCCCTCTTGGGTGTGGGCAAGTAGGGGTTGCAGGGGGGGAGAGCCTAGGAAGTAGGAGATGGAAAATGATCCTCTCCCTGGGGAGAAGACAGGACTTGGCAAATGCAGGCACTTATTGGGATGCCACTGGCTTACTCTCACTGGATGGTATAAGAATCTCCCTTTTAGTCCCAGCCTTCCTTTATGTCCCAGGTCCTCCTTGCTCAGTATAAGAAGACTGGGACATTCTATGCAATCAAGGCACTGAAGAAGCAGGATGTCTTGAGCCGGGATGAGCTGGAGAGGTGAATGGATGGGAGCACCTGTTATCCTCAGGGGTGGCTGTAGTGACCAAGGCAAGCAGATGGGGAGAGGGATAGCAGTTAGGCCCAGATTAAGAATCCCCTTGGGCTCTGATGTCCACACCCCATTTCCCTCTATGCAGCCTGGACTGTGAGAAGCGGATCCTGGAGATGGTGGGCCACTCTGGCCACCCCTTCCTGCTCTCTCTGCTGGTGTGCTTCCAGACTCCCAGCCATTTTTGTTTCGTAACCGAGTTTGTACCTGGGGGTGACCTGATGATGCGAATCCATGCTGATGTCTTTCCTGAGCCTCATGCTCGGTGGGCACTACCCCCTTCCCTCCTATTGCAACCCCACATCTCTTTCCCTTGCTCCCTAGCTTCCTTTTCTCTAACTGCCAGCTTGGCAGTATGCCCTTTACTCTAGTTTCCTCAGCCCCGGGTAGGCTTCATAAGGCCAGTTGTTGGTCCATATAGCTGTATGTTTTCATTCAATTCAACCAATGCTTATATTCAAGGTACTGTGCTGGGTCTTAGGATTCAAAGATAGAAACTGTCTATAAAAGTGACTGTCCTCAAGGAGTTTCATCTGTTACTCAACAGAGGCACAAATAACAACTGGGTGGTGCGCTGGATAGAGTGTTGGGTCTGAGTAAGCAAGATCTGAATTCAAATCTGGCTTCTAACACACAGTAGCTGTGTGACTCTAGGCAAGTCATTTTACTTCAGCTTCAATTTCCTCATCTATAAAATGGGATAATAGCATCTACCTCACAGGGTTGTCTTGAGGTTCAAAAGAGCTGCTAAAGCACTATGTAAATGCTAATACTTCTCAGTGTAATATGAGGTAGAGTGTGACAGAGGCAAAAGAAAGACAAAGTGCTCCAGTGAAATCTCCAATAGATGGGGTCACTTAGCTGCTGAGATCTAGGAAGGCTTTGTAGAAAAGATGGCACCTAAGCTAAGCAACGTTAAAGAGGATTTCAACGAGTCTTTGGGGCTAGTGTAGGTACATCTTCCCCATGAGAGCAGAGGCTCCTTGAGGGTGGAGTCTGTCTCTTCTCTATTTTTCACTCATATGCTAAGAGTTCCTTCCTTCTGTCCTATCTCTGGCTCTTTGATCCCTGTGTGTCCCAGGCCATGAGCTCTTATACTTAGACTCTCTAGGGTTCCTTTCATGGTCTAACTCCTATGATCCTGTTGCTATGATCTCTCTCCAGGTTTTACCTGGCCTGTGTAGTCCTAGGCCTGCAGTTTCTACATGAGAAGAAAATTGTTTACAGGTAAATGATGCTCACTCAGCCTGCCAGAGAAGGAAAGGGTGTGAGGGACACTCCTGCTTTTGAGTCTGGGCTCCTTCATGTGAGATGCCCTGGTTGGGAGCTAGGGGAAAGAAGTCCCTTTCCTTCCTAGCTTTTCCCAAGTGAAAAGCATTAGTCAAGAGGAGCTGATCAGTTGAGGACCCTAAGACCCTCAGCAGCCTCTTCTGCTTACTTCCATTTCTCCCTTTGGTCATCAGGGACTTGAAACTGGATAATCTCCTCCTTGATGCCAAGGGTTTCCTCAAGATTGCTGACTTTGGGCTGTGTAAGGAAGGTGAGCTTGGTCTGGGGCAAAGGATAGCTTGGCAAACTGGGTACTTGGATCCCGGGGGTCCTCACCATAGCCTTCTTGACACCTTGCTTTCAGGGTTCGGGTAAGAGGTAGTCACGTAGCTTCCAGATGTGGCCAATGCCAAGTGATTATTCCTTTGTTCAATCTTCTCTTTAGATGAGCTCAGACTCAAGTTTGGTTCCACCTGGGAGGAGCTGCCTCCCTGTTCTCCATTACCTACTGGGATTATGTGGATTCCTCAGAGGGCTCTTAGACAAGAACTCTATGAATGAAGTACATGGAGCAGATGGAGGCTTTGGTCTAAAAGGCCAATTAGGTTCTTCCTGGCTTATGTATTAGGAATTTAGAGTTTTAGGTGCTCATGCAGATAATATTGAGCTCCACCTCCTTTGGTCAACTGATCTGGTACTAATGTTGGCCTTGCAGGGATGGGTTTTGGAGACCGTACCAGCACATTCTGTGGGACTCCAGAGTTCCTGGCACCTGAGGTGCTGACTGATGAATCTTACACACGAGCAGTGGACTGGTGGGGGCTGGGTGTACTACTTTATGAGATGCTGGTGGGTGAGGTGAGTCCATCCCCCACTCTTCTGCTTCCGCACAAGGCCAGAGCACCCTTTCTTGGGGCATGAAGCCAGGTAGGAGGGACTTGATAGCAGCTAATTCACCTTCACTTGAAATGCCTGTCTTCACAGTGCCCATTCCCTGGGGACACAGAGGAGGAGGTATTTGACTGCATTGTCAATGAGGAAGCTCCCTATCCCCACTTCTTGTCGGTGGAGGGTCTTGCGCTTATTCAGAAGGTAGGCACCCAGGTTGGGGACAGGATGTTGGGAGTACCCTGACCCTTTGTTCCATCATTATTCCCCAGACATTTAAAGTTCTTACTCCTGTCTGGTAGCTGTTGTGAGGAAGGAGAAGAGGCCAGGGTTGCCTGAAGTGAACAATGTCCCCTGTGTCTTCTTAGTTACTCCAGAAGTGTCCTGAGAAGCGTTTGGGGGCAGGTCGGCAGGATGCAGAAGAAATAAAAGTCCATCCTTTCTTCAGGGTAAGATGGTGGTGTTTCCAAGCAGGCTTTGTGTTCATAATTGTTGTGAACTGGTGCCTTGCTTCATGAATGAGTACCCCTGGGCCAGTCATTAAACCGGGTCAGTTGGGGGGGCGGTAGGGGGGGTATGCAGGTAGAAAGAGGATGTGACAATCTAAGAAGTTGGGAGCGGCAGTATCTGGGAGTAGGTGGACGTGGTGGTGTTGATAACTGCTGATACCTCTGACTTCTCTTCTGTCTTTCCCTCTCTCTCCCCCTTACCTCAGTCCACAGATTGGGAGGCTCTGCTTTCTTGCCAGGTCCAACCTCCCTACGTCCCGTTGCTTCGTGGGCCTGCTGACCTCCGACACTTTGACCAAGAGTTTACAGTGCTGCCCCCAGCCCTGACGCCTCCTGATCCCCGACGTCCACTCGGTTCCCGACAGCAGGCTGCTTTCCGGGGCTTTGACTTTGTCTCAGACCGGTTCCCGGAGGTCTGAGCTCCCAAAGGGTGGGGCAGCCTTTGGTAGTACAACTTATCCCTTTCTTCTTTACCCAGCTGGGTTTAGAAAGCAAGCCTGGGGATAGGGGGAAGCCTGGTAGGCCTTCTCTATGTACTTTATGTGCCCCTAGGAGGTCCTTCTCTCCTCTGTGGGCAGACTCCACCCTCCACTCAACTTGATGCTTTAGGAATAATTTATCACAACTTTTGCACTGTTTCCTCCCTTTGAAGCTATTGGGTCATTATGGGAAGGGAATGATCTGCCTTATGAACCCCAGTCTGGTCCCAGTAATTTCCCTCTGCTCCCTTGAAGAAAGCAGGGAAGGCTGAGGAAGATGCTTCCCTTGCTGCTATAGGACCTCCCAGAATTAGGTCTAGGTGGGGCAGAGATGGAAGGAGGATGTGGGAGTTAGGGAGTGAGCTGATGACAGCAGCTGGAGCCAAGGCTGGTCAGCAGCCAGGGTTTATTGAACATTTATGTACAAAGCATATACCCCTGAAGGGTCACAGTGGGAAGCAGGGTATATTGGTTTTGTTTTTTTTTTAAACAGTCTACCTGCTTTTTGGATTATTAAATTTGTAACCTGCAGAACCCTAGGAGAAGTGGTCTGAATTGGGAAGGCTGGGGATACTGAGGGGAAGGAAGGAAAAATATAAAAGTTCTGAGGCTTCATGAAAACTAAAATTCAAAGGCCTTTACACTAAACAAGGCTGCTTACATAGACTGGGGGCATACTTGAGCCTCGGTTCCTTTTGCTCTCTCCTTGGGCCTTGAGCCAGCTGAGGCCTCACCTACACTACCTCTGTGACCATTTCCAGTTTGCCCTTGTAAGTCCTATCATCCAAATCCCTAGTTCTGACCCAACTTAACAGGCTTCTGGGATGAAGCTTGTCTCCTGGGAAGGGAACATTATTCTGCAGTCTGGTGGTTCGTCAGGGTGTTCAGCAACCTGCCATAGGAATGGAGAATGGGAAAGAATCCAGAGTTTAGGCAGAATAGGTCAAGGGTAGCAAGGAGGTGACCTTTTTCCCCAGTACCTTACAGGGACAGAAGTGACAAGATGGAGTAAAATCTAGGTTCAACCTTGACAGGCAAGTGTAAGTTAGCCTGAATAGGAGCCACAGAGAGTTTGCTCCTACTGCCCACTCCTCCTAGAGGCCCTACACAGCCTCTCCCTCTTCCTCTTGGGCATAGAGTACTTCCCAGGGCACAGCCCCATAGCCACAAAAGAATCGAGCCAGGTTTCGGCCAAGGCCACGGTCAAAGGGGCTATCAGGACGATGGCGGAGGTAGGCAATTCGGTGTGGAGAGATAAACTCCCAGGTGGTCATATCACTGGCCACCAGGTAGAGATGAGAGGCAAGAAGCAGCGTCACCACAGTTGAGAAGAGGCCCAACAGCAAGAAGGTGGCAAAAAGGAGACCATTGTGCTGAAACCAGCTTTGCCAGGGCTCGTGGAAATGGAGGCCAGACCTGCAGGGAGTAGGGGGAAAAGAGCAGCATTGGGAAAGAACTCTGATCCGTCTGAGGAGAAAACAGACATGTCTTCCATCTGAACCATCCCTAGGGTCTAGGAAGCTGTGGGCACATACTGCCCTGTGGTTCCACAATGTAGGGGCTGTCCCAGACCCTGTCCCTTCTAAAGTTTCTCTGTCTCCCACATGCCGGCCTCCAGACAAAGAGAGAGGGCAAATCTCCAAGCTGGGGAGAAGAATACGTACCAGGCCAGGTGCAAGCCCCACAGGAGCACCACCAGCTGAACTGCCAAGTAGGCCAAGAAGAGGGGGTGGTTTCGCTCACCCACACAGTTTTCAATCCAAGGGCAATGGTGGTCAAAACGACGGACACAGCGTTTGCAGGACCGGCAGTGTTTGGAACGAAGGGGCTGCTGTGGGGTTGGGAAGGGGATGAGGACAGCTTGTTAGTACCAGGGCAGGGATAAATGTTCCTTTTGAGGCTGGGGGCACTAAGGCTGCTAAGGGGAGGGGAAGAGCTCCCAATGGGAAAGAGGAGAGAGATATATTTGTGAAAACACCAACAAGGCTTTAACTAACTAGTTGGGTGGGTAGTCTGTTAGATTTGAGTTGCTAGTCTGATTACAAAGACCAGAAGTAGGTTCAAGGCTGGGAATACTTCCTGGAGGTGAAACTTGAGCAGAGTTTGGAAAGCTTCCAGGGGAAGAAGAATCACATCTCAGACAAGGCAAGCCGGGGGTAGGGAGAAAGAAGGGACTTGAATGGCATCTCAGCTGCTCCCTTGGACTCCATCAAGCTGAGGGAGGTCAAAGCCCATTCAGGCAAGGAGGTAGTTTTGCCTCTGATGAGCCTTCTGGTCTCAATCCCCTTGTGCCTCCTTCACCAACCTGCAGCAAACAGTAGCCACAGCGCCGGAGCCGGAGAGTCTTTGGGGGAATCATGGCTGTCTGCTCCTCCTTGGGTTCTTTCTGGGCAGGAAGATAGAGAGTAACCAGTCCAGCATTCGGGAAATCTGGGTTCTGGCTTCAGTTCTACTCCCTGTCTGTGACACCCGGGAAAACCTGTCTTCCCATCTCCATGGGGGAAGGATGGATGTAGACGGGATTAGAGCTCGGCCTCCCCTCTCCCAGCTTCTCGGGGCAGCGTGGCTTACCTGGAGCTGGGTAGGTGGGGATTCCAAGTCAGGCCCTACATAGCCAGGGTCCATGAGGGAAACGGCCAGGTAGAGCAGCAGAGAACAGAGCACCAGGAGGATGAAGAGCAGGGGCTGCAGCAGCTCCCCTCTGGCTTCCTGCTGCTTCAGCTCTGCAGACCCACAAAGACAGAGATGGGCGCAAGGGAGACAAACGGGGAGGACCGGCCCGGAGCAGCCGGCGGAGGCGGGGGGCGGGGCGGGCGGTGCCCAGTGGACAGAGAGGCAGCAGCAGGGACAGGATCGGGGCCCCGGGAGGGCGGGCGCCGGGCTCCCGCAGACAGGGAAGTGGCCCGGACTAGATGCGGGTTCCCCGGATGGGGTGGGGAGGGGATTCCGAGGCTGGCTTTCGGGTTTGAAAATCGGGAGGGGGGCGGTTCCCACGGGGTCTGGCAGCGATAGGGTGGGGCCCAGGCTCACCGGTCTCGTGCAGGAAGAGCACAAGCGTGATCCCCCAGGTCAGCACCGTGTGCCCAGTCCGAACCAGGACCCCGGGGCTGAGGAGCGCCCGCGGCCCCATCGCCTTGGCCCCGGGCTCCGCCCCGCCCAACCGCAAACCCGGAAGAGGAGGTCGAACGCGCCTCGGCGTTTGGGATTAGAGGAGCCAGGACAGGAGGGCGGGAATTACACGAAGCGCCGGGAGTGAGGATTGGCTGAGGGCTGGGGAGGCGGGACCCCCGGGGCTGACAGGTGCGGAGGAGGCGGGGGGTAGAGCCGGGCTGGGCGCTCCGGGAGTCCTTAGAAAAATACCCGCCCCGCCTCGTGGCCCTACCCTCCGGCCTGGCCTCCAGCAGGCCCCACCCCGGAACTTAAATCGGCCTAAAGAAGGATGGCCCCGAGCCTGTCTTCTTTAGGGCTAAGTGGTCTGGCACAGGGGTGCTGCTCCAGGTACTCCTTCAAAGACCTCGATTTTGGTCTACGTTACCGCACAGCTACACAGGAGTAGTGTCTTTCATCAGGCAGTGGGTGCTAAATACTATGTTTGTTGATTGAATGAATCTGCCTATTTGATAGGTGGGACAGGAGGGAGGGTCCACCTCCCCACGCCTCAGTGTGCCTCTGTCCTCTACACTAGGGATAACTAGGATAACACACCTACTCCACCAAGCCTCTGGAATTACTTGAGAGGACCGAGAGTCCTGTCACCAAGTACCAACCGCCCTCTACCTTGCCTAGTTCCAGGGCCCTATACCTACGGAGAGGAAACTACTTCTATTGATACACATCAGCACATACTCGGCAACTTAGGTAGAGTTGCCTAGAGCAGGAAGAAGGGTAAGTGACTTGTCCAGGGTGTCAGAGGTGAAGCTTGAACCCAGGTCTTCCTGGCTGGTTTAATAACTTGTCACTGTACTCAGGCCCACAAGCTTGCCTATCTTCTAGGAGTTACCAGACACAAAGATTGGGGCCATAAACTATGGTTACATGGACCCCAGAATCTTTCTGTGTGAAGTGTGGTACAGCTACTTAGGCTTGATAGGAATGAGGTCTGATGAGCCCAGCCCTCCCTACTCATGCAACTATTAATGAAGAGAAAGTGGATGAATTAATAATAGGGGCAAGTGACCTCTATTTCTTGTATTGTTGTCTGGCCCTGAGACCCAGGAGTCCCATCCTTCCCCAATAAAGACTCTTGACACCCCCTCCACTTTGCACAAAAATGTATTTCTGTGACATCCCAAGTTACAGACGCTTACACAGGACCTGGGTGCTCATTCAAAGCAATAGGCTGTGCCAAGGTCCTCAATGTAGGGACAGTCCAGGTGGGGGGCGAGGGGAGGGAGGTTTGCTCTGTTCAGAAATACCCAGTCCCTGGTGTATGGTCTGGGAAGTGGCTCAAACTCAGCCCCACTACCAGGACTGGAAAATTCAGAATGTGCCCAACACAGGCTTACCCTTGTTGGGAGCTGGGCATGAGAAAACCAAGGAGAAAAGAGATATTTCCATTCTCCTACCTACATCCTGTTTCATATAGAGATAAACACTCAGGGAGAATGCTAGTAGGAGGGACTGGGAAGGAGGAAGAGGAGAAAAGATTTTCTGAGTTGTTGGCTTCTAAGCACATCTCATTGACCCACCCCCCCACCTGTCCAAACTTAATTCAAAATTACACCAAAAAAATAAAATAAAAATTGAGAGGGTTTGGAACAAAATATTTAAAAATACATACAAGTCTCACACTGTCCAAAACAAAGCACAGAGTTTCCAAAGGAAAAGTCAGAGATTACAATGCCCCATGGTACTGCCTGCTCCCAATGGGACGGGTTAGGCTGCACCACTGAAAAGTGTCTGTTGTGCTGATCTGGAGAAACATCTGTTGCCACAGTGTTGGCCTGGGGGGAGCTGTCCCAACTCTTGATGCAGAGTTTCTAATACATATCTGAGTGGGGAAAAGGTATGCTGGAGTTGAGGGCTCTATATTGACAAGCTCTCACTTCCAGCTATCCCCAGGGCTCCTCCAGCTGCTCTGAGTCATTCCTCCAGGCTCTCAGCCGATGCAGGGAAGCAGTGACAGGGTTGTTAGCTGGCAAGCATTAGTTGGGTGGTGGGTGGGGGTGGGGGGAACAGGGAAGCACAGCCAGCTCAGCTATCCTGGGAAGAATGCCTGACATAGGCAAGTACTCGAGTAGCTCCAGGGTCTTAGAGGCAGGCATCTTAAGCATGTGCATCTGCTGGGATGGCAGAGGAATCTCTCCCTACTCTATCTTCTTTGGGAGGAAGAGATCCTTCACTCGCCTTTTATTTGAACAGGAGGGAGGCCTGGGCCATAGCAGGAGAGGGAGAAGAAAGGGAGTAGCTTAATGCTTAGCAGCATGGCTTCAGAGTGGGTATATATCTGTGGCTTGAAAAAAACAATGCAAAAAAATCACCACGGAGAATAGTGGGCAGGGCACTACTAGGCTCTCCAAAAGGGTAATGGTGATTCTGACCTTACAAAGGTTAAAGACCTCTGTCCATTATAAGTCTCCTAATCAACACTGTCTATGCCTTGGCACTGTGAATGGTTCTGTGCCTGGCCTCTAACAGTCAACAGCCAAGGACCCTGGGCTTTCTAGGACCTCTTCAGGGTTTGTTCTAAGACTCTCTGTGTTCTTTTACTGCTATGCCTCAAACCCCACCAGCCTAGCTTCCACCAGGCCTAATGAGAGCCCAGCCTAGACTCCTAGCTATCCCAGGGATCTGGTGCAGGGTACCAGGGATGGGCTGGTGCCTTGCACATTGGAAGATGGACAGTGGAAATACTAAAAGAAGAGACCTGAAAGTCACAATTTTCCAATCTTTGAGCCAGTGGGTGGTTGGTGGAGGAAAGGGAATGGCTATTAGAGGCTCTCTGTGGGCTTAAAAAGGCCAAAGAATATTGCAAGGACTTGGGGAGGGGGATGTTTCTTTTGTTTTTATACAGAAATCATACACACAAAACTTCAATCCACACTTCCTAACAAAAATTATATATATATGTATATATATATATATATATATAATATATATATATCTTACTAATGTTAAGGAAAAGCATTGGTTGTGCAAAAGTTCCCCCAGTGCACCTTCATCTCATTGGGGTCCCACACGCACAGGATGGGGGCCTTCCGACAGCCAGGCTGGTGAGAGTTCCTCCCTAGATACAGTAATTTAGAGAGAAGTTGGGACCTGTGCGGGCCAGAATCGGGAGGGCCCATTGCCTCTATCTGGATGTGTCCATGTTCTCCTCCTTAAAGTTACTGCAGTGCTCTATCACCTTCCTGAGGATGACACAAGGAGAAGGGGACGTATGATTTAGTTGCAGGGCCTAGAAAAAGGAGGCTTCAAGACACCATGAGTGAACATCAGGTGCTAAGATTATAGATTTCATATTTCCCAGGTGGACCAAGATGTATACCTATATACAGTAATTAGCCAGCAAGATCAGAATGATGGCATCAGGACATGGACAGTGGTTCTCAATCCCCATAGGACCATTACTACTATGTTATAGCCAGACAAGCATTTGATCCAATGGCCTTGAGTTATTCTTACTCATTCATCCATCACCTACTTCTTTTTTTTTTTTTTTTAAAGCAATTGGGGTTAAGTAACTTGCTCAAGGTTACACGGCTAGGTTTTTGTTTGTGCGGATTAAGTGTCAGAGGCCGGCTCCGAACTCAGGTTCTTCTGATTCCAGGGCCGGCGCTCTATTCACTGCACCACCTAGCCGCCCCCATCACCTACTTCTTTCCCTCTACTTGGCAACCAAACACTGTCTTGCATTACTCAGTGTTTCTTCCAATTCCTCTCACCATGCTCTGCCGTTCAGCCTATCCCTCTGGTGAATGTCAGGATGATGACTGACATTCAATGCTCAAATTCCTTGTCTTCTATTCTTCTGGCCAGTGTAGCTCACTACCTGTCCAATCCTTGCTCGCATCTATCATTCTTTTCCATGTAGAACAGTCGGTGCTACTTTAGCGCCAAAGAAGAAAGAGCTAAATAAGGATCTCATTTGTCCCTTTATAGTAGCAAAGAATGTCTACTGTGAGATAGGACATGTAGAATGTCTTTTCTGAAACAATTACCAAAGTTCTAATGCCTAAACTAGTGCTAAGTTCAATTTTTTTTCCTTGTCTGGACCTGTGATTTCATCCACAAAGAAAGTTCTGGGTGAGGAACTTCTATCAATATAGATCAGCAACTTCTCTGCAAGTGGAATCTTAGAGAGCTGTCTGGGGCCACTGTGGGTTTAAAGTGACTTTCCCAGAGCCACACAGCCAGAATGTCAGGGGTGGGAATTAAACCCAGGTCTTGGGCTCTAAGGCAAGCTCAGCTTTCCAACTATTCCAATACTGGACTAAAGAGAATATGAGAAAGGCCAAGTTCCTTATCTGGCACAGGCATAGGTGACCTTTGGAATCTCTATATGCACCAGCCATTTTAAAAAACCAGAGCTAAAGTGATTTTAGGTATTGTTGGTTAATATCTGAGGTACTGGTCTGAGTACTCCTGTTATGAAATCAACTCTGAAATGTTACTTAGTTTCATATTTATAAATTCACTCCAAATTAGTTCTGTCTTAGTTCTTGTAATTTGTTTTTAGAGATCACACTGTACCTATTCTTTGCTCTGTAAGTCTTACAATAATCTTTGACCAAGAACAATAAAAAATTCTGTCTGGTGCAAAGTAGAATGGAGACCCTGGGGGAAGCAAGATAACTCAATTCAAAAAATGAAAGCAATCCTCTATCTGCACACAGAGTCTGGCAGCACAGCCATAACTTTCTGGTTTTTGGCTACCTTCCAGAGGCATCCAATGTGATGTGGCTGTCTGGGACCCAGCTCATCCTTCTATTATCCAGTTTAGCTGCCCTTGTTCTAATTCCACTTGTCAGTATCCACTGCTGCCTGGGTCTCAAGGATATGAATTTTATCCACCCAAGGTTGTGAATTTCTGCATTGTCCTGTCCCCAAAGAACCCCAGTATATCCCAATGCTGTAAAACCACAGTTGCATGCAGTGAAGTATTAAAACATCTTTGTGTCTTACCGGGCCATTTCCTTGGTCTCCTGTCGGGCAGAAGCCATTTTGATCATATCCCTCAGAAGTGGCATGCCGCCTTCTTTGATCAGCAGGGGGCAGTACTTGTCCGCTGTGTGGAGAGTGGGAGGCCACAAGTCAAAGGTAATTCAACAAGAATTTATAAAGTGCCCACAGAATAAAGAACCCTTTATTCAGGCACTGTGGGTGATACAAAGATCTACAAAAGAACAGTCCTTGGCCTCTAAGAGCTTATAATCTGGGAGCTGTAATAACTCACATTTAATTAGTCTTTTATGGTTTACAAAGTGTTTCATACAGATGAATTCATTTTTAGCCACAGGATTATTATATCCTGTGAAGTAGGTGACACAGGCACCAGAGAAGGATAGGTCTCTTGGCCCAGAAACTTAGCCTTGTTCATATATGCTTTCTTTTACCCAAGATAAAGAGTGGAGACCTGGCAAGATGGAAAAGCAGATCTAGCATGAAGATGGGCCTGCTGAGTCAGAAGATTGCAAGTACTAAGGCTTTGCTGCCTCCCAGGCCCTATATTTTTTAGAATGATTTATTAGCGTTACTCAGGCCAATATAATGGTTCTATGTGGAGAGCTGAGGTCAGTAGGAGGACCCAATTCTCTTATATTGATTCTAGGGCAAGCAACTTTGGTTCTGGCACCATGTAGTGACAGTAACAACTGAGGCTGTCAACAAGGCAGAACTATGATTTTTTAATTTGGTAGAGAACCAAGGGGGTTTTGGAAATGACTTCACTTATAATCCCTGGAACCTATTGTTTTGTAAATTACTCTTTTTTGGGGCATGGGAGGAAGGTAAGGCAATTGGGGTTAAGTGACTTGCCCAAGGTCACACAGCTAGTAAGTGTCAGGTGTCTGAAGCCAAATTTGAACTCAGGTCCTCCCGACTCCACTGTCGGTGCTCCAGTTACTTCGAGACCTAGCTGTCTCAAAAGTTACTCTTAAGATTATTTCTCCTTAGAGTCTCCTCCCAAGCTCTGGGACAAAATGGGTGTAGGTGAATATCAGATGAGCAGATACTTACGATAGACTGACACAAGGTTATACAGAGCCCAGGTTGCCCAGTGCTGGCTGACAGGGGATATACCCTGGGGAAGTAGGCGAAGAATTGGCTCAAATGATCTGAAAAGAGAAAAATACCATGACCTCTGCTATTTTTAAAGTAGATCTCTTTGTGTTTTTATGTATTTTGGAGAGTTCCAAAGTGTCAGGTTAAATAGGGAAAAGATTTCTGGGCAACAGAGAACCAGTTATTCATGGCAATGGCCCAGGAAAGGCAGCATTCAACTGGATTGCCAAAAATGTATATTCAATGTCTTAGGTTCAAATTAACCCACTGTGGTGAGTTGATCAAATGAGATGAAAGAAATGCAACAAGAAATGCAGTTAGATTCAAGTAAAAACTATGGGGCTATGAATTCTTTTTTTTTTTTTTTTTTTTGCTTTTTGGAGGGCAATTAAGGTTAAATGACTTGCCCAAGGTCACATGGCTAGTTTCTGTGTTAAGTGTCTGAGGCTGCATTTGAACTCAGGTCCTCTTGACTCCAGGGCCAGTACTCTATTCACTGCACCACTTAGCTGCCCCAGAGCTGTGAATTTTCAAAATACTGGTGGGTCTTTAGGAAGATTCAATTTTTGTGCTCAAGGAAGGAGAACCCAGAGACAAGAGGGGAACTAAATGGCTCTCCCTGTCCTGAGGCTCAGTGATCTAAGGTAACGGATAAGTAGAGAGGACTGAATGAATTCTATCTAAACTTTTCACTAGGAGAGTCATACCATGTACTTCTTTCCCTCCAGTTTTCTCTAAGTCCTGAACTACCAAAATGGGGAGACATTCTCCCCAATCCCCCAAAGTACCTGTAATTGATGTTTCTCCGGGAGTTGATATCCCAGCTCTGGATGGCTGTCCACATTCGTTCCACTACTTCCTCCCGCCGAGGCTCACAGATGCCCCAGACCTCTGGGCCATCAAACATAATGTGAGAAAGGACACCGCAGGCATTGTAGGACACTTCGATTCCATCTGCCTTACTCTCCAGCAGGTTGCTAGCAAGGAGAAAACAGGCAGGAGTTGAGAAGGGTAAAGGTTTGGCTAACATAACTGGAATCCTGGACTAGGAACTAGGTGTGATTCAGTGTGGTCACTAGTCCCGAAATGAGGGGCCCAAATTCTGGAAGTACCAACCTGAAGACAGTGATGAACTGTGAAGTCATTAGCTGGGGCCGCAGTTCCTTCACCTCTGCAACATTCCCCAGGAGTCCCAGCATATTCCGGTGCAGTTCCTGCTTCTCTGGGAACTCCTGGGAAAATGGGAAATGATAGAGAGGCACATATAGGAGTGTGGGCCAGGGAGGGTGAGGGGACTTGGAAGCAGCCATTAAAGCAATGGCTTCCCTGTAGGTATGGAAAACTCGTAATAAAATGTTTACAGGGATTCCATATCCCTGATTAGAAATTGGGGAAAAGCTCTATGCTGGTTCAGAGCAGAACAGCTTCCATAGGGGTGTTCCCACAATACACTTGCTCATTTCTACTTCTGTTCCTTTTCTCATCCTATTCCCTCTCTCTAAATTATATCTTCAGAGTCTGAGTCAAGTGTTCCTTTTGAGCTTTGCCAAGTAAGCCAGCTCTCATTGGTCCTCCCTTCTGTGACCCTTTATGGCAGGGAAATTAGCACTGCATAATTCAGTACTCAATTATGCAAAGTCTTGTGGCATTTTGTATTTTTTGTGCAGGAGTCATATTTTCACAATTAGACCCTAAGCTCTGAGGGCAGGGACTATAAGACTATATAATCTGTCTCTTGTATCCCCCACAGGAGTGAGCAGCATAGGGTACACAATAGGTAACCATGAAGAACAGATTAGAAAAAATGATTGTCTTCAGCCTGGAAAGGTGAATGCTAAGAGGAAGCATGACTGAGGTCTATAGAGACAGAAACAGAATGGGAAGGGGCAAACATGGAATATTCTCTAAATATTACAATAAAAAGGCCTCCTCTGAAACTGGAGCAAGATAAGTTATTTCTCACAATGGGAAGTATGTCTATGGAATTCATAACACGAAGAGACCAGAAATATAAATGGATTTGAAAAGAGTTTGGACAATAATGAAAGACTTTTGAACTCTGAAGTGACCAATTGAGACTTCAGAAGTGATGACAGAGCAAGACTCCTGGCTTTTTTGTTCAGAGGCGCTGGAAGACAGAATGAGGCATATATTTTCAGATGTGGCCTAGGTGTTCATTTATTTGTTCAATTTCATTTCTTTGTTACATGGAATGTTCAATAGGGGATGGTAGGATTCAACGGGAAGTGACCAGAATGTTAAAAAAAATTTGGTCACATTTCCTAAATGACAGAGACAAGAGAGGAATACTAAGAGAAACTGGGAGAGACCTAACCTTTAAACTTGACATCAGGGAGAGCAACCCTGCCTACTAAGGACAAATCCCCATAGGATGAATGATGATGACATCATCCCTAAGACAGGCATCCCAGTGCATCTATATAATAACTGTTTCTTGACTGGTTGAATAGGTAAGTGGGATCTAAGAATAGAAGGATGGAATTACACCACCAAGACCCCAATTCCCATGTAGTCTCAAAGAGTGAATAATGCCCCAGTGATGCTGTTTGCCGATCCCAGCCTAGCTTATGCAGGCCTGCCCAAGCAGTGCTAACCTTCAGGCACTCCAAGAAGAGCTTCATGCCACTGTAGTTGAGGAACATCTCACAGTTGTCCGGCGTCTCATCTGTGATATTCCACAGAGCACTCCAGGAGAACTCCATCACCTGATCACACTGCAGGGGGAAACACTGGCTAAGTCTCTGCTATTTCCCAGGGATAAAGTATACCTAGATTACTGGAATAGGAGGAGAGGCTACTGATACCCAACTATGGTATAGGGGAGATGCCATTTAAAAGCTATAAGGCCACTACCCCATCAGGAGCTCTGAGGAAGAACTGATCCCACCCAAGGAACAAACCATTTCCATTTGTTGGGGGGAAGAAGAGCTGATGCTTATTATATAAGAACTTACTGTTTTGTCCATTAGTTTTTTCTGAATCAACTTTAGCATGGTCTGTAGGCAGAGAAAATCAATTACTAAGTAGGCATCCACTCACGATTCCTAAAAATTCTCAAGCTGGAAGGGATCTCTATGGCTATTTAATCTGTACCTGTTTCCCTTTAAACCAACCCAATCAGGCAATTATCAAGTGTATTTGGAAGGCACTCTAGTGGAAGAAACTACTCAAGCTACCTTTGGTCATCCATTCCAATACTTACCAAATGTTCATAATTAGGAAATCCTTCCCATTATCTAAGCTATTTTCCCAAAACACTTTCCCATGCCCTCAACCTAAGGCAGGAAGAAGTACAAGTTAGATACTGGGGAGAGAATTCATGTAGTCCAGGGAAGTTTTTTATTGGCAGAAAATGACCTGCATAAAAAAGTTGGGTTGTCAACCCCAGGTATTTCACGCACCATGACAAAACCCATCTTGCCCACAGCCTCCTTGTGGTCATTGTCCACCTGGCAGACAAGGGCATTGCAGAGGTGCACAGCAATTCGCTGGATTGACTCATCCTGTCGAGTGGGGTTGAGGATGCTGAGCAAGAGTTCATTGACCCTCCGGTACTGGAACTCCAGCTCCTCTGGGATGCTGAAGTTGCAGAGTGTCAGGCAGCAGTTCCGCTGAACCTGGGGAGGGTGGACCGGAAAGTAGTGCTCAGTCAAGTCCCATCACCCTGACTCTTTTCTTACCCCTCCCATTCCCCTAACTCCAATTCCTCTATGAAGACTTCCCAGACTAACCCTATTTGCCACCCTGTCTCAGACACATACATAGATCAATCACAAATTCATCAAGTCTTTCTCAGGCCCCAGCTAGATGCTAGGGGAAAAGAAAGAAGCCCCTGCCCCTTAAGGAGCTCAGTCTAGCTATGAAACATAACATCACAAAAGAATGTTAGAAATTAGGTGTTAAACTATGTAGTGTTAACTCTAAGAAGGAAAGAGAACTGTGGCCTGGGATGGTTGGAGAAGTCTTCCTGGAAGATGAGGGAGTTGAGGATTCAGGTAGAGGGTGGCTGGAGGGCAATCCGGATAGGGAATAACCGAAAATAAAAGCTAGAAGAGGGACTAAGGGGGAACCACAGATGCCAGGGACAGTGAATAGATTCACCTGAATAGAGGGGAAGATGTAATGAAATAGAGCAGGAAGGATTGACAGGTAAGGCTAAATCAATCATAACAAGAATAATACATGTGGATCTGGAGGCTAAGGCAAAAGGAGGGGATGTAATAGGCAATACAATTCCTTAGGTTCTTAGGAAAAGAATAAAAAGACAGAAATGAAAAATAGTCCCCGGCTTCAAAGAGAATGTAAATTCTACTAGTACATATGACATGTAAATAGCTAAGTAAATAAAAAGGGAGAGGGAAAGATAGGAAAGAGCTTCAGAGGAGGTAGCACCTTGGCTGAATCAGTAGAAGATATTTGAAAGCAGGAACTGTCTTTCACTTTGTCTTATCCTGGTTCACACAGTTCCTCGGATATGGTAGGTGCTCAGCTGAAGGAAGCTAAAGATTCTTTTTTTTGGCCTTTTGGAGGGCAGTTGGGGTTAAGTGACTTGCCCAAGGTCACTTGGCTAATAAGTGTTAAGTGTCTGAAGCTGGATTTGAACTCAGGTCCTCCTGACTCCAGGGCTGGTGCTCTATTCACTGTGCCACCTAGCTGCCCTGAAGTTAAAGATACTTTTTTTTTTTTGCTTTTTGGAGGGAAATTGGGGTTAAGTGAGTTGCCGAAAGTCACATGGCTAGTAAGTGTGTCAAGTGTCTGAGGCCGGATTTGAACTCAGGTCCTCCTGACTCCAGGGCCAGTGCTCTATTCACTGTGCCACCTAGATGCCCCTAAGCTAAGGATTCTTAAAGGCAGAGGTGAGGGAGGAAAGGCAGTCTATCCAAAGAGATGGAAAGCAGTCACCCAATGCTGAGCTCAGGGAGTCTCAAGCAGACCAGTATGCTGGAGTTCTCTGTATATCTATTACAAGTCACCTTGTTGTTAAATGTCCTTATGTAACTATTATGTATTTCTACCTCATCTTCCCCATTAAATTGAAAGTTCCTTTAGTGCAGGTTAGCACAAGATGGCAGGTAGAACTCAATTCATGTCAACTGCCTTCCCTCTTCCCCCCCCATGGCAGATAGCGAGGGGTTCTCACCGTCACTTCCTGGTAGGATTCCATGCCATTGAGTACTACTTGGATGACTTGTTGGCGGAGCTTGACACTCTGCTCAGGGCGGTACTCTGAGTTGGTCAGGTAGAAAAGCGCGGCACTGCCTGTCACTTGGATATTTTTATCATATTTGTGGCACTTGAGGGCGGTAATGACCAGCTGTTCAGGGAGAAGGAGAGAGCCAGGGATAGGAGATCCCAATTTAGTTAAGTGTGTGCTTTGGAGTCAAAAGCAAATTATCCTGGGGATTCACCCTGTAAGCAAGCTTCCCTTCTCCCTTCACTTCAACTGTTATATGGAAACTATGTGCAAGGCACTGGGATATAATAAACACCAAGAAGCTGAAGGGGAAAGGGCAATTTTGGGAAACAAGCAGCCTGGGGTGGGAGGTGGAGTTGGAAAGTACGCATCTTGGTTGCTGGCCCTACAGGTTGAGCATAACTCTCAGTGTCTTAGTTCTCCCCTCCCCTGTCTGTTTTATCACTGTAGCACTGTGAGGCCTTGGGTAATAACTCCTCATTGCCACATCCCAGGGCCAGCTTTGCTCAGATGCTGGTTGAATCCTGAAGAACCTCCCCAACTCCATGAGATAACAAATGGTCCCAGGACCCCCTTCCCAATTTCAGTCCAGATCTAAGAGACCAAGAGTATCCCAGACTTCTTCTGGGACCAAGAAAGAGAAGACTCTGCAAAACAAAAGGATCCTTTCTAACAAAATAATTGCAGGAGGACACTAGGATTGTTGTGAGAGATCAATGTGGCCTAGCTCTGCAGTAGAGGAAACTATGGGGAATGCTGGGAATAGGGGGGACTCTGAGCTGAGGGGTGGGCTGACCTGTAGGGCTCGGAGTAACTGATTGCAGCGCTCTATTCGGGCGATGTCAAAGAGAAGGTTGATGGCTCGAGAAGTAATTTCTGGTCGATGCTCTGTGTAAGCCTCGATGGCATTTAGCACCTGTTCTTCATTCTTGTCACCACTCACCTGGTGGTATGTATGGGAAGATGAAAAGGGGGATTTAGTTCAGTGATCTGCCCAGAGAATAAAGCAAAAAGAATCACAGGGGCCTACACTAACTGAATCCCCAGATCTTAGGATCTCCTACTTATTCTAGCCTCAATGAGGTAGTTCCTTTATACTTGAACTTCCCTTACTTTTTCTGGAAACTCAGGTTCTCCTGAAAAAACTTGCTGTCTCCAAGGTAAAATGCCAGAGATTAAGGGAAAGTTAGGAGGGATCCCTTCAAAATCATAAACTGCCTTGACTTCTCTTAGACTCTTACCTTGTAGGCTGGAATGTGTGTCAGACGGCACAGGGAAGTCTCAAAAAGGCCAAGGAACTGCAGGGGCCGCTTCAGGGCCCGGAAGGGAGTGATGCTGCTCTTACAAGGCTCAATGCTGGGGAAAGAGGACACCAGAAGGGTCAGTTGCTGCAGCCCCTAAGGGGACATGCAGATTCTTGCCCCATAGCAAGAAAGGGCCACTATAGACTCAGCTCAAACTAGAAAACTGAATATAGATTTTGCATAGTATGGCGGTACTAATCCATCTCCTTAGTACCTTGAGTGTTTAAATGAGCTACAAGGGAGGGTTGGGTTTCCTTGGGTTCCAAAGGTTTCTTTCAAGTACACTGGGCTTATTAATAGTTGGTATGAGGCAGGGAAACGGAGGAGGGAATGTTGGGAATCTGCTATGTTTTCAATAGTCTTTTAAGGAGTAAAGAAAAGAGCTATGTCCTGATCTCTTAGAAACACTGCCCAGTGACCTGGGAATTTACCCAGACTATTTTGTGGAGGATGTTCCATGCAAATCAAAGCACTAAGCTTCCTATGGCTGAGGGGAAGTGAATAATCAAAGTTGTTTTCCAGGAGATGATCACAGGACATTGAGACATCAGGAGATCAGGGGTCAGGAAAATGAAATCTAACATCATATCCTGAGTGAGCCGTGGACTGGGACAAAGACTTTCTTAAATTAACACCATGGTTTGGTATATCCCAAAGGGAGGACATCCCTCAAGAAAAATGGATTGAGAATACCTTACTTAGTCTGGCCTGTCCAGTTCCTACCTGGTCTGCCCAGCTTCCTCATCCATCTTAGAGATGCTGCAGTTTTCTAGCATCATGTGGCCAGAGATATCCAGTGACACCAGATTTCCCAACTTCTGAACAAAAAGGCTCAGCACCTTCCTTGTCAGCTTGAACTTATAGTAGCTGGAGAGGCGGTCTCTAGAGATGTCCAAGTGCCTGGAGGATAACAGGAAGTCCAGGAGGTCAGGGGCTGGTCTGCTTGGGTGCATGATACCCCTTTAATCCACATCATTCTGGGAACAAACCTGCGGGGACTTGGATATGCTTCAGAATAACCAGGTTCAGTTGTATGTCTGAGAGGGAGGGGCCAAGTTCCTCAGACCTGGTGCCTGAAGACCAGAGATCTATAGCTATCTCTGAAATAGCCCCCAGTTCCAAAGAAGACTCAGAGTCCCTGAGGCAACTTTAGGTCACATTGAAGGTCCTTTTTTTGGGTCCCCAGAAAGTTTTTTTTTTCTGTCCTAGGGAATTTGGGTGAAGGGAAGACCAGGGGAGGAAAAAAAGGCTCACCGGAGTTTGTGGAGCTGAACAATGACACGGATATGCTCATCAGAGAGGTCCATGTTGTAGAGAACTAGGGACACCAAGCTATCCTTCCACTGAGTCAGGAAGGCCACATCACTGGTCTGGATGCCTGAAAGGTCCAGAGCAGCCAGCGATCGGAGAGGTCGAAGAAGAGACTCCACAGGAATCCCCTCAGTCATTCGGCCAAGGTTGAGGAACCGCAGGCGGCTGAAGCCCTCAAAGGTGAAGTCTTTAACCAGTACCTGGCAGGTAGGGTTGACAACACACTCATCCTCACAGCCCCCAGGGTTCTCCTCTTCGTAAAAGATGTTCCTGCATCCAAAGAGGCTCAGGGAAACCAGGGTGGGGCTAAAACTACCCAGTGTCTGCAGGCTCTTGGCAGTCAGCTTCTCACAGTTGGTTAGGTATAATTCAACCAGATCCTAAGAAAGCCAGGGAGATGTGTGAGAATTACAACTGCTTCTCATCCTCCCCTTTTCCATCTGGCATCAGTAAATAACGGGATGGAATAGGCATCAAAAGCCTGCATTCAGATCTCAGGTCTTTCACCTGTTGGAGGACCCTGAGAAAGTCATTTCATACTTCTTGAGCATCACAGTTTCCTCATTGATAAAACTAGAGAATCATGCTTGCCCTGCCCATATCATTGAGGATATTGTGAGGCCCAATGTGAGAATCCTTAAAAAAAAAAAACCAACTCAAGTGTTATACACAAATATGTATTGTTACTATTATCAAGTACACAAGATAGAAGAGGCAGGACAGACACGGACTTTCAGAATCCTTTCTTGCTCATGACTAATATGGAAATATATATTACATAATGTCATGTGTAGAATCAATATCAAATTGTTTGTCTTCTGAAGGAGGGAGGGACAGAATTTGGAAGGGAAATATTTAAAAACAAAAATTTTTACACGTAACTAGGAAATCTTTAGTAAAATAAATAAAAAGATGTTAGATCTTAGGGTGATAAAAAGCTGTCTTTTTGTAAGTATTATGTTTCCAACTAGACTAAGAATAGAGAAGGCATCTAATATTGCCCTCTACTCCCATTCCCTTTTCCTCCTCCCCTCACCTCCTCCCACCTTCCCCAAAGTATCTATTGAGTTGAATCTAACCTGGCTGGATTGATGTTAATATCAGTAATGGAACCATTGCACCTCAGTTCAAGAATCTATTTATGATAAGGGTCCCAGGAGGTTGTTTGTCCTGACATCAACTTCACAAGGTTAAGGGTCAGGCCCTAAATACCTCCAGCTTCCCTTAACAAACACTACATTAAGGAGATATCATCCATGGATTTAGACAAGCCTCTGAAGATCCTACTTCTATTTTCAGAGTATGCTACCAGAGGGAATGTGTTCTAAATCTGATAGCCCCTTGTATAAAATAAGATTTCCTTTCTCTAAAATTATTCCAGTTATCATCCCTTACCCCCCACATCCTCATTTTTGCTTTAAAATTCCAGGATGAGGTAAACTAAACCTAATACTTCTTATGTCCCACTTCTCTTCATGAGTTTATTTGGAGATGCAGCCTGTAAAATCCACCCACCCTTTATCTATCGTCCTCATACCAGCCTACCTGCTTTCGAATGGCTTCCAGGTCCTGGTCCTGCACCAAATCCTCTCGAAGATGGATACGAGTAAGACGGGTGCTTCGGGGGTCTGAGAAGAGGCTGAAGAAGCTCTCATGGGGCTCAAAATTACAGTCAGCATTGACTAGCTCCACATACCTGAGAAAGAGGGATGGCTCAGTCCTGGGGTTAGGATATAGAACAAGGGGAGTAGCTTGTACTTGGAACACCCTCCTAGCTCTTCTCTGTCAAGCCAAACCCTAGCCACCTCTTTCAAGACCTAGCTCAAGTCTCATCTCATCTCTTCCACAAAGCTGTGTCCTGATCTGTCAAATGGGAGAAATAACTTCTGCCCTGTCTGTGGCCCTGGATTGTTGTGAAAATGAAATAATGATAGATATGAATGTACTTTGTAAACTCTAAAATATACAAATACAGGGTGTTATTATTGCCATTTCATGACAGTATAATTGAATCCTTGATTTTCATGCAGCAAATGTATCCTTCACTGCAACTTCACTACCCTTAGAAGACAGTCTCTATGAGATAGTGTGGCTGAAAAATTGTGACAAACACAATTTGGACTTTAGTTCCTTGTGATCAATGTGGAAATAAGCCACTCCATACTTAGGTTAGCCAGTCTTCAGATAAAAGACTGAGGATCCATGACCAAGTCCATAGTTGGAGGTACAAGGCTCCTCTTGGTACTCAGCTAAAAAAAGGTGGCAGAATGGAGTACCCAGGAGTTTTCATTTGGGATACTGGATACTTTCATTCATCCCACAATCATCTATATACATATTTTATTCACTTACCACAAACATACCCCCATACATACATATATCTTCCCCTCAGCTCCACTAACCCCTGACCTACTCATTGACAAGCCGGTCACAGATCTCACTGGGTAGGAAGACATCTGGGTGCAGCCGCAAGGTCTCGTTGTCCAGTAAGTAACCTAAGGTCCCCTCTAGGTTTCGGAGGCAGAAGTCTGTGCAGAGGGCCATCAGGGACTCAGGGCTGTCTGATGCCATCCTGGGGCTGGGGCACAGGCGTATGGCTTGGGCCAAGGGTGCCCCAGGGATGATAGAGAGTCCTGTCCTGGTGGTAGTCACAGAGACATTTGAGGTAGTGACAGCCTGGCAACAAGAAAAACAAGGAGGTGAGCAACAACTCTGGGCTGCTCCAATTGAAACAGCCTCCTCTACTGGCTTAGGGAGTCCCCTTGACAAACATGGACACCAACACAACTGACCAAAGATCAGGCTTCTCTCTGGAGCCTAGGCAAAAGATCTGAAAGCACTTAGCAGCAGTAATTCCTCACTGTTTTAGAACTAGGGCCAAGCTAAGAATTTGAGATTGTGATGGGGTCTTTCAACAGGAATAAGGTGAGCCACCAACATACAGACTTAATTTTAGTCTTGACAACCACATTCTTATGTCATTTGTTGAGAAAGACTTTCTTGTACCCATAATTCCCACCCACTTCCACTCTAAGGTCATTTTAGGACACTGAAAAGTGGCATCAGGCTGTTCCTTAAGTTTCCAGTAGTGGAAAACATGGTCCATAATACTAAAGGTAGCCTGTTCTCTCTGGGTTAAAGGTTGCTTTCTTGAGTGGCCCAGTTCCTAATTGCCAGACATATGAGAGAACTCATAAGCAGTACATTCTCATCCCAGGACCCTGTTCTTCCCAAATCCCTCTAGATCCTTTCCCCTCTAGTTTGGAAGCTGGATGGTTGGTTATCATCACCAAAATAAAAAGCTAAAGAGGAGTGTGAGTGGGTTGGGAGAGTTAGATAAGACCAAGGTGATCTTTGTCTGGCTTGTCAACAACTAAGGAAGGGGCTTTTGAGGCAAGATGTACATGAATGGGATATGTTTATAGTATGGTAGGGATGAGTACATACATGTGTAGATGGGTGTGGATAAATGAAAAGTATGAGGGATTGATCCCAGCTAAGAACTTCTAGGGATGCTGATCTATCCCAGTTTTTAGATGATAGGTACCTAGTACCTCCCATGCTCCTGGTCATGCTTTCTAAGTCTTTCATTTGGGAACTGTTCAACCTAAGCATG
The DNA here is from genome assembly GCA_011680675.1 of Gymnobelideus leadbeateri. NCBI lineage: Eukaryota > Metazoa > Chordata > Mammalia > Diprotodontia > Petauridae > Gymnobelideus > Gymnobelideus leadbeateri. Next base: position 110,588 of record WOXC01011984.1, read on the forward strand.
GAGAGGTTCCTTTCCAAGTTGGTCATGAGGTGACAAATTATTTGAGTGACTGGATATTAGAGTCTCTGCTATGTCTCCCTCCACCATTTACCAATCTTAAAAATATTTAAAATTGAATGAGAGTAGTTATTTCTTTTCTGGGGAATAATGTTTTCCCCACCCAATAGGCCTTAGGTCCCTTGGGCTGAAGGCCTCACCATCCTAGATTCTGCTCTTGGATATCCTTGGATGTATTCAGCTGTTGTTTCTATTCCCATACTATACTTTTTCTTTTTTGAGGGGGCAGGGCAGGACAATTGGGGTTAAGTGACTTGCCCAAGGTCACATGGCTAGTAAGTATTGTCGGATTTGAACTCAGGTCTTCCTGACTCCAGGGCCAGTGCTCTATTCACTGTGCCAACTAGCCGCCCTCCACCCCACTATACTTTTTGACATGGTATGCTGGCTTGTTTGGCCTGATTGAATTCTTCCACCCCTACTCCATGTACTCTTTCTCTGGCACCTGCTGGCATTGGCAAGGAGGAGGGCTATCTCAGGCTCCCACTGCCAGTGCTGTTCCAAGGAATCAGATCCCTTGGGGAGTCCTGCCTCAGGAACCAAGCCTTGGCTACTCCCTTCTGCTTTACCTTCTGGCAGTTTTAGACAGAGTGGGGTTTGTGCAGCCCTGGGCACAGGGCCTGTGCTCCCACTAGACTTATGTACCTCATACAATAAATCCATTGTGCCAACTGTCCCTCTGGTGACGTGACACCCTCAGGGGACAGTACGGTAAACAGGATGCTTGAGTATGGCCTTACTTTGCCAATATTAACTATTCTCCCACAAAATGTCTAGTAGTGCCTGAGTGCCATTGTCCTCTAGCTTGGGGGAAACAAGAGGGAAAGGGACTCCAAGGCTAGCAGGAAGGCACCTCTTTGCTAGGATGGATGAAATCCAAACTTCTCTGCCTAGCATTTCAGGTTTCCAGAATACTCATTGCTACCCAACATGACTCTTTGTTCCAATTATGCCAGTCTACTCACTATCCATTGAACCCCATGTGCAATCCTGCCCCCATGGCTAGGTTCATACACATCTCCTATCTGGATCTATATAATACCAACCCTTCAAGGTCCAGGACAATTCAAATAGCTTTTCTTAGGTCTTCTCTGACTATAGATCCTGTACTGTTCATTTGGCACTAAACACACACTGCTCCGAATGATCACATAACTATTTTATGTCTTCTCTCTAACTAGACTGCACTGTGATCTAGAGAAGAGGGGCCGTGCCTTACATTTTTCTTGTGTTTTAATGCTGTTATTAACAGAGTGGTAGAAGTGTATTCACCAAACATGTAAGTGCCCACTACATTCAGGATGCTGTGCTAGTTGCTAGGTATAAAGAGCAAACTGACACTGAACCTTCCATTCTACTACAGGACAGAAGTGAAGTGAAAACACGTAAATATGATAGAGAGTGGGGAATGACAGAGGCAAAGGAGATCCCAAAATGCTTTTTAAAAACTTGAGGAGAGAGTGAATCCTTTCTGCTGGGAGGGTAAAGCTTACTGATTAGGGACTCAAGACTGAGTGTTGCCCCTCTTCTGCATTTCAGGGACCAAGAAAACTGCCTGCCTGTGGTGGCCTGTGCACAGCAGTCAACTTAGATGCCTCATTCCCAGGTCATCCGAGGATTCTGCTGGGGTTAGAGAGCCTGGCACCAAGAACATACCAAGGAGACATGACTATCCGCCCATCTACTCCTTTGGCCATGCCAATATGGATGACTGGGAATAGAGAGGGCTGCAAGGAGAGCCGTTTGAGTCTTGGCACTTATCTGTCCTCAAGACAGTGAACCCCAGGGGAAAGAATGTTTTTAACAGTTGTGCCACTTGTGCTGACATGGTCAGTCTGCAAAATCCCCTTACCCCCAGGGGTGGCTAGGGGGCGCAGTGAGTAGAGTGCTGGCCCTGGAGTCAGAAGGACCTGAGTTTGGATCCGGCCTCAGACACTTAACACCCACACAAACAAAAACCTAGCCGTGTGACCTTGGCCAAGTCACTTAACCCCAACTGCCCTCCAAAAGGCAAAAAAAAAAAAAATCCTCTTACCCCCTTTTTCTATCCCCAGGGAGAATTCTGTATGAATCTGGGCAGGACCCCATCATATGTCATGGCCAATCCAGAAACCCAGCAACTGATGACAGGTCAAAAAAAATAATAATAATAATGACAGATCACTGAAGAGTAATAATCTTTTGTGTTTCTCTAGTTCCCCAGGGACTAGAGATAATGGCTATTTGATGAGGGTTGAGGGAGTGAATGGAAAGGAGACTGAGGTCCACAGGGGGAAGGCAACTTGCCCACAGCTGGTAGTAGAAGCACACTTAGGTTTTCGGATTCAATTCAATTCAACCCCAAAGGGAAGCTGAATTTTTCTTGATGAAGACAGGAAGGCCAAGGCCTTGGAGCAGCTTTGGCTCTGTGAAATATTAACCAAGACACTTGGGGGAAAATCAAAACAAATGCCCTATTTATAGAGGCTGGAAGCTCTCCAGAACTAAAAGAATAACAGAGTCAAATTGGTCCAACCCATAGGGTGAGAGAAGGTGTAATCAGCCAAGAGAGCAAGAGGTCAGAGTGTAAGTCCCCAGATATTCCAATGATTTTCTTGGTACCTAGGAAGCTAGTAATGAATCCCAGGAGTCAGGGAACACTTTGCCTGGGCATCATATCATGGAAATAAGGAGTGGAAAATGACTTTAAGATTTAGAACTGAGAATGACTTGAAAGAAATACTGGGATATTGGGGAAGAAATCAAGGAGAAAAGGAGGGGAGCATTAGAATGCAGCTATTGGCATGATCCAGAGGAAGTAAAGGCCGGAGAGCACTATACCAGAATGGGATTCAGAATGCTCAGGGCCCATTCTGGGTTCTGTTACTCTTTTGCCATCAAATACAGGCAAGAACAAGAACCTTCTATGTGGGTCTCATCTTCTTTCTGGACAACAGGCCTCTCTTGTTGGCTTCCTTTGAATCCCTATACCACTTATAGTCCATTTCATTCTTTTGGCACTTAACACAGACTGCCTTATATTTTTACTTAATTTATCTTAGCTCTTCAATTAGACTACAAATTCCTAGAAGGTATTCATCTGTATCTCTCCTGTAGCTTCTGTACAATGCCTTGAATAAAATAATTGTCCACTAAATACATTCTGATTAGCCAGCTGGGAGTAGAGGAGCCTTGAAGTTATAAAGTCCTAGGCCAATATCCATCTACATTATTAAGAGCGATGTAATTGGGCCATCTACAGAAGGATAGCACCCAGTCTAGATGAGCAATCAGGGGTTTTGAAAGATTTCATGTGCCTCCTCCTTTCCGGCACTGAACCAGGGAGTGAGTAGAGAAGTCTTACTACCTTTTATTTTATTTATTTATAGATAAGACTAGAGGTGAGAGTCCTGACAAAGACAATCTCTGAGCTCAGCGATATAACTGCTTTTGAGATCTGATGCTATAAGATAGAGAGCTGGATTCTAGACCTAGCTCACTATTAAAATGACTGCAAAGTCACATACAAGTCAAATACTGACTGAACCTCAGATTCCCTATGTATAAATAAAGAATAATAATCCATTCCTTGACTACCTTGAAGGGTGATTGTGAGATTCTAGTGAAATGTAAAAATGCTTTGAAAACTCCACATGATCCTGTATGTATTTGGGGGACTGGGAGCCCAAGGCAGAGTTACACATTTAAGCCATGATGCAAAAATCTCAGTCTGGAAAACTTAATGCCTTATGGTCAGTAGCCTGAAGGAGCTGACCCAGTGCTCTTTGGATTTGGAAGACCACAAATCTTTTAAACCCATCTCAAAGGTCATTCATCTTAAAATTCACTCACCCACTGGGTTCTATGAACCTGCCACAGTCATCCAGGCTGTCTAATAATGCCTAGTACATAGTACTTTAAGGTGTGTAAAAGCCCTTTACAAATATTATCTCAGCTGATCCTCAAGCCAATTCTGTAATGTAGGTGCTATTATTATCCCCATTTAACAGACGAGGAAACTGAGGCTTAGTTAAGTGAACTGCTTAGGATTATACAGTTAGTAACTATCTGGGGCAAGATTCAAACTCAAATCTTTCTGACTCAAGGTTTATTAATATATCCATTATACCAGGAATCTTGGTCCTGCCCCAGCCCTTAATCTAACACAGTAGCACAATATAGGAGAGTTTGGGTGATGGTGGAGGTGGCTCTACCATACCCAAGATTCAAGGCTGGTACCTTTACAATCAGTCCATATTTATTCCCTCTTCGAAGTCCCACCCTAATCTCATTACCAAGACAAAGAGGGGGTAGGATTGCTCCACTGACACATGTCGCCTTAGAATTTAGATTGTGCTAGTGACTTTGTTTCTTTTCCAAGGCTATTTTTGATTTTTGTTTTTACCAGATTTTACTTGAATTAAAATGTTTCTGGTATGATTAGTGTCAAGTCTCATGCAAGCCCACTCCCCTACTCCATGGAATTAGAGGCACAAACTCAAAGAATAAGTAACAGAAAATCCCCAGATTAGGCTCTATCCACAGAGCTTTAGTGAATTTTTGAGACTGAGTAGATCGTTATTGCAAGTTTTCTTTCAAGAGTTGGACTGCTAGACTGGTTTCATTTTAAGTTAATAGTCTACTTCTCTGACCACTGGAAGCTCTAACAACCCGAAGTGATGGGGTTGTCTTAGCCACATATACTACATTACTTAGAAGCAGCCTTTATTAGGACACCCATAACTTTTGAGGTTGGAGGCTTAGCACCACACGGGTTGGGGTGGAGGGAATGAGCTCAGACTCATCATCCATAATTCTGTCCATAGGGAAGAAAAGATAAAAGTCCGAACTTTTTAAACTACAAAACAGCACAGACACACTACTCATTTCATTGGGGATGGAAGCGGGAGGGTGAGGGCCAGGGAAGATTTCACAGCCAATTCTAAAGTGAAGTGGAAATCCTATCCTAGCTTTTATGGACAAAAGGATTCAGTTCTTTCCAGCCCCATTCCACTAGGTGGGTGGGGATGTGGGGAAAATAGGGAGAGGATGGGAAATTTTGGGGAAGAAATCCACTAGGTGGGTGGGGACATGTGTACAGGGGGAGGCGGGGTAGCAGGGTGAGGAGGGATTTCTACCTCGGGTGGAGCTGACCCCGGGAGAAAGTCGAGACGGAGGTAGGGAGGAGTCGCCCTGGAGTGGCTCCCTTAAGACTGAGGGAGGCAACAGGGATAGGGGATCGGACCTGGGGATGGAGGAACGGATTGAGGATGGCGGCTCTAAGATCCAACAGGAATAGCGGAGGAAGCAGCGAATCTTGCATCAGGAGGCTGGGAATCTACTAGATTCGGTGGGCGCACGAGGGATCGGGGTGGGGGGGTGGGGGAGAGAAAAAAATCTAGCGGGTCCCAGACTAAGGACCCTACTGGATTTATTTGATCCGGCCAGCGCTTAGGGAAGGGTAAGAGAGGTTGTTCCAGGACATCGCCAGGTGCTTCCTAGATTCCACTAGAGGCGGGGGAGGGAGGATCCAGTGGATCTCGGAGCCGGGAGAACCAAGGCAGGCGGGGGGGGGAGGGGGGGAGGTGTAGGGGGGGAATCCTGCACTCACCTTCTTCTCTCAGCTGTCGGTGGCGCGTCTGTCCCCTCGGTGCTGGGGCGGGGCGAAAGCCGGCCCGCCCGCCCGTCCGCTGCTGGCTTTGGGCTCAGGGCCCCGAGCCCGTCTTCCCGGATCTAATCCCAGCTCTTCCGTCCGCCTCTCGGTCCCTCCGCCTCAAGCTCAGCCGCCGCCGCCACAGCCGCCGCCGCTGTCAACAAACCCGGAGTCCGTCACTTCCGGGGCCGCCCCTTAGCAACCACGAACTGGTTCCCTAGCTCCAAAGTCCGGCGGGGAACGGTGGGAGCCGAGGGACGGTTCTGCTGTCGATGTGGGGCCTCTTCTTTTATGGGCTCTCCCGCTTTTTAACTCTGTTTTCCACATTTCTCGAAGCCTCTCTTTTCTAGTCCCCCCCAGCCTCTTTGTTCTAGTGAATGACCAGACATATTCGACCCCATTCCCCAGCCTTTCCAGCACAGGACTTTCTCAAAAATCGAGTGGTCCTTTCCCTCTGCACCACAATTGCTGGAAGTGGGGAGGAGAGCACAGACTGGGGCTTCTCTGAATAGAACAAAGACTGAAAGAAGGCAGCTTCAGAGGCTCCAGCCTCCAGGGCAAAGTATGTATTTATAAATGCCAAAGCGCTTAAAACAGCTTTTCAAATGTTATTTTATCCTCACCACAACTCTGGGAGACACGTGCTTTATTCTCATTTTGCTGATGAAGAACGGAAGCAGTCGGGTTAAATGACCTAAACGAGGTTCACACAAGTAGTGTCTAAGCTGAATTTGAACTCAGATCTATCTTGACTTTAGGTCCAAGTAGCTCTAGACACTGTGCCATCTAGCTGCCTAAGCCGGGAAATGTGCTCAAAAGTCTCCGGATTCCCTGGTCCTAGCATCACTAAACTGAATTTGGATCTCTCTGGCAGCCTCCCTCCCTTGACCTTTCCCCTCTCTGAGTTTCAGTTTTTTAGCCAGAAAAATGAGGGTGTTGGGAAGATTGGTGTAATGGAAAACCGAACTGGATTTGGAGCTGGAAGGAAGGCTGTAAATAGCAGAGGCAGGATTCAAACCCATAGATTGAGTTGGAAGGAACCTTTGGGATTTGCCTGCCTAGCCCCCTTCCTTCCCCCGAGGCTTTAAGTGACTTGGCCAAGGTATCAGAACCAGGACTGGAGTCCTCTGACTCCAAATCTAGTATTTCCTACTGCCCTCTGCACACACACAAACCAATATCTAACGATGGTTGTGGGAACAGTGAACAATGGTAAGTGGAAACCTGCCTTTGTGAGTTGTAGTGGAAAGAGCCCTCCTTCTGTGTGGGACCCCGGCCTCTGCAGAATTGCTTTGACAAGGATTTGCAGCGAGTCCCTTGTCGAGTCACTTTCTTTTTCTGAGCCCCAGTTTCTGGCTCAGATCCAATAACCATTGATTCCTTTCTTCCTTCCACAAACGTTTATCAGGTGCCTACAGAAGGCGGACCGCCCAAGCTCTAGTCAGGTCGGACCTTGGGGGGGGGGGGGTCTGGTGTGCTCCCCAGGGGGCTCTGAGGGGGGAGCCACAGCAAGGCAGAGACTCTGACAGGACAAGGCATCGGGGTCCCGAGGCTCCCCAGGGCGCTGGGTAAAGGATGACCGCCAGGTAGGAGAAAGGAACGGACCCAAGGGGGAGCTGGCTCCGCCCCTGGGCAAAGGGGATGGGTAGGTGAGACCGGGAGGGCGGAGTCCGTGCCTGACAGAAGCCGGCTGGGAGGGTAGTCCAGAGTCCTGGAGCCTGCGGGCTGCAGGGGCGGGGCAGCTGGCCGGAACGGCGCGCACGGGCTACGCTTCCGGCCGGAGGCTTTTTTTCTGCGCTCTGTGGCATTAGCTGGGGGCTGGGGTGGGGGGGGGGCGAATCCGGAAGTCAACAACATGTCGAGTCGGCACCAGAGCCGGTGAGCTTTGTTGGGGCCCGAGGGCCTGGGGTGGGGGGGGTGGGGGTCGGACCGGAGACAGCGCGGGGGCCGAGCCAGCTGCCGTCCCCTCCCTCATCCCATAACACGGCCCCCGATCCTGCGGGTCGCTGTGCGGATGGGATCAGGGGACACTTTCCCAGGGACCCCTTTGTCCCGGGTCTGTTCCCCACAAACCCAGTGCTGCTCCCTCTTGTCCCCGCCCTGCCTCCTCTGGTGCCCTGTCTCCTCCCTTCCCCTTCCTCTGCTCCCTCTGCTCTCTCATCCCCTCCCTTCTTCCCCCAGGCCCCACTGTTGTCCCTTATCTTTCCCTGTCCCTGTTCGGTCCTCCCCTTCTCATACCCTCCCCCCACCTCCGCTGTCCCCCTTTCTTCCAGCCTCTTCCTCCGTATCTCTGCATTCTCCATACCTCCTAGCGTCCTCCATTCCTTTTCTTCCTTCCTCTATGCCCTCCATCCCAACTTCTTTTGGTGCCATTTCTCTTCCCCTTTCTCGCCTCATCCTCTCGTGTTTCCCTTCCCTGATTCATCCCCACCCATTTCCCTTGTAGAGAATTCTCACTTTCTTTTAGCTATACCTTCCTCACCCCCTCCCCACATTCACTTCTCCTTGTCTTCTTCTCAGGGATTCTTTTTCTGAGGAATCTTTGCCTTGTATCATCTCATACTCTCTTCCTAGTTCTCTAAGTCCCGCTCCTTGGGTATTCCCTGCTTTCTGATCAGCAGTCTCTTTAGTCATGGCAGAGTGAGGGGCAGAAAGGAGACCAGAATCTTTCCAGTTTCCTTTGTTGGCAGGAGTTTGCCTTCAATTAGTGTAGTAGCTTTGGAGGAGAACCCTGGTATTCCAGGAAAGCCTTTATCAAGTCAGATGTGCTTTTTATTATCTTCTCAGATCTTGAGAGATTCCAGTCGTGGTCCTAGGTCTTGCAAGAAAGGAGAAACCATATGTCTTAGTTCCCAACCTCACCTTCGGAAGCGATAAGTGACTCAAACTTATTATTGGATTTTCCTCTCTTGTCCTGTGGCACAACTAGATTTCAAAAATAAATTTGAGTGAAAGAATTGGCATAACTCACATGGTACAAGTGGACATATTTTAGGGGAAGTATTATAGTAGAGTAGAAAGAGCACAGGTCTGGGAATTAGAGTGCCCAAGTCCTAGGCTGCTTCTAATTAACCAGTTTAGTATGTGGTTTTGAGCAAAATCAGTTTCCTTCTGTGTATAATGAGAAGGTTGGACTAGATGAGCTGGGAGGTCCTTTTATTTTGGATTAATTTAATGGTGAGTAAGGGATTTTAAAATAGTTAGTATAACTAATAAGTAGCTCCCAAAAGTTTTCTTGAGAAAACAACTCTGCAGCAGTTGATAGAGAGGTATGTTGCTCTGAAAGAAAGTGAGTATAAATGTCAACAGAATGTGTTCAGGGATAGAGAAGTCTGGAGACAAGTCCCTACCCTGCTGAGCTAAGGTACTTTCGGGACTTTTAAAGGTGGTGGTCTTTTCTTTTTAGAATTGCAGATTTCCAGGATGTCCTGAGGGAGCCCAAAATTGCTCTGGGGAAACTTCGAGAGCTCAGTTTCAGCGGTAAGGCAATTTTATGTTCTTGGGAATAGAGAAGGAATAGGAATAAGAATAGAGAGGCAGGCACTGGGGCCTCATTCCCAAACCTGGCCTGATTTAGGGTAGTTGTAGAAATAGTTCCCAGAACTGTTTGCAAGTGTCCTTGTACCTGAGTTGCCAGTGACTGTGATGAACTTGGGCTTTTAGTTCCACACCTAGTATGATGACAGTAGTTACTGTTGTCAGCAGAATTAAAGGTCCCCTCCCAGATCTTTTCATCTTTAGAGTTGCTGAAGCTATCACAGCATTTTCAGCCAGGAGCTTTTCCATCTAGGAGTCATGCTGTTCTGGGGAACTTTATAGGTTTAAAGAAGCCTACCCTAGCTATTTAGTGGACTTCTTAAATGTCTTAATCTGGTTTGTCCTAGAATTGCTTGTCTTTTTTCCTTATGCTTTAGAATCATAAGATTGACTTCAAAACTGAACAAGACCATATTGAACTTTGGTTAGTGGTGAAATTCCAGCCAAGAAACACTGATTGTATCAATGTTTAACTTGGCTTTAACTGGCACTGTGCATACTCAGAGAAGAGAAGTTCTTTACCTGGCTTTTAAAAAATATCTAAAAAATATCATTAGTGACTTAAATAGTTCTTTATCATGTCTCATCTCCAAGAAATCTGTTCTTTTTAAAGCAATTGGGGCAGCTAGGTGATGAAGAAGTAGAGCCTTGGGCCTGGAGTTAGTTAAAATGTAGCCTCAGGTATCCTAAAACACTTAATAGATGTGTTACCCTGAATAAATCACTTAACCTCTGTCTGCCTCAGTTTTTTTCATCTGTAAAATGGGGATCTTAATAGCAGATACCTCCCCAGGTTGTTGTGAAGATCAAGTGAGAGAATATGTATATAGCACTTACATGTCTGGCACATGGTAGATGCTTAATACTCATTTCTTTCCTGCAATAACTCATTCACAAGGTACTTTAAAGTTTGTGCAGTGATTTACAAATGTAAGCTCGTTTAATCCACTTTGGTGCTCTTCTTTCTACACTCATTTACCAGATAAGATAGCCACATCCCAGAGAGTTAAAGTGATTTGCCAATGAAATGAGCACCTACCTGAGGTGGGGTTTGTGCCCAGGTCTTCTCCATGTCCATTGTTTTGTCACTTATGCCAGTGGGGTCACACTCAAATAGAACTGGGGGCACTAGACTACATAAGGATGCATATTGATGCTGTCTTTTTTTTTTAATTAATTTTGTTAAATAACACACTCAGGAGTGTTACAGGCTGCATATGCTTGATACTCTGCTCTAAGCTATGCTGTTTCTCTCTTACCTTTTTAAAGTATGCAGAATAAATGCTCTTTTCTTCCCTCGAATTAAATTGAGATGTTGGGGAATTAATTTACAGTTTTACTTTCCTTATATACTTATGCATCCGTAAAATGGAAATCCTTCAGAATCAAAATAGAGGTTTGTCCTTCTGTCTACAAAAGTTAAGATAAAGCATGTGGACATTAAATCTCCAGGGATTTTAGAGAGGGCACCTTGATTGAGCTCCAGGTTCTGATGTTTTGGGTGAATTTTATGCTAAGTCAGAAGATATGTTGACTTTCCCATGAAATATATAGTCATCTGGAATGTATAAAACATCTTATTGGGAGAAGATCCTCCGCTAGGAGTCCAAAGATAGACATGTCCCACTGGAATTCTGGAACCTATTCTTGGAGGAGAAAATTGAAGATTCAGAACATTTATTGATCTGTTTGTGATGAGAAACAAGAATGTCTTTTTCCCTGAGCACTATGATTGATCAGATCTTTCTTTACCACTGGACTAAATGAGGTCCCTGCCTGGCTTTGCTAGGGTATAGAGAAATGCCTTCCTGGAAGCAGAAATTCCTAGCTACTTAGTGATCCCTAAGGGATAAATTAAACCTTTGGCATTATGTCTCATGTCATCACTACCACCACCATGAGTTTAAATCTAGTACAGTCAGTGTCCTCAAGGCCCTGTCCCAAGTGAGTGACCTTTGCCTGATGTGTTCTACAGGGATCCCTTGTGAGGGTGGACTGCGCTGCCTTTGCTGGAAGGTGGGTGTTCCTGGGGGCTTGGCTGTAGCTCCCACTGTGAGTACATGAGCTTCTGCATGGGGTAGCTCTCCTCTAGCTCTCTACTACTGGCTGGGAAGCTTTTGCTGATGGTTAGTGGTTTTCTATTCCTCTTTGATACTCTCTCCAGGAGCCCTATTCTCTGCCCTCTCACACCAGACTTTTTCCATAAAAGGTCACAGAGTAAACATTTCCTTGATACTTCCTAGAACAAGTACTCCCTTTCAGGCAATCAAAAAATAACACCGACCCTAATTTAACTCTCTTCTTCAATCAGAGAACCTTCAAATGTCATTGAACCTTAAAAGCCTTCACCTGTGGGATATGGAGAGATGATAAGCATGGGGTTTAAAAAGTCATGGATTTGCCAAATGACTGCCCCAAGCCAGAAGAAAAAGCCAGATTTTAGGTCTTCCAGCTTCCCTTTAGCCCAATAGAGGATCTATTAAACAAGGGCTCATGTTATACTGTAGAAGACATAGTAGGAAAAGAGCAAGGGCAAGGGATGACTTTGGGGTGTGGCAAGAGGAGGGAAGCCACTGATCTCATTGCCACATCTGAGGATACAATCTCTGAGCTTGTTGCTATCAGAAATCTCCCAGCATTTCCTCCCCAGGGCTGCTGTCAATGCAGAATACCAGAGCCTCAATCTTTTCCCTTTGTGCAGATTCTTTTGAACTACCTCCCCTTGGAAAGGGCCTCATGGACCTCCATCCTGGCCAAACAGAGGTGAGCTTCCAAGGGGAGTGATTTTCCCTCAATACAGTTAGTTTTTCCCCAGGAAAAGTGGGTTGGTCTCAGCTGCAGGAAACCAGATTCATTCTCTTGATGCAGAATTGATCAAGAGCCCTGGGCAAGGGGTGTGTGTGTGTGTGTGTGTGTGTGTGTGTGTGTGTGTGTGTGTGTGTGTGAAGGAGTCAGCCTTTTCCTCTGTGCTGCTCATCTATCTCCTTCTCTTGGCAGGGAGCTATATTCCCAGTTCCTGAGAGAAATGATCATTCAACCTGGCATAGCCAAAGCTAACCTGGGTGTATCTAGAGAGGATGTCACTTTTGAAGACCATGTGAGTTCGGAGGGCCAACTGCCACTTTAATTAAAGAAACTGAAGAGATGCCTGTTAGGGGTGGCAAGTGCTTATAGCCCAGAGGGATTCCTCTCTGGTTTCTTCATCATCCTCCCCCACCTTCCTGCTTCTGGATGTGGTTTTGCTTCATTCCCTTCCTGTACTTGCCTCCCTATTCCCACCTGTGATAGTCAAACTTAGCCTTTAACTGAATGACTTCTAAGGGCAGCTATTGTTCGAATGTCCTCTCAGGACCCTGATACAGGAGGCACTTCTCTCTTGCCCTTTCTTCAGATTTAGAGAAGGACAAGAATGGAATGACTTGCTCTTTCAGGCTATGCAAGCATCAAGCACACACACATCCTTTGAGCATCTCTCCTTGCCAGAGATGGCTAGTTGCTGTAGAGAACAAAAAAGAAATATAAGCCACCCTTTATGGTCTAACTGAAGCACACAAGACAAGATAATGCCTTCCTTGCATTGTTAGTCCCAAATAAGAGCTTAACTATACTGTGGAAGCTCACAGGAGGAAGGGCTCACCATGGGATAAAAAGCTTTACAGAAAAGGTACTCTTTGACCTGGGCCTTGAAGGAGTTATCAGAGAAAAGAAAGCATCCCAAGTGGGAAGGCCCATAATATGTTGGGAAGACAATGAAAAAAATCAGGCTGTGGCTGAGGGTTCATATAGGAGAGTAGCAGTAGGGAGAGTGGGTGAAAAAATAGTCTTGGGTCAAATTGTGGAGGGCCTTGAATGCTAGACTTAGGAGTTTGGACTAATCTCCTATCTTGTTGTCAATGGTCATGATACTTTTTTGTTCCATCTGCATAGCTAAGAACATTGAATTTTCCAAGGCTGACCACATTTGAGGCTATAGATGACAAGTCTAGCTGTAGTTGTTTGTCTCTGCCTTATCTAGGAGGCAGGATCCCTTTACAGTCCTAAGGACTGAGCTTAACAAATGTCCTTGACTCTAGACTGTTCTTGTTTTAGATAGGGCTGCTGATCTTACCTCTTCTCTCTACCCAGCCACTCAATCCGAATCCTGATAGTCGGTGGAACACCTACTTCAAGGACAATGAGGTGTTACTGCAGATAGACAAAGATGTCCGGTGAGTGGCGAGCTGGCCTGGCAAAGGAAGTGGGAGGAGACCGAGATGAGGCACTCAGACCACTTTGGAGTTCTTTGTGGTTGTTTGGAACATTGTTGTTTTCTTCCCCTCTTCCGCAACAGGCCTGTGGTAAGGAGGCCCGAAGAGCAGTTTGTGGAGTTACAGGAAGCTGAAAACCAGACCCTAGTGGTGATAGAACTGGAGAAGAGGGATCCTGGAGGCTGATTGCCAGTGGTGCTAGGACGTGGTGTCCCTGGGTTGGAGTCACATCCTTTTCACTGTCTCAGTTTCATTTGTTCGACAAAGATTTATTGGTGTTCCTGTCTTCTCTCCTGCTTTAGGAGGCTGTGCCCAGACATATCCTTTTTCCAGAGGCCTACAGATTACCCATGCCTTCTCATCCTGGACCCTCAGAATGAATTTGAAACCCTCCGAAAGCGGGTAGAGCAAACTACATTGAAATCACAGACAGTAGCAAAAAACCGGATTGGAGTCACCAATGTGAGAGCCAGCTTGGGAGGGATGGGAACCTTCATAAAGCCATTCCTTCCTCTGACATCCTCCTTCCTGTTGTTGCCCACAGGGCAATAACCATTCCAGGTTTTTTGGGGTTGTCCACTCTTGCTATTAGTGATTGTTCTTAAGTTGTTCAGAGCTATCATGACCATTAATGATGAGGGCTGTTCACAAAGTAAGTTGACAGTATATTTTTAAGAAACTGCTTCTGTTGCAAGATAAGTGAGCATTTCAGGGGCTTAAGTAACAGCTTAATGCTGGCTGTTCTGTATGATGTCCCAACATACTCAAATTTTTTTTTGTAGTATGGGCAAGCTTTGTGAAATACTTCCTTTTGTGACTGAAAACATTCTCTTTATAAGCATCAACAAGTTAGTGTTAAATTTCTGCAGTGGAATTTTTTTTTTACTTTAAAAATCAAATCATAGACCACACTTTTCTGGCAACCATATGTGTAGAAGAGCAACAGTTGGGACGGCTAGGTGGCGCAGTGAGTAGAGCGCTGGCCCTGGAGTCAGAAGGACCTGAGTTTGGATCCGGCCTCAGACACTTAACGCACACAAACAAAAACCTAGCCGTGTGACCTTGGCCAAGTCACTTAACCCCAACTGCCCTCCAAAAAGCAAAAAAAAAAAAAAAGGAGAGCAACAGTTAATCGTGCGTATATACATACATGCAAATCTTTATTTTGACAATCATTGGTAGTTACAGGTATTCATATATATATATGAACAAGAGCATTTGGTAAGAAAAAGAAACATTCAGACTTTTTATTTTTATTTTTTTTAATAGGCACCCTTCATGGCAGAATACTTTTTATGAGCATACTTCACCCTTTTTTATGATTTGTTGGCAGATTTGTTTCATTTTCCATTTCTTTGTTCTCCCATTTTCTTTATAAAGTCTCTTGCAATGATCTGAAAAGAAAAATATTTTTTGATTCAGGAAAAGTATTTCACTAAAGGAAGTATACTAGGAAATAAATTTGTGGACTTTACCTTTTGAATATGCTTTGTCTTTGGCTGCTGGTGTTCTGGTGGCAGTAAAGGGATCATTGTTTTTTTTTTTTTTGGAGGGCAATTGGGGTTAAGTAACTTGCGCAAGGTCAACGGCTAGGATTTTGTTTGTGTGTGCGTTAAGTGTCTGAGGCCGGATCCAAACTCAGGTCCTTCTGACTCCAAGGCCGGCACTCTACTCACTGTGCCACCTAGCTGCCCCTGGGATCATTGGTTTTACATTCAGAGATCTCTCTCTCTTTTTTTTTTCTTTTTTTTTGGAGGGGAAAGGCAGGGCAATTGGGGTTAAGAATGACTTGCCCAAGCTCATACTGCTAGTTTTTTGTTTTATATGTCTGAGGCTGGACCTGAACTCAGGTCCTCCTGACTCCAGGGCTGGCGCTCTATTCACTGTACCACCTAACCGCCCCAGAGATCTTTTAATAGTTATCTTGAGGGGTATCCCTTCTTGATACTGGGTGTCAGCTCAGTTTTTATTTCATCATACCTTTTGAGTCTTACAAGATACAGGATTAATAGAGAAACTAATGGAATGTTTGATTAAGGCATTACTTTTTCCTTAGCCTCTTGCAGTGTACTTTTCTTGGCTTCCCTCTATGCAATGCAGAATCTTTGAAGTGGTGTCAAACTCAAATAGATACAGGGCCCACTAATCCATACACTAGGATTCCTGTGGGGGCATATTGGCTTAGTTCTAAAATATAATGTTATCTGTGCTTTGTTGTGTTTTTCTTTATTTTGTCAAGTATTTCCTAATTATATTTTAATCTGGTTTGGACTGTATTTGGCAGTGTTGCCTGCATCCTCATGTGGCTCATAGGCTGCCTGTTTGACACCTCCACTTTAAACCACACCTAACTCCATTGTGCGCTCACTCACACACACATACACAAACACACACAGCCCTTCTCTTGATTGAAGAATAGGATTTATGGTTATAGAGGGTTTTCTTTAATATGTAGTTCTTTTCTCTACAGATGAGCTCTCCTCATAAGAGCCCAGGTCCAAATTCACTAAGTGAGTATCAAGTGTTGCCCAATGGTTGTGAAGCCCATTGGGAAGTGGTGGAGCGAATTCTGTTCATCTATGCGAAGCTGAACCCGGGCATTGCTTATGTCCAGGGTATGAATGAAATCGTGGGGCCTCTCTACTACACCTTTGCCACAGATCCCAATAGTGAATGGAAAGGTGAGAGCCTCAAGGGTGATCCATCATCACAAAGTTCCTGCTGTTACCTCTAGGACCCCTACTTACCCAATTTCCCTTCCCTCTTAGAGGAATGAGGAGATTGAATCCAAGTGAAAAAGTCAGAAAACATTATGGGAAGGCATTATTGTGTAGTGGAAGGAAGATTGGACCTAGGAGTCAGGAGGACTCTTGGATTCTAATCCTGGCTTTGCCAGTAGCCATAACCGCTGTCTTTCTCCATTTCTTCCTTTGTCAAATAGGAATCAGAAGGTCATTATTGGAAAGGATCTCAGACCACTGGGTTCACCTCCCTTATTATGCTTATCAAGGCCTAAAGATCAAAGAGATGAAAAGACCTTTTTCACATCCTGTGGCTCATTATTGATAGTCAAGCTGGGGCAAGAGCCCTGGTCCAGTGCTCTTTTTCTTGCACTCTTAGTAATTCCTGCCCCTTTTACCTCCCACAGCTTTTGATAGCAGATACCTAATCAGTGCTAACTCTGTTGAAGTATTGTAAAGATCAAGGGAGATAAAATCTATTCATTCAGCAAACATTTATGAGAAGTTTATTCTTGGTAATGCAAGTATAAATAAAGCATAGATCGTACTATAGCTTGTTCAACAAATAGATGTAGTACTATTTAGTCTGTAAGAGTAGTACAAAGAGCTTCATGTTTATGCAATTGCTTTGAAAATCTCAAAGTGCTATACTAATGTGAGATACTATTATTATTACTGTGCTTAGGACTATAATAGGTAAAGTAAGGGATGCAAAGAGAGAAACAGTCTCTACCTTCAAGGAACTTAGTTTAAGGAAGAGAAAACCTACATGTGAAAGGTTTAAATGAGATTAGTAGTCTTAAAAACACATCAAGAAGAACCACTTGCACCCAGTTAAAGATGTTAGACAATACACAGTCATTTCCTGTGCATGTTTTAGGACATGGCTAGGTGTGTAGGGGAATGTAGGATCCCTGTGGTCTGGGTTAGTCAAGAAAGGTTTCACAATGAAAAGATTTAAGTGAGGCCCCAAAGGATGGCTAAGGTTTGTCTTGGCAGAGCAGAGAAAGAGGAAAGGATTGTAGGTGGGTGCCCCAACCTGACCAGAGGAGTGTGGTGGGGAAGAAGTATAACTGCTTCCTTGCTCTTTCTCTGTGCCGGTTGAAGTCCCCAGCCCCAGCCCCTCGGGTCTCTTCCAGAACATGCCGAGGCAGACACATTTTTCTGCTTCACCAACCTGATGTCTGAGATCCGAGACAACTTCATCAAGAGCCTCGATGACTCCCAGTGTGGCATCACCTACAAGATGGAGAAGGTGTACTGCACCCTGAAGGAGAAGGATGTGGAGCTCTACTTAAAGTTGGTGAGGAAGGCCTTTGGGGACCATCTGATTCTGTTCCTGTGATTATCAGTGTTTTTCTACATATAACTAGTGATTAAGGGAGAACTTGGAATTTTAGGACTTTTGGTTGGTTTTCCCACATCAAACCTCTCCTAACTCCAATTCATCCTTTTCTTTGCTGCCAAAGTGAGTCTCCTAAAACACAAGTCTGACCATTTTACCCTCTACTAAATAAACAGTAGTGGTTCCCAATTGCCTCAAGGAACAAATTTGAAATCCTCTGGCATTTTCAACCCTTCACAACCTAACTCTTTCCTTCCTTTTTTCTTCTACCTTACTTTTCTTCCTACTAGTCTTCTTACATTTTATTCTCTTCCAAGTATTCTATAATCTAGTGACATTGACTTTCTTGCTATTTTTTACACATAGCACTTAAAATCTCCCAACTCTCAGCTTTTTCACTGGCTGCCCCCATGCCTGGAATGCTTTTTTGCCTCATCTCTCAAATCTCACCTTCAGGAGGCCTTCTTCCTTTGTCTTTCTTCCTTTTCTTCTTCCTCTTACTCTTTCTCCCTACTTTCTATCCCCTTCCCCCCATCCTTCCCTTTGGAATTACTTTCCATCTACCCTGCACATATCTTGTATGTACATAATTTTTGCCTGCTGGATTCCCCAGTACAGTATGAGCTCCTTGTGGGTAAGGACCATATTTTTGCCTTTCTTTGTGTTGCCAGTACTTAGCATTGTTCTGTCATATACTAGGTACTTAATAAATATTTGTTGACTGACTTACTGTCAAGCTCAGCAGCAGTCTGGGTAGGAGGTATGTTGAGAGAACTGATAATTTAAAATATGATGTGCAAATGCATGCTCATTTGAGATCTAGTTAAAACAAATTCTTGAAGGGAAGGACATTGGAAGAACCAGTCGCTCAGAGATTGCTCTCCTAACCCCAAATTGTCTTCACCTAACCCACAGCAAGAGCAAAATATCAAGCCACAGTTCTTTGCTTTCCGATGGCTGACGTTGCTGCTGTCCCAGGAGTTCTTGCTTCCTGATGTCATTCGCATCTGGGATACTCTCTTCGCTGATGACAACCGATTTGACTTTCTCCTTCTTGTTTGCTGTGCCATGTTGATGTGAGTCTCCTGTGAATCAGGAATGCCCTCCCTCAGCTAGGCAGTCTGGAAGAGGCCATGGGACGGGACTAGGAGGAATACCAGAAGAAGGAATAAACTTTTATTTGGCCAGAATGGTTTTTTTGGGTAGAGAAACCACTCCGCTGATTTGATGTTGGGATTGTTTTGGAGAGCTTTCCACAAAACTTCTCATTGGTGGTAGGAGGAAAGAGATTATTAGTCAAGCAGGATCCTTTCTCAGGGACATCTGGACCATATGTTAGCCTATTGGTGATAGGTGTCTATAGTCCCTGGGTTTCTTTGCTGAAATTTGAAGGTTCAAGTTATGTTGGGATTTGTTTTCTTTAGATTGATCCGGGAGCAGTTATTGGGAGGGGACTTCACCTTGAACATGAGGCTACTTCAGGTAAGGGCCTGGGGAAATCTAAACTGAGAAGAATGGTAGAGCCAAGAGCTATTGTTGAATTATCCCTTCAGAAGAGTCCTCTTAAGGAGACTACTGACAAGGAGATTGGGGGGCCCAGAAAGCCTTTGCCTTTTGAAGATTGATGGGAATAGTTGTTTTGAGAGGTACCCTGGTTGAGAGTGTCAAGGGGGAAGGAATAGTTAATCAGTAAGTATTTATTAATCACCTACTCTGTGTTAGGCCCTAGGGTACAGAGTACAAAGAATGAAACAGTCCCTTTTCACTCAGATCTTAACATTTTCACGGGGGAGACAACAGATACATTTATAAATATATACAGCATAATAATAAAGTGAGTATTTCCTAAGTTGTTAAATACAAGGTAATTTGGGAAGGAGGATCCTAGTATTTGGGGAGGTGCAGATTAGCAGAGGCCTCATACAGATCTTACTTGAACTTAAAGAAAGAAAGGGGGGCGGCTAGGTGGTGCAGTGAGTAAGAGTGCCAGCCTCGGAGTTGGGATGACCCGGGATCGAAACCGGCCTCAGAAAATGAGCACCCATGCATAAATAATGACTAGCTGTGTAACCTTGAGCAAGTTACTTAACCCCAATTGCTTTAAAAAAAAAAGGGGTTTCTGTGAGGTGGAGGTAAGGAGAAAGCACATTTCAGAAGTGTGGGTTGGGTATCACAAAGGCATAGAGAAGAGGGAGTGTCATGTGACAAGAATGGAGAGAAAGCCAGTTTGTCTGGATTTCAGAGTGCATGAGAGAGAGTGATGTCTAGCAAGGTGGGAAAGATAGGACAGGTTGTATAGAGCTTTAAAAACTAAACAGAAGAGTATATTTTATCCCAGGTGCAATAGGAAGCCACTGGAACTGACTGAGTAGAGGAGTCACATGCTCATAGCTGTGCATAAGGAAAATTACTTTGGTGGCAGTAGTATAGGATGGACCAGAGTGGGAAGAGGCTGGAGGTAGGGAGCATATTTCAATAACCTAGGCAAGAGGGAATGCAGGCCTAAGCTAAGGTGGTGTGTGCATGTGTGAGTGGAGAGAAGAGATGGTCAAAGCCATGTGAGCTGGTGACGTTACCTAGAAAGCCTTTAGAAAGAGAAGAGAAGTGGACCTGAGACAGAACATCCACAGTTAGGAGGCTGAATATGGATGATGAACTAGCAAAAGAAACTGAGGAGAGACCAGGCAGGTAGGAGGAGAACCAAGAAAAAGGAATATCACAAAACCCCAGGAAAGTATCCAGGAGGAAGGGGTGGGCAGCAGTGTCAGATAGAGCAGAGAGGCCAAGAAGAATTGAGAGAGAGAGGTAATGACTAAGGTTGCTGGAGAAGATGGGATGGGATCAAGAGCATTTGAAGAATGTTGGCAAGAAGAAGGTGGGAGATAATGTCAGGAGGTTTTGAAATGAATAGAATGGGAGAAGAGGGAGCTCATTTTGAATGGTCTCATTTTTCTCAGTAAAATAAGAGACAAGGTCCTCACCTGCTAGTGAAGGAGAACTTAGGAGCTTGATAAAGAAAGAGGCTTGATAAAGCTTTTTTTTTTTTGGAGGGCAATTGGGGTTAAGTAACTTGCCCAAGGTCATACAGCTAGGTTCTTGTTTGTGTGTGTTAAGTGTCTGAGGCCAAATCCGAACTCAGGTCCTTCTGACTCCAGGGCCAGTTTTCTACTCACTACACCACCTAGCTGCCCCCTTGATAAAGCTTTTGTAGGGAGTCAGACGGGGAGTCAGCTGGGGGAATAAAAGGATTGCCTTGCTGCAGTAAGGGCTCAGTTGAAGTTTTTGGCTAACATGAATTTTTTTTTAAGATTTTTCTTTTTGCTCTTTGGAGCGGGGAAGGTAGGACAATTGGGGTTAAATGACTTGCCCAAGGTCACATGGCTAGATTTGTGTTGTATCTGAGGCCATATTTGAACTCAGGTCCTTCTGACTCTAGGGCCGGTGCTCTATTCACTATGCCACCTAGCTGCCCCTAACATGAATTTTTAATGTATGTGAATCAGAACAGTTGTGAGACTTCCTCCAGTTGCATTTAGTGGCTCTTGCATAGGAGACATGGTGGGAGTAATCTAGGGATAAGAACCAAGAGGGGTGAGGCATCGGGAGAGGTAGAATGATAGGAAGTTGTGGTCAGAAAGAAAATGTTAGAATTTTTTTTTTTAAGCAATTGGGCTTAAGTAACTTGCTCAAGGTTACACGGCTAGTCATTATTATTTATGCGTGGGTGCTCATTTTCTGAGGCTGGATCTGACCTCGGGTCATCCCAACTCTGAGGCCGGCGCTCTTACTCACTGCGCCACCTAGCTGCCCCTTTAGGGCAATCGGGGTTAAGTAACTTGCCCAAGGTTACACGGCTAGTAGAATTTCTAATAAGAGAAGTGGAGAACGACCTGGAGATAGATACATGACAAACCCTGTAATAGCTAGCATTTATGCAGCATTTTAAAGTTCTCAAAGTGCTTTACATCCGTTATCTCATTTCCTCATAACAATCTTGGTAGGTAGGTGCCATTATTATTCCCATTTTACAGATGAGGAGCCTGAGGTTGAAAAAAGGTGACATTAGTTGGCCAGTATTACACAAGCACAATTACATCTGAGGCAGAATCTGAACTTGGGTAGGTCTTTTAGACTCCAAGTCCAGGTCTCTAGCCATTGTGCCATTTAATATGGGTTGTTCTGAAAAATTTTGATTGAGTAGACTTGAGAGGAAGAAAGGTTGCTACGTGAAGGCAAAAGGAATAAAAGGAAAGTAAATGTGATGGTATGTGACTTACCTAAGGTTACACAGCTAACTAGTAGTGGAGTAGAGGGCCCTGATTTAGGTGTATGCCCATAAGCACATTGTTTCCCCTTTGGGAGTCTTTTACCACGTGTAGTGCTCTGGTCCTGATGGATTCAGACTTGCTGCCACGATGCCTGGTTTGCTCCTGGAAACAAGATTGTTTGCCCTCAATGTTCTCTTGCCACTATGAATATTTCTTCCTAGGATTTATCCCCCCTCTGATCCCCCATAAGTTCTAGACCACTGTTTTTGAACCTCTTAATCCTAGTGATAACCAGTCAGTAAACATTTAGTAAGTGCCTACTATGTGCCAGTCATAGGGCAGCTAGGTGGCACAGTGGATAGAGCACTGGGTCCAAAATCAGGAAGACTTGCCTCAGACATTTACTAAGCTGTACGACCCTGGACAAGTCACTCAATCCTGTTTGCCTCAGTTTCCTTACCTCTAAGATAAACTTAGCAAACCACTCCAGTATCTTTGCCAAGAAAACTCCAAATGGGATCATGAAGAGTCAGACACAACTGGAAAAACAATACATGCACACACACATAAAATTATATAATATGTAGTTATGTAATTTTATAATACGTAATATAAAATTGTGTGTATGTGTGTGATATATATGTAAATTTTGATGCTTCAGTTTCCTCATTTGTAAAACGAGCTGGAGAAGGACATGGCAAACCACTCTAGTATCTTTGCCAAGAAAACCCCAAATGAGGGTCTGAAGAGTGGAGACCTAAAACAACTGAATAGCAAATGTGCCAGGCACTATGCTAAGTCCTGGGGATACAAAAAAAGGGCAAAAAACAGTTCCTGCCCTCAAGGAGCTTATAATCTAATGGGGGAGGTAACACCCAAACGAATACATATAAGCAAAGTATTTATAGGACAAATAGATAATTAATAGAGGGAAGGCACTGGAATTAAGAGAGGTTGGGGAAGGCCTCCTATAGAAGGCAGGATTTTAACTTGGACTTAAAGGAAGCCACAGAGGTCACTGGTCAGAGCCAAGAAGGCAGAATTCTCCAGGCATGGAAGACAGCCAGAGAAAATGCCCAGAGCCTTATTGTTTATGATACAGCCAGGAGGTCAGTGTCACTGAGTCAAAAAGCACATGTTGGGGAATGAGGTATAAGAAGACAGGAAAGGTAGGAGGGGGCTTCAAATGCCAAACAGTATTTTGTATTTGATCCTAGAGACACTAGGAAGCCACAGGAATTCTGAGCAGCAGAGTGACGTAATTGGACTTGTACTTTAGGAGAACCACTTTAATGACTGAATAGAGGATGGATTGGAGTGGGAATAGACTTGAGGCAGGCAGACCCCCCCCCTCTCCTTGCAACAGGTGTGGCAGTCATCCAGGTATGAGGTGGTAAGGGCTGCACTAGCTCGATGGCAGTGTCAGAGGAGAGAAGGGGCCGGCTACAAAAGAGATACTGCAGCAGTGAAATCAACAGACCTTGGCAACAGCTTGGATGTAGATGGAGAGAGGTGAGGAGGAACACGGGATGACCCCCAGGTTGTGATCCTAAGGGATGGGTGGGGGGGGGCCCTCTACAGAAATAGGGAAGGTAGAAAGAGGAAGAGGATTAGGGGAGATAGAATGAGTTGTTCTGGACAGAATGAGTTTAAGATGTGTATTGGGCATGCAGCCTAAGGTGTCTGAAAGGCTTTTGGATGTGCAAGATTTGAGGTCAGCAGAGAGGTTAGAGCAGGGTAGGTACATTTGAGATGGTAATTAAGTCCATGGGAGCTGACGGGATCACCTAGTGAAAGAGTATAGAGAAAAAAGAGGGCCTAGGACAGGACCTAGTGGGACGCCTACAATGAAAGGACATGAGCTAGATAAGGAACCCACAAAAGAGATACAGAAAGATCAGGAGCCAGGAGAGACAGTTCTGAAAACCTTGAGAGAAGAGAGTATCAAGGAGAAGATGATCAGCAGTGTCAAAGGCTGCAGAGAGCTCAAGGAGAATGAAGATTGAGAAAACGCCATTAGATTTTGCAATTAAGGGATCATCAGTAACTCTGGGGAGAGTAGTTTCAGTGGAATCAAGTCAGAAGTTAAATTATAAGGGGTTAAGAAGAAAGGTAGGGGAGAGAAAGTGGAGGCATCTATTGTAAATGGACAAAGGGCAGAAGAAATAGAGGGAGATCATTATTGGATGGAAAGGGTTAAATGGGGGTTGTTGTTTTTTTTCCAGAATCGGGGAGACATGGGCATGTTTATAGGCAGTAGGACATCAGCCAGTAGACAGGGAGAGATTAAAAATAAATGATGGCATAGTGATGACAGAGGAGGCAATAATAGCCAACATTCCCTATAGCCCTTTAAAGTGTGCAAAGTGCTTAATGTATATTACTTCACTTGATCTTCACAACAACCTAGGAGATGGGTGCTATTACTATCCCCAATTTATAGATGAGGAAACTGAGGCTGAGGTTAAGGGACTTGCTCAGGGTTAAATAAATACAGAAACACTAATCATTTGACTGTGTGCCACGCACTTGGGATACAAATAGAAAAGGCAAGGGAATTTCTGCTCTTAAGGAGCTTATACTCTTCTTACTTCAGGGAAATAGCACATAAAAGAAAGTTCAGCTATCAGGTAGCTAGAAAGACCTGAAAGTCCTAAGGGTTCAGTGACAAGACCCAGAGGTCTTTAGGTTACATGAGGGCCTACAGGGTATAAGTACAGGGCAGATGGTAAGGCCTAGTCCTCAGATTCCTCAAAAGAGGAAGGGAATAAGCATTTATTAAATGCCTATTATGTGCCAGGTGCTGTGCTTTACAAATATCATTTCATTGAGTGGTTTAGTAGCCTGGAAAGGGAAGTGGGGCAGGATGTTCCTCAAAGTAGAGGTGGGTTTTCACTATTTTGGCCCTTCTGTCCTATATGGGTTCTATGACTAGATTAAAGATGAGCAGGGGAGTAGGGGACCCATTCTATTGGTGGTATCTTTCTCCTACCTGATCTTTCCAGTATCTGAAGCAGTATTGAGACTTTCTGCCTCCAACTGTAGTCAGTTCATTTATTCACCTTGTCAGATTCATACTATGTGCTAAAACATGGATGACCAATGATAGATTGCAAAATGTCCCAAAGTAGCCATAGATAAGGGTTGTTGGTCAGTTACTTGGGTTATATCCTGTTTCTAAATTTTTTAAGTGTGGTCATATATTCCTCTCCTCTCCCCATAACTTTTTAAAACTTTTTTGATCTTGAGCGGACACATTGGCCACTCTTTCCCCACCCTTTTTAAAGGAAGTGAAGAGGTTAGGAGTTACATAAAATGATGAGGTATAAGGTTAGGGGTGTGCAAGACCCCAAAATGCCAAAACGCCAGGTCCTGACGAATGAATTCTACTCAAGTGTTCTATCAGCCAAAGAAAAGCAAAATTTATTTAAAGTTTGACATATTGAGTAGACTTTTAAGGAGCCTCGGTATCTGTAAGGCTTGTATTGAACAAGTAGCTTGTATTGGACACAGAGTAAGTCTGTGCTAGAAAATTCTATGGCACTGTCCCACCACATGGAGGCAAGATGGGATCTTACATACAGAAAGGTTGTGGGAAGAATCTAGGGGTGGTCTAAAGGAGGAGTTTGGGGAGGGTCTTCAGGAGGAGTCAATGAGGTCAGACTCCAGTAAATTAATGATTAAGGGTGGGAAGTTGCTGGAGGCTACTGGGAGCCAACCGACCGTGGTGGGGTAGGCCAGTTCAGAGGTGTAACAGTTGAGGTTTTAGGGTAGGGGCTAGCTGGATAATCCAGGGCCAAGCTAATAACAAAGGTTTGGGCAGAGCCACAATGAAAGGCTTATGGCCTCATGCAAATGCCTCATCAAATGGGAACATTCAATCAGAGTTCAAGGGGGTTCCCAAAACCTGTACCTCATCAGAGGGACCTATTTTTTATCCTATAGTACATCATTTGGTGTACTACACATGTTGTACAGGACTCAGAAGCTACAGAAAGACAGTGTGGAAATCAGAGTGTAGTGCCAGATTGAGTGATGGAAAAGAGACTGTGGTCAGGTTCGTTTACATTACAGAGGGACCATGATGTCTTGATGTCAGAGGAAATCAGTTTTACCATCTGTGGAAACAAAGGCCATCTAGTGTGGAAATTCAGTTAGATGAGTGACCTAAGAAAGCTAGAACTTTTCTGAGTTATGGGCTGCACAGGAAAAAAGGCTTTATTGGCATTCCTTGTCTTAGCAGCAGCTTCCTCCAGCCCATGAATTCTTTGCTGATGGTAAGGATACATCCATGTATAAATCTCTGTTATTTTCATCCCTCTCCAGGATTACCCCATCACAGATGTTCATCACATCCTACAGAAAGCCAAGGAGCTCCAGGACTCTAAGTAGGCTGGTAGCAGGGAGGCTCAGGACTCCACCTACATAAGGAAAGCTCTGGGGTCGGGGCTGAATCTGTGTCAGCCCTTGGAGACTTCCAGATGCCTCTGCTTTGCCTGGAGCTGTTGGGGCAGTAGAGTTCAAGCTGATTGAATACCCTGCTCCAGGTGTCACTCATCCACCTGACCTTATCAACACCTCTGAAGCAGCTCCATTCTTTTATAATTGTATTTTATTTTCCTAGTTTGACTTTCATTATCTGTCTAATGTCTCCCATTCCCTTCTCAGTCTCCACCACACACTCCACATCGTTTCATCAATTTCCTCCAGGCCATTTCAGGATTGGAGCCAACCAGGCTCATTTTCTTTGGAAGATTTTGTTTGGAAGGTCTTCCTGGAGGTTGATATGGGTCCCT
The DNA here is from genome assembly GCA_011680675.1 of Gymnobelideus leadbeateri. Taxonomy (NCBI): domain Eukaryota; kingdom Metazoa; phylum Chordata; class Mammalia; order Diprotodontia; family Petauridae; genus Gymnobelideus; species Gymnobelideus leadbeateri. Next base: position 137,211 of record WOXC01011984.1, read on the forward strand.
TTATGTCTTTGCCTCCCTGTCTTTCCCTCAGTCCTGCTGCTGGGGATTACAACTACTGCTTTTCCTGCTGCTGGATCTGCCTCACCATATGCCTTGGGGGTGGGGGGAAGGAAGTAAAGAATTGACCAGAGACCTTCATTCCTCCTCCTAGCAGGAGCTTTGAAAACTCCTTCCCTAAAAAAGCAACACTAGAAAGAACTAAGAGGCTGATAACGAACTTTTTTGCTCTCAGTGTTTGTTTCTTCCCTTTCTCTTTCACTCTTCTATTTTGCCTTATTTCAGGGCTATTTTCCCCATCAATTTCTTCAAAGGAATTAGTTGAATGGAATCCCCAAGTAGTGACTCACCCAGTGACACTAAGACCTTGATCCCAGGGAGCCAAGGACAGTGACAGGGCTCCGGAGCTTAGATTTTGCTAGTGTGACTGCACAGGTTCAACACCTTGGGTGTTTCCCTTCATCTTCATATCTCTGCCCACCATGGTTTAGCAGACCCACAGTGTTTTCCGATTTTGGCAGGCCCAGGGCTCCTTCACTGTTCAATTAAAAATCTCTTCTTGGAGACCAAGAGTCACTAAATTTTGCCCTATGGATATTTTGAACCTAACACCACCCAGAAAACCTTTATTGCCTCTCCTCCTTTTGGTCTCTTTGTCTTTAGAATCCTGCAACAGTACCACTTGCCTGGAAAGGATTCAGAGGTGGGAGGCAGGGACCCAGGGACTATGGAAAGCAATTCATCTTCTTTCTTCAATTCTGATCTGAAGTTTTAACTGGAAATGAGAGTTCTTAATAGGAAAATGGCTTAGAATTAATAGCTTATACTGATTTGGGGACAGGTACCAAATAATGAGGAAATGAATCAGCAGAATGTTCCCACTGGAGTCAGTTGCTGCACAGGCACTTATTTTAATTTATAGTAGGATTTATCTCTAAAGGGACTAATGACACTAATGCTCAGGACTGAGGAGCCTAAATGTGCTAGTACAAGGAAGTCCATTTGCTTAGGGAACAAGCCAGCACTCCACTGACATAGATACTAAAGCAGAATAATCCTAGAAGGGTTTGCTTTCCAGCTGGCTCTAGCCTGGCCCCTTTGGAAGCCACTTCTCCCCTTGCTATAGCATTGAGTGAATGTGTTCAAAAGCATGTTATTTCTCTTTGGAGTTTGTTGTATAATATTAGGAGAAGCTAGAAAGAATAAGGTATCATAGGGAGAGTCCTAAGGTTTATTTTTTTCCCATCCAGCAGGACTCGGGGTTGTGGGTCTGATTCTCCAGGCCTTCTCCCAGTCATGTACCTCCTTAGGTGTTTCCCAAGCTTGAATTCTGCCATATTCCTGATAGGGAAATTTTCTTTTACTGGTCCCAGTTACTAGTCTAGGGTCCTCATTCTGTTTTTACCAGGGTCTTCTCCGTAAGCTTCTGTCTCCTGCTCTTGCCCTTCTAGCTCTATCAGTATTTGGGAGAATTTACTAAAACTCCATTATTTATTACAGATGGGCAGGTTTGGTGGTGGAAATTAATGTATGGCCCTTATGACTTGTCAGTTACCTGGAAATCTCAGTACTACCTTTCCTCCATTTTATTTTTGTAGCAATCTAATTACAGTTTCTGACCATCTCTGCCACTTTTGTAGGCTTGGTTCTGAAAGGAGGGAGAGAAAAAAATATATGTAGATTATTTTCCTTTCCTTTGGGCTCCCCACCTCATGGTACTTGTTTAGTGTCCTGGGTCATTCCTTTGAACTCCTCACTTCTGATTAGAACTGTGGAGTCTGTGGTACTCTAGGGCAGTAAGGAGGCAGCTTGAGCAGAGAACTGCTTGTAGCAGATATTCTCCATCCCCTATCCCCAGATTAGGTTTTAGGTTCTTTCTTTAGGCTTTAGGTTCCACCTACTATCCTAGAGAATTTTAAGGGGATGGGGCATGTACTTGAAGAACCTAGGAGCAATTAGAGATGTCCTCCCATTTACTGGGTAGAAGAAAATCAAGGAAACTCTTGCTGTATTCTTTCACCCATTTTCCTCCTAGATGACCTTGTCTAAAACTTCAAAGGAGAAAGAAGAAAGCTGTGTCATGTTTTCCAAATCAGACCCTCTATGACTGTCCACTAGCTTTTTCTCATGGAGTAGTACACTAGGTGATCCCTTCTCTGTCTCCCCCCCCCCGCCCCAGGACCCTAGGCTGGAAAAATATTCTCTGTTTTACCTTAAAGTACCAGGATTGTACCTCAATATTTTTATGGCCTGAGGGCTTTGGCTCAGGGGTCCAGCCAAGACTGCCCAGATAAGCTCAGACACATTCCCTTCTTGCCTTCTCCGGGCCAATACTGTGCTATATATATATATATAAAATCCTGTAACAGATGGGACCTGATCACCCCAGAAGCCTACCGCTATTCTCTGTACTGTCCTCATGCTTTCTTAACCATGCAAGGAAGGCTGGGGATATAGAGAGAGTGTTGTGTTAGCAGTGAGTTAAGCCATGAGAGGTTTAAATTGGGAATTGTCCAGCAGGCGTGGGGAACCTGTGACCTCAAGGCTGCATGTGGCCCACTAGGTTCTTAAATGTGGCGTTTTGACTAAGTCCAAGTTTTACAGAACAGATTCTTTTATGAAGGGGATTTGTTCTGTGAAGTTTGGATTCAGTCAAAGGGCCACACCTGAGGACCTAGAGGCCACAGGTTCCCCACCCCTGGTCCAGATTATTGGTCTAGTTTGTTGCAGATTTGGCTTTCCTTCCCTTTGATTAAACCCGAAGATTCAAATGGTGGACTGGTGAAAGCGGTCAGGTCTATAGACCTGGGTCCTAAGTCAGTAGTCTCCTAAAGGCTGGTACCTGTAGCATTGACTGGCTATAAGGCAAGCCTTTCTGTTGGAGAACTTCCTCAAGAACTGGACCTAAGGCCCCAGCCCACTCCTCAAGACTTTTTCCAGTTTTTTTGTTCGTTTTATCCAGAAGGCATTTCTTTGGATTGCTCGGAATGTTTTTTCTTTTAAATTTTGTGTTTCTTAATGCTGTTCATGACAACTTGTCTTAATAAATCATGTGCTCTTCCTTTGAGCCGTCCTAGGTAATCATTCAAAATGGTGAGGTATTCTCTTGATCCAGAAAACCCCACAAAATCATGCAAGTCAAGGGGTTCAAATCTCCGGGTCCACTTCAAGAACACCCGTGAAACAGCCCAAGCTATCAAGGGCATGCATATCCGAAAAGCTACCAAGTATTTGAAAGATGTCACATTGAAGAAACAGTGTGTTCCTTTCCGTCGATATAATGGAGTTGGCAGGTGTGCCCAGGCTAAGCAGTGGGGTTGGACGCAGGGTCGGTGGCCCAAAAAGAGTGCTGAATTCTTGCTGCATATGCTTAAAAATGCAGAGAGCAACGCAGAACTTAAGGGTTTGGATGTCGATTCTCTCATCATTGAGCATATTCAGGTTAACAAGTCTCCCAAAATGAGACGGCGTACTTACAGGGCTCATGGTCGAATCAACCCATACATGAGTTCTCCTTGCCATATTGAAATGATACTTACTGAAAAGGAACAAATTGTTCCTAAACCAGAAGAGGAAGTTGCTCAAAAGAAAAAGATATCCCAGAAGAAACTGAAGAAACAAAAGCTTATGGCACGGGAGTAAATATGACATTAGAGTGCAAATAAAAGTGAAGTGAAAACAAAAAAAAAAAAGATAAATCATGTGTCTTTCCTTTACAATGGACCCACTGGGTGTGACTGAGTTTCGATAAAACAGTTCTGTGATAGGTGAAGATCTTGTGAAGAGGTCAAAGAACTATTGTGAAAAAGACCGGGAGTATCAAGAATCTATGGAATATTAGAGATGCCACAAACTTTGGAATCATCTAGTCTACCTTCTACCTCCTTCCCCCCCCCCCTTTTTTTTAACAGATGTGGAAACCAAGACTAGCTAATAATTTTAATTTTTATCTCAAGAGTGTCAGACGTTATTTAGCAGAGTTTGCAACGGTAAGAGTTCAGTACCCTGGGCTTGGCTCTATCCCCTTAGAGATGCTTTAGTAAACTGGTAAAATGATGAGACTTATGAAGGCTGAGACTGGGAATGAAGGATTTTTCCTTTTCCTGAGAAACTGGTATTCACAACCTTGTCTCTTTTTCATCTGTACATTGAGATGTTACTGTGTTGTGCAGCAAACCGACCCTCATGAACCTGGGGACATCTGAAAGTATCCCACTGCAACGTGTTTTGTAACGTCGTAGAGAAAGGAGGTAGCATGGGACACGAACATTCCCAGTGGTGAGGGGCCAACCTGCTTGCCAGTGTGGAGAAAATGGACAAAACCTGGGTCCTATGTGCTGGGGGGGGCATTGCATCTCCCCAGAAATAGTAGTCTTAGAGGTTAAAGAAATGTAACCTGCTGGGCCATATAAATAAATACAAATTCTCTGATTCTCAGGTCTCACCTAGATGTTCTGATGGAAATAACTAAATGCCTCCTGCCCCACAAATATGGGTTAATGAATGAGATTAACTACGAACCGGATCTGATCGGATCTTGGTTACACCCCAAGGCTGACTCTTTCTCCTCCTACCCCAACACTTGATATCCTATGCCTTTTACTCAACCTCCCAAATAAAGTGGCTGAACAGCTTCTGATAGGCTCCTTTTGCGCCTGTTCTAAGGCAGTGAAAAACCTCACATTTGTGTGTATTCTTTTGTTCTGTGGAGTTATTATATAGCCAACTGGCAGATACCCATCAGCAGATGCTTATTAAACTCATCTTCTGGTCTTGCTTCTAGATTTATAGACTTCTAGTCAAAAGGATCTAGGTGGGAGGCACCGGCCTCCTGGAGGATCTTCTGTTCACTGAGATATTCGACTGCGCTACCTAGCGCCGGGCTGTAACCATACCCTAAGGCCAGAAATAAGAGCTACCAGCCAAATACCTATAGCTAGCAACTGACTAGACCCTAAGCCAGATTCTTAAAAGAGCAACCCCCGACCTACAGCTACAGAAACGTGGGGTCAGCCGTAAGCGCGAGACTCTGGAACTTCCGGGTTGCTAAATGGCTGTTCTTGGCGCTCAGCAGGTGGGAACCGCTCGCTAAGCCCCTCGGGAGGCGCGCGCGCCGTGGGCCGTGGCCCCTTTAAGGGCGACGTCCTGGGCGCGAGGCAGAAGCGAAGGTCGGAGCGTTCTCCGGGCAGGGGAGGCTCGAGGGCGCCTGGCGGGCGACATGCAGGCTGGTCGCTGGCTGGTCCCGGGGCTGTCCCTGGCCCTCGGGGCTGGGCTGGGGGCGGGAGCCGTGGCCTGGTTGAACAGGAAAGGCAGCCCGGGAGTGGGAGGGCTCTGGAGCCGGCTCCCCGTGCTGCCGGTGGCGGCGGCGGCGGCGGGGCCCGTGGTGCCCGCGGGGGGCCCGGGCGAGCTCGCCAAGTACGGGCTGCCGGGGCTGGCGCAGCTCAAGAGCCGCGAGTCCTACGTGCTGTGCTACGACCCGCGCAGCCGGAGCGCCCTGTGGGTCATCGAGCAGCTGAAGCCCGAGCGGCTGCAGGGCCCCGGCGACCGCCAGACCTGCGGCTTCCAGGAGGATGACTCGGTGCACGTGTACCATCGGGCCACCAACGCCGACTACCGGGGCAGTGGCTTCGACCGCGGCCACTTGGCAGCCGCAGCCAACCACCGCTGGAGCCAGAAGGCCATGGACGACACCTTCTACCTGAGCAACGTGGCGCCGCAGGTCAGCGCCTGCCCAACCGGCCTTTGGTGCCGCTGGGGAGAGGGGAGGAGGCTTGCCCAGGAGCATCAGTTAGCTGTCAGGTCTGGAATCTAGGCTTCCCGAGTCTCGGCAGACTGGCTGGCCCTTACCAGTGAACCCATTTATCCTAGGGTTTGCCCCTTGGTGGAACGGGAGGAGCCCAGCTATGCCCCATGGTAGATGCATCCTGATTGCTTTAGGATTATAGCACGTAGAGGTGGAAGGACGTACCTCCCGGCACTGAGGTTGTGCTTGCTGGTGTGAGTCGAACAATTAGCATTTATTAAACACCTTTTGTAATAGGTGTGTGTCAGGTGTCATGTTAAACTCGAGGAATACAAAGTAGGGCAAAAGACAAAAGCCTTGCTCTCTAGGAGTTCAAAGTCAGCGTGCAAGCCGCTGCTTACAAACAAGGTATATAGGAGATAATACAGTATGTCTGCAAAATGTAAGTCTTTACATTGGTGTTCCCCAGTTTTACTCGGAGACTTTGTGTTGGCTTACCATTTTCTTTCCATAGACCCGAGTCCCTCTTTCCCACAGCTAAATGCCAGGTAGTGCTCTGCCATGGCTGATCACATCTAGTGCTTAGGACTAGAAGAGGGGCTGTGCCTGTCGTGTGAGCTCAGGAGAAGGGGTGGTGAGGTCTGAAATTATAGGACATTCCGACTTGGTTCCCCCTTTCTGTTCTTTCTCTTTTAGGTCCCCCACCTAAACCAGAACGCCTGGAACAATTTGGAAAAGTATTGCAGAAGCTTGACCCGAACTTATCACAATGTCTATGTCTGCACTGGTCCTCTCTTCCTACCCAGGTGAGCTCCCCGGAGAAAGGAGGAGGGGGCTTCCTAGCCAGGGAAGCCAGAGGGGCTTGGTCTCAAGGAAGGGAGAGATCTGATCTTTTGTACCTAGCCCCAGTCTAGGACCCTGCTCTCCTCCTTCCCCCACACTCCCCCCATCTTCTTTCTGCTAAACTCTCACCTCACCTTAGTAAATCCAACCATCAAATGTTGACCTGAACTAGTCCACACTAGGGAGAGACAGAATTATAAATACTGCCCCCTGCCCTCTCTAAGTCTGCAGGTAGGTAGATACTCTGCCGGGGATACTCTTCTGGTCACTCTTGTAGAATGCCCAGATGGAGGGGCTGCCTGTAGGGAATGCCAGATTCTGCTGTGGGTGTGAACTTAGTCAGATCATCTTCAGAGCTTCACCCACACATGCACAGATGGTTACACCCTCAATCTCACCATTGCTCATAAATGTTCCAAATTCAGGATCAAGAATTCAGAAGCTGCTCTATTGAATCATTACCTATCCCCCTCCTCTTCTCTTCTCTTTCTCTTTCTGTCTCTCTCTCTGATCTTCATCTTCACTGTGACTTCTAGTTCCTCAATGTTCAGCCCAATCACAGCCACCCCTCTTCTGCCCCGACTTTCTTACTTGCCCAGTCTTGACCCTGGCATCGGGATGACTCTTCTTTTGTGAGTTCAAATCTAGCCTCTTACTCTTAACTATCTTTGTGACCCTGGGCAAATCACTTAATCCTGTTTGCCTTAGTTTTCTCATCCATAAAATGAATTGAAGAAGGAGATACTCCAGTATCTGCCAAGAAAACCCCAGATGGATTAATGAAGAGTCTTAAACTACAGAACAACAGTAACAAAAGTTAACCAGTTGAAGCTGATACCTTTTTCTCCAGTCTCTTGTCCTATATGATGTTCATGCCTTATCACATCCCAGCCTGATTTTACTTCCTCTTCCATCTCCCTTTTTATTCATTTGTTGCTGAACAGGGAGTCACAGCTATTCTGAGCCCACTGTGAATCTGTTATTGGATCTCAAATGGGTCCTCAAAGCTTAAAGGCATTCCTTTTACTATTCCTTAATTGAAAATTACATTCCCCACGGAAGTTGTTCCAAACCTTTTAATACCCCTCCTCTTCCAGTTTATTCGATCTCAATTGTCTTCTCCTCTTCTTTATATTTTAAAATCCTTTGTCATCTCTCCCCTTGATTGTAGCCTCTGATGACGGACGTGGTGCTTCTAGAAAAGTCCTGTCTCCTCCAGTAGCTTTTCCCCACACTCATATTTTCTGTCTGTAATCTTCAATCTCTTCCTATTTATTGACTCCTTCTCTGCTGCCTACAAATGTACAGTGTCTCCCCCATGCTTCAAAATACTTTCCCTTGGCCCTACCATCCTCCACCAAGCTGTCAGACTATTTATCTCTTCTCTTTCTCAGCCAAAGTCCTGGAAAAGCCCTTTTTCCATTTCCTCTTTTTAACTGCTTACAATTTGGCTGTTTCACCTTTCTTATGAAAACCCTCTCACCAAATTACCAGTGATCTCTCTAGATTGCCAAATCAAGAGCTTTTTCTTGGTCTTGCTTCTTTTCCAGTTCTCCATGACATTTGACACTGTTGATCACTGTCTCCCCTGGGTTTTTGTGATTCTTTATCTTTTCTGGTTTTTCTACCTGTATGTATGTTTCATAGTCTGCTTTGCTAGGTCACCATCTATGTCCTGCCCTCAGACTGTGGGTGTAAGCCAGGTGTCTGTCCTGAGAAATCAAACACTTCTTATATCTTCTTAGCTCTATGGAGGGCACCACTATCATTCCAGTCACCCTGGTACAAAACCTCAAAGTCTTCTTAATTTTACCTTTACAAAATTTGAGGCCGCTGAGTGGCATAGTGGATAGAGTGCTGGACTTGGACTGAAAGACCTGAGTTGGAATCCTGCCTTAGACATCTACTAACTGAACCTGGACAAGTCACTTAACCTCTCTTAGCCTCAGTTTCCTCATCGGTAAAGTTGAGGTGATAATAATACCTGCTTCCCGGGGTAGTTGTAAGGATCAAATGATGTGAGACATATACAGTATTTGTAAACCTTTAAAGTGCCTTCTCTCTACTCACATGGCTACTACTTTAGTTCAGGGTGTCATCACCTCCCACCTGGATTATTTCAGTATCCTTCTGATCAGTCTCTTTGCCTGAAGTCTCTCTCCCCTGCAGTCCATCCTCCCCACAGTTTCCAAAGTCATTTCCCAAAAGCCCAGGTATGACCTTGGCACACCATTCCTCCAAAGCCCCATTGGCTCCTCTAGGTTGCCTTTAGTATCATACTTAGCCTCCTCTGTTTGACCTTCAAAACTCTTCTATCCTGGCTTTATCATACCTTTCCAACTTTATCACATGTTCTCCCCTTCACACATTCTGTGGTCCAACCAAAGTGGCCTTCTTGCTGAGGGACTTTCCTTTGTCCTTTCCCAGGCTTTTGCACAGGCCTTATCTGTCCCACATGCCAAGAATTCACTCTTCCCCTCTCCTGCCTTGTAGAATCCCTAAGTTTCCTTCAAAGCTCAGTGTATCAATGTAAGCACCATAATCTTTGTGAGGTCTTGACTCCCCATCCTGTTACTTTGTCTACATTTAAGCACTCGGTGAATTGTGGGGAGTGTTCATTGAAAAGGATGACCACCATTTTGCTACAATTCAGAGTCTTTATGGGGGCTAGGAGAAACTTTTGAGGAGAATACATTCTTCTTACTATAGCTCCCTAGCTCCAAGCAGTTTGCTTCCTATCTGTACAAAATCAGCATTCACACTAAAGATATCCTTAACTCTTTTTTTTTTTTTTGGAAGGGGAAAGGCAAGACAAGGGGTTAAGTGACTTGCCCAAGGTATTAACTCTTTTTTAAACATTTAATATCTTTCTCTCTTACTGCTCCCATTCCCCTCCCCAGTATTGAATCCAAAAAACAAAACAAAGCAAAAACAAAACCCGACCCTTATAACAGATTTGCTTAGTCTAACCAAATAAATTCCGACATTGGCCATATCCAAAAATGTACATCTCACTCTGCATGTTCAGTCCATCGTCTCTATGGCAAGAAGTGGGCAGCAGGTTTTATCTTAAGTCCTCTGGAACTGGGATTGATCAGAATTCCAAAGTCATTCAGTTTGTTTTTCTTCATAACATTATTGTCATTGTATAAATTTGTTCTCACTCTACATCAATTTATAGATCTTACCAATTTCCTCTGAAACTGTTCATTTCATCATTATGATATGGTGATATCCTATTACATTCATAACCCACAGCTTGCTTAGCCATTCTACAATAAATGAGCATGCTCTTAATTTTCCACCTTGGGTTACTATGAAGAAATTGGCTATAAATATTTGTGAACATCTAAATCCTTTCTCTTTGATCTCTGAGGGAATATAGGCCTAGTAGTGGTATAGTAGTTTAGCAGTTTAGTAACTTTGGGAGCATAGCTACAAATTGCTTTTCAGAATGGCCACACCAATTCCCAACTTCATCAACAGTGTATGTTAGTGTGCTTGTATTCCTGTAGCCCTGCCAAGAGTTGTCATTTTCTTCTTTTGTCATCTTTGTCAATCTCATGGGTTTGAGAGGGAGAGTCAAAGTTGTTTTGACTTGCCTTTCTTTACTAGTGGATTTTGAGTATTTTTTCCATAAGATTGTTGATGGTTTGAATTTCTTTCTTTGAAAATTGTCTATTTCCCCCCTCCAAAAAGAAAAAAAAAGAAAATTGTCTATTTATATTATTTGACCATTACTCTATTGGGAAAGGGCTCTTAGTCTTATAAATTTGAACCATTTTTGCATGTATCTTGGATATGAGACCTTTATCAGAGGAAACTTGCTGTAAAGATTCTTTTTTCAAGTTACCTATTACCCATAAATTTTTAGTTGATTTAGATTTGTTTGTGCAAAAAGTTTTCAATTTTTATATAATCAAAATTGTCTATGATCCCCTCTGTTTACCATTTTAAGAAAAGATCTATTTTTATCCCTATACTTTCTAGCATTTTTTTTGCCTTTTTTTTTTTTGGAGGGCAATTGGGATTAAGTGATTTGCCCAAGGTCACATTGCTAGTTTTTGTGTTAAGTGTCTGAGGCCAGATTTGAACTCAGGTCCTCCTGACTCCAGGGCTGAAGCTCTATTCACTTCACCACCTAGCCATCCCTGTCTAGCATTTTTAATGGAAACAGGCAGTGAATTTTGTCAAAAGCCTTTCTGGCATCTATTGATATAATCATATGGTTTTTATTATTTATTATTATTTATATTATTAACATTGTTTATTATTATTATTTATAATCTTATGTTGAACCAGCTTGGTATTCCTAGTATAAACACAATGTGGTCATAGTATATAATATTTTTAATATGTTGTTTTAACTTATTTGCTAATATTTTATTTAAAATTTTTGCATTTCTGTTATTTTTTGTAAATATTCTTCCATTTTCTTTTAAGTTATCAGCTTTCTTAGCTTGAAATTAGGCAAAGTAATTTCTGATAATTCCCTTGATTTCCTATTCAGTTGTGAAATTTCCTTTTCCATTTTTGATTGAAACAAATTTGATTTCCTTTTCTCCTTTTTATATTAAATTAGCTATAAAAAACCTAGTGCTTGTCTATTTATCAGTTCAATATTTTTAAATTTTGAACTTTATTAATCATTTCCTTTATTTTTATAATTTCTACTTTTTTGCTGAGTTGGAGGGGGTTGATATGTTATGGCTCAAGTTTTTAGGTTTATTTTTTTCATTTATTCTTTCTTTCATTGATGAATGTATTTAAAGATATAAATTTTCCTCTAAGGAATGCTTTAGCTGCATTCCATGAGTTTTGGTATATTGTCCATGATGATTTTCTGTGAAATTTTCTATTGTTTCTATAATTTGTTCTTTGACCTATTAGTAATTTAGAATTCTGTTATTCTTCAACTAATTTTTCTTCAAAGACATTGTTTGATATGATTCTCATTGCATTGTGATAAACAAATAATGTTTAGTATTTCTACTTTTCTACATTTTTTTGACCCAATATATGGTCAGCTTTTGTGCCATGCACAGATAAATTATGTAAATTCTTTCTATTCCCACTCAGTAATAGCAGAGATTAATGAAGACAATAATAACAGCTAGCATTCAAAACTGTGCTAAGTGCTTTACAAATATTATCTAATTTGAGCCTCGCAACACCCCTCTCAGGTAGACATTATTATTTCTAATTTTTCCAAAGTTCTATTTGGGTCCTTAAACTTTTTCCTGTTTATCTTTTGGTTAGATTTGCTTAGGCCTGTAAGTAGTATGTTGAAGTCCCCTAGTACTATAATCTTACTGTGTATTTCCTTCTTTTATTCAATTAACTTTTTCTCTTGAGTATTTGATGCTTTACTCTTTTGTGTGTATATAGTAAAGTGTTGACATTGATTTGTTATAGTGCTTTTAACATGTAGCATTATCTAAAAACATGATTGTTACTTCTGGGTTTTTTTGTTTGTTTTTAGTTCAGTTGAAGCAAAATTATTTTCATTCCAATCCCTCATTTTAACTTTATGTGGACCTTTATGTTTTAAGTGTGTTTCCTGTAAACAGCTTATTCTTGGAGTCTGTTTTCTAATCCATTCTGCTATCTTCAATTTTGTGGTTGAGTTGTTCCCATTCATGTTCATGATTAGTTGTATATTTCCCTCCATTCTGTCCTCTTGTAGTTATTCCTCTTTTTGTCTCCACTCCCATTTTCTATGAAGAAGTAAAATAAAGAGTTTGCTTGATACCTGTGGTCTATAACAGGGCTTCTTAAACTTTTTCCACTTGTAACCCCTTCCATGCTTCTTAAAATATGGGGTCATGACCCACAGATTAAGAAGCACTGGTCTATAAAAGGAACAGCCTTTTCCTACCCTGCAGTAAGTACTTCTCTTCCCATTGCCCCACCCTTGATCACAGGGTTTACTCTTTCTTCCTTTCCTTTTAACCTTTTCTCCCCCTCTCCTCTGATATTGGAGTTTTTTTTCTTATGACTGTTCCCTCACCCTGTCCTGTCCTATTTTCCCACTAAGATTAATGTCTTTCTATACCTTAATCTTTGTGTTTCTGTGTAACCAATCTTCTTGTATTCAGTTTAGATGAAAATGAAATTTATGGGATAGCCTTTCTCCTCATTCCTTCATGTTTAAGTACTCTTCATCTTATGTTCTTCTATTATGTGGTAGTGATTTTTCCACCCCTACTCCTTCTTTTCCAGAATAGTCCCCCTGTCTCTCCCAATTATTTCTTCTTTTGGGACCATTAAAATTGGGGGACTACACAAGGCCCTTTCTGCTTTCATATTTCTTATTGAATCGTTATTTTATGTTTGACCCATTCTAATTTTCAGGCATTCATTTCTTTCTTGGGCAGAATTTTTCATCAGCTCTCTGTCATTATTTCTTCACTAGCTATTTTATTTTGTATCTTTGTTTCATTTCTTCCATGTATTCTATGATCCTTGTGTCTAGAACATTTTTTTTTCCTTTGAGGTTTTACATGGCTTTTTGTGTGGTTGTTTTCTTCCTTGGGGTTTACCCCCAGGTTATTTCTCATTCGAAAGTATTTCCTCATAGTATTTTGATGCTTTTTTTGGTTTGTTCATCATAGAAGCCTCAATGTCTAGATTGGGGGAACATATATATGAGTCAGGTTTTGCTCCTGTACTCCTGAATTTTGCAGAGCCCTTCTGTCCCTTTCTCTTGCTCCAAGGCATGACTTCTGCTATGGGGCCACCCCCGAGCTGGACTTTGCTTCAGGCCCTTCTGCCTTTCTAGGTTCTTACCAAGGGATGGGAAGGCTTCTATCTCTTTCTCTGTCTTCGTCTGTCTTCTCTCTCTCTCTCTCTCTCTCTCTCTCTCTCTCTCTCTCTCTCTCTCTCTCTCTCTCTCTCTCTTTCATTTCTCTTTCTCTCTCCCTTTCTCCTTGTGTCTCTATCTCTTTCCTCTCACCCTGGCTTGTGTCTACTTCAGGTTTTCTGTAGAATTACTGGGCTGAGTAAAGGACTTTCCAGGTGATTCTCCTTATTCCTCTTTAAAATGACGCATTTTTCAAGTTTTGGGTTTTTTGTTGTTGTTGTTGTTGTTGTTTGTTTTTGCCCTTTGGAGGGCAATTGGGGTTAAGTAACTTGTCCAGGGCTGGGCTTTTGTGTGTGTGTGTGTGTGTGTGTGTGTGTGTGTGTGTGTGTGTGTGTGTGTGTGTGTGTGTGTGTTAAGTGTCTGAGGCTGGATCCGAACTCAGGTCCTCCTGATTCGGGGCAGGCACTTTACTCACTGCACCACCTAGCCACCCCCAACATTTTTCAAGTTTTAATGGAAATATGTGAAGGGGATCTGAGTTTCTGTACATGCTAACATGCCACCATTTCACAATACTGCTACCCATTAACTCTGTTTAAATAATGAGGCAAATGCAAGACTAATCACAGTTACTCAATATGAAGCAAATACATAAATTTGTAAATCTCAGTTCACCTGTGTCACATTCTCCTATCATTGTACACAGTATCTAAGGGGAAGAGTGGGTACATACTTACAGAAACTAAGTAGAGAAACATCAGCGAATACAACCTATGTGCTTGGGAGTCTTACAACCCAGAATTGTAGGTCTTTATGTCCTTGATCCCTTTGTGAACAGTATGCACTAAATGAAGATAGTTCTCTGTATATATTTGTTCCTTCTGACCTTCATGGTTCTACTGGGCAAATCCAATTCTCCTTAATTCTCACACTGATGAAACAGTTGACTCACAGTTGACTCACTGTTGCCCTTACAAGGGCTCTCAGGTGGTGTTGCTGTGACTGATAAGCAGCTCCTTTAAGCCAGAGAACTGCCAAGCTCTTCTGGCTAGTTCTTTTGGCAGTGCACACAAACCCAGACAACTCTTCTAATCTGTTTCAACCTCTACCTTCTTGGCTATTGTAGCTACAGAGCCAATCTTTCCCCTCTGCTTTTCTTTCTCAGACCAAAAGGGAGCAGCCAGGGACTTGGAACAAGATTCCTTTCTCTCTGAACAGAAGGCTCCCTGGCCTTGACGGCAAAGCAGTCATCAGGCTCCCAAGTATGGCAGCTGAAGCCTTATTTCAGTTGACTGTCCTTGCCAGGTCTTCTCACATTTTAGATTAGAGCCTCTTACAGCTCAATGGTGACTCTCTCTTATGAGGTAAAACTCACAAAAATACACCTTTGTCTTAGTTCTCACACCAACAGCCCATAGTCTCCAAACAGTTATTTGTCACTTTGTGAAGTTTAATTTTGCAAGCTTTAAAAACAGATACATGCAAAATGGCCAGTGGCCTCAAGTCATTCCTCTGTCCTTATAGAGGTCCTCTAAGTTCCCTGTCTGGTCCTCCTGTGTCTCTCCTCATATTTAATGGAATGACAATTGCTTCACACATGGATTTTAAAGGTTATTCAAGCATCAAATGTCTTTTTCTACCTCTTTCAGTAACCAAATTGTTTATTACTGAAAGGGTCTATTCTTTATGTCTTTTACATTTTGATTTTAATAGTTTTTTTTTCTTTTCATAATAGCTCATTTTCTGCCACTTTCATCAACCAAGTGAATCACATAAAAAAAGGACTACCTAATTTTATATTTTTTTATGTTTGTACATATCAGCTCCCTCAACAGAATGTCAGATCCTTGAGGGCAGGGACTGTTTTCACTTTTGCTTTTGTATTCTCTGTGATTGGCCCAGTGGCTAGCACATAGTAGGTGCTCAATAAATGTTTATCTATTGATCACTCAGTTACCATCACCCTGCTTCAATTTCCTTGTCTATAAAATAAGGGAATTTGACTAGATGGTAGTGCTTGAGAGTGGACAGTATAGAAAGAGGCCTGGAGAAGCAGATGAAGAGAAGACCTTGGAACTAAGATGCTGGGGTACCAGGAAGCAGTACTGAGAGCTTCCCTTTACCCCCCCCAATCACCACAAAAAAGAATTAAACCTGTACCGGTCTGAACTTTGGTGTGAAAATCCAAGAAAAGGTCATGGCTAGTAATTTTTCTAGTCCAGGTCAGCATAAGAGACGGAGAGGTCTGAGGAGACAGGAAAAAGTCTGGCTAGGAATGTGAGCCCTTGAAGAGCACTCCAGCATAGGAAGAAGCTGTGATCCAAAGCAAAAGAATGTCCTAGCGTGCTCGCTTCGGTAGCACATATACTAAAATTGGAACGATACAGAGAAGATTAGCATGGCCCCTGCGCAAGGATGACACGCAAATTCGTGAAGCGTTCCATATTTTTCATCCAACCAAACCCAAGAATCCTGCATTCCGCTAGGTTATCGAACATCTTTAACCCAGTGTGCCCCAGCCCACTCTTATCTCATCCGACCAAACCCAAGAATCCTCCCTTCGGTCATTGAACAACCTGCATTATCTAAGAGTGCCCCCGCCCCATATTCTGCCCGACCAGCCTGCCCCTGCCCCTGATACGATGGTAGCTTTTGGACTATTTAAACTGTGTGTCTACTGGGGTTCAGTGCAGCTCCTGGGACTTTTCCTAGGACTGCCGCTGGCCAGCCAATAAACGCTTCCTGAATTCGGAAAAAAAAATGTCCTAGCAAGGGTGGGGAACCTGCAACCTCAAGGCCACACGTGGCCTTCTAGGTCCTTGGGTGTGGCCTTTTGACTGAGTCCAAATTTTACAGAACAGATTCTTTTATGAAGGGGATTTGTTCTGTGAAGTTTGGATTCAGTCAAAGGGCTGCACTTAAGAGCCTGGAGGGTCACATGTGGCTTTGAGGCCACAGGTTCCCCACCCCTGTCCTAGACCCTTAGCAAGGTATAAGGAATAGGTGCCAGTTGGAAACTTTGTTGCCTATCCAGTTCACAGAATCACAGATTTAGGACAGACTACTTTTGGGAATTGGTTCCAGGGTAGGGAGCATCCATGGGTCGTGATGCAGCTCAGATCCTAGGAGCAGAGTGGAGTTTCATTTCCAGCTTCTGGCACTATCTGAAAATTACAGAGGGATAACCAGAGTAGAAATCCCAGACCAAAGGGAAACCTACAGTTCTTCCCTCGAAATCAATAGAGTTTTCCAGGTAGATGACTTGAGTGTTGTAGTAGTAAATGAGAACTGTAGAGGAAAAAATTAGAAAATTAGAGTTATAGAAAAACAGAACAGCTTGGCATAAGAGGTACAAAACTTTGCTCAAACAACAAACTCCCTAGAAATTAGAGAATCAAATTGAAGTTAATCCTTCAATGAAAAAAAAAATTAAAACCAAAGACTGGGAAAAAAAAGAAATGGGATCTCTTAGCAAGAACAACTGACTTGGGAATCAGATCCAGGAGGGGGCAATAAACTCAAAATCATTGGATTCTTTGAAAGGCATTACCAAAGAAAGCCTGGACATTGTATTTCAAGAAATCTTGAAAACAAACAAAAAAACTGTCCAGATCTCTTAGAACCAGAGAGCAAAGTGGAAATAGAAAAAATGCCTGGTCATTTCCTGAAAGAAACCCCCATATTAAAACTCCCAGGAACAGTATGGCTAAATCTAGAGCTTCTGTTAGGTTAAAGAAAAAATACTAAAAGCAGCAAGAAAAAAAAATTCAAATACTGAGGAGCCACAGTAACGATCACACAAGATTTAGCAACCAGTACTACAAAGGAGCAGAGAGTTTATACTGTATATGCTATTCCTGAAGACAAAAGATAGAAACTTATAGCCATTGACCTTTAATGAAATAGTGACCTTCCAAGCATTCTGGATAAAAAGACCAGAACTGCTTAGAAACTATAAAAAGGTAAACATGAACAAACTGTCATAAGGAACTAAACAAAGATAAGCTGTTTATGTTCAAATATAGGGAGATGTATATGTCCCTCATGAATCCCTTCATCATCAGGGATCCAAAAGGGAGTCTGATTAGACAAAGTGTGGGAGCAGCTCTGTTGTATCTAGATGAAAGAAAAGAAGTGGAAAGGGAAGAGCAGTATACTGGGGGTAGAGTGTTGGGAGAAATTATGTCAAATAATCAGAGTGCACAAGTGGGTGCAGGGTGGAGTAGCTGACGCTTGACCCAGACTTTCATCTGAACTGATTGACAAAGGAAAGAATATACACATATACATAGTTGGATGTGGAAATTCACTCTACAAGGAAAGGGGATGGAAAGGAGTAAGAGGGGAATCAGAAAGTAGATTAAAGGAGGGATTGGACCTAAGCAAAACGTGTAAAATGTAAAAAAAAAATACTCATAGCTCTTTTTAACTTGGCAAAGAATGTGAATCTAAGAGGGTGTCCATAAATTGGGGAATGGTTGAACAAGTGATGGTATATAAGTGTGGTGGAAGACTTGTGCTATAAGAAATGATGAAGGGGATGGTTTTGGAGAAGCCTGGGATGACATATATGAACAGGTGTAGAGCAGAGCGAACAAAATCAAGAGAATAGATTATAGTTTATACTAGGGCAACATAACTTGGAAATAATTAGGGATTCTGCTCAGTGTAATTGTAAACTGTACAATGTACAATTACACAATGTAATTGTGTAAACCACAGTTCTAGAAGACAAATGTTGAAACATGAGACCCACCTCCTAATAGGGGTAAAGGACTGAGTACAGAATGAGACATTTTTTTAGTATGGCTAATGCAGAAATTTGTTTTTCTTGACCATACCTGTTTGTAACATTTTTTGTTCTTAATTGGGCTGTGGCAAGGGAGGACAATGTTGGCATGGGAGGGAAAGAAGGTGGATTTTTGCTGATTAAAAAAAATGTATATAAGGGGCGGCTAGGTGGCACGATGAATAAAGCACTGGCCCTGGAGTCAGGAGGACCTGATTTCAAATCCGACCTCAGACACTTCACACAAAAACTAGCCATGTGACCTTGGGCAAGTCACTTAACCCCAATTGCCCTACCTTCCCTCCTCCAAAAAGCAAAAAAAAAAATGTATTTGTAATTTTAAAAAGCTAATAAAGGGGTCCCTGGTTCCTTCTGAAGACATAGCCCTACTAGCTTACAGCTGTCATTAACTAAAGCTTTTGTTGGTCATTACCAAAGTAACTAGCCTTGGCTTCCATCATTAGCTCACACCCATATTCTGGGACCTTTGCTGCTTCCCCTTGTCCAGCCTTAACCTCAATTTTGTATTTGATTTTAGCTACTCAACTATCCCTTCCCCAAGTTCTCCAGTGTCTCATTGTAGCATGAAGGGGACTCCTATAGTCTGAAAATCTGCAATAATATACATTTATATAGCACTTAAAGGTTTGCAGAATGCTTTGTATGGGCAACTACTTTCAGGGTAGCTACATTATCCCCATTTTACAGAGGAGGAGACTAAGGCTGAAGAAGGCTAGGTGGCTTGCCCAGTGTAACAAAGCTGGCAAGTGTCTGAGACTGGATTCAAACTCAGGTCTGTCTTGACTTTAAAGTCCAGTGCTTTATCTACTATGCCTGATATCTACCATGGGGGTGTAAGTGCTGAGAGACCTTGCCAAGCTAGTGTGTTTCCTAGCTTAACTAGCCAGTCTCTGGCCACCTGCAGCTCCAGAGAAGCTGCCTCACCTGGGCCTGTCCAGGAAGGCTTCCTGAGTAGCCATTCCCTCACATTGCAGGCATTGTCTCTGGCCACCTGCAGCCCCACAGCAGTTACCTTGCCCCTGCCTGGGCACCACACTCCCATCCCCAAGCTTTCCAGCTTCCATTGCTTCCTGAGGCTCTGGGACTTCATGTTCAGACCAAGCTCCTGTATAGACCATGGTAACCTGCTTGAACTCATTCTGCAATGATTAACATATACCTATGAGGTAATATTTGTAAAGCACTTAATGCAGTTCCTAGTGTATAGTAGGTGCTATATAAAGGCTTATTCCCTGTCCTCTTCCTCATCCCAGTGATGCTGAACTCCCAGCTGCCATTGCTCAAACCCCATTCTTGGTTTCCTGATGACTACTTCTTTATTCCCATTTCAGTTAATGTAACCACTCTAAAGCTACCCCATAATTCCATGGTGTTCTCTGGAATGCCTTCTCCACAGGTAACAAGCCAGTTTTCATCTTAAACCTCTTCCATTCTTTCTGCTTCCACCTTCTTGCTCTCACTGAGCTCTGCCTCCACCCTGATGACACAACTTCCCTGGACATTTACTGATCATGGTGGGGAAATTGGAATACTCTTGCCCCCCACTGCCACTTCCAGACTCTCCTACCACCATCATTGAGTAACCTCTCCTGTTTTGAAGTTCATTCAATCCGTATTCATCAGCTAATCAAGATTCAACTAGTTGCCATCTACTGGCCCCCAAGACAGTTTTTATTTCCTTTCTCAATACCTAATACTCAGTGTTTCTCTCTTCTTAACTCCTGTCCTCATATTTAGCATACATGTTGACACTTTCTCAAACACCTTACCTCCTACTCCTGCGTCCCACTTCCACTACACAAAGAGGGTTATATCACTGATCTTTTCATTACCCACAAAAGCATCATTTCCACATTCACTAACTCTAAAATTCCCATAATCTGTTGTCGTTCCACCTCGTCCTTGCAATTTCAAAACCTTTTCTTCATTCTTTTTTCCCTCCCTTCCTTCCTTCATTAGGGTTGACTTGCCCAGAGTCACACAACTAGGAAATGTCTGGGGTCATATTCGGACTCAGGTCCTCCTGGCTCCAGGGCCAGTGCTCTATCCACTGTGCCACCTGCCTGCCTCTTCCCATGACCTCTAATCTCTCTGCCTGTGAGTTATTTCCCAAGCCGTCAATCCCCTCCCCATCTCATCTGGACCACTTGGTGAGCCAGTTCAGCTGTACAAGGGCCTCTCCTCCTATTGAAGGTCTTGTCCTTGTGACCCTTGGCTTTGGAGTCTTCTCACCATCACCTGCCTTCTCTACTGATGTGCTGCTAAAAGGATCCTCTCTTCTGAATTTTGCTATTTACTATTGCTGAAGGTGCCACCGTCCTTCCATCATCTGGTCTTGCAGCCTTGCCTCCTCAGCTCACTCTCACCCACCACGTTCAGTTGTTTGCCAAGTCCTGTTGTTTTTGCCTTTACAACATCTCTGTGTATGCCTCCTTCTCTCCTTTGACATGGCCACTGCCATTATCGTGGCATAGGCCCTTATCGTCTCCCCCTGAGCTATTGCAATAGCCTGCTCGTGGGTCTCCCTTACTTCATTCCGTCCTCTACTCAGCTTTCAAATTACTCTTCTGCAAGTGCAAGTCTAATTCTGTCAAAGGCCTTCCCCTCCCCATCTCCATCCAGTCAACACCAGCAGTTCCCTTTTACCTCCAGGATGAAACATAAAATCTTCTGTTTGGCTTCTGTAATTGTTCCCTTCCTACATTTCCAGTCTTCTTATACCCCTCAGCCCACCACAGACCCTGCTTTCCAGTGACATTGGTCTCCTTGTTCCTCCCACAAGACATTTCATCTCTTGATTCTACTTTCACTGACTGGCATTCATGGCTGGAATCTCTCCCACCTCACCTCCTCCTCCTGGCCTCCCTGATTTTCTTCAAGTTTGAGATAAAACCTCACTTTCTGCAAGAAACTTTTCCCACCCCTCCTTAATTTTGGTGCTGTAGGGGCAAGGTAAGCTCCTGTGAGGAATAAGATTATACAAACCAAGGCCCCAACTCAATATGACCTTTCTATTACTCTGAGTTGTTTGGGAACAGGGATCCTGAGAACTTGAGGTCTGCTCCTCTCCTGGGAGCCTGGCCAAGTCCTTGAGAAGAGATATGATAACTGCCCAGCTCCTAGAACTAGCCACTCCAAGGAAACATCGTTCTTGGGCGGGAGCCCTGGAGGAACTGGCCTCCCTCCCTGGCCTCACACAAGATACCAAGGCTTGCTAAAAAAAAAAAAAACAAAAAAACCACCTGGCAGTATGCCTTCTTTGTTCTTAGCACTACTTAAACTGTAAGATTGAGACCCCAAACTGGAAACTCAGCCATGGAGAGGACGCTCCGCCTGGGACCCTCCCGTGCGGGACCCTGATGGCTGTACCCAGGATTCCCCAGCTTATGTGGTCAGGTGTTGGTGCTTTCCCGAAACGGTGATGCTTGTAAATATGTAAATATATGTATATCCACTATTAGTCATAGTTGTTCTTATTCTGCTATCTTTAAGCCTCTTAACTCTGTTATCTCCGGTTTCCTTCTTACTTGCCTATATGTACATATATTCTGAATAAATATTCTAAAGAAATTGCCTTTGGTCTTTCTTGGAGTACCGAGCATTCTGTTTGTGTGAATTCTGAACCTCCTTAATTGGACAGGTGCCTTCCCTCTGAAATTACCTAATGTACCCTCTGTGTGTGTTTGTTATGTGTGTGTGTGTGTGTGTGTGTGTGTGTGTGTACATACACACATATATATCTATAAATATATCTTGTTTGTACATAGTTGTTTGCATGTCTTATCTGTTAGACTATGAGCTCTCTGAGGGCAGGGAGTGTCTTTTGCCCTTTTTTGTGTCCTCAGTGCCCAGCACACAGTAAAGATTTGATTAATACTTGTTGACTTAGCTACACTGTAAGCTTTGAGAGCAGGGACCTGGGCCTACTGGGGCCATTGTGGTAACACTAATAGATGTCTATTGATCTTGGTCCATTGCTTTTCCCTGTCTTTTCTGCTCTATCTAGGAGGGAAGCTGACGGGAAGATGTACGTGAAGTACCAGGTGATTGGCAAGAACAACGTAGCAGTACCCACTCATTTCTTCAAGGTGCTGATCCTGGAGGCTCCTGGGGGGCAGATCGAGCTCCGTTCATATGTGATGCCCAATGCACCTGTGGATGAGAATATCCCATTGGAGCGCTTCTTGGTTCCCATTGAAAGCATAGAGAGGGCCTCTGGGCTGCTGTTTGTGCCGAACATTCTCACACGGACCAGCAACCTGAAGGCTATTGCCCCTGGGGCTAAGTGAAGGCATTGAGGGGTAGGGCAAAGGGACACAGCAAGGGGCAGTTAAGTTCAGTGAAGAGTATTGGGCAGGGCATCTTGGCTGCTTATCACCTTTATGACTTTGAGAAAGTCATTTCCCCATCTGTAAAATGCCAGAATTCCTAGGGCTGGTAGATCCCTGAACCTTCTCTTTTCATTCCTGGGCATCTTGGGGGGAGAGAAGTTATTACCCTCTTGGCTAGAAGTCCACCCTTTCCCCTGAGCACCTAGGCTTGTCCTTGGTCTTGCTTCTAGGGGACAGATCACGTTAGAACTTTTCAGTTTTGTTGAGGGAGGTCTGCCTTCCCTGGGCCTGTTTTAGGAGGTTCTTAGGCACCTAAGGGGGAAGTGTCAGTGCCTGTGGCTTGTATTTTGTTGAACCTACCTTTCATAGGCTAGAGGAGCACTCCCTGTACCCCTTGAAATAGGGTTTCATCTTTGTAATAAAGAAGGGGTTTGCTGCTGCTCTTTGGTTGTGGTCTGTGGCCTACTAGACATGGAGAGTGGGCATACACTTAGGTAGGAGATGATCATAAAATCACAAGGATTCTACAGCTTGTTGGAGTCAGTCAGTGAATTGGGCACCTTCATCACACCTGTAAAGACTGCTTTGTTTCCATCCCCACTGCCCACTACCTGTAGGTCTTTTGGCAAAGTTATTTTGCCTTTTTGGGGCTTCATTTGCACATCTGAAATGAGGGGGTTGGTAAAGAAATGCAAAAAATTACAATGTTCAAGCCTGCATTGTGGTAAAAATTATATTTCTCTAATCTGTGGCTTTGATGATAGACCAAATTACTAAGAGGATACTTTATGTAATTAGAATAACAATTTATGTGGAGGATATTACCAAGGGAGTACTTTATAGTTTGGCAAAGTAATATAATTCATCTTGAGGAATAAAAGATCAAGAATACCTGGAAAATAATGAAAAAAGCAGGAATGAAGTCAGTTTGGTATTATCAGATCTCAAATTATTAAAGTAGCAATTAACAAATTTGTTTAGCATGGGGTAAAAAATAAAAAAATATTATTGAGGGGCAGCTAGGTGGCGCAGTGAGTAGAGGGTTGGCCCCGGAGTCAGAAGGACCTGAGTTCGGATCCAACCTCAGACACTTAATGCACACACAAACAAAAACCTAGCCGTGTGACCTTGGGCAAGTTATTTAATCCCAATTGCCCTCAAAAAAAAAAAATTATTGATGGAATATATTTGCTAAGCAAGACTTTAGGAAAATCATACTGCCCTTTAGTCTTTTACAAACAAAGAATACAAAGCACTGGGGAAAAATCTGTGAAAACTGGTTAGTAGTTTGGTAGCAAATAGGTTAGACCTGCCTGTTACATTATAGGCTACAATACCAAGTAGGTAAATTGGTTTTAAATAAAAAAGTTGTACTGTTGACAATTTGGGGGAGAAAGAAGAGTAATCCTCCCAACTTTTAGTAGGGGATGAATTTGTAGCCATCTGTGATGCAGATAATACTATAAAAGATAAAATACACGACTTTGATCACTTGAAGAGCATCTCTAGAGTTTATAAAAGTCTGAAATGCAGAATCTACCAAGAACTACAATATTATTAAAATCCATTCTACAATAGATAAATGGTTTCCCTTTTTCAGGCCATTCCCAGAGTCATTTTTGGGAATCTTCATAAAACCGAGATCATTACGGTGGCTAGGTGGTGCAGTGAATAGAACACCAGCCCTGGAGTCAGGAGGACCTGAGTTCAAATGTGGCCTCAGACATTTAATACTTCTAGCCATGTGACCTTGGACAATTTCCCCTTCAAAAAACCCCCAAAACCTCATTCACTAGCATTGAAGCATATCCCCCATATTTTATAGAAACATCTCACCCTGTCCAGAATTTGCACAAAGCCTGAAAAACCTCTGAATGCTTAGATCCAGCTACCATTTGTTTGAAGGATTCCAGAATAAGAATAAGATGTGTTTGGGCTTGGTGAATAATCAGACCCCTGGTGGTAAACATTAAGTCAACTTCTGCTCAAATACTTCCCTTTGTGAAGGGCTCGCTATAGTTTGACAAGTGATTTTACTTGTTTTTGTATAAAAAGGATTGTATATGGCCATTTCAGTTTTGAATAGCTCAAAATGTTAGTTAAATTGATCTGAAATCTGACTCTCTTTAATTTCCCACCCTTGGTTCTCGTTATGCTTTTTTTTGGGGGGGGGAGGGAGGAAAGGCAGTTGGGGTTAAGTGACTTTCCCAAGGTCACACAGCTAGTTAGTTGTCAAGTATCTGAGGCCAGATTTGAATTCAGGGCCAGTGCCTTTACCCACTGCACCACCTAGCTGCCCCAAGTGCTTTCTTAAACTACACAGAACAATCTAACTTTGTTCTTTAAGGCCCTTCAGATAAAAACTGTGATGGTAATTATGCCTCTTCAAGGTTAAGCATCCTAATTCCTCCAAACTATGGTATTGAGCTCTCTCAGTATGCTGTTCTTTATCTTGTCACTGTCCCCTTTAAAATATGAGAACCAAGAATAGAGTAACTGGGACTTTTCAGAAGTTCGGCAGCATGGAAAAGACAGTCTAGTACTTAGCACAAATGGTTAGTTAAAATAGGAAGCTAGTAATTGTTGGGCTTCATCCACCCCATACTCAGGAATAGCCCCACCATGTCTCCTCCATGGTAGGGGGAGTGGGAGGTTGGGATGGAGTGTGGTATCTCCCACTGAATTTGTCTTTAAAAGTTGATTTGAGGGGTGGCTAGGTGGCACAGTGAATGGAGCACCAGCCCTGGAGTCAGGAGGACCTGAGTTCAAATCTGGCCTCAGACATTTAACACAAAAACTAGCCATGTGACCTTGAGCAAGTCACTTAATCCTAACTGCCCTCCAAAAAGCAAAAAAAAAAAAGTTGATTTGAGGGTTCTGAAACTTGCTCTTTAAGGCCTGCCCCAAACTAAAGACAATACTCCAGGTGTTATGGTAAAGAACATCAGGAATACTTTTCTCTGGGCATTGGATTTGTAATTAAGTTAACAAGAAATTTCAGCTGAGCTAATTATACATTGTGAAAGTTTTCTCAAGTGAACTGCTTATCAAGTAACACTGTCCACCTTGAAAGAACTGCCCCTCAGATAAATTCACCAAGAGGACCTGTGGAAAGCCAGAACACCGACTGAGATAATGATGGCCATCTGGGCATTGTGGTCTATCAGTTCATTTGCACGTGACTTCCGGTTTATGAAGGACATAGCTGATAAATTATAAGTCGAATAAATATTTGGGGACTATGGGAAGATTATATAAGGACTGCTGGTCATGCCTGACAGAAATGTGGAATTTTTGAGTTTCTTAACTCCAAGATAGGTTATGTAACGTCTACAAGGAGACCCTGATTTAAGGTGAGAAGCATGAGAACACAGGAAGGGAAAGAAAGGATAGGAGATGACCAGATGAATGTAGAGGCAGGAAAGGAGACTGACTAAATACAAGAATAGCTGACAGGAACTGATCAAAGCTGGCGGGCAGGGTCTGTAGCTGTTTTATTGGTGGAGAAACAGTGCTATGCTGAGAGCTGATCAGCTGGAGAAAGACAAGATTGCCCTGGAACTCCTTTTAGCTTGTGAGATGGAAAACTTTTTAGGGGTTTACCTGGGTTGTCCTAGTCCAGGGGTAGGGAACCTGTGGCCTTGAGGGTGCATTTGAGGACCTAGAAGTCCACATGTTGCCTCAAGGCTGCAGGTTTCCCACCCCCTGTCCTAGCCTGTCCTCTCTGGTTTTGGAGGGAAGGAATAGAGGGAGAAAGACAAGCTGTACATATAGTTTGCTGTGAGATTTGGCTTTTTGCTAAGAGCTGATTGGATAAAACAGGATCCCCTGCTATTTGACGAGCTGGGTGGAGAAAGCTGCATGGTCCTCTCACTATCTACAGCTCAAGAGGAAAAATCTTAGATCTATCAGAGCTTTGCAGTTTTCTGGCCTTGGGGAACTGCTTTTGGCAGAATGTGACACTTTCTTAGTGCCTGTCAAGTAAGGCTGTATGCTTGAAGAGCTTGTCACTGTTTCCATGGTTGGGAGAACAGAGAACCAGTTTTGATAAGCAAGAGACCTGTGAGGATGAGAATGGGTGCAGGTAGCAGGCAAGTAATTTTACACCCCCCCCACCCCCGGTGATGAGAGCATCTTCTCTGGAGAAGACCAGTGAAATGAGCACTTGCCTTCCAGACTCGTGCATTGCACTAAGCACATGGGTCTCCCTACTCATACACCTCCCTGCTAAAGTTTTTCTAAGTATGTGCTGACTGTCTCCATCTAGCACTGTGCATTGGTGGGAAGGTGTTACCCAGGTCTATGGTCGGGCTGCTACTTTACAATTGTTCCTGCGACTGCTTTTATCAACATTGATTATCTTGCTTTCTGCTGAGTAAATGTCCTGACTATGCATGCTTTTTGCCTTCCACTGAATATTTTTTTGTTGTTCTTGCTTTTGCTTTGTCATTTAGTAAAAAATTTATCTTTAGACTTAATGGTGTCATATTAAACATATTTCCACATTAGTCATGTTATGAAAGAAACAGAACAAAAGGGAAAAAACCATGAGAAAGAAAAAACAAAAAACAAGAAAAGGAAGAACATAGTAAGTTTCCATCTGTGTTCAGATCCATAGTTTTTTCTCTGGATATAGACAGCATTTTCCATCATGAGTCTTTTGAAGTTGTCTTAGACCATTTTGTTGCTCAGAAGAGCTAAGTCTAACAAATGTGTCCATCACAGTGTTGCTGTTACTGTGTACAGTGTTCTCCTAGTTCTGCTCACTTCACTCAGCATCAGTTCACGTAAGTCTTCCCAGGTTTCTCTGAAGTCTGCCTGCTCATCATTTCTTATGGAACAGTGGTATTCCACTACATTCATATACCACAACTCGTCAGCCATTCTCCAGGTGATGAGCTCCCCCTCAATTTCCAGTTCTTTGCCACCACAAAAAGAGTAGCTATATTTTTGTACATGTGAGTCCTTTTCCCTTCTTTATGACAGGATCATGAAATTTCAGGCCGGAAGGCATCTTAGAAGTAAGTCCAACCCTCAGTCATTTTTCACATAAGTAAACTGAGGCACAGAGTATAAGTTGCCAAGAGTCACACATTTAGTGTCTGAGGTGGGATTTGAATCCAGATTTCTGACTTCAAGTTTCATACCCTATTTATTACATCATACTACCTCTCTTGGACATGAACAAGAGTTCCATAGGATAAAAAGGAATGGCTTGGTTGTAATTTGCACCAGGGGAGGGTACCTACACTGGGGAGATCACAAATCCACTGAAATATACTTTCCCAAGGGGCGGCTAGGTAGCAATGAATAAAGCACTGGCCCTGGAGTCAGGAGGACCTGAGTTCAAATATGGCCTCAGGCACTTAACACAAAACTAGCAGTGTGACCTTGGGCAAGTCACTTAACTCCAATTGCCCTGCCTTCCCTCTCCAAAATGCAAAAAAACCCAAAACTTTCCCAAAGCTAATCTTTGCCCCCTACTCTATAACCATTTCTCCTCCCACCCACCCCCGCCCCCCCCATCCCTTACTCCTTTGTTATGTCTCCATCATCTCCAGTCTCTTTCCTAATTCTTTCCCTTTGATCTAAAAAATTCTGCCTCATCTTTAAACAGCCAGAAAATTCCCTTCCCTTGAATGCCTGGATTCTTTTGGCTCCCATCCCTTGCCCCCTTATCCTGTATCTTTCCTGAAATACACAACCGACCCTCAATTTTCTCCCTTCTCTTTACTCCCCTGCAGTCTAGCTCCTGTCCCCAACATTGTCCTGAACCTGTCGCTCCAAATCACAGATGACTGACATGAAGGGCCCCCTCCCAGGACTCAAGTTTAAGGAAGAAAGCCTGCTTTGGCTTGGAGGGAATCTGTTACAATAGGGATAAGAAACAACCTGAGGACAGGCAAAAGGTTGCAAAGGGGTGGGAGCAGAGAGGTTTCTTTTCTCTGTTAAAAGGCTTTAACATCCTCAGAGTCCCCAGGAAACTGATCTGGGGAGGCAGGAGCTTGCTTGGGACAGGCTATGGAAATTCTCATCCCTCTGGACATATCCAGTTAGATACAAGTCATCCAAATGGAGCTATGTGCAAGAGGCCCAGTGCTGCCCCCTCATGGTCCTGTCTGGAAACATAGCCACTTGCATGGGGGGGGGGGGGGGAGGGACCAGGACAAGCTGCCTGTGCTGCCACCTTCTGGTCCCAGAACGCATCACATCATGGAAGCCTCAGCCTAATGGGCTACCATTTTTTGCAGCTATAATTTTCTCACTGCACTTAAGCCTCATCTGTAAGGCAGTGTGATGTGGTGCCAAGTGCACCGGACTGTGAAACCTGTTTCCTCCCCTGTAAAGTGGGGATAATTACTGCCCTACCTGCCTCACAGGAAGCATGAGGACCACCTACACTTTTGAGCCAGCACAGGGCTCTGCACACAGCAGCCACCTAATGGCTAGGAAGGTGCTTTCTAAACCATGAAGGGCTGCTGCTGTTATGCACAGCATGAACCTGGAACATAAAGGGCTTGTGAAAGCAAGCTATGAAAAGGAGGGGGCACCGCCCCACTTTATTTCCTAGTTAATTGTCTGCTGAGACCTCCATCCCTCTCTCCCCCCAGGGGAGGCAGGGTCCCTGAGAAGAACTGGTTTCAATCCTGGGCTCATTCTTCATCCATCTTGCACCTCAACAAATCAGGGCCTTAGGCATCCCGTCAGCAGATCTTCAGCCACCATCAGGGAAGTCAGCTTTGCAGTCGGTCTCAAGGGCAGCATTTCATGATGCCTTCAGTCCGGTCGAGCCCCAGCCACAGTGATAGGAGATCGTAGGGTAGCCAAGGAGATGAGGATGGCTTCCTGGAATAGAAGAGGCCAGAAAGACCTAACTTGACACTACTGAGAGGCAGAACCCCAGCTCCCAGATCTCCAGTACAGGGAACATCCCCTCATCATTCCTACAATACCCTCTTAAAGTACAATAATACGTTCAGGCAATATTATTCTTTTGGGGCATAATGTGGAAGAAAGCATCTTTCTGGAATGTGTCCAGTTTCTACCTAAATAACCTAAATCTGTAAAATGATGGGCTCAGACTAACTCATTTCTAAAGGATCTCCTCATTCTAACATTTAATATTCTATGACTTCATCCTTCCATCCACTGCCAAGAGCACCACCTTCAGATGGGCAAAGGATACCTGGGGAAGTGAGAGGCAATGATAAAAGGAGAAAGGCACCCGTCCCCCCAAGCTGCTGCTACAAGCCTAAATATTCTAGAGGAGCACCAAGAGAGGCAGACTGAAGGCCAACATGCCCAATGGAAAAGGAGGCAAGAGGAATTCTGCAGGGGAAAGGCTTTTCTGGACAGTTCCAGGGATCAGCCCTGGACAGCAGGGGGAAAGGAAGTGGTGTCACAGGAAGGTCACTAAGACTCTTACCTCAGTTCGAATGGTGCGGCTGCCCTGTCCTGGACAGGTGTTGAGATAGAAGTCAAAGAGAACGCTGGGATCTGTGACCTCTAGGTTTGGATCAGCCTCAACACCAGCCTCTAATCCCTGGAGGCCCCCAAACACCACAATGGCGTGGCTTGAAGGAGAGAGAAAAAAAGAGATGAGCAGAGAGTAGGGGAGGGTGAAATCGGGAGCTCAGACAGGGGTGTTCATAACACTTCCAACATTTGTTCAAATCTTATTCAGCCTCCACAGCCCAGCTCACATACCACCTCCTTCAGGAAGCCTCTTTAACCATTTCTTCTCTAAATTTCTAAAACACCATACAAATGACCACAAGCTTCTTTCATGCATGGCTTCTACACTGACAAAGAGAAGCCTCCAGGAGACAATCTCACTGCAGTCCTTGAGTATCTGATGAGCCATCAGGTGGAAAAAAGACCCACTGCTCAGCTTGGGGCTAGAGGACAGAACTAGGAGCCCCTGGTGGAAACTATCATGAGGCCAACTTTGGCTTATAAGGAAAAACATGTCAGAAAGAGGTAGACAGTGGTTGCATTGATCAGAATTCTTAAGTTGTTCAAAGTTGTTTGCCTTTAAAAAACAAAAACATGGGACAGCTAGGTGATGCAGTGGGTAGAGCACTGGCCCTGGAGTCTGGAAGACCAGAGTTCAAATCTGGCATCACACACTTGACAGTTACAAGCTAGCTGTGTGACCTTGGGCAAGTCACTTAACCCCAATTGCCTCACAAAACAAAAACAAAAAACCCAAAAGAAGTAGATAGTGGGTTCTCCATCCCTCACATTGTCCAGACAGACTGGAGGAATGCTTGGCAGGAATACTGCAGAGGATTTCCCTTCAGGCTTCTATCAGACCAGCTGGCCTGTGGGGAACCCCCTAATTGTACAGTCTTGATTTGCAGCCTTCCCATCCCAAATCACTTCATTTCTCCAGATGGGTAATACAGCCTGTCAAAAGCAGAGACTATATGTTCTCTGGCTTATCTCAGAGCTAGGCACACAGCTGTGACAATTGATAACTAATTCGGGTCCTCTTCCTGGGGTAGAGGCCCATGGCTTTGGTGGTGATAGGATGAGGGGATAGAATGGGCATGGAAATAACTCCTACTTTCTGCATTTGGGGTGGAGAAATGGGAGAGGAGGGAACGATGGTGACTTGAGCTCCAGAATATTAGCCAGTTGCCTAGCTCCTCACTATCTTGCTTCTTCTGACCTCTCATTCCCCACCCTCCCCTTGGTGCTTCTGTCTCTGACAGTAGCTCACCTGAAGTTGGGAAACTGGACTGAGGCCAGATCCTCCCCTCGCTCTGAGGTTCCAATAGTCAAGTCATAGCCATCCTTAAAGGGGCCCTCAGCAAACACTGCACCTGGAGAGAAGATTTCAACTTAGCTAAGACTAGAGATACAGCTCAGGAAACCTCTCCTTCCTTCCACTCTGAGAACTCCTAATTCTGAGACGCACTTCCTGGGTACCAAGAAGAAAAAACTTATGACCACTGGATATTAGAGCTGGGAGGGAAGCTAGGTGGCAAAATCAACAGAGCTCTGGGCCTAGAGTCAGGAAGCCCTGAGCATGGCCTACCACAAGTACTTCTTGTGTGCCTCTGGGCAAGTCACTTAACCCTCAGTTTCCTCATCTGTAAAATGAGATGGAGAAGGGAATGGCAAACCACTCCAGTATCTTTGCCAAGAAAACCCAAAAGGATCACAAAGACTTGGACATGACTGAAACAACCAAGCGAGTCCAGGAGTTCTTAGAAGGTTTGCGACCTTTTAAAAAAAACAAACAACTATTTCAATATAATTTGGTTTCCTCTGTAAAAAAACATTATTCTGAGGAGAAATTACCAGTATGCCCAAGGGCTAAGCTCTTAACTCAGGTTAAGAACCCCACACTTGGTCAAAGCCTCTCATTCTACAAAACCAAGGTCAATAGAGGTTAGGTTGACTTGCCCAGATCAAGCAGCTTGTAAACAACCAAATTCAGACTCTAACCCAGGTCTTTTGACTCCAATCCAGTGTTCCTTCTACTATACAAAGAAAGGCCTCGAAAATCTTTCAGTTCCCCCTCCCTGCCCCCAATTTTACAAATGGTGAAACAGAAACCCAAAGCTTGGACATAATTTGTCTGAAGTGACAAAAAGATAAGGGGCATAGCCTGGACTAGATTTGGAAAAAACCCAGTCCTTTGCTCTTTCAGGCACATTGGCCAATGCTCCACTAAGGGCAGGAGGATCAAGTACTCACTGAGACAGGAGGCCAGGCGGACACTGTAGCCCCAGTAGAGACCAGCATGTGTTCGGGGCTCCTGGCTTGATACAACTCGTCCCTTGAGGCTCTTGCTCTCTGAAAGGGAAAAAGGAAGGAGACTGAAACCTCTCCCCCTGTAAACCCTGGGCCCCCTTCAAGCCCAATCCTAAGAAGGGCTTCCAGCCAGAGTCAATTTTTTTCAATAAACATTTCCTAAGTGCTTCCTCTATCCAGAGGGCTGCGCTAGCCACTGAAGAAGATATAAAAATGTAGCAAAGGCACAGTCTTAGTGTTCATGGGGCACAATCCAACAATCAGTGACTAAATGCCCATGATGTATCAACTCAAAAATGAAAATTTCCTTAAGGAGCTTATAGTTTAATAGGGAGAAGCCAGGATGTATGGCACGTAGATGAAATATGACAGAAGCAAAGGAGACCCAGACAAATTGTACAGAGACAATCTGAGGAAGAAAGTCTTGCTTTCAGGACTCCTCAAGGTCCTTAGGTCAGCCTCTCACCTGAGCCTTAGGAGAGGGGCTGGGGTGGGGGGAGCAGGATACCTGGGATCTGCTGCTGGTCCAACCTCACAGTGACTCTTAGACCAGGTTCCAGGTTCTTGTCTATCTGCACCTCCTGTAGAAGGAAGAGAGTGTGTCTGGGCCTGAGCAAGGAATCTCCCCTTCCCACCCTGAGAGAAGACCTGGGAAATTAGGTATGTCTACTGGAGTTAGAAGCATCCATTAAGCTCCTACTATATGCAAGGCATTGTGCTGAGCCAGTGAAGGCCACCATCCTCCAGGCCTGAGGGGCCCTGGGCAGGGTACCTTTTTCATGCCACAGTTGACGAAGGAACCTCGTCCAGGCCGAGTAGGCCTGTCTAACACAATCCCTTCCCGGTACTCCAAAACCTCCTCCTGTCGAACGTGGTGAGGACTGTCTAGGGGATTCAGCAGCCCTGAGGAAGAGGGAGAAGTGAACCGAGGGTGGCCACAGGATACAAGAAGCTCCAGAGTGTGGGGGGGGGGGGGGTGTGGAGGAAAGGGTCTAGGCTGGGCAGTCAGGAGATTTGCTTGGTCACTTTTGAGCTATGTGACTGGGGAAAAAGTCAGGGAATGCCACAGCTAGAAAACACTCTGAAGACCAAGTGGTCAAATGTGCACATTTTAACCAAGGAGGAAACTGAGGCTCACCATGGGAGGACAGTGAATGAAGATGGCATCTGCTCTCCATGACTTTGAGTGAACATTCCCAACCTCCCTTAGTAAACCCACCCAACACTCATCACCTGGATCCTGAGAGAGCACTATCTCACATTTCACATGAAGCTTTAAGGTTTGCACTTTCTCACAAGCCTGTGAAAATACTGCAGAGCATTACTGCCTTCCCTTTACAGATGAGCAAACGGAGGCTCCGAGAGCTGAAGGGGATTTATGCAGGGTTACCCAGGGAGCTGGGGTGGGAGCGGGGCAGAACAGGAGATCAGGTCTTTGGGATAATTCCAGGATAACTATTCTTTCAGACACAGCTACAAGGATGGGGGTGGGGCGAGATTAAGAGCAGGAGTGATAACACCGAAGATACGAGAACAGCCAAGTTCTTACCTGCAAACTGCAGATCCTGGTGTTTGGGGAAGAAGGCTTTCCTCAGGTACCTAGGACAGTTGTCCTCAGTGAATTCCCAGAGGAGAATTTCCCCTCCAGTCTAGTGCTGAGCACTAGTCCCTCCTCCTGGCCTTGTTCTCCAATCTTCCCTTCCCCCCTTTCATTCTGGGCTTGGGAACCAGGGACCTTCCCCCATCCCCAGAAAGAGGCAGGGTTGGGGGGGGGGGGGCCGGTGATTCTCAGAGGAGAGGCTTCCACTTGTTCCCCTCCTGCTTCCTCTTCCCCCTCTCCCCAGAACAAATTTCTTCTTACTGTGGGCACTCCAAGTACTGGAGAATTCGAGCCAGCTGCACCGAGGCCTGTCCTTTTTTCCCAATGCCAACAAATTCCCCCTCAACGCTCCTGGAAAGGGATGAAGGGTTAACTGTCTCAGAAGCTCAGCTCCTCCTAATGCTTCTGAAGCAGCTGGCCCCATAAGCAGGAGGAAAAGCTCGATCTCCTGCCTCCTCTATCCAATAAATGGGCCTCAGCTCCCCTTTCATTTGACTGGAATGTTCTGGGATTCTGGGCCCTGACCTCCACAGGGTCATCTGTATGTGCTGAGTAGACAGAGACCCTATTCTCCCACCCTTCTCTCAACACTGCCCCCTCCCCCTGGCCCAGGTAGCCACTTACTTGACGTCTTCGCCCTCTTCATCAAACACCACAATCTCATCCACACAGAAGATGGCACAGGCCCGGGCAATCTGGCCAGCCAGATAGGTTCGAAGCTCCAGAGATTGGGCATTGTTGAGGATGGAGCCAGGGAGGGCCACACTCAGGGTGTATGATCGCCCTGGAGGAGCCAAAGGGGGGACATGACATTCCATGATTTACACAGTGAACCTTCCTAAACTGGGCCTAAAAACCAGATCTCCTGAAACCTCACCTCCAAGCTTTCCCTGACACCCCTTTTTTTCCCTCATGCAGCCTGCAGGACTGCATGCACTGGGGCTGCTTTCTAACCATTCCAGACTCTCCTCCAAATCTCTTTCTGAGGGTCCTGTTCACAATTTACTATGCCACTGGAAAGGTGTTAATTACTGAAAATATCTCCAAGGACATTTTTAAGCAAAGTTTCTTAATGTAGTCGCTCTAGAAATCCCAGTTCTAATGCTGGCTCTACTAACTTGCTGTGTGGCCTAGGTGAACCATTTTACCCTACATTGGCCTTGGTTTCCTCTCCTGTAAAATGCAGGGATTGGCCTAGTTTCTCACATCCCTCTCCCATCCTGAAAAGCTATGCTTTTATGGTTTTCTTTTTTTTAATATTTTTTTTTTAAAGCAATTGGGGTTAAGTAACTTAATCAAGGTTACATGCTAGTCATTTCTGTGTGGGTGCTAAGTCTGAGGCCGGAACAGATCCCAGGTCCTCCAGACTCAGGGCTGGCACTCTTACTGTACCACCTAGAGGCCCCGCTTTTACGGTTTTCTAATGGCAAAATGTGACACGTGGTGACCAGTGAGTACAAGAGGGGCCATGGTGGGTTTGTGACCACGTGGGGAAGATGCTTAGCCCCTCAAATCACACTCAGATATAACCCCTGAACAGCCCTGTCCACATCCCCAAAAGCAGACACCAGCTGCCCTAGGCCTAGTGAAAACAAAAAGTCAAGGGAACTGGAGAAAGGCCCCTGGGAGGTACCGTTTGTTTGCTTTTGTGTTTCCTCAGCCTCTTCTCTCTGCTTCTCTGCCTCTTCCTGAGCTCGATGCTTCTCTAACTTCTTTATCATCTTCAGCTCCCTCCATTTCTTCTTCTCTTCTTTCCCTGGAAAGAAGATCTTCAAATGGGGCACAGGGATGATTGAACAGGTTTGGGGTAGGGACAGAGTCAGCACTGGCCTGAAGGCAGCATTTCTGAAAGCAGGGGGCCATGGGAAAATACTGAGGGAAATACAGAAAATGGAACGAGTTCCAAATGATATAAGTTGTGTGGAATACAAAAACTCACATTTAGATAGTGCTTTATAGTTTGCTTTCTTTGAGATGGAAGGCTTAAGCATAATTATCTCTGTTTTACAGGTGAGAAAACTGAGTCTGAAAGATTCAGTGACTTTTCCATGATCATATAGCTAGTGTATGTTTGAGTAAAGATTCAAACTCAAATCTGGAAACTCCCCTGTCCAGTAGTTTTCCCAATATATCATGTTGCCTATCAAAGATTTAAAATGCTGGCAGAATGTAAAAGAATCAAGGATACATAAAAATAACTGAAACCTTTAGCACTTTTTAAAAACAAACCCCAAATGGTTTTGTTAATAAACCTAACATATGAAGCCTGGATGAAATTCCCTAAACAAATATGGATGCCTTATCTAACACTTAGGTTTTCTGAAATTATGAAATAAAAATCTAAATTTTTCATGAATTTTCATAAATATTCAGTTACTTAATCCATCTCATAGAAGACATCAGGTATTCTGTGAATTTAAGTTAGTCTGGCCCCATTCCCACTATTTCTTCCCTCCCCATTCTTTTCTTCCTGGGCTTTAAGAATTATTGTTACACAGATATTTTAGATGGCTACTGTCCTATAGGCATTAAAGATGGCCATCTTCCTGTGGCCATACTCTGGTACTGCAACCTCTTCCTCAGTCTCTGGCCCTGGGACCCTGGGCTTCTAGTTGATGAGCATTTGATCATAAGCTGCCTAGATCCAGCCCTAGTATGTTCAACAGGGCCTAATTCCAGGCTATCTTCCAGCACAACCTTGCCCATCTTCCTATGCCAACACTGAAATCAGTACTCTAATCTACACTGCCAAAGCAGTCCTCCCTGCTCACCACCCCCATCAATGTAGTCTTACCAAATTAGAATGAAGCTTCTTGAGGGCAGGGATTATCTTGCTTACATGTATTTATATACCCGTGATTCCCATACTGCCTGGCACAGTTTGAGCTCTTAGTAAATGTTTTTCCACTCCATCTATTGCAGAAGAGGTGGGATATAGGTGTGGTATATTGTCAGACTTGGTTATGTCTGTTAGTTTTGCTGACTGCTTTCTTTCTTTGTTACAAAGGATGGCTCTTAGGGGAAGGAAGGGAAGGGAAAAGGGAACTATATGGTAATGGAAAACCAAAAGGTAGTAATAAAATTAAAAATTTTTAAAGGGATGTTAAATACCACCAAAAGGTCAGCTGCACAGAAGCAGTGTGGTACAGCGCCAAGAACACTGCAGCATGCTCTGAAACTTCAGTGGGGTCATTCACCCTGCTTGAACCTCAGTTTTCTCCTCTGTAAAATGAGGCTCTAAGACTATAATGTCTTTGAGGTTTTACCAGCAATTAAGTTCTAGTATTCTACAGGACTCCAAAAGGGAAATGAGAGCGACGCTATGCTGAGAAACTAAAAACAAAAACCAGCCACCCTAAATTATTCCTGCCTCGGGGTCCTTACTCTCTTTCTTCAATTTCCTCCACTCGATTTTTCGTACTTCTCCCTGGAAGAGAAGCAGATCAAAGGCTGAGCCTGTTGGCCATTCACCCCTCCACTCTGGCAGAAGCGGAGCCTGGATGCTGGCCGGACCGAGCCTGGCCATGCCCTGCACTGCCCCGACCCCCTTCCCTCAATCGCCCCCCGAACCCTGGCAGCTCCAGGCCGCCACGGGAAGGCCACACGTGGGGTCCCGGGGCCATCTACAGTCCCCTAAAGAGCAGGCCTGCTAGAAGACCCTCCATAGTGCGATCAGTCTCCCACGGACAGTGCGTCCCCGGGCCATGCGGCCCCGAGAAACCCAGGATCGCGCCAGCCCCAGCAACTCACCTGGGCCCTGGCCCGCTTCTCCACGAGCGCCGCCATCTTCCACGCGTAACCTCCGTAGCCCCGCCCCCAGCCAATCGACGGGGAACCTTGGAGACCACACCTCTTCCTCATTCAGTTGTCCAATCAGGGAGCTCGAGGTAAGTGAGGGCGGAGGGAGGGGAGGCTCCGGATCGGAGGAGCACGTGTCTCGAAGGCCTACGCTCAGCTGCTGTGGTTCAGCTGCTCCGAGCTGCCCCGCTTGAGGCCTAGGCTCTGCTCGCGCTCCCAGCCCAAGCCATTCCCTGCCCCCCCCAGTCTGCCTTGCGGAGTAACTGTCCTGTGTATCTGTGTGCGGGGTGAGAATTAAATCCCACCTTCCAGATGTTTTTCATTTCTTCCTCTTTCCAGCTCCGTGGAGCTAGACCTTGGATTGTCATACCCTTTCACAGGTGACGCAGCAGAAGCAACTTGTTCAAGGTGAA
The DNA here is from genome assembly GCA_011680675.1 of Gymnobelideus leadbeateri. Classification (NCBI taxonomy): domain Eukaryota; kingdom Metazoa; phylum Chordata; class Mammalia; order Diprotodontia; family Petauridae; genus Gymnobelideus; species Gymnobelideus leadbeateri. Next base: position 175,313 of record WOXC01011984.1, read on the forward strand.
TTTAGAGGTTGAGCCTTGACTAGAAGCCAGGCCTTAATGACTCACAGCCTACCCTGGCTCGAGCAGTGCGGGAGACTTTGCACTGTGTAAAAGCGTTCTCCTAGATTTCCTGCCAGGCTGCCTTCTAGTGAGGTCAGTGATGTCGTGACTATGAGCTCCTGATGTCCTCCAGCCCAGCAGAATGAAAGCTTGGAGATCTGGGATCAGGCTAATTCTAGCAAGTTTTGACAGATTCTGGCGTGTCAAAGCCCAGCCACTGTTTTCCAGGCCCACCTGCCTCAAGTAAGTCTCATCCATCACCCTTGGGTCACCCACCAGGTGCCAGTGTGCAGGTATAGCAGTTATTAAGACAGACTGCTAAAGTCTGAAGAAGGTTGCATTCTGTTGTAGCAGCAAGCACCCCAACATCCCCAGGGTGGCTGCCAACACAGGTTCTTAGATCTGCTTTTGTAAAGGAAAGCAACTCAAAATCAGTTAACAAACTCACTTTAATCAATCAAACATATATTACCTAGTTCAAGGGGGAAAAGATCATCACCCTGAACTTCAGAGTATACAGACAGGCTTCCAAACTGTCCAACCATTATCAATACCAAAATCACAGTTACCAGAGAGGGAAGCATCAACAATCTGGGTTTTCAGTGGGGCTCTCAACGGCTCCCCAGAGTCTCATCTGGTCAAATCACACATCACTTCTCAAAGTGAACCTCAAAGCAAAGCCTCCCATCAGGGTTTATATAGCCTCCTGGCGTAGAGAATGTAACAACCTTTTTGACCCACTGCCCAATCACAAAGTATCAAGGTGTGGGCTTTCCTGAAAAACAAGCCTCCCACCACAGGCTCCAGGTGCACTTAACCTAGGGACAGGGAAGATCTTTAAATTTGCATTTCCATTACATCTTCATGAGTACAGATGAAGCCATGAGTCTTTCAAGTATATACAGTATAAGAACTATGCTGTTTTACTGGTGGTCAATCTTTTTAGATACAGTAAGAGAGGCAGGCTACTTACTAAGGGGTTGAAATCAACCAGGACTGAGGAGAGTGCCCAGACCAATGATCCTTTTTCTTCGCTGTCTTCTGGTCCAGGCTACCTGTAGAACATTTATGAGTGTTTATATGGCGCTTTCCATTTTCTTTCTTTTTTTTGTCTTTATTAATTTGTTTGTTTACTTTGAGTTTACAAGATTCAGTTCCCTATTTCTTTGAGTTTCAAATTTTCTCCTGCTCCCTTCCCTCCCCCCCACCCCATAGCGGCATACAATCAAGTATAGGACCTGCAAATAGTTTCACATTGGACATTATGTTATAAAGAAGGATTGTATTGGATGGAATGAACAATGGGAAAGAGGAAACAAAATCAAACAAGAAAAAGAAAGAGAGCAGGTAATTTGCTTCAGTCTGCATTCAAACTCTGTTCTTTCTAGTTTTTCTCTGAAGGTAGACATCTCTCTCCATTATGAGTCTTTTGGGGTTTACTTATAGCCCTGCATTTCTGAGAAGAGTCCAGTCTATCAAAGTTGGTCATCACACATACGTTGTATCTATAATTGTGTACAAATTTTTCCTGGTTCTGCTCTTCTCACTCAGCATCAGTTTGTAGAAGCCTCTCCAGGTAAATATGAAGTCCATCTGCTCTTCGTTTCTTATGACACAATAGTATTCCATTACATTCATATACCACAACTTGTTTAGCCATTCCCCAATTGATGGGCATCCCCCTAGTTTCCAATTCTTTGCCACCACAAAAAGAGCTGCTATAAATATTTTTGTACATATGGGTCTTTCTCCCTCTTCTATGATCTCTTTGGGATACAACCCTAGAAATGGTATTGCTGGATCAAAGGATATGAAATTACTTAGAGCCCTTTGGGCATAGTTCCAGGTTGTTCTCCAGAATGGTTGGATCAGTTCACAACTCCACCAGTAATGTATTAGTGTTCCAATGTTTCCACATCCTCTCTAGCATTTATCATTTTCCTGTTTTGTCATCTTAGCCAATCTGACCAGTGAGATGTGGTACCTCAGAGTTGTTTTGATTTGCATTTCTCTAATCAATAGTGATGTAGAGCATTTTTTCATATGCTTATAGATATCTTTAATTTCTTCCTCTGAGAACTGCCTGTTCATATCCTTTGACCATTTATCAGTTGGGGACTGACTTGTATTCTCAAAGATTTGGCTCAATTCTCTGTGTTTTAGAAATGAGGCCTTTATCAGAGACATTGGTTGTAAAAATTCTTTCCCAATTTCCCACTTCCCTCTTAATCTTGGTTGCATTGGCTTTGTTTGTACAGAAGCTTTTCAATTTCATGTAATTAAAGTTATCTATTTTGCATTTTATAATGCTCTCTAATTCTTGTTTGGTCATGAAGTCTTCCCCTCTCCATAAATCTGACAGGTAAACTATTCCTTGCTTTCCCAGATTGCTTACACTATTGTCCTTTATACCTAGATCATGCACCCATTTAGACTTAATTTTGGTGTAGAGTATTAGATAATGGTCTATGCCCTATTTCTGCCATACTATATTCCAATTTTTCCAGCAGTTTTTGTCAAATAGTGAGTTCTTATCGTTTATCAAAGTTTATTGACTGCTGAGTCTTGTGTATCCAATCTATTGCACTGATCCACTGCTCTATTCCTCAGCCAATACCAAGTAGTTCTGATGACTGCTGCTTTATAATACAGATTAAAATCTGGTATAACTAGTCCACCTTCCCTAGCATTTTTCATTAATTCCCTTGATATTCTGGACCTTTTGTTCTTCCAAATGAATTTTGTTACTATTTTTTCTAGTTCTATGAAGTAATTTTTTAAATAAATTGATTGGTATGGCACTAAATATGTAATTTAATTTAGGTAAATTAAAATTGTCAATTTTAAAATTGTCAAAATTGTCAAAAAATAAAAATTGTCATTTTTATTATATTAGCTTGACCCAGCCATGAGCAATTGATGGTTTTCCAGTTAGTTAGATCTGACTTCATTTGTGTGAAAAGTGTTTTGTAGTTGTGTTCATATAGGCTTTGTTTTGGCAGGTAGATTCCCAAATATTTTATAATGTCTACAGTAACTTTAAATGAGATTTCTCTTTCTATCTCTTCTGTTGGATTTCATTAGAAATATACAGGAATGCTGAGGATTTATGTGGGTTAATTTTATATCCTGCAAGTTTGCCAAATTTATTTATTGTCTCAAAGAGATTTTACTTGGTTCTTTAGGATTCTCTAAGCATATCATCATATCATCCGCAAAGAGTAACTTATTCTCTTCTTTGCCTAATTTGATTTCTTTTTCTTCTCTAATTGCTACTGCTAACATTTTTTTTTTAAAGCAATTGGGGTTAAGTAACTTGCTCAAGGTTACACGGCTAGTCATTATTTATTCGTGGGTGCTCATTTTCTGAGGCCGGATCTGATCTCGGGTCATCCCAACTCCGAGGCCGGCACTGTTACTCACTGCGACACCTAGCCGCCCCTTTAGGGCAATTGGGGTTAAGTAACTTGCCCAAGGTCACACGGCTAGGTTTTTGTTTGTGTGGATTAGGTGTCGGAGGCCGGCTCCGAACTCAGGTCCTTCTGATTCCAGGGCCGGCGCTCTATTCACTGCGCCACCTAGCCGCCCCTACTGCTAACATTTCTAATACCAAATTAAATAAGAGGGATGATAGTGGACACCTTTGTTTCACCCCTGATCTTATTGGAAATGCTTCTAGCTTATCCCCATTAAATATAATACTTGCTGATGGCTTTAAATATATGCTACTTATTATTTTAAGGAAGGCTCCATATATTCCTGTACTTTCTAGTGTTTTTAATAGGAATGAATGTTGTACTTTTTCAAAAGCCTTTTCTGTATCTATTGAAATAATCATGTGGTTTCTGCTAGTTTTATTGTTGATATGATCAATTATATTGATGGTTTTCCTAATATTAAACCATCCTTGCATTCCTGGAATAAATCCAACCTGAAATAAATCCCACTGTATTATTCTTGTGATGATTTGCTGTAGTCTTTTTGCTAATATTTTATTTAACATTTTTGCATCTATATTCATTCGGGAAATTGGTCTATAATTTTCTTTTTCCATTTTGTCTCTTACTGATTTAGGTAACAGTACTATGTTTGTGTCATAAAAAGAATTTGGTAGGACTTCTTCTTCACTAATTTTCCCCAAATAGTTTGTAGAGTATTGGAATCAATTGTTCTTTAAATGTTTGATAGAAGTTGCTAGTAAATCCGTCTGGCCCTGGAGTTTTTTTCCTAGGGAGTTCACTGATGGCTTGTTCAATTTCTTTTTTATAGGATGGTGTTATTTAAGTAATTTACTTCCTCTTCAGTTAATCTGGGCATCTTATATTTTTGTAAATATTCATCCATTTCACTAAGATTGTCAAATTTATGTGCATATAATTTGGCAAAATAATTCCTAATTATTGTTTTATTATTGTTTTAATTTCCTCTTCATTGGAGGTAGAGTCACCCTTTTCATTTTTGATACTCATAATTTGTTTTTTTTCTTTTTTTATTATATTGGCTAAGGGTCTATCAATTTTATTTGTTTTTTTTTTATAAAACCAGATCTTATTTTTATTTATTAATTCAACAGTTTTCTTAATTTCAATTTTATTAATCTCTTCTTTGGTTTTCATTATTTCTAATTTAGTATTTAGTGGATTATTAATTTGTTCTTTTTCTAGCTTTTTCAATTGCATGTCCAATTCATTGACCTCCCTTTTCTCTAATTTATTTTTTTTTTTTTTTGAGGGCAGTTGGGGTTAAGTAACTTGCCCAAGGTTACACGGCTAGGTTTTTTGTTTGTGTGTGTTAAGCATCTGAGGCTGGATCCGAACTCAGGTCCTTCTGACTCCAGGGTCAGTGCTCTCCTCACTGTGCCCCTTCTCTAATTTATTCTTGTATGCACTCAGGGATATAAAACTTTCCCTAAGAACTGCCTTTGCTGCATCCCACAAATTTTGGTATGTTGTCTTATTATTGTCATTCTCTTGAATGAAGTTACTGATTGTTTCTGTGATTTCTTGTTTGACCCACTTATTCCTTAGGATTAAATTGCTTAGTTTCCAATTAGTTTTTAATCTGTTTTTCTATGGCCCTTTATTGCATGTGATTTTTATTGCATCATGATCCGAGAATGATGCATTTAATATTTCTGCCTTTCTGCACTGAATTGTAAGGTTTTTATGTCCTAGTACATGGTTGATTTTTGTGCATGTGCCTTGTACTGCTGAGAAGAAGGCATATTCCTTTTTATCCCCATTCAGTTTTCTCCAGAGATCTATCATATATACCCTCTCTAAAAAATTCTATTCACCTCCTTAACTTCTTTCTTGTTTGAGGTAGGATTTATCAAGTTCAGAGAGGGGGAGATTAAGGTCCCCCACTAGTATAGTTTTGCTATCTATTTCTTCCTCTAATTCCTTTACCTTCTTCTCTAAGAATTTGGATGCTATACCACTTGGTGTGTATGTATATATGTTAAGTAATGATATTGCTTCATTCTTGATGATGCCTTTTAGCAGGATATAGTTTCCTTCCTTATCTCTTTTGTTTGCTTTGTTTTGGGGGGAAGGGCCGTTGAGGTTAAGTGACTTGCCCAAGGTCACACGGCTATTTTTTGTGTTGTGTCTGAGGCCGGATCTGAACCCAGGTCCTCCTGACTCCAGGGCCGGTGTTCTATTCACTGCGCCACCTAGCTACCTCTTATCTCTTTTAATTAGATCAATTTTTGCTTTTGCTTTATCTGAGATAAGGATTGCTACGCCTGCTTTTTTTACTTTAGCTGAGGCATGATATATTTTACTCCAGCCTTTTACCTTTACCCTGTGTGTATCCCTCTGTTTCAGATGTGTTTCTTGTAAACAGCATATTGTAGGATTGTGGTTTTTAATCCATTCCCCTATCCACCTCTGTTTTACAGGAGAGTTCATCCCATTCAAGTTCACACTTATGGTTATGATTACTATCTGTCTCTTTCCCTCCAACCTATTCCCTCCCCTGTTTATGCTTATATTTATCTCCCTTTCTCCCTTCCCCTCCTTAAGAGTTTTCCTTTTGACCACTACCTCCCTCAGTATTCCCTTATCATCCCCTCTCCCCTTTCTTCCCCTTCCCTCTTACTTCTTCCCTTCCTTCTAACCACGACCCCTTTCTTAGCCATTCCCCCCTCCTACTGCCTGTAGGGTATTTCTAGTGATAGGAACAAATCTCATGCTAAGCTCCTCTCCCTCCCCTCTTTCCTTCTATTATGATAAGTCTTGTGTCTCTTCTCAATAGAGTCCTATGCTTAAATGGTTGTGTTTTTCCCTCCCTGCACCAGAACCAATGAGGGAAAAGCTTATATAATGCTCCTCGCCCTCTCTTCTTTCCTTCTACTGTATTGCTTTTATACCTCTTTGTGTGGCATAATTTACCCTGTTCTGCTTCATTCTTCCCTCTTTTTCCATTGCAGTCCCTTTGTAGCCCTTACTAAGGTTTTTTTTTAATCGTCATTTTGTGTAATTTATACCCATACCCTCTACTTGTCTATAAACAGTTTGCTCTTATTAAATAACAGGGTGTGTGTGTGTGTGTGTGTGTGTGTTTTCCTTGTTTACCTTCCTATGTTTCTCTTGTGTCTCATAATTGGAGGTTGAATTTTCCATTGAGCTCTGGCTTTCTCATCAGGAAGGTCTGGAAATCTATTATATTGTTGAATGACCATCTCCTTGCCTGGAAGAATATATTCAGTTTCACTGGGTAGGTGATCCTTGGTTGTAACTCTAGCTCTTTTGCCTTGTGAAAAATTGTATTCCACTTCCTCTGATCTTTCAGTGTAGAGGCTGCCAAATCCTGTGCGATCCTCACTGTGGTTCCACAATATTTGAATTGTTTCTTTCTTGCTGCTTGTAGTATTTTCTCCTTTTCCTGGTAGTTCTGGAGTTTGGCCCCAACATTTCCACAAGACACTCCATCTCTTGGCTCAAGGAATTCTCTCTGGCTATCTCCCAAACTCTTCCACTCCCACTTCCACTAACCTTCCTGGTTTCCTTTAAGCCCCTACTAAAATCCCACCTTCTCCAGGAAGCCTACCCTAACCCCTCTTAACTGTAGTGCCTTCTCTCCTTCTTTCCTATTTATCCTATATGTAGCTTTCTTTGTATATACAGGGCATCCCTAAAGTCCGGACACACTGGAAATGTCATTAACTATGCATATTTTCAAGACATGAAATGAAATGAAATTTTTAACATTTTATTTAATTAGCATAAAATTTTATTTGAAGATTTTAAAAGTCATTCAAAATATTTCTTTTGTTTATTGTAGTACACTGCATACTTAGTATTAAAATGTCATTTTAGTTTGGCTGGTTTCATGTTTCTGCAACCAGAACTTCCTTACAGATTAAGCAAAGAGGATTTTCCATACCATCATCATTATTAGAAGTAAATCCATATTGCAAAAAAGATTTGACCAATTTTCTGTTTCTTGTCAATTTAGGTGTACTACAAGCTGCTAGTGAAGACTCTGCTGTATTGTCATTAGTACTTTTACCTCTTCTGTCTAAATTTAGCTACTTATTCATAACTGAAAGACATTTTTGTCCTAAAATATAAATATTGTGAATAATTTCTCAAATAAATACTAGTTTTAGTTTATGAAATTACATTTGTTTGTGCTTAATTTAAAAATTGATATTCATATCTACATACATATACAGCCAGCAGTGATAGTGGAGAAATATTATTACAGGGCTTTTGTCTATTTTTGCTGTAATTAAACACTTATGTTTCTGTAAAAGAAGGAGATAGCAATTTTAAAAATAAAACATTCTAACACAATACAATCTAAAGATATACTAATCTGATACTTATATGTTGAAGAATGATGGTAGGAAAATATTAAGTCTTTATTTTTCATAATTAAACATGTTTCCATAAGAGAAAAAACTTTGTATGTACAGTAAAAATAGGCCTCAATGAATACAAATACTCTTGACTTAGAAAACCACATATTAATATTATCTATGTTTGGGGTGGCTAGGTAGCACAGTAAATAGAGCACTGGTCCTGTAGTCAAATCCAGCCGCAGATGCTTAATACTTACTAGCTGTGTGACCTTAGGCAAGTCATTTAACCCCAATTGTCCTGCCTTCCCCCCTCCAAAAAGCAACAACAAACAAAAAAACCACAAAAAATTATCTATGTTTTATTGTGTTTTTATTTTGTTAAATATTTTCCAATTACATTTTAATCTCATTGATAGGGGAGGGGCACTTGATAGTGTTTTGGATTTCATATAGTGGCTAGATGGCCCAGTCGTAGATAGCGTGCTGGACCTGGATCAGGAAGACCTGAGTTCATATCTTGCCTCAGACACAAGCTGTGTGACCCTAAGCAAGTCACTTAACCTCAGTTTCCTCATTTGTAAAATGGGTATGAATTAATAGCACATGCTTCCCAGAATGGTTGTGAGCATCAAATGAGAACTTGTTAAGTGCTTAGGACAGTGCCTAGTACATAGTAGGTACTCTAGACACACTAGCTCTATATAGCCTGTGGGGTATGTGTTTGATATCTCTGGATTAGGAGAACAGAATGAGAAAGTCATCCCACCTCAGAGAAAGCCATCCTGGTATATTTTGCTTTTGTTATACATATTTGTTACAAGAGTCTATGATGTTGTTGTTAAAGGAAAGAAACCCATTCTCTTTTACAAGTCTGCCACTTGGTGTCATCTGTGTCTTGGAGCAGAGAGAGGTTAAGTGATTTACCAGTAAGTGTCAGAGGTAAGATTTTAACCTGGCTTTGAGGCCTGCTTTCTTCAAATACCTCGCAACAGAGGGTGAAAGAACATTAATTAAAAAGTTTTTAAAATGCACTGAAGAAAACAAAAAGTATGGAAGGGGACATAGCAATTTTCCCCAATCTCGTTGAGCTTAATATAGATGCTTCTTTAAAAACAAAACAAAACAAACACCAGCTTATATAAACTTCACAGTTTCTTAGACAATCTGCTTTCCTGTTCTTTGTATATTGAAATGTTTGTATTTGATGATGATTAAGTTCACAATATAAAACATTTTTTAAAAAAAAGTCCCTCTCTGAGGGATCATTTAAGTTAGGGGTTGCAGGATTACAGATTTAGAGCTGGAAGAGATAGAGGAGGGCATCTGGCAATCTCCAACTGGGACCTAACAGTTAAGTGACTTGCCTAGCATCACAAAAATAAAAATAACAACGATAATAGTAATTAACATTTATATAGCCCTTCCTGTGTGCTTACAGTTATTATCTTCTTTATCCTCACAACCACACTGGCAGGTAAGTTCTATTATTATCCCCATTTTTATTCCCTCATCCCTAGATGAGGAAACAGAGGCAAAGAGTGGTTAAGTAACTTGCCCACAGTCACACAAGTAAAAAGTGGCAGAACTACTTAAACCCACCACCTCAGTTCTTTTAAAAATATTTTAGGGGCAGCTAGGTGGCACAGTGAATAGAGCACCGGCCCTGGAGTCATGAGGACCTGAGTTAAAATCCGGCCTCAAACACATAACACAAAAACTAGCTGTGTGACCTTGGGCAAGTCACTTAACCCTAATTGCCCTACCTCTCCCCCTCCAAAAAGCAAATATCTACATATTTATTTATTAATCTGTCACTACTGCTACCCCAACCCTCCATCCCACATTGAGCAAAATAACAAAACAAAAAACAAAGCCCTCAGTATATAGTTGCATGAAACAAATTTCCACATTTGAAAATGTCTGGGGGCACCTAGGTGGCTCAGTGAATAGAGCACTGGCCCTGGACCCAGAAGGACCTGAATTCAAATTGGGCCTCATACACTTGACACTTAACTAGCTGTGTGACCTTGGGCAAGTCATTTAACCCCAATTGCCTTGCCTTGTCCCCTTAAAAAAAAGAAAGGAAGGAAGAAAGAAAATGTCTGGAAATGTATGTGTGTACATTTTAAGTTCATCACCTCTCTGTCAGAAGGAAAGTGGCGTGTTTCATCTTCATTCTTTTGGATTCATGGTTTTCACTGCATTAATCAGAGTTCTTGCAGTCTTTCAAAATTGTTTTTCTTTCATACAATTGTTATCGTTATATAAATTATTCTCTTAAGTTTTGCTCATTCTGCTCTACTTCAGTTCATAGAGGCCTTCCCAGTTTCCTCTAAAATGATTCATTTCATCATTTCTTATGGCACAGTAACATTGTTTTATGTTCGTTTACTACAATTTATTTAGCCATTCCCCAGTAGGATGACAGTCTCATTAGTTGTTAACTTTTGGCTGCTACAGAAACCTTTGTACTTATAGATGCCTTTCCTCCTTTTCTCAATTTCTTTAGAGGTATAGGCCTAGTATTGATATAGCTGGGTCAAAGGTTATGGACATTTTAGTAACTTTTTGGTCATAGATCTAAATTGCTTTGAACAATGGTTGGATCAATCAATTCATAGCTCTACCAACTGTGCATTACAAGTGTACCTGTCTTTCCACAGACCCTCCAACATTTGTTATTTCCCTTGTTTGTCATCTTTGTCATTCTGATGGGTATGAGGTAGAACCCCAAAGCTGCTATCATTTGCATTCCACTAATTATTAGTGGTTTAGAGCATTTCTTCATTATTGTTGCTAACCTGCCTTTGAAAACTGCCTGTTCGCTCTTTCCCTGTCACCGCTGAGTCGAGCGGGAGGCGGAGGCTCCCGGGTGTTTTCAAGATTGAGCTTCACCCGTGATCCGCTGCCATGGCCAAGGAAGGCATTGCTGCTGTAATGGACGTTAACACTGCTCTACAAGAAGTGCTGAAGACCGCACTCATCCATGATGGCCTAGCTCGTGGAATTCGTGAAGCTGCCAAAGCCTTGGACAAACAGCAAGCCCATCTTTGTGTACTTGCTTCCAACTGTGATGAACCTATGTATGTAAAGTTGGTTGAGGCCTCATGTGCTGAGCATCAAATCAACTTGATCAAGGTTGATGACAACAAGAAGCTGGGTGAAAGGGTAGGCCTCTGTAAAATTGACAGAGAGGGAAAGCCCCATAAAGTTGTTGGCTGCAGATGCGTTGTTGTTAAGGACTATGGCAAGGAATCTCAGGCCAAAGATGTCATCCAAGAATATTTTTTTTGCTTTTTTTTTGGAAGGCAATTGGGGTTAAGTAACTTGCCCAAGGCTACACGGCTAGGTATTTATTTGTGCGTTAAGTGTCTGAGGCCGGATCAGAACTCAGGTCCTTCTGACTCCAGGGCAGATGCTCTACTCACTGCGCCACCTAGCCTCCCCGAAGAATATTTTAAATGCAAGAAATGAAAAAATAAAGCCTTGGTCTGATTTGGAAAAAAAAAGAAAACTGCCTGTTCATACCCTCTGACCACTGTTGGAGAATGGCTCTTAGACATAAATTTCAATCAGTTCCTTATATATCCTTATATATATCAGAGAAACTTGCTGCATAGATTTTTTCCCCAGTTGCCTGTTTTCCCCTTAAGTTTTGCTATGTTAAATTTGTTTGTGCCAAAACTTTAAAATTTTGTGTAATCAAAATTGGGTAAGTGGGGAAGGTTGGCAAAAGCCAGTTTAGTCCTTCTTGGCACCAGCCTTCCTCATGGCAGCTAGGACATTGCTGAGCTCCTCTCTCTTCCTCTTGGCTCTGATGTGAGTTCCCACCCTTTTTTTGATAAACTTAAGGGCTCGATTATCCTTGGAGACTTTTAACAATTCCATGGCCTGCCTTTCATACAGGGCAAATCCACATACCTCCCATCACAAGTCTCACCTTATTCCACTCCATCCTCCACTCAGATGTCAGAGTAATCATTCTGTAGTACCCTACTTAAAAAAAAAAAAACCCAGTGACTTCTTATCACCATTAGGATAAGATGTAAAATATCTTCCTTGTAATGACTTTCCCCATCATAAGAAATTAAATGAGAATTTTTTGGGAAGTTTTGCAAAAGCCTTTAGATGACATAGAAAAAGTTTAGAAACTCAGAACTGCATTAAATATACCTATAGTATTGTATAATGTCAACATATTTTTTTTTTTAAAGCAGTTGGGGTTAAGTAACTTGCTCAAGGTTACACGGCCAGTCATTATTTGTGTGTGGGTGCTCATTTTCTGAGGCCGGATTTTGATCTCGGGTCATCCCAACTCCGAGGCCGGCGCTCTTACTCATTGCGCCACCTAGCCGCCCCATCAACATATTTTAATACCATAATAATTCTGACTTCTCTGATACGAAGGGAGGGCCAAAATTTTTTGCACAGATTTTCCAAATTAAGAGGGTACCCCATTCCCAACCCGAGATATGGAAGGGATAACTGCACTTTGGCTGGCATTGAAAGCTCCTGCCCTTTCCAGCCTTCTGATACCTTATGCCCTCCCCACAAATTTTGTGATCCTGTGACACTGGCCTCTTTGCTATTCCTCAAATAAGATACTCGGGTCATGTTCTCTGGTTGTCACTCATGCCTGGAATGTTTTCCCATTTCATCTTTGCCTCCCAGCTTCCCTGGATTCCTTTGGGCCTCAGCTAAAATCCCCCATTCGGCATCAAGGCTTTCCTGATCCCCTATCTCCAATTTCTCCTTTTAATATCTTTTTGTTCATAGTAGTTGGCATATCGTCTTCCCCATCAGACATCCCTTGAAATCAAGGTTTGCCTTTTACGTTTCCGTCTATCCCATAGTTAATACTGTGTCTGACACATAGTTGACACTTAAATGTTTACTGACTGCTTTATACTGCAGTTTGAAATCTAGGGACTCTTTTCCCTCCATTATCACTCTTGAGACTCTGGAGATTTTGTTCCTCCATGTGAATTTTTAGTCTGTTTTTCTAAGCCTACAAAATAATGTTTTGGGGGTTAGGTAGAGCACTGAACAAACAATTTGAGTAGTATCGTCATTTTAATTATATTGGCTTTACCTATCCAGGAGCAACTGATGTTCTCTAGTTACATCTGTGTATAAGCGTTTTATGGCTGGATTCACACAGGCCTTTGGTAAACCTTAGATAACACTGCTTCTGTAGTTATTTGAATGTAACTTCTCCTCCTAGCTTTTCCTGCTGGGTTTTGTTGGTTTTATATAGGAATGCTACTGATTTATGTGGATTTGTTTTTATTTACCCTGCATTCTCTGGCTCTTAACTCAGTATTCTATCCAATTCAATAAGCACTGAATCATCACCTACTGTGTGTAAGGGACTGACTGTGATAGGCACTAGGATAAAATGACAAAAATGAATGATTTTGCCTGGGTGGGGGTGAGAAGGGGCAGGAAGAAGACATGTGCATAGATAAATATATACACAGTGTAATTTCAGAGGGAAGAGGACATTAAGAACTAGGGAGAGCAGTAAAGGCTGCCCACAGGAGATGGCACCTGAGATAAAGAGGAATACATTCTGGGCATTGAAGACAGCCCATCTAAGGGTAGAGAAGGGGAAGATTATTTGTCAAGTTCATGGAACAGCTGGTAGGCTGGTTTGACTGGAACATAAGAGTTTCTGAAGGGACTTAATATATATATATATATATATATATAAGTCTTAATAAATATATAATATATAAGGTGCTTAATATATATAAGGCAGGTCAGCTGGAGCTAGATTTTGGAGGGCTTTAAATACCAGGATTAGTTCATCTGGAAGAAAAAAAGTTCAAGAATATAAAGGGAATTAATGAAAAAAATTGTGAAGGAAGGTGGCCTACCTGTACAAGATTTCAAACTGCGTTATAAAGCAGTAACTATCAAAACAGTCTGGTACAGGTTAAGAAATAGAGTGGTGGATCAGTGAATAGATTAGGTACACAAGACTAATAAAAGTCTGGTTATGGTTAAGAAATAGAGTGGTGGGGGCAGCTAGATGGCACAGTGAATAGAGTACAGGTCCTGAAGTCAGGAGGACCTGAGTTCAAATCCAGCCTCAGACACTTGACACTTAACTAGCTGTGTGACCCTGGGCAAGTCACTTAACCCCAATTGCCCTGCCTTCCCCCCACCAAAAGGGGGGAAAAAAAGTGGTGGATCAGTGGAATAGATTAGGTACACAAAACTAATAAATAACCATAGTAATCTAGTGTTCGATAAACCCAAAGATCCAAGCTTTTGGGACAAGAACTCACTATTTGACAAAAACTGCTAGGAAAACTAGAACAGTATGGCAGAAACTAGGTATAGACCACCATATTTTTTTTTAATAAAAAAATTTATTTTAGTTTTCAAAATTAATTTCCACAAGATTTTGAGTTCTAAGTTTTCTACTCATCTCTCCCCTACCCCCTACCCCAAGATGGCAAGCACATATAGACTAACATCTTTTACCATATACCAAGATAAGGTCAGAATGGGTACATGATTTAGACAAGAACAGTGATACCATAAATAAATGAGGAGAGCGAAAAAGAGTTTACCTGTCAGATCTATGGAAAAGAAGAATTGATGACCATCTAAGAGAGAGAGCATTACAAGATGTAAAATGGATCATTTTAATTACATTAAATTAATAAGTTTATGCACTAACAAAACCAGTGCAACAAAAAGAGAAATGAAGTAGAAAGCTGGGAAACAATTTTTATAAGTGTCTCTGATAAAGAATTTATTTTAAAAATATAGAGAAAATGGAGTCAAATTTATAAGAATACAAGATATTCCACAATTGATAAAGGGTCAAAGGATATAAAGAGGCAGTTTTCAGATGAAGAAATTAAAGCTATCTGTAATCATGAAAAAATGCTCAAAACCATTATTGATTAGAAAAATGCAAATTAAAATAGCTCTGAGGGGCTGCTAGGTGGCGCAGTGAATACAGCATTGGCCCTGGAGTCAGGAAGACCTGAATTCAAATCTAGCCTCAGACACTCAACACTTTCTAGCTTTGTGACTTTGGCCAAGTCACTTAAATCCAATTGCCCTGCCTTCCCTGTTCCCCCCAAACCAAATACAAAATAGCTCTGAGGTACCACCTCGAAAGTGTCAGATTGTCTAACATGACAGAAAAGGAAAATGGTAAATGTTGGAGGAGGAAAATTGGGGCATTAAGGTACAGTTGTTGGAGTTGTGAACTCAACTATGCCCAAAGGGCGAATGTAGTGATTACATTTTATAAAGAAACACACAAAATGCAAGTTATTACAGATCAATGGTCAAGTCTGTGGACAAACAAGTGTTGGCAGGCAACACTAGTACATTGTCAGGAAGTCCAGCATCCATGAGCAGGAGAATGTGTGCGATGACTTGTTTATGAAACTATGCAATTGCATGACACAATATTGCATCATTAAAATTTCAATGCAGGAAAACCCTACAAATTTTCATTAAATTATTAAATTTAAGAGGCATCATTTAAAAAAAATTATATTTTTTTGAAATGACACAAATTTCAGGAAAAAAAAAGTTAAAGGGTTAAAGAAAGTAAATTTCTAGGGGAGTGCTGAGTAATTGTTTTTGAAAAGAGGGCAGTAGGCCAAATAAGTTTGGGAACCTCTGCTTTGAAGGAAGCAGTGGACCTAGGCTAAAATTCAACCTCTGCCAGAGCATTTATTAAGTGCTTACTGTTTGCCAGGTTGCAAGTGCTGCAGATACAAATATAAGCAAGATAGTCCCTAGCCTCAAGGAGTTTATATTCTAATGAAGAGACTGCAAAAAGGGGAAATGGAAGAGAAGGGGGGCTGACAGTATGGCTGGGAAGTGGAGGCTCCCCTCTACCTGCTCAGTGAACCGGCTCACAGGCCTATACACAGTTCCCTGCAGAAGACCCTTCCTCTCCCATCTCAGTGCCTTTTGTTCCCCAGGCCTCAAGTGCTTTGCCCCCTCCCCCACACCTCTTGGTTCCCTTGACTTCTTTCAATACTCAGCTTTAGTCTTATCTCCTGCTGGATGCTTTTCCCAGTCCTCACACCTTTCTCCCTTTCCTTCTAAGATTCTGTCCCAGCTTAAATGTACCTGGTCATTTAAATTTCTCCTCTATTAAGATGTAAGATCCTTCAGAGCCCAGATCCTGCTTTTGTCTTTCTTTGAACCCCCCCCCAAGTGATCAGTATAGTGCCTAGTATACAGCAGACACTTAATCAATGCTTGTTGGCGATTTGTTGACCGAAGGCATTTAGTGAGACAATACCCCATAAGTCCCAAGAGCTTAAAAGCTCCAAGTCTATGATCCCTCCAAAGATCCCATCAAATGCAGTTATCTCTCTGGTTTCTGAACTCAGCATCTATTATCTTTATCATTCACTTGGCAAGTAAGCCCTTATGGCCTTGGAACTTTTCTGGTTGAGTAGGGGAAGGAGCCCTTCACTGAAAGTTCTCATCTGTAAAATGAAGGGATCCGAGATGCCAGATAATCCTCGAGATCCTTTCTAGATCAAGAATTCTATTTGTCCACAAAATAGTAAAAGAGCCTGTGTCAAGCCCCAGGGGTGCAAGGATGAACACAAGGCAGTCCCTGCCCTCAAGAAGCTAACATTTTATTGGGGAAAACCACATGTATAAATACATAGCAAAGATGTACAAAGAAAATATGCTGTAATTTCAGGGGTGGGGGAAGCCCTAGCAACTGAAGGCAATCAGGAAGGCCTTCCTGTAGAAAATGGTATTTGAGATGAGCTTTGAAGAAGGCTAGAGATTTTATAGGGCAGAGGTGAGAAATGATCACTTAAGAGCGAAGGGATTTTGAGCAGAGAACAACAGCCTACGTAAGGTGCAATAAACTTTATTAAGGGCAAAATATGGCTCTTGGCTTGAGGTAAATACTCTTAGGAACCTCCCAAGAATTGACTGGCTATGAAAGGCAGCCAGCCCCTTAAAAGTGAAAGAAGAAAAACCAAGATAAGTTACAGGAACATGGGACCACGAAGGGATGAAAAGAAGATGTCAGGTGTCCTTGTAAACCTCAGGTGACTTCTTGCCTGGCTGGCATCCATGCCTCAGTGGGGGTGGCTGATTCAGGTGTTCACAGTGAGGGAAATCCCATTTTATGACTCAACAGGGAGAAGAGGAAGTGATAAAGGAGGGAGGGACATTCTAGAGAGCCCAGCCAGAGAGAAAACACCCTGATGCTAAGCAAGCCAAAAATGCTTCCTTTTGCACAGATGGGAATGTGGGTGCTGGATAGGTGAGAGATCCCGGGTCACCAAATCCCAGAATAAAAGGGAGAGCAGACTTTCACTGAGGTATAGTAGTAGGTAAGGGAATGAAAGAAGACCTGGGGGGTGGCTATGCTCTTTTTTAAAATTCCTTTCTGACTTGGGCCCTAGTTAAGGAGCTTCCCTCCTCCTTCCCCCAAACCTGGGAATTCCTGAAGCACAAAGGATGGATGGAGAGTGGGGGAATGGTCCAATCAAGAAAAGTGAGCCAGAGGAGGTATGGGAGAGAGCAGGTGCAAAAATCAGGATTCTAGTTCTTTTTTCCACTGCTGTAGCTTGTCATCCATGGCCTCGAAAGTGGAGTCATTCTAAACAGAGATTGAAATCAACTTGCTAGCTCCCAAGAGCTAGCACCAAGCTTCCTCTTGTTGCACTGGTGCCCTTTTTGCCCCTCTCCAGTCCTGGGGGTGTACCCTTGATGCCAGGTGCAGTGATGGTGGACAAGAACCCATGCCCATGTCAGGGTAAGATAGGTATTTTTGTGAAGGAGCCCAGAGGGGTGAATTAGCAATACCCACATAGGAGTAGTGGTTCTGGACAGAAAAGAAGGAACAGCTTTATGGAGATGAGTTGGGCATCTGCCCACCTGTTCATTTCTATACCCCAGGCATGTCACTGTGGCACTGAATGCTAGTCTTTGGCATGAACTGGGATCCCTAGATGCCTGGATGTGATAAAAAAAAAAATCCCTCTGAAGTTAAGAGAGGAAGGAAGCTAGAGCTGGGACATTAAAGATTTTTTTTATCCCATCTCTTGGTTCCTCACTATTCCCCACCATGCACACACTCACCTTCATAAAGCAGAACCGAATGTAGTGGTCAAAATGTTTCTTTTGCTCTGAGCTGTAGAACACTGAGACTGGAATGGCCACCAAGCCCTAGAGAGGAGAAAAAGCCCAAGGCCAAGCCCAGGGAAAAAGAGAGGTTCTAAGAACTTCCAGGGTGTGGGGATAAAAATCAAAGGTCATTTCTGACGCCAGCTGCTGGTGGTTCAGGAATGCAGAGTCACAGCATCACAGATGGTCAGAACCGAAAGGTGTCTTATCTGATGGGGCGGGGTGGAATGAGGAGGGGAAGCACTTGGGAGGAGGAGCAAAGTCCTGCTTGTAAACCCGCTGGTACCCACCTTGTTCTTGACCATCCACTTGATAAAGCGAGAGTCATAGGCCTCCCCATCTGAGCCAGGGAGCTGGGGCATCTTTTTCTCTGCATGACAAGGAGAAACCACATGAAGGCCCTTGATGAACCCCCAGAATGTTCCCTTTCTCCTCTCCCCTTCTCCCCAACCACACTTTACCCCCTTCCCCCAGCCTCACTGAAGGTGGAGATGTCCACAATGAGGAAGTAGGTGCCCTGAGGGACGATAGGCATCATGCCAACGGTCTTCAGACTGTTTATCATGTGATCCCGCTTTTTCTGAATATCCTTATGCAGCTGGACAAAATAGCTCTCAGGCTGACCAAAGACCCGAAGCTCCCGCTCAAAACTGGAAGACACAGCTTCCTGGAGGTAGGAGAGAGAGTGGGATGGGGGCTACCTGGGATGCTGTGGAGAATCCCAAGAGCCTGAGGATAACCTTCGATTTACCTAGAACATGTGCCCTCGCTGTAACCCAGGCTAAGTCCCTTATCCCCTGGGGCCTCAACTTCCCTCTCTGTCAAAGAGATAATGATGCTTGTACTACCCCCTTCACAAGTTTGTTTGTTGTGAGTCAAGTACTTTGTAAATCTTAGAGTGCTGTGTAATTGGGAGCTGTCATTACATCTGTCACCTTCTTTATCCCCATCAGCCCCAACTGAGCTCAGGCTCTCATCACCTCTCACTAGGACCCTCAGAGTCATCTTTTAACTGATCTCTCCATCTCTATTATCTGCCCTTTCCAATCACTCATACACAAGCCTCTAAATTAATCTCCTTAGAGCCCCATCTTCATTAGGCTTCTGCCCCAACTAATTGAATAAACTCTACTCCAAGCCTCAGTTACCCCCTCTGTAAGAAACTGATTAGACTAGATATTTCTAAGGTTCCTTTCAGCTCTGAAGTTTTATAATCCTATGATCTTGTCACACATAAATTTAATCTGCATCAGTCAGGACAGTCAAACAAAACAAAGCAAAAACCGTGATTTTTAGTGATCTGCAATGACTGCTAAGTGCTAAGTGAACAGCCAATCCTCACGATTAGAGCTGGCTTCAGACGAAGTCCACATGAGCCCTTCATACCATCCCAGGCACCTCCATCTGGATGCTTTCCACTGTCCACATCTTTCCTAAAATGTGGTACCCAGAACTGAAAGTCATTTCAAACATGGCTTGGCCAGGGCAGAGCATAGCAGGGTTATCACTTCCCTAATCCTGGATAATATGCAACTCTTAGCCTAAATCACACATGACAAATTGTGTTGTTCATCCATGACCCCATTTAGGATTTTCTTGGCAAAGATTGCCTTTTCTTTCTCCAGCTTGTTTTACAGATGAGTAAACTGAGGCAAACAAGTTTAAGTAACTTATCACACAACTAAGTGTCTGAGACCAGTTTTGAACTCAGGAAGATGAGTCTTCCTGACTCCAGGGCTGGCACTCTATCCACTGTGCCTCCTGTTGACTAATAATGAGTTTGTGGTCCATCAAAATCCCCAGCTCATTTTTTTAGACAAACGGCTATCCAGCCATGCTTTTCTAAATTACATCTGTGATCTACAGGTTTTCAACTTATGTAAGATTTTAAATTTATACCTACTAAATTTAATCCTACTTTGTTAAAATTATTCTGACACCAGACTTGGACATCCCAACTCATAGTTATCCCTTAGTTTTGTGTCACTTGTATTCTGATAAGCCTGCCAGCTAGGCCTTTAGCCCAGTCAGTGATTAAAATGTTTAACAGCCCAGTGACTCATTCTTCTGACAGTCCACTAGAACACTCCTTTCAGACTGACACTGAACCATCAGTGACTCTTCTTTAGGCCTGAACATTCAACCATTCTGAATCCACTTCCTGTGCTATTATTAGCCTAATCCCACATACCTCTACCTTATCCAGAAATTAAACTAAGAGACTCTGGCAAATGCTTTGCTGGAATCAGTTAACTCTAACTATAGCGCCTCCTGATCCATCAGATCTTTCTCACCCTTCACAGTGACAATCTCCTCCACTGCAGGGGTGAAGGTGAGAATAGGGGGAAGGGGGTCCATCTCAAGGTCTGTCCAGACATAGAAGTCTTTTAGAATCTCTAGAGCCCCTGGTCCAAAGTCCAGGACACCTTAGGAAAGAAAGGAATTCCAATTCCTCACCTGGGCCTGTGTGGGGCAGTGATACAGGCAATTCTGGTGAACAGTCCGAAGATGCTTCATTAGATGATCTGGGCCCAGGACCCAGCCCACCTAGACCAGAGGAAGAAAAGGATTAGATTCTCTCCCCTAGACCCTCATTCTCTCCAAACCTAACTTTTTTTTAAACATCTTTACACCTATTCTCAACCAGACTTTCTCCCCAATCTTTCAGGTCCCCATATTTTCCCAAGGCTTACCTTCCAACCTGTGACACTAAAAGTTTTTCCTGCACTGCCAATAGTCAGGGTGCGTTCCCACATTCCTGGAAGACTGGCTGCCAAGGAGAAGAGAAAGCTATTGTTGCAGGGATTGGGACAAACTCAATGATAATTGGTCAAGTGCTACAGGGTCTGCTGCAGCAGGCCAAGCGACAAAGGGCACCAAGTGTCCACTGGCTGCCATAGCACAAGCTGGCACTCCCTCTCTTCCCTCCCGTTCCCTCTCTCTTTTAAAATTTTATTTTAGGCTGCTGCTCAAAGTCCCTAATTCTTTCAAATTCATTTGTCTTTGCATCAGTTCATGGGTTTCTCTGAAACCATCTTCCCATCATCCTTTCTTACACAGGCTCTTTTCTAATGGGAACAGTCCAGATACCTGCACATTCCCTCTGTCCCAAGATCACTCACAGAAGGATCAGGGGCTTCAGTACTTCCTACTAAAGGGGGACAGTAAAGGCTAGGAAAAGGACAGAGAGCCTTTTGGCCAGATAAATAAGGAAAAAGAAAATGGAGAGCGATGGCAAGACAAAATTGAGTGGGAAGATCTGAACAGACAACTGGACTTTGCCTTGTATCTCAAAAACTTGTGCCTCATCTCCCAAGTAAGTAGCCTTCAAGTAGAGACAGAGAACAGAGGCATCCAGATGAAATAGATGGAACTCAAGAACAAAGTGAAATCCACTGGGAAGAACATATAAGAGGATTTCATCTAACATTCCTGTGTCCTGTTTACTAAATAAACAAGCCTCCCTGTTCTCTTAGTGAGGAAAAGAAGTCTATCAACAATAGAAGCAGAAGAAGGATCTGAAGAGCATCAGGTAGGTGAAACAAGGGCAGCAGATCTGACTAGATGGTTGTCTTTGTGTTTTGTTTGCTAAATAAAGCCTGCTACCCAGCTGTAGCTAGAGAATCCAGCAGCCAGGATTAGGGTTGATACATGGAAATGTCTAGAGATCAACCAGGTGAAAAGAGGTAGGTAATTTTCGTTAAGACAATTTCATTTTGTCCTGTGTTCTTCTGTTTTGCATATTCTGTTTTGCATAACTGGGTTTTCTCTGTTTCTGTGTGATAAATAAATGTATCCTTCTTCCAAGTAGGGACAGAAAGCCTAGCATCCATAGAAGTAAAAGAATATAACTAGAGATCAGCTACCTGGTAGAACCAAGGGGGTGGACTTCACCAGAATTACATTTCCCAGAGAGGCCCTTTATCACCTCAGGCCTCAGACTGTAAGTGTTAGATGAGAGAGCTATACAAAAAAAAGACAAAGGACTATTGGGAATATTTATCAATATGCTCAAAGTGTAAGTTGGTCTCTGTCCTATATGAAAGGGCTGGAAGAAGCCCTTCTGCTCATCAGATTATGAAGAAAAATGAAATATTCCTTGAAAAAATGAATGAATGAGGGGCAGCTAGGTGGCAAAGTAAACAGAGCACTGGCCCCAAAGTCAGGAGGACCTGAGTTCAAATCCAGCCTCAGACACTTGACACTTACTAGCTATGTGATCTTGGGTAAGTCACTTAATTGGCTTCCCCCCTCCAAAAAAAAAAAGAATGAATGAAATGAGAATAAATGCATCAAGGAGGAAACAAAGATGAAAACAGATGTAGCAATGTAGAGGGAAATTCTCATTTTCTGTCCCAATCCTTTGCTTCTGACTGGAAGGTTATAGCATATGTCACAAAGGAGGAAGAAAATAATATTTGGAGCTGTGTAACAGGCAAGAGGCTCTTCCTGGAGAAGGTTAGGGACCCATTCTAACTGCAATAGGCTCCAAGGAATGAAGGAAGATGTGAATCCACTGGTGCTGTCAAACAGAAAGATATCTAGTGATGGTCAGAGGGAGAGAAGATGAATAGTGCTCATTGGGTACTCCCGAGAGGTCCTGGGGAAAACCCATTAACCACAGAGAGGTGGGTTGTTTTTCCAAAAATTGTCAAATATGAGGCCCACCACTCATTTTTGGCAATTCATGTAGGAACAAACGCCATTAAAAGGAACCTACCTAGAAAACTGCTAAAGATTATTCAGTGCTAGGCAAAAGCCCCCATAAAACCCTGAAGGCTTTATAGGCACAGGTGGCATTTTCATCATTACCACCAATCAATGGTAAGGAATTCAGAAAGCAAAGTAAATAGCTGGCTAAAAAAGAGAGTGCCTGTGAGTGGGATTTAGATTTTTGGACCATTGCTAAAAATATAGGAATGGTGGGCTCTTGGACAGGAATGGAATGTGCCTTAGGAGGGACTAATAAATACATCCTTTTGGGGAGTCTTATGAATCCAATCAAGAGGATTTTAAGCTGGAAAAAGGAGTGAGGAAGAAAACATCCCACATAGATCTGAAAAGCCTGGTACCACAGGGAGTAATGGGTACTCTGTAGGAAAGGGTAGGGAAGCCATGAGGGGCAATACTGAAGAAAGAAGCCAGCAACAAAGCTCGAAACTTCAGATGTCCACATGTGAATGCACAAAGTCTGGGCTATAGGGACAATGGGAGACTCTAATATAGAAGGTGGAAAACCTACATTCAAATCCTGCTCTGCCACTTCCTAGCTCTGTGACCTTGGGCAAATCATTTAACTTCTCTAGGCCCCAAATTTCTTACCTGTGAAAAGAGGATCTGACCTTACAGGTCTCTTCCAGCTCTAAAGCTATGATCCTGTTGTATAAGATCCTCTGTTGGCCCTTCCCAACTTGTGTACGTTCCACTCTTCAGCTATACTGACCTTGCTGGTTTCTTTCACACATGATACTGACTTGCATCTCTGCCTTTTCACGGCAATACCTGTGACTGGAAGGCAGTCCCTCTAAACTTATCCTCTTAGAACCCCTTGTTTCCTTCAAAATTTAGCTCAAGCAGCTTCTTTTACATGAAACCTTTCCTGATTCCCCCTCCCTTAGCTGTTAATGCCACCCCCCACCCACCCATTACCTTGTATTTATTTTGTATATACTTAATACGTATATATCTGTTGTCTCCCTGAAATAGAAGGTAAGCACCCTGAGGACAGGGACTGATTCATTTCTGTCTTTGCACCTTCAGTACCTAGTATAGGGCCTGGTACACAGCAGGCCCTTAATAAATGCATCTAGATTTATTGACTGAGCATCTAGCTGCCACCACTAAGTTCGTGTTACTAGGCCTGGAGGTGTAAGATCTTTGAACTATCCATTAGGATGAAAGCTGCTATCATCCATCTTTGAAAGATCCCAGGAAAGGGGAGGAGACCTGAAGAACTGTATAGATGGGCAACTATTGTCCCATTTTTCAGCAAAGAGAAGGGGGTGGAGTGGATATTTGATAGACTAGTAAGGCTGATTTATATTCCAGGGAAAATTCTAGAACTCATTATTATTAAAGAGGTAGTTTATGAGGTATTTAGAAAGGGAAGCAGGGATCATTAAAAGCCAGCAGGGTTTCATTAAGCATAGGTCACGGCAGGCCAACCTTATTTCCCTTTTGCTAGGGCAACTACATTGGCAGGCTTCAGGACAATGTGCTATAGAAGGACTGATGAAAGGAAATGAGGGTGTTGAGCCTGATAAACACCCTGGGGGAAGGGAAAAGCAGAGGAGAGGATCTGATAGCTGTTTTTAATTAATAAAGAACTGTCCCATAGGAGAGGGATTATACTGGTTCTCTTTGGTTCTAGAGAGTAAATCTAATAGATAGAAGTTTCAGAGAGACAGTTTTAAAATTAAGAATGAAAGATATCAAACTGACTTCTGGGAGCCAAGAAGATGGAGTAACCAGTAAAGTAACTGTTCTATGTTCACCTCCAAACAACCATAAAATAGCACCCCAAAACAAATCCTAAAACAGTGGAACCAACAAGACAGAGTGAAACAATTTTTTTTTAACCCAAAAAACTTGGAAGATTGGCAAGAAAGGTATGTCTTATTCAGGCAAAAAGGAAACTCATTCTAGGACAAGAAAATGTCTCAGCAAGATAACTGCAAGTCCCACCTCAGCAAACCAGTGGGAAATCCTGAGCCCCAGTTCAGTACAACAATCAAATGCTAACAACCCCCATGCGCACCAGCATAGCCAGGTAACTGGCAGACTCCAGCTCTGATAGCACTCCCATCCTTCAGTATAGCCTCCAGCAGCCAGAGCACTATGTCCTTCAGTGTAGCACTGGGGAAATGCAGAAACGCTCCATGGGGGACACCAGCACTAAAATCCCAGCTTAGCACTAGGTAAGCTGTCAGACCCCTATAGGTCAGTAGCATTAGCCACTCCCTCAGCAGCAAACACAAGGATCCCCTGTTGGCCTCAGGGAAACATCAGTGCAGCACCAGGTAAACAGCATGCACCTGTAGTCCCTGGCACAAGAAGTCTGAGACAGTACTCCTTCCATCCCAAGAATAGGGCTAAAATTTAAAAGCAAGGAAAAAGGCCAAAAAAAGATGAGCAAAAAAACAACAAAAAAAAAGAATCTGACTAGAGAAAGTTATTATGGTGACAGGGAAGATCAAGACACAAACTCGGAAGAGGGCAACAATGTCAAAACACCTATGGGCAAAGCCTCAAAGAAAAATGGGAAGTAGTCTCAAGCCCAGAAAGAACTTGTGGAATAGCTCAAAAAAGAGCTTAAAATCATATAAGAGAGGGGGGCAGAGCCAAGATGGCAGAGTAGAAACATCTCATCCAAGCCACTCTGCCCCCAGATTCCCCCCAAACTATGTAAAAGGGGACTCTGAACAATTTCTGGAGCCCCAGCACCCACAGAACGACACAGAGAAGCTAACCTCCCGCTGAGGACAGCCCAGCAGCCCTGCAGGAAGGACCAGTGCAGCGCTCTGGGAGCCGGCAGCGCGCAGAGAGCACAGGGAGCCCGCGTGAGCCGAGGTTTTAGCCCCAGGGCGGCAGGGCCAGCAGCCGGCTGGAGAGACCCCAGAACACCAGCAGCTGTGGCGACTCCAGAATTATCAACATAGACATGCCTAGGACAAAGTAAGAGGTGAGTGTCCTATGGACTTTGGGACCACTATTTGGGGAATATGTCAGCTCCCTCCCCTGGGGGCTAGAAGCCACTGAGGAGACACAGCATTTTGTAGTTTTCAGAGGCAGCTCCAGCTCCTGGCCTGCGAACTGTAGGGAGATCCAGCGATCAGTCTTGGGGGGTAATCACTCTTGCTTTAACCTACCTGGATCTGGATTGTGATCTAGGGTGGAAGTCGTGGGTGGGTTCACAGCTTGCCTGAAACGGAAGTTGCCCCCCACACGTTCAGAACAAAAATTCCTCTATCTGGCCTGAAAGTCATAGTGTGGCAACAAGCCCAAAAGTCAAGTAATTAAGTGGCAACATGCCAAAGCAAAGGAAACAGAAAAATGCAACCCTAGACTCCTATTTTGGGGGCATAGAGTGGGAAAAGGACTGTGAGGTCAGAAGTCCTGCTCCAAAAGCCCCAGGGGAAAACATGAGCAGGTTGCAGGCCATAGAGGACCTTAAGAAGGACTTTAAAAATCAAATAAGAGAAGTGGAGGAAAAATTGGAAAGAGAAATGAGAAGGATGCAGGAAAAGTATGAAATGAGGGTCAACAGCCTGACTGAGGAAAACAACACCTTAAAAAATAGACTAACTCAAATGGCAAAGGAGGCCCAAAAGGGCAATGAGGAGAAGAATGCCTTAAAAAGTCGAATTTGCCAGATGGAAAAAGAATCTCAAAAGTTCACTGAGGAGATTCATTCCTTCAGAGTTAGACTGGAGCAAATGGAAGCTAATGACTTTATGAGAAATCAAGATGCTATTAAGCAGATCCAAACAAATGAAAGATTAGAAGGCAATGTGAACTATCTCATGGGAAAAACCACTGACCTGGAAAATAGATCCAGGAGAGACAATTTAAAAATTATTGGACTACTCAAAAGCCATGATCAAAGAAAGAACCTAGAAATCACCCTTCAAGAAATTCTCAAGGAAAATTTGCCCTGATGGTTTAGATCCAGAGGGCAAAATAGAGGTTGAAAGAATCCACAGATCACCTCTGAAAAAGATCCCAAAAAGAAAACTCCCAGGAATATTATAGCCAGGTTCCAGAATCCCCAGATCAAGGAGAAAATACTACAAGCAGCCAGGAAGAAACAATTTCAATATTGTGGAAACACAATCAGAATAGCACAGGACCTGGCAGCTTCTACACTGAGGGATTGAAGGGCATGGAATATGATATTCCAGAGGGCAAAAGAGCTGGGAATGAACCCAAGGGTCACCTACCCAGCAAGACTGAGTATTTTGTTTCAGGGGAAAATATGGTCATTCAGTAGAATAGAGGACTTTGAAGCATTCTTGAGGAAAAAACCAGAATTGAATAGAAAATTTGACATCCAGACACAAGAAGCAAGAGATGCCTGAGAAGGTAATCAGGGAAAAGAAATCAAAAGGAACTTATCAAAGTTGAACTATTTACATTCCTATATGGAAAAGCAATAACAGTGACTGATGATATCTTTCTCACTATGAAAATAATGGAAGGGGGTGTGGTCATATGAATACATATGTGAATGTGTGTGTATATGGATAGAGGGCATAGGTTGAATTTGTTAGGTAGGGAGAATACTCAAGGGATGAAATTATGAGGTGAGAGAGGAAAGTGGCAAGAGGAGATGGGGAAAGACAGGGTAGGGTAAACTATCTCATGTAGAAGAAGCAAGGGGAAGTGGTTGCAAGGGAGGGGGAGAATAGGAAGGAAAAAAAAAGGCAAAACCACATTCTCATTGAATTTGGTTCAGGGAGAGAATGACATACATACTAAATGGGATATCTCAACCTGCAGCAGAATAGGGGGAAGGGCGATGAGAGGTGGGATGATGGATGGGAGGGCATCCTTGTGGGGAGGGGAGGTTGGAAGTACCCACTATAGAAGAGGGACAGGATCATGTAGGGAATGGACCAGGTGGGAGGTGGGATGAGTGGGAGGGAAGTATAAGCAGCCTTGTATAATATATCTACTATGATAATGTTTTGCATAGCTAGACATGTATAACATATACTGAATTACTTATCTCCCCAGAGGGAATGGGTGACAAGGGAAGAAGGAAATGGATCTGAAATTCGAGGTCTTAAGAGTAAATGTTTCAAATATATACAAACACTATTATTAATACTTTTTTGCTTATAATTGGGAGATAAGATGTGCAGGCATTGGGACACAAAGATTCACCCTCCTCTAATGGAAAAGTCGAAGGGGATATGGGAGAAGGTATGGGAGAGAGTAAATTGGAGGAAGTGATATCTTGTGTGACTGCTATTCTGGGAGGTTGGGTAGGGGAATAAAGGGGGGGTAAATGATCGTAACTCAAAATCTGGCAGAAATGAATGATGTCAAACAGAAGTTAATAAAGCATTTGTTTAAAAAAATCATATAAGAGAGGTAGAAGAAAAATTGGAAAAAGAAGTGAGAATGATGCAAGAGAATTATGAAAAAAGTCAACAGCTTGGAAAACGAAAACAACTGCTTAAGAAGTAGAACTGACCAAATGGAAAAGGAGATAGAAAAATCCACTAAAGAAAATGACTCCTTAAAAAATGCAATTTGGTCAAATGGAAAAGGAAGCACAAAAGCTAACTGAAGGAAACAACTTCTTAAAAGTTAGAACTGGGCAAGTGGAAGCTAATGTCTCTATGAGGTGTCAAGAATCAATCAAAAAAATTCCAAAGAATGAAAAAATAGAAGAAAATGTAAAATGCCTCATTGGAAAAACAACTAACCTACAAAATAGATCCTGGAGAGACAATGTCAGAATCATTGGACTACCTGAAAGCCACACACAAAATGAGTGTTTGGACAGATCTTTCAAGAAATTGTCAAGAAAAACTGCCACAAGTTATGGTATATGAATGGAATGGAATGGTATTGTGCTATAATAAATGATGAACAGGTAGACTTCAGAAAAACCTGGAAAGACTTATATGAACTGATGTTGAGTCAGGGGAACAGAGTCAGGAGAACATTGTACACAATTACAGCCATGTTGTATAATGACTAACTTTGATAGACTTGGTTCTTCTCAGCAAGGTAAGGTTCTAAGACAACTCCAAAAGACTCATGAAGGAAAAGGCTATCTATATCCAGAGAAAGAATTATGGAGTCTGAACACAGATGGAAACATACTATTTGTTTCTTCTTTCTTCTTGTTGATTCCATTGGTTCTTCTTTACAACATGAGTAATGTGAAAATATGTTTAATATGAATGTATATATAGAGCCTTTATGAGATTGCACACCATCTTGGGGAGGGGGGAAGGAAGAGAGGGGGAGAAAATTTAAAACTCAAAAGCTTGTGGAACTGAATATTTTAAACTAAAAATAAATTAATTTTAAAAAAGAAAAAGAAAAACTGCCCTAATATCCTGGAACCAGAGGACAAAATAGGCATTGAAAAAATACACTGACCACCTCAGGAAAGAGATCCCAAAATAAAAACTCCAACGAACAGTATAGCTAAATAACAGAACTATCAGATCAAGGAAAAAAATACTGCAAGTGGCCAGAAAGAAACAATTCAAATACTGCAGAGCCATAGTCAGGATTTACACAGGACTTAGCAGCTGCAACTCTAAAGGATAGGAGGTCATGGAACATGATATTCTGGAAGGCAAAGGAACTAGGATTACAACCAAGAATCATCTACCTGGCCAAATTAAGCATAATATTTTAAGGGAAAAAAATGGTCATTCAATGAAATAGAAGCATTTCAAGCCTTTACAAGAAGACCAGAACTGAAAAAAAAATTTGATCTCCAATACCAAGACCCAAGAAAAGCCTAAAAAGGGAAATGAAAACATAAGGGATTCAATAGAGACAAACTGTTTACATCCCTACACGGGAAGATATTTGTAGTTTAAAAAAAAATTAAGGGATGAGAAGAGGGGAGTACACTGGGTGCAAAAGGAAGGGAGAGGTAAGAGCTGGAAATGTTTAGCCTAGAAGCGAAGACCATAGAGGCCATAACAGCTGTCTTCAACTTTTTGAGGGGCTATGAGGGAAGGAGGGATCAGATGTATTTTGCTTGGCTCAAAGAGCAGAACCAGGAGCAATGACATTTTTTAAAAGATTTAAAGGATGTAAGGAAAAACTTCCTAATGGTTAAAGTAACCCCAAAATGAGGTAGGCTGCCTTGAAAGGCAGTGTTCCTCTTACTGGAAGTCTTCAACCTAAGGCTGAATGACCACTGGCTTGGAATGATGCAGGTGGGATTCTTGGTCCATGGGTTCTAGGAGGGCGGGGACAAATCTCATCCAAACTGTGTTGTCCCCCCAGACTTGGCACAATGTTTTACTAATAGAAGGCATGAAAGAATACTTACTAAATTTGTATCTCCAGTGTTTGGCACAATGTCTGGCACTTAATCGATTATCATTTATATGACTGACTGACTGGACTGGCTAGTGCTTGGTCCCATCAGGTCCTCTTATGTTCAAGGAGGGGCCATGCCCAAGCTTAGCATACCTATGCTGATGTGTTTCTCTCCACCATACAGCAGCCACTGGTAAACCTCATCACTGAAACACAGGACATTGTGTTTTTTGCACAGCTCTGCTATTAATTCCAGTTCTGCTCTGCTGAACACCTGTAGGGAAAAGGAGGGGAAGAGAGGGAAGAGAAAAAAAATAGGCCCAGGATGGAATATTATCCAGCAGAGACCACCCTACTCCCAGGGAGAAGGAGGGAACCACTGACAGCATTTGAACTCAGAACCCTAAGGGGTAGGAGACAACCCAGGTCCAGTTAAAGGAGAAGAGAATAATTGAGGGAAACTTTATACCTGACCTAAATAATATATTATAATAAAATAGAACAATGAACTCAGTCAACAGACCTGGGTTCATGTCCCGGCATATGACCCCCAGGAAAATAACTTCATTTTTCTGCACCTCCATTTCCCTCTTCTATCAAATAAGGTCTTATACCTGCATGACCTCACTGGGTTGTTGGGAACATCAAATGAGGTATTGAATATAATGTAAAGTACTTTGTAAAACTTAAGGTGATACAGAAATATAAACTAGAATAAGGCAGCAAAATAAACTGGTAGAGAGCTAGCTAGTCTTGGCATTAATAAGACCTGGGCTCAAGTTCTGGTTCTGACACAAAGGCTGTATGTGATCTATGTGATCGTGGACAACTTTCCAAACCTCTCAGTATGACACTGTTAAATCCCTAAGAGTATAACTTAGAAATGCTAATACACATTGGTGGAGGGGCTTTCCATAATGGAAGTTCTGACGACTTTTTTCCTGGACCTCCTAAGAAAAGTATAACATTTACCTTGCCCAAAGGGTTGTTGGGTGAATTGATGACAATGGCCTTGGTCCGAGGAGTGAACTTGCGGGCCAGCTCACTTGGATCTAGCTGCCAGTCACCACTGGACATCAACTGGCCATCACGGGATGGTGGCTAGTAGAGCAAGCCAGAGAAGCCAGAATTGCCTTCAGTTTCCAAGGTTAGTCTTCCTCCTGTCCCAGTGCCTCCCTGGTTCCACCTTCTCTTCACCCTCTTCCTTCCTCCCATGTGCCCCTATCTCCTAGTCCCTAAAGAGGACAGGATTCAGCTACACTCACTTTCTAGGATCTGGCCTTTGAACCCCACCCTGCCTGGGGTCCCTAAAAATTCTCACCGGTCGTAGTGGCACAAACACAGGACAGCCACCAGCCATCTTTGTCATGGGCTCATAGCAGTCAAAATAGGGTTCAATGAGAATGACCTGGGGACCAAGTGAAAGAAGGTAAGGGGAGTCACCATTAGGACTAGACACTATATGGAGCCCCCTACCCTCAGACCTCTATCTCCCCACTATTTCCATGTCTCACCTCATCTCCTTCATCCACTAGGGCCTGAAAAGCATAAAAGAGGGCCCCATAGGCACCCACTGTCACAAGCACATTCTTTAGGGGATCCAAGTCTCGTTCCAGCAGTTTCCCAAAGAACTGAGCCAGGATCTTTACAAGGGGAGGGTGACCCTGTGGAGGGAATTGAGAAGACCTGCCAAGGTCAAAGATCACCAGACTGTCCTCCTGAGTGGGCTAGAGTTTTCCCTTTTATCCCTTTTTATCTGGGCCCAAATCTCTACACTCTTAGGGGAAAACAAGCATGCAGAAAGATCATGAGTTAAATCTGGTCATTGTGTTCTGGTTAGATGGGAGTGGGGTGGTTCAGGAACAGACTGAAGAAGAGTGAGAGAGCAGGGAGAGGGGGACGCACAAAACCACGTGTGTACTGATTGAGCATGATGTCTCCGCTGACAGCCTGTTTGAATGCTTCCATGGTGAATTCTGGTGGTGCAAAGTCAGGGAAGCCCTGGCCCAAGTTCACAGCTTCATTCTCATTGGCCAACTTCACAAACTCCACCCTAGGACGGGAATGGAAAACCAGGAAAAATAGAATTAGGGAACAGGAACCAGCACATCTCTCCCTGTCCATAGGCATGGACAGAAAGTGGGGGACACTGGTGTCTGGTCTATACTCCAAGGCCCCAAAGGGTCATCCTGGAATGAAACCAGAGCACAGAACTGGGTCACAGAATCAAGCTCAACTCTTCCATTTCTTAGATAAGTAAACTGAAGTGCAGAGAGGATCACATTGCTAGTTCCTGAGGTCCCTTCCTTACATAAAGATAGCAACTGGACTGGTAATATTTTTAGCATGGGGAATTCCCAGTGGAAAAAATACCCTCTACCAATGCAGGTCAGGACCTTCTCTGCTTAGAACACTGAGGGATTAGGTGACCTGCCTAGGGTTACACAGCAAGGATGCCTCAAGTAACTCAAGCCTTCCTGGTTTCAAAATCATGTTAATAAAAGTTTAATCAGGGGTGGCTAGGTGGCGCAGTGAGTAAAGCGTCAGCCCTGGAGTCAGAAGGACCTGAGTTCGAATCTGAACACTTAACACACACAAACAAAAAAAAAACCTAGCCATGTGACCTCGGGCAAGTTACTTAACCCCAATTGCCCTCCAAAAGGCAAAAGCAAAAAAAAAAAAAGTTTAATCAATAATCTGGTTCCTTCCTGCCTTTCCATTCATCATAGATAGGTATTGCATTAGATAGTCCTGGGTCTGGAGTCAAATTCAACAACAAATTAGCTATTTGACCTTGGATAAGTCATTTAACCTTGGTTTGTCAGTTTATTCATCTGTAAAATGAGAATAATAACACCAGCTACCTCTTAGGATTGTTATGAGAATAAAATGAAATATCTGTAAAACTATTTGCAAACCTAGTAGTTAGTATTATAAATTTACACTTGATTCCCCTCTATGTACTCTATGATCCAGGGATACAGATCTCCCATCTTCCAACCATGCACATTTTCTTTTTTTCTTCTTTTAGGGAGGCTACTGGGGTTAAGAGACTGGCCCAGGATCACAGAGCTAGTAAGTCAACTGTCTGAGGCCGGATTTGAACCTGGGTCCTCTTGGCTCTAGGGCCAGTGCTCTATCCACTGTGTCACCTGATGGAGTACAGGCTCTGGGAACCCCCTGGAGCTCTCCTTGAATCTTCCCACAGGAGGCATCCGCCTGAGACCATAAGCCTTTCATTTTAGTTTGGCCCAAAGCTCAGTTACTAGCCTAGCCAGCCATAGTCTAGCTACTCCCCACCCTTTATCCTCCCAAAATATCTATACCCAAATCCATTACCCTTAAACTAGCCTAGCCCACCGCTGTCTGTCTGTCTCCAGGTAGCCTCCAGCTATTTCCCACCCTTAATCTCTCTTTATGGGAGTCTGACTTCATTTGACTCTTCCTGAAGACCCCCCCCAACTCCTCCTCTAGACTACCAGATAAGTGGTCTATAATGAATGGCTTATGGCCTCAGGCAAATGCCTCCAGTGGGAAGATTCCAGGAGAGCTCAAGGGGGTTCCCAGAGCACCTTGTGCCACCTAGTGCCCCTCAGCCCCCCTTTTAAAAGATCCTGATTGTTTTCACTGGATGTCTCCCATACCCAGAATGCTCTCCCTCATTTCCACCTCTTGTGGAAATGTCAAGTCTGTAAAATTCCTTTCCTAGTCCTCCTTAGTGCTAGGGCCTTCCCTCTTAAATTATCTCCAGTTTAAATCTTGTATATATGTGTAATTATGTTTGCACATAGTTTTTGGTAGATTTTTACCTTTCTTCATACTCCCAGAGCTTGGCACAGTGCCTAGAACAAGTAAATTCCTGGCATGTTAAAAAATGCTCACTGGGGCTAGGTGGTACAGTGAGTAGAGCGCTGGCCCTGGAGTCAGAAGGACCTGAGTTTGGATCTGGCCTCAGACACTTAACACACACACAAACAAAAAAACCTAGCCGTGTGAACTTGGGCAAGTTACTTAACCCCAATTGCCCTTTAAAAAAAAAAAGCTCATCGACATAACCTTCTCATGTTCCTATTCTGTTCTGTCTTCAAAAAAGTCATTGCTTAAACACTAAGGCACTCAGCACAATGCCTAGTAAGTGCTACAGAAATGCTGGTTATTATTAGCTATTACTATTACTGGTTTCCTCTTATGTATCTATTCCTTGTTCAGTTGTAAGTTCTGAGAGAAAAGGGGCAAGGGAACAAGCATTTTATTTAAGCCTACCCCGTGCCAAGCATAGTGCTAAGGACCCACTACCCCACTTGATCCTCCCAACCACCTCGGGGGAGGTGAGTGCCTTTACAAAGGCCTTTTTACTGTAGAGGAACAGAGGAAGACGGAGGGTAAGTGCCTTGCTAAGGACAGATACAATCTCATCCACCTTCATCTGCCCCCTTAGGATGGCTCTCAGGGCTGAAGGGAAGACAGCTGACCACTGGCAAATCAGAAGACCCTCGGGTCTACGGAATCACCAACTACCTCCCTCAGGTCACCATCTCCTCCTAGGTCTCAGGAACTCCTCCCTCTCCCAGTCCTGAGACTCTGGGCAGCAAACCTTTCTCCCTGAAGGAAGAGTGAGGTGCGGAGGGCTGACAGATCTAATCTCACTTTCATGGGGGCTGGAAGCTTTCGAAATTCCAGAGTTTAAGGTCCTCCAGGTCCCTCCCCCTACCTCCTACTAAACAGGGTTAGTTATTTTCTCCTCGATAGAAAAAGGCACAAGAATAAATGTCTTTTTAAGGCAAGGTCCACCTGAAATCCTTGCACGCCTGCCACCCCAACGCCCATTCTTCCTAGTTCGTACAAACTTTTGTCCCAGGTCACCAAAGGTTCGGGTCAATTCTTTTGCGTCTCCCCCTGTCCGCCTCCCAGCTCCTTTCATTCCGCCCAAACCCTACACACACACTCTCTCTCTTTCTTCCTCTTTTACTCACCAAGGGTTCTTGTCAATGCCTTCCAGCCTTCGAGCCTGAAACTGCTTGGCCATTTTGACCTGAAGGGGTAAGGAGAGAGACTGAGCCAGGGCACGTGTACAGGGAGGAGGCTTCCTTCACTCTTCCACTCCGAGAGAGAAAACCCGTTCTTCCCTCCCCACTAGCTCCTCCTCGGGCCAGGCATCTTTAGCTCCACCCCCTACCTCAAGATTAACAAAAAAAAAGGAGCCTAGTTTAAAAAGTAAAAGCCTGTATTTTTTTAAGGTAGCCTGGTTAAAAAACAAAGCCTTGTCCAAAAGAAAAGCAGGCTCGTTTAAAAAATGCAGAGTAGCCTGGGTTTGTTTTTTAGGGTGCCTTGTTTTAAAAACAAAACAAAACCACAAACCCAACTCTCCGGGAACTCTGGGCTGGATCGTCTGTTCCAGGAGCAGGTCCTTAGGACCCAGGTTCTTCTGCAGACTAATCTCTGCCACCTTTCCCCCAGATCTCATGAAGACGCTTCCCCCAGCTCTGACTTTATTCGGGGACTCGGGGGACACTGCTTCTACCCTACCCTCTTCTCAGCCCAAGGGGTCACGGACCGGGCCAGTTTGACCCTTTGTCCGACCTCAGAGTCACAGATGTGGTTCTGGTCTAGCAAGGATGATTTTTTTTTAAGTTCTCACGTGACTTCCTTTCCCCCCCCCTCCCATCCCCCCAACTTTGTAATGGCTACTGTCAGGCACAATACATACATAAATGTATATACACAGAAATATATGTACATACATGCACACATATATGCACATTCCTATACACATGCATATACATGTCAGTTCTTTTAAGCAGTATCTTACTTAATAGGGTCTTTGCGTTAATTTGGATATTTATAATATGTCAGTAGGGTTAATATTTATTCCCTGAAATAGCTCCAGTATAGAACTACACCAAGAGGCTTTTGAGGAGCCAAAAGCCTCACACAAATAGGAAGGGGGTTCCCCCTAAAAGTAGGGTATGGGGATAAGAGTGAAGGTAGGGAAGGGTGAAAGAAATGGGATGGGAAGGGGAGAGAGAAAGAGACTGAACAGTAAGGGATGGATGAAGATAGAAGACTAAGGAGATGAGAAATGAGAAAGGGGCAGTGAGGGGATGAGAAGTCCAGTTTGGGAGACACAGAGAATGTGCCACACAAGGGAAAATAGGGAAACTGAAGCTGGAAGAAGAGCCTGAGAGAAAAGGAAGAGGGGCCACAGGAGTGCAGATTTAGGGAGATGCAAGGATTAGGGAGACAGGTGAGGAAACAACTGGGAGAGTTGAGAAAAGGAGAAGAGAAGGAAAAGGGAGAAGCTGGAGGGGGGATGAAGTGGGAAGGGGGGGATGAGGTGGGAAGTGAAGAAGCCAGGCAAGGAGGAGGAGGGATGGGGAAGAGAAATTGAGGAAATAGAAGAATCCAAGAATGCAGAATGAGGGGTGGCAGGGTACCATTTATTTGCTCTAAGAATGAGGGAAATGGTCTCAGAGGAGCCAAGAGAGCTGTTGCTAAGTCTAGGCACCAAAGCTCATGCCTTTGATTACATGAGGGCCCCCTCAGACCCTCATTCAGAATTAGATGAATTATTTTTGCACACTATTCCAACTTAAAAATATGGTTTCCCACCCAGAATCAAATTAGAAGGGTGGAGAGAGGCTACTAGAAGCAGATACCCCGACAATAGCCAAGAAATGATACCAGATATAGTCAAGAGAAAATATAAAAAAGCAGACACAAAAAGTAAAGCAGGATCAAACCGGGGGACACTTAAGCGAGGGAATAAACAGCCCTACTTTTCACTACTGACTTCACAATATTTCATAGTATCCCTAAGGCCTACTACATAGCAAGCTTTGAACCTCAAATTGATTAGCTTTCCCATTTATACAAAGGAAAGGGAGGAAGCACCCAAGGATTTAGCTGTGACTCCTGACTACCACCCAAGCCTCATGTAATATAGCAAAATAAAGCACTTAGTACAGGAGCTGGCAGGGCAGCTAGGTGGTGCAGTGGACAGAGCACTGGGCTTGACTCTTCCTGAGCTTAAGTCGGGCCTTAGTCACTAAATATGTGACCCTGGGCAAGTCACTTAACCTTATTTGTCCCAGTTTCCTCATCTGGAAAATGAGCTGGAGAAGGAAATGGCAAACCACTCCCACATCTTTGCTAAATAAACCCAGTCCAGCAGGACTGAATCAACCATGCCTGCCCATGATGAACATAATAAACAAATGCTCATTAACTAAGGAGACAGAAAAAAATAATTGCCTCTTTATCAAGAAAAAAATCATTTAGGTTCAGTACAGACTATTTAAAGTCAAGTAATGGGTAAAATTTTCTGTTCAAAAGTGGTTAAATTTTATTTATTTATTTATTTATTTATTTATTTGCCTTTTTTGGAGGGCAATTGGGGTTAAGCAACTTGCCCAAGGTCACACAGCTAGGTTTTTTTGTTTGTGTGTGCGTTAAGTGTCTGAGTTCGGATACGAACTCGGGTCCTTCTGACTCCAGGGCCACTCACTGAGCCACCTAGCCGCCCCCTCAAAAGTGGTTAAAATTTATGAAAAAAAGTTTTGGTGCTTTAAAAAGGGGCAAATTTCTACCTAGAAAAGTTAGCTAAGAACACATAAAAATCATACACGGAAAGAAAAAAAAGGTCAGGAGACACAAACAGGGCAGTTTTGTTACTGTGTTAACTTTAATATATACTTAAACTACCTACCTATCTTTTTTGTTCTTTGTGTATTAGAATATTTGTGTTTATTGATGATTATTCATAATGAAAACTTTTTTTTTTTTTAAGTTAGCTATGAACGCAGGTTAGATGAGGTGGAATTCATATCCTGCCCTGGAGAGCAAAGGAACCCTAGCTGAAAGAGCCCTAGAATAGAGTCAGAGAACCTGGATTTCCCTTTTGGTGCTCCTACTTAAAATAAGATTTTCGGAAAAGCTTTTATGGGCCAGTTATATTTGAAAGGGACAGAACTACCCCATTCTTTTCCCGCATCTATCCTAACACCAAAGGGAACCTCTGATCTTCAGAAAAACTGCAAAGGCTTGGGTTATTTTAAAAGCTTTCATTTACATTGGGTGATAAAAGAGACACCCAAGATGAAAGGATTAGTCTGGTAAAAGACAGAAAATTAGATGCCAGACTTTTCAAGAGAGGGATGAGGGATGATAAGGACTCATCTACACCTGAATTGGTAGAATTATGGGAAGAGAAATTG
This sequence comes from Gymnobelideus leadbeateri, assembly GCA_011680675.1. Lineage (NCBI taxonomy): Eukaryota > Metazoa > Chordata > Mammalia > Diprotodontia > Petauridae > Gymnobelideus > Gymnobelideus leadbeateri. Next base: position 213,542 of record WOXC01011984.1, read on the forward strand.
TTGCCTGCCTATGTGATTATACCTTGCCCCTCATATGTCCTGCTGTATCTTTACTGTTCTTGCACAGAGGGATTTGTAGAAGACAAATGGCCTGCAAAGAGAGAATGTCCAGAGACTTACAGCAATGGGAAACTTTAATGATATTCATTCAATGAGAAGTAGTTGGTGGCACAGGGAATAAAGTGTCAGACCTGGAATCAAGAAGACCTGAGGTCAAATCCAGCCTCACACACTTATTAGCTACGTGACCCTGGGCAAGTCACAAAACTTCTGTATGCCTCAGTTTCCTTAACTGTAAAATGCCCCTACCTCACAGGGTTGTTGCGAAGATCAAATTCGATAATATTTGCAGTGGGATTTTTTTTGTTTGTTTCTGTGCCATATAAATGTGTATCCCTTCTCCTTCCTCCTTCCCTTTCTTGAGGTCTTGTGATCCATTCAAAATGTAAGCTGAGAATCGGCGGCTAGGTGGTGCAGTGAATAGAGCGAAGGCCCTGGAGTTAGAAGGACCTGAGTTCGGAGTCGGCCTCAGACACTTAATCCACACAAACCAAAAAACCTAGCCGTGTAACCTTGGGCAAGTTACTTAACCCCAATTGCCCTAAAGGGGCGGCTAGGTGGCGCAGTGAGTAAAAGCTCGGGCCTCGGAGTTGGGATGACCCGAGATCAGATCCGGCCTCAGAAAATGAGCACCCACACATAAATAATGACTAGCCGTGTAACCTTGAGCAAGTTACTTAACCCCAATTGCTTTAAAAAAAAAATGTAAGCTGAGAGAAGGGGTTGCTTTATTAAAAAATGAAATAAAACCCTCTTCCCCCCCCAAAAAAAGAAAGGGACAGAACTTCCAAAAATAAGAACTATATAATGTAAACCTGTAAATATTGGGGAAAAAAACCCCCAAACAACAACAACAACCCAAACCTAGAGTCACATCACACGTCTACAGTGCCCTGACATAGGCGTCTATCCCAAGTAAATTACTTTCTGAAAACAGTGTGGCTGAGAATTTTAATTGAGCCTGTACTCGGACAAAATTTAAAGAGAAAAGAAAAAGGGCTTCTTTTCATGTTCTGTTAGTGATGAATGAATCTATGACAAGTCCTGTTTTAAAGTCACTGCCTTTACACCCCTGGTATCAATGGTGGTGGTTTTGTTGTTGGTGTGAAGTTTGTTTTTTTGGTTGGGGGTGGGAGGAGCTTCTATTTCTAAAAAAGCTTTTATTTAAGCCACCAAATACAGCCTTGAAATGTTGTTTGTCAAGGTTTTGTTGCTCTGGAATCTACCTCTTCACACAATGATATCTTAGCGTTTTGGGCCTGGTGCAGTTCAATTGTGCATAAACACTTGCAGACCAAACTGAAACAGCTTTTAATTTAGAGACCTACATATAAGAATGGGAGCTGGAAACTGTATATAAGACAGAGGAGAGAGGGTTTTGAAAATTTCAGAGCATGCCAAAGGACCTAATGGTCCTTGCACAGCTTTTTGGTTATAAAGGACCATCCTCCAAGTCAGGGAAACCTGGGTTCAAGTCACACTTCTTGGTACCTACACCACCTGACTCTGGACAAGGTCTCTACCTTCTCAATGACCCAGGTGTCTTTATAAAACTATAAATTACAGATGAAGTGTTTATCTGCATTGATAGAGGTAGTTTTCTCACCAGGATCTCCCTATACAAATGAAATCTCTATATGTAAATATACATACACACATATGCATGTGTGTATGTATAGTCAACTAGTTGTGTCCAACTCTTTGTGACCCCATTTGGGGTTTTCTTAGCAAAGATACTGGAGTGGTTTGCCATTTCCTTCTCTAAGCTCATTTTGCAGATGAGGAAACTGAGGCAAACAGGATTAAGTGACTCGCCCAGGGTCACACAGCTCATAAGTTAATGAAGCCACATTTGAACTCGGGTCTTCCTGACTCCAGACCCGGTGCTGTATCCTCTATTCCCCCTACCTGCCCACAGACGTATATTTACAGGTTTGCATACACATACATGTGTATATACTTTACATATGTATGTGTGGATAATATGTGTGCATATACACATTTTTATTTCCAATTTCAAGATGGGTTTGGGTCATTGGAAATTTAATGAGACAACATACACAAAAACTGGAGTAACTCATTTCCAAAGTTATTGAATGGATCATAAGATTTAGACCTGGCAAAAATCTGATACACTACCTAGTCCAACTCCTTCCTTTCAGAAATGAGGAAACTGTAATGGTAATGTAGGTGACTCATCTAAGGTTATAGAGTCAAATAACAGGGCATAAGTCTGAAGCCTGGCACTATGTGTGACCTTTCTCCAGTGCTATTTCCCCTGTACCATCCACACTACTATCTCTGTAGCTTTGAGTAAAGTACCCACCTTGGGAGCCTCAGGTTCCCAAGGAGGGGAGTTGGATTCAACGACTCTCTAAAGTCCTGAGGACACATGAGAGACTAGGAGGGGTTTGCAGTTTTCTTGCAGGGTTCATCCAGTTCTTGTGCATTATGTAGAGGAGGGGATTATGATCTGAGCGGGGAAGAACAGAGAAGTGGTTCTGTACTACCAGGAGCTTGGAAGGACAAGCGCACTTACCATATGGTGCAAGGGCCTGGCCAGCTTCACCTCCGATCTCCTTCTCAGCTGACTCAGCACCATCAGCACCGAGGGGCTCTTGACCATGGCTTTCCCAAACATCACAGACATGGACATCCTCCTCCAAAGGCAGAAGAGGAGAAGGTAGGTAAAACTGGGCTTCATCTGGATCAGTTCTTAACTTGGGATCCATGAAGCCTTTCCATAGAGAGGTTTCAAGGGGTGTGGGAATTTTTTTTTAATTCTTGATAATTGTATTTCAACATAGGTTTCCCTTATAATACTATGTTTTATTTTATGTGCTTAAAAACAATGTTCTGAGGAGGGCTCCATAGATCCACTGGTACATGGCTAAAAGGGTCCGTGACACAAAAAAGGTTAAGAATCCTGTCTCTAGAGGTTCCAGATTAAGAAGGATTTGGGACTGGATGCCCTATGCTATGTTGGGAATATGTGGCATATGGATTGACTCATAGTTGGGGACTAGATGCACTTGACCCTGCCTTTCAAAAGGCTACAAAACACCTTTCCTCTTCTTGTGCTCACTCTGGAAGGAAGGTCTTAGGAATTACCTTGCCTATTTTATAGATAGGAAAAGCAAGGGTGTAACTGCTCAGGCAGGCAGCCTAAGGTTCAATTTTTAGGATCCATATAATCAGGGCTGTGTGGGAGCCTGCTTTTACTAGAAAGTCAACTATTTAATTTTCAATGTAAGCCTTTATACCTTGGAAAATGCAAGGATACAAATCAGAGCTTGTTTTACTATTTTGTTGATTGTTGACTCTAGACTTAAGAAAATTATAGAGAAAACATTAATATAGATTCAACTTTAGAGTGAGTAATATACACATATATACATATACTTACACACACACAGACATTTAGGAAGTGAGAGGGTGGTGAGCTTCAAGAAGACATAGAGTGTAACACTAATGACAGGAGACTTCAATATCCCTCCATCAGTTTTGAATAAGTCTAACAGAAAGATAAACAAAAGATAAACAAAGGGGAAAATAACTTCTAGAGAAAGAGTTGAAAGTGGAACAGCAAAAGAATAAACATATTTTACAAAAAACGGCCATGCAGCACAAAGATATTGCAAACAAATCTTAAAACACAGAAATAGTTAACATTCTTTATGGATTGTAATGCAATAAAAATAGTATTGGTTCAGAAACCACAAACAAAAGATACAGACCCAAATGGAGTCTTAACAATAAAATCTTAAGTTAATGAGTGGGTCAAAGAACAATGATAGAAGCAATTAATTACTATTTAAAAGAAAATGATAATAATGAAACAACACACCAAAATTTCTGGGATATAGCTCTAGCAGTCCTCAAGGGGGAAAATCATATCTTTACAATCATACATCAACAAAATAGAAAAAGAGAATTAATGAACTGAATATGCACTTAAAAATTAGAAAACCAACAAATAAAACTAAAATAAGCACAAAAGAGATAGTAAAAATCAGAGGGGAAATAAATTGAAAACAAAAAAACCAACAGAAATAATAAAGCTAAAAGCTAATTCTTTAAAAAGACTAATAAAATTGATAAACCCTTAATCTAAAAAAAAAGAAAGCAGAAAATCAAAATTAGTAAAACTGCAAATGAGCAAGGTGAGATCACAGCAAAATCAGAAGAAAAAAAGAATAATCAGAACATATTCTGCACAATCATATGCTAACAAACCTGAGAACACAAAAGAAATAGAGGAAAATCTTCAAAGGCATAAAATAGTCAAATTATAAGAAGACCAGGTTAGAGATTTTAAATGACCCAATCTCAGAAAAGGAGATATAGTTAAAAAGAACATACCTAAGAAAAATACTCTTGGTCCTGATGGACTCACTGGAGAATTCTATCAAACTTAAAAAACAGTCCCTATACTTCACAAAATATTCTCAAAAACTGAAAGAGAAAGAACCCTACCAGAACCCTTTTCTGAGACAAACATAGTCCTAATACTTATACTGGGGAAAGATAAAACATGGGAAGAAAACTAAAGGCCAGTATTACTAATGAATATGACTCAAAAATCTTAAAACAAAAATCCTATCAAACAGATTAGAAACCTTATATAAAAATTATTTTGTATATACTTTGCATTAATCTATTTGTATACATTTGCATCCACCTAAGGCAATGTAAACTCTTTCAGCCCAAGAACTTTTATTTTTTAATTTGCATCCTCAGCAAGTCAAGCATTGAGAAGTCACTAAATAAATGAAAAGCTGACAGTTACTGTCTTTCTCGAGTCTTTCTTCTTCAGGCTAAAACTCCTCATCTCCTTTAATCCTTCCTGTGACATGGCTCCTATAACTCTCACTCTCCTGGTTGCTCTTCCCCAGAATATCAGGCTCTTGTGTACCATGTCCCTTTAAAATTTCTCCCCTTGAACAGATGACAATCTCCATCTGTGGTCTGACCAGAGCTGAGGATGCTGAGATAAGAATTTCCCCCATCCTGGATGCTTCTGTTGGACACTGGTCCACTCTGCCCTTCCCCCATTGATTTATCACTTTGCCCTTCCTGAGACACAAAACAGGCAGCCCAACCTTTCCTCCATTGATTTGTAAAACAGAGAACTCCACCTTGCTTAATCTGTAAACAGGCAGAACCCCCACCCCTTGCTTTCCCTAGATTAATCTGTGGGTGGGAGTCCCAGCCCAGGGTTTCCTGCTGGCAGGAAATTCAAATGTATACTGACCAATCACTAATTGTAGTTTCAAGTGTACACTGACCAATCATTAGAGTTTCAGCTTACATCACTGTAATCACAGCTTACTTAACCTGGCTATGGAAGCGATGTCTGATTTGGGTGACTATGTACCCCGACAGTCCCACAGTGTCCTGCCTTTTAAATTTAATCTTGGAGATCTTCTGTCTCACTTTTATTGGGGTACAACACTTCTATTGATCACTTTTGGCTTTTTTGGTGGCTACCTCCTACACAGACCTTGTGATCCTGGGCTTTAGCTCTTGATGTTCTAGGAAATTCTCTAAGATTCAAAACTGACCTGCATTGGTGGAGGGAGTTTCCTTATCATAGAACTCCTAAAAACTTTAGATCCAGATTTTGCAGGTTTAATATTATAAATCTTGAAGTCTTATCAAAGATTCCTTATTATAGGTAAACAAAAACCTCCAGAAGAGTAAGGACCATGTTCAATTTATCTATTTATTTCTCCACAGTGATGAGGTACAGGCTCTGGTAACCCCCTTGAGCTCTCCTAGAATCTTCCCATAGGAGGCATTTACCGGAGGCCATAAGCCTTTCATTATAGCTAGACCCAAATCTCTGTTACTAGCCTAGCCCTCCACCGTCCAGCTACACTCTTGATCCTTCCAAAATATCTACACCCAAATCTGTTACCCTTAAACTAGTTTAGCCCTCCAAGGTCTGTCTTCTCCAGTAGCCTCCAGCTATTTCTCACACTTAATCTCTCATTACTGGAGTCTGACCTCATTTGACTCCTCCCCAAACTCCTTCTCTAAACCACCCACAGAGCCATCCCACAATCTTCCTGTATGCATTTTACCTCCTTGAGGTGGCTGAGAATTATCTAGCCCAGATTTACTCTGTGTCAGATTATTCTGGCCTGCTTGTCCAATACCATACAGATACCTAGGCCCCTTAAGAGTCTACCCATTATGGCGAACCTTTAATAAACTTTGCTTTTCTTTGGCTGAGAGAACCCAAGTCGAATTCATTTGGCAGGACCCAGTGTGTTGCTATTTGGGGGTCTTGAGCACCCCTAAACCTTAAACCTCACCACTTGGTCCAAGAAAAGAGAGGAGAAAACACAGCTTCCTTGTTTAATTAGTGAGTTGACTATTGCATATCTAGCCAAATGAAAAGGAGGTGTGCATTGGTTTTGTAGAATTTTTTTTTAATACTTGTTACAATAGAAGATTCCCTGGGGAAATGAGATGAGGAGGGATATATTTTGGGGGAACTGTGATATAAAAACAAAAAACATTAAAAAAAACTGACATGAAATGAAACAAGAGGTTCAAATTCAATGATCTCAATCCAGCTCCAAAAAAAAAGGCAGTTCCTATAAATTCGGCAGGGTGTTGGGGGCAGGTGGCTAGGGGTAAGGTTTGAGAAAACAGCTGACAGATCCACTTACTCTGAGTTTGCCTGTGTTCCAGAAGCACAGTCCTCTCCTGAGTGGCTCCAACCAGGAAGAAGAAGCTGCTAACCTGAATTCCTGATAGTAGACTGAAAGAATTACACAAGTCAGGAGGGTAAGCCCGGTGGCAAAACCAGATTTCTCCACCCCCCACTTCCAGAGTTCCAGAAATGGCTTGAAATTAAACACCAGGAAGAGTTTTCAGTCTTAACAAAGCACTGAAAAGAGAAGGAGGGGTGGGGGTAGAGAGAAGGACATGGAAGGGGATAAGGTAAGGGCAAGATCCAAGATCTATGCCAAACTCTGTCCTGCACAATATAGTCATCAGAATGTCTCCTCCCATTCCCAAGCAGTTTTCTACTACTCCTACAAATATAATCATAGAATCAAGTCAATATCAGTCTTTATATCAGTGAATCCACAAGACAAAAGGAAGTGGCACTAAATGTAAGGATGGTTCCCAGGCGCTCTCTTGTCTAAAGGCAGTAAGTCAGGAAACATCATTTCACTGACCATTTTGTATTATGGTATGCTTTATGAGATGTGCAAAAAGATCACTTGGAAGACAGTTACCACTTAAATGCCAGCATTTGTTGCAAAGGGTGAGAATAGAGAAACCCTAGGAAAATCCCAGTAATATCCTTCAAATTTCTTTTTCCCTGTTTTATTTTATTTTCAGTTCTAAATTCTCTGCCTCTCTCTTATCTCCCTTACTTATTGAGAAGGCAAGAAAAATAAAACTTCTCTGACCTCTCCTCCCTAAATCCCGTAGGCAGGGCTCTTGATCCATATCAAATCCCTTAACTAAGCATGTTCCCCAAGGCTATGTGCCTGGCCTCCTCTCCTCGGTCTCCCTCTCATCAACTCCAATGAACTTAATTATTACCTTTATGTAGATGACTCACATATCTATATATCTAATCCTAGTCACTCCTGTACTTTAGTCTCACATCACCAAATGGATGTTTCATGTTTCAAATCAGATATCCCAGAGGCATCTCAAACTTGGCATGTCCAGAAGAGAATTCACTGTCTTTCCCCTAAAGCCTACCCCTCTTTCAAGCTTCCTTATTTTTGTAAAAGCACTGCAATCCTTCCAGTGTATCAGATTCATAATCTCACTGCTATTTTTGAACTCCTCACTCCCCTATAGGCAGTCAGTTGCCAAGTCTTGCTTCTACCTCCACAATATTTCATCACAACCACTTCTCTTTATTCACCCAGCCAAAATCTCAGTTCAGATTCCCACTAACTCTTGTCTACCCTGTTACTTCCTAAAGTGGCCTCCCCTCCCCCAAATCTCTCCTCTCTTTAATCCTTCCTCTGCCCAGAAGGCAGGGATTGTCTTTGCCTTTCTTTGTGTCCATAGTGCCTGAAACATAGTGGGTAGTTAATAAATGCCCAAAGACTTGACATAGCTATCAGAGTGATTTTTCTTAAATCTAGCTCTGACCTTGTCATTCTTCTTACTCAAAACCCCCCAGTGTCTCCTTATTGTCCTGAGCACAAAATTTGTGCTATTTGGCTATTAAAGTCCTTCACAAATGTGGCCCCAACATATCTTTCTAGGTTCATTATATATTACTTTCCTTCCTACACTTCATGATCTAGCCAAACTGGTTTTTTCTCTTTGTTCCTCACACATCACTCCATTTCCCATCTTTGTTTGCCCCATGTCTGAAACGTCTTAGTTGCTCTTTAGCTTAAAAACTTCCTACTATACTTACAGAATTCTTCAAGACCCATTTTAAGTCTTACCTTCTATACAAGCCCTTTCTAATCTTCCCAAATACCCTCCCTCCCAAACTATCCGGTATTTATTCTGCACATTATTTATATATGACAATGCTGCTACCACCTCACTTTGAACCTTGACCAAAAGACAAAGAACAAAAGCTCAAGGAATTGCACTGCCCTCCAGCCCAGCCTGTCCTGCTTGCAGCCTAGTTCCCATAGTCATCACTGAGGGGAACATTCTTTGTACAGAAGGGGCCTGCCTAAGCTACAACTACCAACATCAACTACCAGTCAAGCTCTGCAGACAGGCAGGTAAGACCAAGACCCCCTGGTTTAGTAGTAGCAACCCTTTTCCCTCTTCCCCTGTCTGTTCAACTCCCAACCTGGCCCCCACAGCCTTCATCCGAGGGAGCAAACTTATGGAAAAGGGCCCACCACCCAACGGCTGACCAACCGACAATGTTGGAACAGGCAAGCCAACCTTGCTGAGGTAGCAAGGTCCTGGAAAGAGGCCCTGGTAAAAGTGACAGGATCTGTCCATTGCCTCTTCATATGCTATAAGCTCTCTGCCCTCAATAGCCACAGGTATCAAAGTACCAGAAAAGAAAGTTCTTGCCACCAAAGTGCTTAATACTTTTTTTTTTTTTTTGGAGGGCAATTGGGGTTAAGTAACTTGCCCAAGGTTACAAGGCTAGGTTTTTATTTGTGTGGGTTAAGTGTCTGAGGCCGGCTCCGAACTCAGGTCCTTCTGACTCCAGGGCCAGCGCTCTACTCACTGCACCACCTAGCCGCCCCAGTTCTTAGTACTTTCAAGTGGTTTAACATCAGATGTATAATTTTATCATTGGGAATAACATTAAGGAAGATGTGTGACCATCTGCTTTGGTGCTGGACCCTAAGGAACCCCATTTGACTTGTAGCTGTGACTTATCTGTGCTGTCTCCACCTGTTGAAATGTAAGCTTGAGAGCAGAAAATGTCTTGCAATTTTCTATTTGTACTGTTAGCATTTAGTAGAGTGCTTTGCACAGAGAAAGCACTTAATAAATGCTTATTCATTCATTCATTCAGTCTGATGGGGTGCTCAGGTGCCTGTGCTTGAACCCCAGTTTGTAAAATCACATCCAGTTTCAAAATCACATTTCTCCCTAGCTTCAAAACACAGTCTCAGGCAGTTTCTCTTTAGCTCAAGGGCAGTAGGCCCTAACAAAATACTTATCTCTTTTCCTGTTATGCTAACTACACAGCTATCCTTATGAATCTTTCACTAGACTATAAGTAATTCCCTAGCCCAGCATATAGATCCTGAATCCCTCATCCCCCAACTCCTTCCTGATCTGACCATCTCCACTGGCTATCATCCTTTGACTCTCCCATCCTTCTTGTCTGTACTCCTGGAAGAAATTCTTAGAAAAGGTGCTTCTGCTTCCTCTCCTCTGAACCCTATAATGTGGGCTCTGAGCTCACCATTCACCTGAAGCTACCTGCTCTAAAGTTATCAATGTACCTTTAGATAAAAAATAGATTTTATGGACAGCTTCTGTTTTTGTACTGCCTGGATTTCCCCCTGTATCCTTTCCCCTCCACCATGGCCTCTTAATTGACAAATCTAATGACCTTTTCATAATCTTCATCCTTGACCCTGTTGTTACTTTCTTCTCCTGAATATTCTCTCCCCCCTGAATTTTCATTAACACTGCTTCCTTCTGGTTCTTCTTCTACCTATCTGACTGTTGCTGCTCAGTTTCCTTTGCTGGATCTTCATCCAGGTCTTACCTGCTCAATATGGGTGTCTCCCAAAGCTCTGTCCTGGGACTTGTATTAGCAACTACATTCCACACAGGGTGGGCTGCCAGCACAGGTTCTTTATCTGCTTTTCTAAAGAAAAGACAACTTTTTTGTTTGTTTTTTGGTCTTTTTTGAGGGGGGAGGCAAGGCAATTGGGGTTAAGTGATGTTGGACCCAGCTCCACTCTGCCCTTCCCCCATTGTCACTTTGCCCTTCCTGAATGTCAGACACAAATCCACTCACCCTTTCCTTGATTTGTAAAACAGGCAGCCCAACCTCTCCTTTGTTGATTTGTAAAACAGAACTTCACCTTGCTTAATCTGTAAACAGGCAGAATCCCCACCCCTTGCTTACCCTTGATTAATCTGTGGGTGGGAGTCCCAGCCTAGAGTTTGGCGCATTTTTGCACATGTGGGCCTTTTTCCCATTTGTATGACCTCTTTGGGATATAGACCTAGAAGTAGCATTGCTGGGTCAAAGGGTATGCACAATTTTATAACCTTTTAGTCATAGTTCCAAATTGCTCTACAGAATGCTCTACAACTCCACCAACAATGCATTAGTGTTCCAATTTTCCCACATCTTCTCCAACATTTATCATTTTCTTGTTTTATCATCTTAGCCAATCTGACTGGTGAGATGTGCTACTTCAGAGTTGTTTTGATTTGCATTTCTCTAATCAGTAGTGATTTAGAGCATTTTTTCATATGACTATAGATAGTTTTAATTTCTTCATCTGCAAACTGCCTTTTCATATCCTTTGACCATTTATCAATTGGGGAATAACTTGTATTCTTGTAAATTTGACTTGGTTCTCTATATATTTTAGAAATGAGGACTTTTTGGTAGAAACAGCATTTCCAATGTGCTCTGACCCACACAAATTTCAAATAATGTGAAAGGGGACTCCAAACAACTTCTGGAGCCACAGCACCCACAGAACAGCACAGAGAAGCTAACCTCCTGCTGAGGACAGCCCAGCAGCCCTGCAGGAAGTGACCAGCGCAGTGTTCTGAGAGCAGGCAGCAGTGCGCAGAGCCGAGTCCAAGTCCGCCGTTTTAGTCCCTGGGCGGCCAGACCTTCAGCCGGCTGGAGGGACCCCAGAACACCAGCAATTGTGGCGATTCCAGAATTATCAGCACAGATATGCCTAGGACAAAGTGAGAGGTTAGTGCCCTATGGACTTTGGGACCAGTATTTGGGGAACACTTGGCTGCCTCCCCTGGGAGCGAAAAGCTGCTGAAGAAACAGGTGCACAGAAGCCATTTTGCAGCTTCAGTAGTGGCTCTAGTTCCAGGTCTGCGAACTGTAGGGAGATCCAGCAATCAGTCTGGGGGTTAATTGCTCTTGCTTTAAACTGCCTGGATCTGGATTGTGGTCTGAGGGGGGAAGTTTGGGGTGGGTATCCACTTGCCAGAGTGGGTGGAGGCTTCACAGAGGCCACACAACTGGCGGAAGTTGTGAAGACCCCATGTTTGGGTGGAAGCTCCCCTGTCTGGTGGCAGAGTCCTACTGTGGCAACAAGCCCCAAAAATCAAGTAATTAAGTGGCAACATGCCTAGGCAAATGAAACAAAATAAACAGAAAAGTTCAACATTGGACTCCTATTTTAGGGGCAAAGAGGCTCAAAGCATGGAGGAGGACTGTGAGGTCAGAACTCCTGCACCAAAAGCCCCAAATGAAAATACAAGCTGGCTACAGGCCATAGAGGACCTTAAGAAGCAGATAAGAGAAGTGGGGGAAAATTTGGGAAGAGAAATGAAAAAGATGCAAGAAAAGTATGAAATGACAGTCAACAGCCTAACTGAGGAAAATAACACCTTAAAAAATAGACTAACTCAAATGGCAAAAGAGGCTCAGAAAGGCAATGAGGAGAAGAATGCCTTAAAAAGCTGAATTTGCCAGATGGAAAAAGAATCTCAAAAGCTCACTGAGGACAATCATTCCTTCAGAATTAGACTGGAGCAAATGGAAGCTAGTGACTTTATGAGAAATCAAGATGCTATTAAGCAGATCCAAACAAATGAAAGAATAGAAGGCAATGTGAAATATCTCATGGGAAAAACCACTGACCTGGAAAATAGATCCAGGAGAGATAATTTAGAAATTATTGGACTACCTGAAAGCCATGATCAAAGAAAGAACCTAGAAATCATCCTTAAAGAAATTCTCAAGGAAAATTGCCCTGATGTTTTAGACCCAGAGGGCAAAATAGAGGTTGAAAGAATCCACAGATCACCTCCGAAAAAGATCCCAAAAAGAAAACTCCCAGGAATATTATAGCCAGGTTCCAGAATCCCCAGATCAAGGAGAAAATACTACAAGCAGCCAGGAAGAAACAATTTCAATATTGTGGAAACACAATCAGAATAGCCCAGGACCTGGCAGCTTCTACACTGAGGGATCGAAGGGCATGGAATATGATATTCCAGAGGGCAAAAGAGCTGGGAATGAACCCAAGGGTCACCTACCCAGCAAAACTGAGTATTTTGTTTCAGGGGAAAATATGGTCATTCAGTGGAATAGAGGACTTTCAAGCATTCTTGAGGAAAAAACCAGAGTTGAATAGAAAATTTGACATTCAGACTCAAGAAGCAAGAGATGCTTGAGAAGGTAATCAAGGAAAAGAAATCAAAAGGAACTTATCAAAGTTGGACTATTTACATTCCTATATGGAAAAACAATAACTGTGCTTGATGAAACCTTTCTCATTATGAAAATAATTGAAGAAGGGTACATGGCATATGTCCACAGATATACATGGATAGAGGGCACAGGTTGAATTTGATGGGAAGGGATGATTTTTTTTTTTTGGAGGGCAGCTGGGGTTGGGTGACTTGCCCAGGTTCATGTGGCTGGGTTTTTGTTTGTGTGTTGGGTGTCTGGGGCCGGATCTGAGCTCTGGCCCTTCTGACTCCAGGCCTGGCGCTCTGCTCGCTGGGCCACCTAGCCGCCCCAAGGAAGGGATGATTCTTAAGAGGTGAAGTCAAGAGGTGAGAGAGGAAAGTGGCAAGAGGAGATGGAGAGAGACAGGGTAGGGTAAACTATCTCCTGTAGAAGAGGCAAGGGGAAGTAGTTGCAGGCGAGGGGAAGAACAGGAAGGCAAAAAGGCAAAAGCATATTCTCATTGAAGTTGGCTCAAAGAGAGAATCACATACATACTAAATGGAATATCTTACCCTCACTCACTCTCCTGAGTAGGGGAAAGGAGGATGAGAGGGGGGATGATGGAGGGGAGGGCATTCTGGGGGGAGGGGAGATTGGAAGTACCCACTATCAAAGAGGGACAAGATCAAAGTAGGGAATGGACCAGGTGGGAGGTGAGACGGGTGGGAGGGAAATATAAGCAGTCTTTTACAATATATCTACTATGGTAATGTTTTGCATAGCTATACATGTACAACACATACTGAATTGCTTATCTTCTCAGAGGGAGTGGGTGACAAGGGAGGAAGGGAATGGATCTGAAAATCGAAGTTTTAAAATTAAATGTTTCACAAGATGTCCAGGCATTGGGGCTCAGAGATTCACCTTGCCCTAATGGCAAAATCAAAGGGGATATGGGAGAAGATATGGGAGAGAGCAGATTGGATAAGGGGATATCTAGTGGGACTGCTATTCTGGGGTGGTGGGTAGGGAAAAAATGGGGGGAAAATGTAACTCATAATCTGGTGGAAATGAATGATGTAAACCAGAAGTTAATAAAGCATTTGTTTAATTAAGTAAAAAAATAAAAATAAAAAATAAAATTTTTTTTCAAAAAAAAAAGAAAAGAAAAGAAATGAGGACTTTATCAGAGATACTGGCTATAAAAATTCTTTCTAGGGCGGCTAGGTGGCGAAGTGAGTAGAGCGTCGGCCCTGGAGTCAGAAGGACCTGAGTTCAGATCCGACCTCAGACACTTAACGCACACACAAACAAAAACCTAGCTGTGTGACCTTGGGCAAGTTACTTGACCCCAATTGCCCTCCAAAAGGCAAAAAAAAAAATTCTTTCCACTGCTCTGCATATATCCCGTAGGCACCTAGTTATTTACATTTTATCTGCCTCATTAGAGTGTGAGGTCCCTGAGGACAAATTGGTTTTGCCTGTCTTTGTATTATCCCCAGCATTTAGCACAGTTCTGAATACAAGGTGGCTGCTTAATTAATGATGTTGAAGGTGGGGATATGGTAGGAAGCAGACTAGTGATTTCCCCTGTAAAAACTCCTCCAGACATTTCTAGAAAATGCACCAGACTGAATCCAGAAGAGAAAATCCAGGAAAAAGTCAGAGTGAGTCATTTGTCCAGCCTAGCTCAGGATAGGGGAATAGGGAGGTCCAAGGACTCAGGGAACCTGATCTGCCCATGTGAGGGATACTCCAGCCCCTAGGAAGAGGTGTGCACAAGGACATGCAGAGAGCCCAGGCCCAGATGGAGCACCCCCAGGCCCATACTGGGGCACATTGATGGGGACAGGTATGAACTGGCAGTTTTGATGTCTATGACCCAGCTCTGAGTCATAGACCCAGGGTGTACTGAAAAGGGTGCCTGCTTAGGGATGTGTCCTTCCCTGATAGGGAGGCTGTGGGTTGTGTATAGATAAGGAGACATTAGACGTCTGTAGCAGTGGTATGACTCAGACCAGGGTCTTCCTTCAAGCATCTAGTCCAGCCTGCAAAGGAATAACTAAGGCCAAAATTCCAGACCAGGAGAAACCTACAATCTGGTGACTCCAAACCAACAGGGTTTTCTAGCTGGCTTATAGGGGCGGAGTGTAGCAGCAGTTTATTCTTAGACCAAACCCAGGTGAGGAATTTGCAGAGCTCAGACAGGGGTGGGGGTGGGCATTTGTGTAGGAGGAGGTGAAGTGGCAATCAGATTTTGCCTTGGATCAGTCTGTCCCTGAGACCTTGGAAGAACACTCAATACCCACGAGAAAGCAGCAACAGGACCTTTCTAACGGAGGGGCGGCAGAGACCCGCCCTGACATCAAGTCTGAAATCAAGAAACAGGTTGGAGGAATGAGTAAACAAAACCAAGAAAGAGTCCAACTATAGAGAGCTTCTGTGATGGGAGGGAAGCTTAATGCACAGACGAAGAAGACGTTAGTAACTCTAAAACTTCTACGGGCAAAGCCCTAGAGAAAAATAGATCTTAAGGAAAAAAATCAGAATTAATGGAGGAGATAAAGCAAGAATTTTTAAAAAAGAGTTGAAAATGTTTTTGTTAATGAAATGAGAATACATAAGGAAAAAATAGAAAACAAATGACAGATATGGAAGAAAGAATTGGAGAAAATTGTTGTTGTTTGACCTTCATTATTGAAGAGGACCATGACATCTGGAAGATGATGCCATGACTTGCAAGTGAATTGGATTTAAGTGAGGGAGGGCTGTTTGAGGTCACCAGCCTCACATTTTTTTTTTTTTGGCTCTTTGGAGGGGGGAAGGTAGGGCAATTGGGGTTAAATGACTTGCCCAAGGTCACACAGCTAGTGTTAAGTGCCTGAGGCTGGATTTGAACTCAGGTCCTCCTGACTCCAGGGCCAGTGCTCTATTAACTAGCTACCTAGCCATCCTGTAGCATCACTTTTACTTGTAGAGCCATCTGGGTCCAGTGGCCAGATATAGATCAGGACAACTTGAGATGCCCCCTCCAATCAGGGTGGTAAGACCTTGCTGAATCAGTGTGTTACCCCTGTATGGGGTGGCCACTACAATGAACCCCTCCTCCACCTGCCCTTATGCTAGCATGCCTCAGTGACCCAGAGAAAGATTTTATGAGGAGGATACAATTAAACTCTCTCAGAGCACTAGGGGTAACTATACTATGCAGAGATATACATCTCTCTCCTTCCCACTATGGCTGGTAAGTGTGTTTCCATTTATACAAACAGAGCCACTCACAATCATAATACCTTAAATAACAGTTTGGCAGAAGAGATGCAAAACCTTGCCAGATGAACAAACTCCCTGATCATTTGCTGAACCAAATAGAAGCCAATGACTCCATGCAACAACAAGAAATATTTAAATAATGTCAAAAGATTGGGTAAAAAAAAAACCCAGAAGAAAATGTAAGGTCTCTCATTACAACAACAAAACAACTGCCCTAGAAAATATCAAGGAGAAAAAAATATAAAAATCACTGGACCATCTGAATACCATATCTAAAATAGAGTCTAGATATTCTATTTCAATAAATCTTAAAATAAAACTGCCTAGATCTTTTAGAACCAGGCAGTACAGTGGAAATAGAAAAAAAATCTACTAGTTATCTCCTAAAAGAAACCCCAAAATTGATGGGGTCCTTGGGATGTATATATGTTTGTAACATTAGTTTGTAATATCAGTCTGTAACATCAGTTTGTAAATGGGGTGCTTTGGGATTTATGTCTGTAAAATCAATTTTTTTTTTTTTTTTTTGGTTTTTGGTGGGCAATTGGGGTTAAGTAACTTGCCCAAGGCCACACGGCTAGGTTTTTATTTGTGTATGTGTCAAGTGTCTGAGGCCGGATCCGAACTCAGGTCCTTCTGACTCCAGGGCCGACGCTCTACTCACTGCCCCACCTAGCCGCCCCAAAATCAATTTTTAAAAGCAGTCTGTAAAATCACACTTCCCCCACCCCAGTGTCAAAGCATTAACCCTGCCCCTTCCCCCTGCCAGCACTCTGCCCAGCAACAACTCATGAACTGTTTATCTCTGCTTGAAACAATAAGCTACTTATGAATCCTTCACAAAACTATCTATAAACATTTTTAGCTTAGGCAAATGTTATCTCCCTTAGTTAGAGTGGCCAGCTGCACCATGAATTCTTCAGTACCCTACCTATAGGGTAACTCCTTAGCCAATTATACCCACACTGTGTCTCTGATGGCCTTGGTTCCCAACATCTGTCTTGTCAAGATTGACATTGATGGGTGGCAGACTGGGCACTCCTTAGTAGCCATGACTGAAACCACACCTCCAGGTAGCCCCCCCTTGGGCTATTTCCCAGTGAATCATGGGCAATACGCCTGTGCAGATGATATTAAAAGTGCATGGTCCTTTAAGCACTGACCACTCCTTAACTCCTCCCTGATCCCACCCTTACTCACCTAGTTAGCATAATTGGCACCTGATTTACTATCTTGACTCCATAAAACTATGCCTGTGACCCCTGGAAGTTTGCAGGTTCCATAAGAATCTAGCCCGCTATCCTTGTGCAGCATAACAATAAACTTTACAATTTCAGCTTCAAAGTTTGCTTGAGCCTGGTGAATTCCTTCCAGACTGGATGCCAGGGTGGGTCCCTGGCAGAACCACTTACCCTCCCCCCCTCCTTATCACCCTTCCCTCATCAAAAATGAAAACTCCCAATACCAGTCCTAATCTAGAGATTTCAGGCAAAAAAAAATGCTGTAAGCATCAGAAAGAAAGAACAGCCATCACTATAAAGGAGTAGAGAACTTGGAATACAATATTCCAGAATGCAAAGGAGATGGACTTACATTCAAGCATAACTTTCCCAGAAAAATTAAAAATAATATTAAAGGGAAAAAATGAATCTTTAATGAAATAGAGAACTTCTAAGTATTCTTGATGAAAAGACCAGAGCAGCAGAAAAACTTTGAAGTTCAAACATAGGAATGAAAAGAAATGTTAGAAGGTAAACATGAATGAATATAATGATAGAGGACTAAATGATGATTAAAGTGATTACATTTAAATAAGGGGAGATGATACATATGTCCCCTTCTAATCCTTATAACCATCAGGGTTCATAAAGGATGACCAATTAGACAAGGCCTGTAAATGATTCTGTTATGTCCTGATGAGCTTAAGAAAAGAATGTATAGAGAGGGGTAGAGGAATACATTGGGGGTAGGGCAAGGGGAAGGGAAAAGAAGGTTAGGTTGAAGAAAATTATTTCACATAATCAAAGTACACAGGTAGACTTTTGTACAAATAAGAAGGAAGGAGTGGCTGACAGCTGAACCACATTCCTATCTGAACTGATTTAAAAAAGAATAATACATACAAACTCACAAATGGATAAAGATAAACATTTCACTTAATAGGGAAAAAGGAGGGAAAGAGGAGAATGGGAAGAGGAATCAGAGGGCAGGTAGATTAGAGGAAAGATTAGTCCTAACCAAAACAAATTCTAAGGATGTACAAAAATAGTTGTATCTCTTTTTAAGGTGACAGAGAATGGAAATCTGAGGGGGGCCCATAAACTGAGGAATGGATGAACAAGTTACGGTATATGAATATGATGGAATACTATCATACCGAACTCTTATCAACAGGGTCATTATCTGACCAAGCACAATTCCAGAGGCCTAATAATAAAACATGCTACCTACTTCCTGATAGAGAGGTAAAGGGCTGAATACAGAATGAGACAAATTCTTTTTGGATATAGCCAATGAAGAATTTGTTTTGATTGACTATAAGTGTGTATAACTGATACCACTCTGATGGCAGAAAATGAAGAGGAATTAAGAGTAGTGGTAAGGAGAAAAAGGGGAGTGTAAAAACTGGATTGAAGCTTAACATAAAAAAAGGAAACAAAGAACTAAGATCACTTCTGGGCAAACTGAAGGAGAAAAAAAATGCAAGCAAGGTCAGATTTTATATTCTTGGGCTCAAAGATCATTGTAGATGGTGACGGCAGCCATGACATTAAAAGATGCTTTCTCCTTGGAAGGAAAACTATGGCAAATCTGGACAGCATACTGAAAAGCAGAGATATCACCTTGCTGACAAAGGTCCATACTAAGCTATGGTTTTTCCAGTAGCAATGTATGGCTGTGAAAGTTGGATTAAAAGGAATGTTGAGCACTGAAGAACCAATGCTTTAGAATTGTGGTACTGAAGATTTTTGAGAGTCCCTTGGACAACAAGGAGTTCAAATTAGTCAATACTTAAAGAAATAATTCAGGTTATTCAATGGAAAGTCAAATACTAAAACTTAAATACTTTTACCACATGAGAAGATAGAACTCACTGGAAAAAACCCTGATGTTGGGAGAAAGATTGAAGGCCAAAGGAAAGGGGGACTGCAGAGGACTAGATAGATACATAGATAGTATCATGGAAACAACAAACATGGATTTGGACAGACTTCAAGAGATAATGGAGGGGTGGCTAGGTGCACTGAATAGAGCACTGGCCCTGGAGTCAGGGGGACCTGAGTTCAAGTCTGAGCTCAGACACTTAACACTTACTAGACGTGTGACACTGGGCAAGTCATTTAACCCCAATTGCCCTGCCCTCCCCCCTCCAAAATGCAAAGAAATAATAAAAATAAAATAAAAAGTTAAAAAAAGAGATAATGGAAGATGGATGGGTCTGGTGTGCTATGGTACATGAAGTAACAAAGAGTTGGACACAGTTGAATGACTGAATAATAATAACACCAACAATGTATAACGGGCTTTATTTTTCTCGTGTTCTCAGTTTGGAGGTGGGGGGCAGAGGTATAGCATGAGAAGATAAGAAGGAAGATTTTGGCTAACTAAAACCAAAAAATTAACTTAAAAAGTAAATGCTTATTGATTTATTGACTTCTTAGTACAGACTGCTTCATCTTTTAGTGTTGGGGGTTTACATGCAGTTCCCCTAGAGGCATGAGACCCAGAACAGACTGACTCTGCAGTGAATCATGCTTTGTGTAAATTACATGCTGACTTTGCTATGGTTCCTGTTTTGTGTGAGCACTGTGGAGGAGAATCAGACATTCAGTGAGATAAGCTCTGTTCTGGGCTGAGAGCTCGGTGACCCTGACTTGTTGCCTTGGGTTTAGCTCAGACTGTGGCAACTTCTGCCTGAGGGAAAGGAGGAGCTGAAGAGGGATAAGAGGAGGGAAGCTCAAAGGGTTGGGAGTTAGGATGTAGTTAGGATGTAAGTGAGGATAGAGTAGGATGTAGGAGAGGATATAACTGGAAAAGATGCTGCTGGAAAAGAAGTCTTGCTACTCTTTGACTCTCCTGGCTTGTGATTCCGTTCTTAGGGAACGTGGTTGACCCACAACCATGTGTACACTGAAGGCCAGAAGAAAGTAAGACCTGGCCCCCCCCAACCCTAAAGGTTGGATCATTTTAGTATCACTATTTGAGCCCCAGGCATACAATAAGTATTTAATAAATGTTGGTTGACTGAACAAAAACAAAAAGTCTAGAAACCTCCTCAGTAGGGCCAACATTTGATATTCTTGCTAAGGGAAGAGATATAGCAGTCCAGAGTAATACCAGTTTAAAATATAAACTAATTTGTAAAAATTTATGAGGAAGGATATTAGAAGAAAATATGAACAGCAGCATCTCTATTGTCTCATGAAATGGAAAAGCAGTGAAGGAAAAATAGGTTTATTGAAAGTTTTGGCAAGGGGCTCAATAACCCTAGAACATTTAATGATAAAAATGGAGGCCAACAAGAGGAAAAAAAAATGGAAAAGACAGATCCATTTTTTTTTTGTAACAGACTTTTTTTCCCACCAATACACCAATAGCAGCAGAATACCTCCCTTTGGACCCTTAACACCATAATCTCCAAGGTACTTAACAACAGAATACAAAATGGCATTAAAGAAAAAGGCAAGAAAACAAGTATGCATAGTAGATGAATGTGCTGAAGGTGCCAATTCTGATAGTGCACAAAGGGACTGACAACCAAGATATCTGAAAGGGGGGAAGACATCAAACTCTTTAAAATAAAACAAACCAAACCCATAGATCACATTATTGAAAAATGGTGACCCAGTAACAGCAACATTGTACAATGATCAACTTTGATAGACTTAACTCCTCTCAGCAATATAACAATAAAAGACAATTCCAAAAGACTCATGGTGGAAAATGCTGTCCACATCCAGAGAAAGAAATGATAGAATCTGAATGCAGATTGAAGCAGACTATTTTCTCTCTCTCATCTTTTTGTTTCTTCTTTCTCATGGTTTTTCCTTTTGGTTCTAATTCCTCTTTACAACATGACTAATGTGGAAATATGTTTAATAAGGTGTACACATATAACCTATATCAGATTGTATGCCATCTTGAGGAGGGGAGAGCAGAGGGAGGGGGAGAAAATTTAGAACTCAAAATCTTATATAAATAAATGTTGAAAATTATATTAAAAAAATAATAAAGAAATATTTTTTTTTCTTTTTAGAGGGCAGTTGGGGTTAAGTAACTTGCCCAAGGTCACACGGCTAGGTTTTTTTTTTTTGTTTGTGTGGGTGAAGTGTCTGAGGCCAGATCCAAACTCAGGTCCTTCTGACTCCAGGGCCAGCGCTCTACTCACTGCGCCACCTAGCCGTCCTGAAATAAAATTTTTAAAAGGTGATAAAAATATATGCTCAAATTTTTAGTCCTATAAAACTTATAAAAGAAAAATCTATACATGTACCAAAGTTGAAGAGGAGAATGGGCAAGCATTTACAAACAATATTTTATAGAAAATATTTTTGTAGTCATACCAATGACTGAACTATGTAGAGAATATAAGAATATGTTCATTGTTTGTTCATGAGAAAGCATTAATCTAGTACAGGAAAATCCTGCCTTTAAAGCAAGGTGTCTTCTGTGTGTATTTTGGAATCATACAAAATTCTTTGGAAAATGTAAACAGGATTAACGGCCCTCTAATTATCCATATCAAACATTTAGATTGTATTTTGGAAATGGTTCAGGGCTCTTCATGAACCCAAATTTCTCCCTAAAAGAGTGCCCTCCTCGGTGGTCCCCTTTTTGTTTTCCTGTAATTTTTTTTATTCTGAACTTAAGCACCCCCCAATGAAGTGAGTATATTCATTTAAACAGTAGAACAGAAAACAAGGATTATGCATGAAACCACAAATCTAGCATGTAGTAGCTTTTCTTTTTAAGTAGGTTTGGCCTTTAACTTTCAAAGTCACCTTTTCAAGTCACCTGACCCAGAGGAACCATATCCTCTGGGGCTGAAAGAACAGGTACTGCTAAGCCACTGTTAATGATATGTGAACTATCATGGAAAACAAGAGAGGTGCACAAGAATGAAGAAGGGCAAGTGTCCTGATTAAAAAAAAAAAAGGGAAGAGAAGAGCCTCTAAACTAACTATAAACCAGTCAGTTTGACTTGGAGTACCAGGAAAATTCTAGAACATGTCATTAAAGAACCAGTTGAAGTAAATCCCTAAAAAAGGGAAGCAGTGATTACAGAGAGGCAGCATGGCTTCATCAAGGACAAGCTGTGCCAGAATACAGTTATTTCATCCACATTGTGGGATTTAGGGGCATAGCACCCCTGGGATCTGGAAAATCTGAGTAAAATTTTTTGGTCCTTCCTTTGTACCAGAGAAGTGTGAATTTTTTCTTTTTCTTTTTTGGATAGTACCTTATTGTGAAATTTGGGTTAACTATATTATATAATACTATATATATATTTATGCATTTCTGAGTTTCTGAACTTTTTCTTTGTCATCTGCTAGCCTTGTGTTATCTTCAGCTTCTGCAAAACTCCCCAAAGATTCCCATTTAATTTCTTATGCCGACCCACAACATATTAAAACAACGATGAGGAAAGTCACAATGTGAAAGAGATATACCTCATTTCCTTTCTTCCTAGGATTACTAAACCAATTGATAAAGGAAATGCTTTGGATATGATTTACCTAGATTTTTTTTTTTTAAAGCAATTGGGGTTAAGTAAATTGCTCAAGGTTGCACGGCTAGTCATTATTTATGTGTGGGTGCTCATTTTCTGAGGCCCGAATTCGATCTCTCGTCATCCCAACTCCGAGGCTCTTACTCACTGCGCCACCTAGCCGCCCCTTGAGGTCATATTTGAAGTCAGGTCTTCCTGACTTCTGGCCCAGAGCTCTATGCACTACACCACCTGGCTGTCTCCACCCAGTTGGTCTTTAGTGGAGGACCCAGACTGCTGTGCTTGGCCCTTTGGGGTTTAACATTTTTGTCAGTGACGTGGCTAAAAGGACAGATCATCAGGTCTGCTGATAAAACAAAGCTGGGAAGGATGACTAATGCAGTTGATAACAGAATCAGGATCAGACAGGATCCTGAGAGGCTACAATAGAGCTCTGGTCCAATCCTAATAAGATGAAATTCAATAGGACTAAATGTAAAGACTTGGGCTGAGTACAAAAATATCAACTTCATGCATATAAGATGGGAGAGACATGGGTAGATATTGGTTGTTCTGAGAAAGATCTGAGAAGGGGTTTTATTGGGCTGCAAGCTCAACAGAGGGGAAGCTAGATGGTGCAGTGGATAGAGCTTCAGGCTGGGAGTCAGGAAGATTCACCTTCCCTAAGTTCAAATCTGGCCTCAGACACTGGGCAAGCCACTTAACCATTTGCCTCAGTTTCCTCATCTATAAAATGAGCTGGAGAAGGAAACAGCAAACCACTCTACTATCTTTGCCAACCCAAATGGGGTTACAAAAGTCAGACACAACTGGAAAAAATGACCGAACAACAAGTTCAACAGAAGTCAAAGTCTACAGTGACTCTGGCAGCCAAAAAACTGAATGGGATCTTGGGCTGTGTTAAAAGGGGCAGTTTCCAGGAAGAGAGAGGTCCTAGTATATTCTCCCTTCTTCAAACCCCATCTGGAGTAGTATGTTAGGGGTACAGTGGTGTAAGAAGGATGTTGATAAACTGGAAAGTATACTAAAGAGGATAAACCAGGGTGGTGAAAAGCCTTGAGTCCATGACACAGAATGATCAATTCAAGGATTTGGGGATGATTAGCCTGCAGAAAAGAAGACATGACAACTTTCTTCAAGGGCTATCATGGGGAGAAGGGATTAAACTTGTTATGGTTGGCCCAGAGAGAAGAGCCAGGAGCAAGGGATGGACAGTGCAAAGGGAAAACTGAAACTTGATGCCAGGAGGAACTTCTAAGAAAGAACTATTCAAAAGTGCTTGGGGTGGCCTGGGGAGGGGGCAGGTTTCTCATCCTTCTAGGTATTCAAGGAGAGACTGGATGACCACTTGTTAGGTATGGGATTGAAAGGATTCCTTTTCTGTGTGGATAGCTCTAGATAGCCACTGAAGTCCCTTCCAACTCTCAATTTTCTGATTCTATGACACTGAACTGTAGTTTTAGATTTTTATAATGCTTCCCCACTGGAGAGCCATCCTTTGCTTTCATTATCGGATAAGCATCAATTCTTTTTTTTTCTTTAATTAATTAATTTATTTTTAGTTTGATAAGCATCAATTCTGAAGCAAATGAAGAGGTTTAGAAACCAAAACACTGGACTTAGTGTATGAAGTGAAACTATTTTTTATTTTATTTATTTATTGTTAAAGAAAACAATTGTAAAGAAAGTTTAATTGGCTATACAAAAATTTAGTAACAAATTTATAATGAATTATTTTCTAAAAGTAAATCAGTCAAATATAAACATAACATTTCTAAAGTTAGATGATCTGAATTCAAATTTATTTTCAATAATATTTATATAATAATAATTTAAAAAAATAATTTAAATTCAAAATAATTTTAAAAAGTAACGTCACCTCTCTTTTGCTAAGTGCCAGGCTTAGAATGAGAAAAACCTAGGCTCATCTCCTACCTCTGGTACTTACTAGCTGTTTGACCCTGGGCAAGTCACTTAACTTCTGCCTCAGTTTCCCCATCTGTAAAATGAAGGGGTTGGTCCAGATGGCATCTGAAGTCTCTTTCAGTTCTAGATCTATGATCCCATGATATTATGAACCACCATTAACTTCCCTTCCTTTTTCCCCTCTTAACTGCCAAGCCCCAATCAGAGAAGGTCATATTTGGCAGCTAGGTTGACTGGTAAAATATAAAGTAAGAAACAGAATGGTGCTGTGGAAAGGGTTCAAGTCCCACTTGTGCCATGTATTACAGTGTGATTTTAGTTAAATTACTCAATCTCTCTGGGCCTCAGCATTCCCATTTGAAAAATGAGGGAGTTAGACAATATGAACTAGGAGTCTCCCACCTCTACCATTCTAAGATCCCATCTATCCTGCATTGCTGTTAGAGATACAAATCAAGGAATCTGAGGTAGAAGGAGCTTTAAAGGTCATTTTGTCTAGTTTCCCACCTAACTCAGGCACTCTTCCTACAGTATTCCCAATAGATGGTCCTTTAGCATCTGCTTGGAAATTAGTGGTTAATGAGAAACTCACCACTTCAAAGGCAACCTACTCCATCATTGGATGTCTATTAGAAAGTCTGTCCTAGGGGCGGCTAGGAGGCACAGTGAATAGAGCACCAGCCCTGGAGTCAGGAGGACCTCAGTTCAAATCTGGCCTCAGACACTTAACACAAACCAGCTGTGTGACCTTGGGCAGGTCACTTAACCAGAATTGCCCTGCCTTCCCCCCTCCAAAAAAGCAAAAAAAAAAAAAATTCTTCTGGGTTGCCTTCCTCCAACAAAGGGTCAGGTACCCAAAGCTTAGGGATCAAGAGGAATGGACTAGGGAGGCCACAGCTGGTGTTGGCTATTACAGGAAAAAGACGTTTTTCCTGACATGCCTTTCCTCTGAGCTCACTCAGCAGTCTTCCAACCATGATAATACTTCCTTCCTCTAGTTTCCTCCAGGGTCTAGCTGACTATTCATTTGATAGAACTTCCTTAATGCATGCCCATGTTACAATAACAAAAATCCCTTACACAAAGGGGCGGCTAGGTGGCGCAGTGAGTAGAGCGATGGCCCTGAAGTCAGAAGGACCTGAGTTCGGATACGGCCTCAGACACTTAACGCACACACAAACAAACCTAGTCGTGTGACCTTGGGCAAGTTACTTAACCCAATTGCCCTCCAAAAAAAAAAAAATCCCTTATACAAAATTGTAACTACCAACCAATCCCTGAATTAATTCGTTCGTTTGTTCATTCATTCATTCAACAAACATTAAGTGCCGCATGATATATGTCATGGACCATCATGCTAGGCAATGAACAATATACTAAGATGAATAAAATAAAGTCTCTGCCCTCAAAGAGCTTACAATCTAGGACAAAATGATTACAACACAAGGCAAAACCTTAGTGCAGAAGAACAAAATATCACTAGGATTTAGGGAGGCTGCTGGTGGGGGCTGGAAAAAGGTGAATCAGAAAAGCCTTGCTGGATGAGAGTAAAAAGCGTTATCTGTAATGGAGAAAAGCTAGAAAACTTCCTGATAAGAACAGGGGACACAAGGATGTCCATTATCACCACTATTATTCAATATTGTACTATAAATATTAGCTATAGAAATGAGAAGAAAGAAAAATCGAAGGAATTAGAATAGGTAATAAGGAAACAAAACTATTACTCTTTGCAGATGATATGATGGTATACTTTGAGAATACTAGAGAATTGACAAAAAAAAGGCTGAAATAATTAGCAACTTTAGCAAAGTTGCAGGATATAAAATAAAACCATATAAATCATCAGCATTTCTACATATTACCAACAAAGTTCAGCAGCAAGAGATAGAGAAATTCCATTTAAAATAACTTTAGGCAATATGAAATATTTGGGGGTCTACTTTCCAAGACAAACCAAGGAACTATATGAACACAATTATAAAATACTTTCCACACTAATAAAGTCAGGTCTGAACAATTGGAAAAATATTAATTGCTCATGGGTAGATTGAGCCAATATAATAAAAATGACAATTCTGCCTAAAGTAACTTACTTATTCAAGTGCCATATCAAATTACCAAGAAATTACTTTATGGAGTTAGAAAAAATAATAACAAAATTCACCTCAAAGAATAAAAGGTCAAGCATATCAAGGGAATTAATGAAAAAAAAAGTGAAGTGCCCTAGCCATCTCAGATCTTTATAAAACAGCAATAATCAATAAAACAATTTGGTACTGGCTAAGAAATAGAATGATGGATCAGTGGAATAGATTATGTATTCAATATACAGTAGGTAATGACCATAGTATCTGGTGTTTGATAAACCCAAAGATCCCAGTTTTGGGGACTATTATTTGACAAAAATTGCTAGGAAAACTGAAAAGCAGTTTGGCAGAAACTAGGTATAAAGCAACATCTCACACTATATATCAAATTAAGGTCAAAATGGGTATATGATTTAGATATAAAGAGTGGTAGCATAAGTAAATTAGGGGAGTATGGAATAGTTTAGCTGACAAATCTATAAGGAATAAAGGAAGAATTTATGGTCAAACAAGAGATTGAGAGCATTACAGGATATAAATAAATAAATTTGATTACATTAAATTTAAAAGGTTCTACACAAACAAAACCAATGCAGCCAAGATTAGAAGGAAGGCAGAAAACTTGGAGGGAGGGGGGAAATTCTTACAAGTTTCTCTGATAAAGTTCTTATTTAGAGGCAGCTAGGTGACACAGTGAGTAGAGCACTGGCCCTGGAGTCAGGAGGACCTGAATTCAAATCCACCTCAGACACTTATCACCTACTAGCTGTGTGACCTTGGGCAAGTCACTTAACTCCAATTGCCCTGCCCTCCCCTCTCCAAAACGCAAAAAAAAAAAAAGTCCTCATTTGCCAAATATATAAAGAAGAGAGTAAAATCTATAAGAATACAAGTCACTGATAAATTGACCAATTGATAAATGTCCAAAGGATGTGAACAGGTAGTTTTCAGATGAAGAAATCAAAGCTATTTATAGTTATTTGAAAAACTACTTTAAATTATTATTGATTAGAGAAATGCAAATTAAAACAGCTCTGAGGTACCACTTCACACCTATATCAGATTGGTGAATATAACAGAAAAGGAAAATTAGAAATGTTGGAAGAGATGTGTGAAAATTGGGACACTAATGCACTATTAGTGGGGGTGTGAACTGATCTAATCATTCTGGAGAACAATTTGGAACTATGCCCAAAAGGCTATAAAATTGTGCATACCCTTGAATCCAGCAATATCACTACCAGTTCTGTTTCCCAAAGAGATCATAAAAAAGGGGAAAGGCCCTATATGTGCAAAAATATTTATAGCAGTTCTTTTTGTGATAGCAAAGAATTGAAATTGAGGGGATGCCCACCAATTAAGAAATAATCGAACAAGTTGTGGTATATGATTGGGCTGGAATATTATTATGGTATAAGATATGATGAGCAGGACATTTTCAGAGAAACTTGGAAAGACATAAATTGATGTAATCAGAACCAGGAGAACACTGTATACAGTAACAGCAATATTGTATGATGATCAATTGTGAATGACTTAGCTATTCTCAGCAATTCAAAGATCCAAGACAATTCTGAAGGACTTATGACAGAAAATGCTTTCCACCTCCAGAGACAAAACTAATGGAGTCTGAATGCAGAGCTAAGTACAGTATTTTTTTGTTGTTGTTGTTTTTTTGTTTGTTTTTGGTGGGCAATTGGGGTTAAGTAACTTACCCAAGGTCACACGGCTAGGTTTTTATTTGTGTATTCGTTGTGTCTGAGGCCAGATCCGAACTCAGGTCCTTCTGACTCCAGGGCCGACACTCTACTCACTGCGCCACCTAGCCGCCCCAAGTACAGTATTTTTTACATGCTTTTTTGGGGGTCTTTGTTTTCTTTTACAACATGACTAATATGGAAATATGTTTTGCATGGCTGCACGTGTATGACATATCAAATTGCTTGCTATCTTAGGGAAAGAGGAGAAGTGGCATGGAAACAGAATTTGAAATTCAACATTTTAAAAAAGAATGTTAAAAATTATTTTTACCTGCAATTGGAAAAAATATTTTAAAAAAGTCTTCTCCCTAGGCTAAACCATCCCCAGTTACTTCAACAGATCAGCTGATCGTCATATTACATAATTTTGAATCCCACACCATCCCGTTTGCCCTCCTCCAGCAAAGGGTCAGGTGTCCTAATCTTAGGGATCAGCTCCTATTGTGGAAAAAAGGAGGTTGTTGTTTCTGTATAAAAGCCAAGTTGCTAAATAAGATGCAGGTGCTTAAGAGGTAGCAGGAAATCATAAAAAAAATGAGAGGAAAGGGGCAGGGTAATGGAAGATGTAAAGGGGAAGGGAGGGAGGGAATCACGTGAGGATTTTAGGTGTTCTGGATAGGCTGTAAACCCTGAAGTAGTCAATGGGGAAACAGGGAAGGGAAATGCAAATTGCGAATTGGGAATAAAAAGCTGTAAGTTTGTTTCAATGGGTGGGCCTACTTGTTAGGTAGGAGCTCTTGCTAGAATGTTAAATAAAAGTCCTTCCCAACTCAACAGCGGCTTCATGAAGTTCTTGGTAAGTGGCTTGATTCTTATAGATTCGGGCTCATCCAGGATCCCGACATCCTGAGTGAGGGACAGCTGATGCCAAAGGGCAGGGAGACTTGCATCATTGACTTTAAATAGTCCTGTGTATTGTCTACTGGTGTCCCCACTCAAGGGTTCAGGATCTCAGCACCACGTTAAAGAAAGAGGCTGCTGTGGATCTAGCAACGCAGGGGAGAAGGAAAAGGTAGGCATTGCAACTGTAAGACAAATAAACACAGCACACAGGAGGGCTGCTAGCATAGGTTCATTCTTTTTATTTTTATTTTTTTTTTCCTTTTAGAGGGCAATTGGGGTTAAGCAACTTGCTCAAGGTTACAGGGCTAGTTTTTTTGCTAAGTGTCTGAGTCCGCCTCCTAACTCAGGTCCTCCTGACTCTGGGGCCAGCACTTTATTCACTTCACCACCTAGCTGGACCCCTTCCCCTCACCCAGGTTCATTCTTCATGTGGTCAGACAGGAAAGACACTAAGAAGGGGTTAAAAATATTACTTTATTCTAGTCTAGTTTTCACAGAAGAGGTTGCTGATAATGGGAGGACAAACTTCTACAGCCTTCCCTGATCACCCTTCTCACAGGGGCTGGCAAGAAGTGTGTGGCGGTGCAACTATCCCTAGGTCTAGATGGGGTCAATCGAAACAGACACAACTTGTGCATCCCCTTAAGTGCTCTCAAGCCTCAGTGGGGGCCAGTTGAAGCAAACACAGATTTCCCCCAAACCTGGATGGGTTTCCAGCTTGTGCATTCAACCTTAAGGATCCCCATTCGCTGACCATGCCCACCTGCTTTATAGGGCAACAGACAAAGAAGGCATATTGCAGCAATAGCCTCACAAGTTTACATCACCTCATCCCTGTATTTCACTGCACAACCACAGTAGATGTTTATATTATTTACCGTTATATAATGCTGCCCAAGCATGGTGGAGATGTTTTGAAACATATTTGTGGTTAACTCATATCTAATACCTGGGAACAAGAGATTTTTATGGCCATAGATCCTGGAAAATGGAACTTTAAGAAATAACAAAAATCTACTTTATGTACGCTAAAATCCACCTTACTTACACCTACTAAATTTCCATTTGCAAGCTAACTTGTTGCAATAATTTGATATTGATGACAATTAGGTCTGAACCTGTAATGGGTGCTTTCTGAGAATAGAGTCAGAAGCTCAATGGGAGTAGCATCAGAGTTCTAAAGCTAATGATTAATACTAAAGCAATTAATGTAATGAGTTGTAAGTGGGGAAGCTTTTGCTGTTTTGATCTAAATTCATTCCATGGCCTAACCGTGAATTAAAATTAGTGTTTGAATTTATCATATGTGTAAGATTCAATTCCTGAAGTTTTTCATTTCTCCAGATTAAGTATGTTCAGAGAAGGATAAATAAGCTTGAGAAACAGATGCCAATCTATTAGAGTAGTGACTTATGATCTTCATGTTATTTAATTAGGAACTAAAACATATGTAGGAATGTGTGCAAACTACTCAAGGCTCACTTTAAAGATGTTCCCTAACCAATGTGAGATTATAGTCACATCTTGATTGTTGGAACTTGCTATTCAAGACCTTATGGGACTGTTAACTGACTGTTATTCTGAGTCTGATTCCAGGTATGGTTATCATACCTGGATAACTCAACTCAATCTGATATATGATGCCAGCAGCTCTGTGGGGCCTATGAACTGCATCTATGAACTGCAGAGGTTGCTCTCATGGGAAAGTTGGGAGAATAACTATTCTGCATGAACTGAAGTAGGATTCTCCTGACTCAGTTTCCCCACTATGATACCTGGTAAGCCTGACTTGATGCAGTTGGCCATCTGCTTCACTTTTGCCTGGAATTGACACGAAGTTAGGGAAACATTGTTCCCTTTTTTTAGTTATATCCCTATTTTATGACAAATTTCTATAATCAAAAGTTTTGTAAGCATAATCACAATAGACTGATACTGGAACATCTGAGGTTACTATAGTAAGATACAAGTATAATGTTGAACTCTTTCTTCTAGAATTTTAGAATTTTAGAATGAAGTATTTAGCCTTGACATGTGTTAGGGTCCTTTAATTCCTCATAATGGTATGGAGGTAATTAGATCAAGGGCTTGTGAAACCAGGATATTATTGTTAGTTAATCATGCCTATCTCAGTTTTGTGAAAAGACTGGCTTGTGGTCTATCTTATAAATGCCTTAAAAGAAGCATCCATGGGGCGGCAAGGTGGCGCAGTGAGTAAGAGCGCCGGCCTCGGAGTTGGGATGACCGGGGATCGAAACCGGCCTCAGAAAATGAGCACCCACACATAAATAATGGCTAGCTGTGTAACCTTGAGCAAGTTACTTAACCCCAATTGCTTTAAAAAAAAAAAAAAGAAGCATCCACTTTAAGGATTATTCATTTGAACATGACCAGAAGTTAGAACTGTTTTTATGACTTGATATGTACTGTTTTAGAATTAATTACTCAATGTATGTATATATTAGAATCTGTTATTAATTCCTTAGTGGAATCTCATTCCCCTGATTGGGGAATGAATAACAATTGGCCAAGGTTTCAATTTTAATTTTATAATGATAGACATAAGGGTTGAGTGGTGATTTTAAAATTGTTGATTAATTTTGTAGGAGAGTGGACACAGGAAAGAGGATGTCTACAAAAAGATGCTCTGCTGGAGACTGCTTAAACAGCACTCAGACTAGAAAACTTCATCAGATGTGCTCCCCCTCTTCCCCCCTCCAATAGTTGTATGAGATGAGACTTCTGAGTCTTAAATGGACAATTTATTGTTTACCTTTTCCTTTTGGATCTCTGTATTTGTACTTTACTAAGTGGACTTCCCCCTTTTGAATCGTCAACAAATCCATCAGTCTCTCCCCTTTTCCAAACCCCTTGACGGGATGGTTAGGATCATCATTTTGCAAGTGGAAGGTAATAAGTCTCTATCTTGACCTCCTTAATGATAGTTGTCAGGGTATTGACAGCTGTAGGCTGTGGCATAATACCTTGTTTAGGGGAGTTGATACAGAGGTTAATTGAACCTACTAATTATGAACCCTAATTATGACAAGGAAAGTGAATTAAAACTAGATTATTTCTCTGGTACTTTGGAATAAGGTACACACCCAACAAATGGTCAATAAAAAGAAAAGGGGGAATATTGTTGGGAGAACAAGGAGGATATTGCTTCTGCATAAAAGCCAAGTTACTAAACAAGATGCAGGTGCTTATGACAGCTGGAAATCATTAAAAAAAAAAAAAAGAGGGGCGGCTAGGTGGCGCAGTGAATAGAGTGCCGGCCCTGGAATCAGAAGGACCTGAGTTCGGAGCCGGCCTCCGACACCTAATCCGCACAAACAAAAACCTAGCCGTGTAACCTTGGGCAAGTTACTTAACCCCAATTGCCCTAAAGGGGCGGCTAGGTGGCGCAGTGAGTAAGAGCGCCGGCCTCGGAGTTTGGATGACCCGAGATCAGATCCGGCCTCAGAAAATGAGCACCCACGCATAAATAATGACTAGCCGTGTAACCTTGAGCAAGTTACTTAACCCCAATTGCTTTAAAAAAAAAAAAAAAACTGAAACAGGTAGGGGGGCAGGGTAATGGGAGGTGTAAAGGCGGAGGGGTGGGACAGAAAAATCACATGAGGAGTTAAGGTGTTCTGGATAGGCTGTAAACCCTTTGGTACCCAGCCTATGGGGAAACAGGGAAGGGAAATGCAAATTGGGAATAGGAAATAAAAAGTTGGGTATTTTTCTCAAGGGGTGTACCTACTTGTTAGGTGGCAGCTCTTTCGAGAACATAAAATAAAAGTCCTTCCTAACTCAAGAGTGGCTTCATGGAGTCCTTGGTGAGACGCTTGTTTCTTATGTGTTACATGGCTCTATATCCCTAGCAGCACTGAACATAACATTTAACTTTAAATACATTAGCTCTGGTTCGGCTAGGTGGCACAGTGAATAGAGTACTAGCCATGGAGTCAAGAGGACCTGAGTTGAAATCCAGCTTCAGACACTTAACACAAATACTAGCCATGTGACCTTGGGCAAGTCACTTAACCCCAATTGCCCCCCCCCCCAAAAAAAAGCAAAAAAATAACCCAAACACATTAGCTCCCCAACAAGTGTAATATTTGTTGATTAAAAGATTAACTACAAGAGGAGAGCACATAGAAGCCAGCTAACAGATTAGCTGAACAACCAGTCACCTGTAAACAACTCCTTTAGCTTTCAGAAAGAGCAGAGTCAGATCAGTAACTCCAGAAGCCCAGAGGTGAAATGTATGCACCCAAGTGAGTATTCTGGGGAGGAATTAGGTCACCAGGAGCAACAGAGTGAGCCGGCAGAAGAGATAACAGCAAACACTCCACCCTCGGGTGTCAAGTTTAATATTTTTCCTGGAAGGATAATGGGAAAGAAGCCATTTATAAATATTCTCCCAGGGATGGCCAGGGAATCAAAATATTGGACCATAAGATATTAAAACTGGTCAGGGACTTAAGAGACTTCCTTATAATATAGGAATGAGGCAGAAGGGGTATGATGACTTGCCTCAGTCACAGAGGTAGCAAGTGGTCCAACAAGGAAAAACCAGGTTGGGCTTACTACTTGGGTAGGGGCTGGACCAGATGCCCTCAGTATTTCTCTCCAACTCTCAAAGGACCCGATTCTACAATTCAAAGAATTTATTCATATGTAAGTGAGGAATGTGAGGTGAATTTCAGCCATAACCATACTCCATGCTGAGTGCTGTAATCATTATTAGAGAATCCCAGACTTGCAGAATTAAGATGGAAATCATCTACTTCAAACCCTACTAAATCATGAATCCATCCAGCAAGTGGTCATCTAGCCTTTGCTTGATTACCTCCACTGACAGGAAACTCATTATTTTACCATGCCAGGCAGCCCCTGAGAATCTCATAACTTGAATGGTTAAGAGATTTTTCTTAGGTGAAGCTGAAATAAGTCATTCTTCAACTTCCATCCACTGCTTCTAGTTCTTTCCCCTGGACTCAAGACAACCAACCAACCAATCAATCAAAAAAACATTTATTAAGCTCCTACTATGTTGCTAAATACTAGGCATATAAAAAGCAAAAGACAGTCCCTGCCCTCAAGGGATTTATAATTTAATGGGGGGGAAGATATAACATGCAAGTAAATATATAAAAAGCAAGCTACATACAGGATAAATAGGAAATCATTAAAGAGAGGTTAGGGAAGGCTTCTTGTAGAAGTAGGATTTAGATGGCACTTAATGGAAGCTAGGGATATCAGTAGTCAGAGCAGAGAAGGGAGAGTGTTCCAGGCATGAGAAATGGCTAGAAAAAATGCCAGGAGACATTCAAATCTAATTCCCCCTTCCATATGACAGACCAATGTTTTGAAAAAGCTATCTCAGGGGCCGCTAGGTGGCACAGTGAGTAGAGCGTCAGCCCTGGAGTCAGAAGGACCTGAGTTCGGATCTGGCCTCAGACACTTAATACACACAAACAAAAACCTAGCCGTGTGACCTTGGGCAAGTTACTTAACCCCAATTGCCCTCCAAAAAAAGGCAAAAAAAAAAGTTAGAAAAAGCTATCTCACATGACAAATACTGATGAAATTTCAAATTCACTAGAACCTAGATATCCCACTAATTCAAATATACATACCATACACTGGACATTAGGAGTGCAGAATCTTTAGTATCAAAGGAATTATTCAGAGTCCCAAACCTTGCTGAGTCATTACTGTAGGTCCCTATAGAAGGATGCCTTTGTTTATTTTTCTTTCTTTCTGCCTTGCTCCTCCCACCTGATCTCTAATAGACCAATTTGATCAGGATTCTCTATCAACAAAACTCTGGGTACAGGCTTAACCCAGGAAAAGCCTCAATGCAGAACTGTCTACACTAGGCCAGTTTTCTGTCAACCCCCAAAAGATAATCACCAAAGAAAAATTCAAATGGCACCTTGGTAGAGTGGGATGAAAGCTGGGCTTGCATCTAGAAGGGACATAGGGAATAATTCTGCTTTTACCACTTAATAGGTCTTGGACCATAGTAAGAATGATAATGATGATGATGATGTCAGCAGCAACAAAAACAAAAACAACAAAAATCTAAAAAAAGGGGTTTATAAATATTACCTCGTAACAACCCTCAGAAGTAGGTGCCGTGATTAGCCCTGATTTTACAGATGAGGAAATTGAGGCAGATAGATGTTACACAGCTAGTAAGTGCTTTAGCAGGATTTGAAGTCAAGTTTTCCAAGTTTTCATCTTTTTTTATTATGTCTTTATTTGAGATTTATTTTTATTTTTTAAAAATTCATTTTTATTATTTATTATTATAAAGTCCAAATTCTCTTCCTCTCTCTGCCCCTCCCTCACCCATTGAGATGGCAAACAATATGACAATCATTATACAGGTGAAGTCCATGTTGGCAAGAAAGATAAAGGGGTTCAGTTTCATCATCTGTAAAACTGGGATAAAACATCTGTAACACCAACATTACATCTGCTTGAAAAAGATAATGTAAAGTGTTGTGTAAATGTCAAGCTACTGGATTATTTCCAGTAGAATGTATACTCCTTGAGGACAAGGATTGTTCTTTTTGGATAGCCTTGATGCCTAGTACATAGTAGGTGCTGAATAAAATGTTTGCTAAATTTAATAAAATGGACCAGCAGGGTACCAAATTCAAAGCTCCTACTGATAGGCTACAAGAGGATCTTCATATATTTTTCATAAATCTGTATGTCCATAGATGTTTATGAAAGTACTGTAGGTTAAACATGAAAATAAACCTTACTATTTACTGAGGACAGCAATCTCTTTAGCCCTGAGGCTAAATAGACAGAGAAAAAATTCCAGATTTAAACCAGAGGACAAGGGCATCTGTATTTTTGTCCTGTGTTGTTATTTAATCCTTAGAATAGTGTTGAACTTCTCATGTGGTTCTTATCAAGTGAGCTGTAAGCCTTCTAAAGGCAGGAATTTTTTTTATGACAAGATCCATATAGGGTAAGGAATTTCTGGATCCCCCACCTCTTCAGAAGAAAATGTTATCAGCTAATGATCTTTGGTTGCAGCCAGAAACCATAAACTGTTACAAAGACATTTAGTATCTAATTGAAGGTTAGGTATTAACTGTTACAAAAACATATTAGTATTTAATTGAAAGTCCTCTACGGAAAAACTCTTAGTAGTAACTGAAAAGAATAAAGGACTTGGAGTTGGGGAGACGTGGGTTCTAATCCTGATTCTGAGATTTATTAGCTGTGTGACCATGCTTCAGGTAGTTTGAATATAGTGTGAGATTTGGGATTATGATACCTAAATCTTAGCTTTGCAATTCTGAGGTAGTCTACTCTATGCCTCTAAACCTCAGTTTCCCCAGCTGTAAAATGGAGATGATAATACATTTGCTACTGCTGCTGTCTGTCCTTTGTTCTGGAAGAGGACCATGACATCAGGGATTTACAATCAAGTGAATTGGATTTAAGTGAGGGCACTAGCCTCACTGTCTGCTCCAAAGCCATCTGGGTCCAGTGGCCAGATATGGATCAGGACAACTGGTGATGGCTCAGGATGCAGTGGTGGACCTTGGCCTTTTCAAGACCTTTCAAGACCTTCAAGCTAAGGTCTTTAACGGGTCTCAGTGTGACTGAGGCAGCACCCATCCAGTGATTAAAGATTAATAAAAACAACCTGCCCACTAGGAACCAAACTTACAAGTGGGCAACACACAGCTTGCTTTCTTTCTTTTCTTCTCTCCCTATATTGGGTATCACACCCTTACCTGTTCGTGCTCTGTCCAGACAGAATGTAAATTTTAATCTCTGATAATTCATTTATGACCTCTTCAAAGGGGATAATCAGGAATGGCCTTGGATAGGAGATGAAACTGGATTTCTAAAGGACTGTGGTCAGGCCTGTGCTTCAGGAATATTACTTTGATAGTGGTGTGGAGTATGGATCAGAAAAGGGAGAGACATGAAGTATGTGAGATCAATTGCATTGTAATAGTCCAGGCAGGAGTGATGTAGGACTGAAGTAGAACAGTGACTCCCTGGGTTAAGAGAGAAAGGGATGCATATGAGATGTTGTCTGGGGAAAATCAACAGGACCTTGCAAGTGACTGGCTGTGGGGAGTGAATTAAAGATGAATTAAGAGGTTTTGAATCTGGATAGCTGGAAGGATGGGGAATCCTATAGAAAATCTATCCTGATTCCTCTAATTTCCTAATATTTTTCCCAATTCCACCCCCCTTTTGCTGCTGTTCAGTTGTGTCACACTCTGGGGCAAAGATACAGAAGTATTTCACCATTTCCTTCTCCAGCTCATTATTACAGATGGGTAAACTGAGGCAAACAGGGTTAAGTGACTTGCCCAGGATCACACATCTAGTAAGTGTCTGAGATCAAATCTGAACTCAGGTCTTCCTGACTTCAGTCCTGGTGCTCTATCCTCTGAGCTGTATTTACACATATAGGGGTAGCTAGGAGGTACAGCATTCAGATCACCAGACCTTGATTCATAAAGACCTAAATAGAAATATTGCCTCTGATACAATTAACTTATATTCGAAGTTCCTTCCGAAGAATGTAATAGCCCCTTGAGGGCAGAAGCCCTTCAGTCTTCTGGATCTCTGCAGCCCTATCAGGAACACAGTGCCTAGCACTTAATCAAGGTTTTTTTGGTATGAATTAATTGATGAATGTGAGTGGGGACAGGAAGCGCTTTAAGGTTTGAAAAGCATAGGACAAATAGGAGCTATTATGATGATAAAGGTGACGACCAGTGACTGACATTGGACAGTGACCTAAAAAAGGTAAGTGACCAGGCTCAAGGTCGCACAACCCTAGGCAGAACCGGCGGACTAGAACCCAGGCTTCTTGGTTTCAGAACGAGGCAGTTTCCAGTCACCGCACGGAACCCCGAGAGAGCAAAGAGCCCAGCTCGGGCCGCGCGGGGGCCGTCAGTGTCCAGTGGCTCCTCCTGCCCCAGCTGGTACCCAGCCTGTGCAAGAGCACTGCCTGGTGACAGGCACACGACTCGCTTAGCACTTGCACTCCTGGTCTCTAGAGGCTCCGGGTAAGTAAACATTGTTGGCATGCATTCGTCCTACAGTTTCCAGTAGTCCGGAAAGGGCTACTCACCTGGCGCCCACGTGCGCGCGGCTGCAGGAGAGGAGAAAGTTTGGATTGCAAAGACCTCGATTTCCCCCCAAGCAAGACTCAGGCTAACCTCGAGTTACTGTCCCTTTACCAGCGTTCCGCTAGCTCTTTATTTATTTATTTATTTATTTGTTTGTTTTAAAACATCCGCCCTTAAGTAAGATGGCGCTTTCAGGGAGACCGAGTTGTCTGAGAGTCCTTCACAAACATGGCTACGCCTCGTCTCCCTCCCCTCCCCCACGTCACTTTCTTATAAAGCGGTGGGAGGGGCTGTTTCCCCCCCTCCTTTCTTCATCCCCCGCTACCCCCTCCCAAGGCGAGCGCCGTAGGTGACGTCACGTCCGGGGCGGAGGAGCCCGAGTGGTGCAGTGAGGGGACAAACAAAAGGAGCCGCCGGCCGAAGGAGCCGGCGGGGATCGAATCGCGGAAGGGCGCCGGGAGGCTGCCGGGCTCTGCTGCGTAAGTGCTGGCACCAGGGGCCTGGGGCCGGGGAACAGACTGGGCCAGCGCTGTCACAGTTACCCCCTAACCTGGGCCGGGGAAGGGCTCCCACGTTAGGAGGTGACGGAACCCTGTCCTAGGCGCCTAGGGGAGAAAGGGAGGTGCCAGGCGCATTCCCTTCCTTGGGCTCTCCCCCGCCTTTGCTTTGGGGGTGTCATTCAGGCCTCCCCCAGCATAGAAACTCCTTTTTGCTTCTGAGCTGTCACCTGGCATTGTTGAGTCCTTTTCCTTCGGGGGCGTCACCTAGTTTGGGGAGCATTCACTTTGGGTGTGGGTATCTCCCGCTTTAGGGATCATTTCGCTTTGGGGGTGTCACTCAGTGTCAAAGATCTCTTGGCCCTATTGGGAAGATATTGCTCAGCTTTGGAGTGTCCCCCTTCTCGGGGACAGGGGGGGGGCTCTTAAATTTTTCTTCCCACCCCATTACCTACGGCTGAGGGTTTGGTCTGGGGCTTCCGCCACATTCAGCATTTGTTCTGTAGAGAATCAGCATTGCAAAGTTTCCAAAACTGAAAAGGATCTGGGAGATCATCTACAATCCCTTCATTTACAGAGAGGGAAACTGAGTCTTCCAGAGGGCTGGGTGGTACTTGGTCAATATACCCGGGGGAGTAAATGACAGCCTCTACCCAGCATGGTGGGCAGGACAAAAAATTATTTCTCTACTCACGCTCGGGGCCCAGCCCAGTGTGCAGAGGCTTGGTGTTGCCTTAAAGTGTTAGGGGCCTGGTCTCTTCCCCTGGAAAGGTAGGGAATAGGGGAGAGAGCCTAGACTTGGAAGGAAGAGGTTCTGTTGCAGGGGCGCTATGGTTGTAATTTACAGGTTGTAGTCTTTAAAGTAGAAGGAAGCTCAACGGTCCTCTAATCAGATCCCTTGCTGAAGCATGAATATTGGTCCACACATGGCTGGCAAGATCTCCCAGTGATGTGAAACTTCCTCTCCTATACATCCTGTTCAACTTTTGGACAGCTCTTATTGTTAGGAAGTTTTCTTTAGATTGAGATTACAGAACTCCCTGTAATTTCCCATTGTACCTAGTTTTGCTCCCATAAGGTCAAGCATACATATATGTACTTATCTCCGTCTTTCACATGAAAGCCCTTTAGATACTAGAAGACAGGGTTGTGTTCCCTCAGGTCGTCTTTTCTGGGCGCTGAGAGTTTGTTGTTGCTATTTTTTTTTTAATTCCCCAACCATTACCTTTTTCTTTTTTCCTTCCCTTGGGTCTTTGGAAGACAAGGTTTGGATAAGGATCTTGCTCCTTTTGGCAAGGGCTACCTCTTAAGTCATTGGATGCTTAATACTCATTGCAGAATTTTTTGGTGGTCCCCTGGTGCTCAACTGATGCCATCCTGTTTGAGAGGGGCAGAGGGAGACCTTGACTTCTTCTGGTCTAAGGAAAGGGACTTAGGGTAACTCTATTTGGGAAAGCTCTTGACAGGTATTCTTCTGTTCCCTGGTCTCATGGAAGCCTTTGCATTAGGAGTTGATAGGAGAACAAATGGGAAAGGAAATAGAAATTAAATTGAAATTGGTACATGGTTTAAAAAATCTCCTTGTGGTTTCTTCTTTCCTATTAAATTTAGTATCTGTTGTATCTGTCTCAAGTATCTAGGTTGCTTCCTAATAAATAACATCCCAGCCTCACAAGATGATAGGATTTAGAGTTGAAAATGGACAATTTTAGATCTTATTTAGTTCACTTAACTTATTTTGCAGGTGAGCA
Source organism: Gymnobelideus leadbeateri (assembly GCA_011680675.1). Classification (NCBI taxonomy): domain Eukaryota; kingdom Metazoa; phylum Chordata; class Mammalia; order Diprotodontia; family Petauridae; genus Gymnobelideus; species Gymnobelideus leadbeateri. Next base: position 254,408 of record WOXC01011984.1, read on the forward strand.
ACCTGAAGGCTAGAGTGAGGAGGCAGTTTACTGAAGGTTGAATAATTAGTAAGTTGCAGAGTAAGGATTCAAACCTAGGTCATCTGATTCCATCCAGTGCCCTTTCCACTACACCATCTTACCTTCACTCCAAAAGCCAGGTAGTCAGCAAAGTATTCTGATTAGAAAGTAGAGGGGTGTGATGATGTTTCCTGTATGTAGAAAGCTGGTATTTCAGAATCTGTCATGAGGGGGCAGTTCTGCAGAGCCTGGCAATGCAGATGTCCGGGTCATATTAGCATCATAGACATGAAGGTCAAATTCTTCCCATAAGCAAAGGTTTTTGGGTGTGGAAGGACAGATGGTTTGTTCCAGAGGAAATGAGGTTGAAATGATTTTCTGTGTGTGTGTGTGTGTGCTCACTATATTTCACTGGATAGTTTCAAGACTGACCATATTAGTATAAGCCAGTAATTAAGCAAGGTGAAGTTGTTTCAACCTTACTTTGTGGAGAAAAGTCTTAAAAAGTTATTTCCCTTTTCCTGGGACATCCCCTTGAATGGGAAATAACTCCCTATACCTCATAAAGTTGAGTTCACAGGGTTGAAATAACTGTATCTTGCTTAATTACTTGGGCATCTTAAAACATTCTAACTTAAGATTGGTCAGAGGAAAACACAGATAGACCAAGCAGGGTTTTTCGGCTTCCTCGTAACTATTTATGAGCAGAGAAAATTTAGCAGAGAAGCATGGTACTCTCTTCAGGTAGGTGAAAGAAGGTTCAAACTTGTTCTTTTTGCTTCCAGAGGGTAAAACTAAGTAGTAGTAATGGATAGAAGTTATGGAGAGGCAGGATCTTAGTTTGATGAAATGAAAAACTTTCTACAAATCAGAGCTATACAAAAGTAGAAGGAGCTGCCTTAAGCAGTTTTTTCCCCAGTCACTAGATGTCTCGTAATGGGGACTGGAAGAGCATGTCAAGGATCATTTGCTAGTTGGGGGGAGAGAGGAAAGGGATCCCTGCTTAAGTGCAGGTTGGATTATATGACCTCTGAAGTCCCTTTAAACTCTGAGATTCTCTGAATCATTTACCAAATATTCATTAAATACTTCTGTGTACAAAAAGCAGAGTACATCAAGAAGTATTTATTTGAGTACCTACTGTGTGTAAGACACTGGGGATAGCTGCAAAGACATAAATGGAACAGGTCCTACCTTCTAAGGAGAGTACATGTACTGTAGATATAGAAATTTAAGGTAATTTGAGAGGGGAGAGAGTCTAACACTTGGGTGTTGGAATGCTTTAGGGCTTTGATTCTGCTGTGAATCCCAACAGGAATCCTTCCCTAAACTGTCTCCTCCCTAACTTCTAATCCCAACCTGGCAGCACTCCTACTATTTGAGGTTTGTCTTCCTTGCTATGGAATACCATCTTCCTTAGGAAATTTTGGCAATAATAATTCCTGGAAATTTTTTTCCTTTAGAGTAGCTAGGACTTTATTCCTTTGTGACATCGATATAAGCAATGATTATGCCCATTTTATAGCTAAAAGGGACACTGAGGTATAGGTTAATTCACTTTAAGATGTCACAGTGAGTTGAGAGCAGCTCTGTGTAGTCGAGTCCTGATCCTCTGATCAGGATCCTTCTTATCTCTGGTTTCAACTACTGCTTCCTGCTACCTCCTTTATTGATGCTAGGTTCTTATTTCCTTACAGGGGGGCTGCTTCCATGGCGCTTGGGGAATGTGGCGCTTCAGAACCAAATCAGAATCCTGTCCATACAGATGCTGTCCAACTCCAGCACAGAGGACTGAAGTGTAGATAGCAAAACCAGCTGCAAGGTAAGTGCCCTGGCTTACTTTCTTATGTTCACCCTTAATTTTTAAACCTCAGGGGCAGGAGCCAGTTAAATTTTACTGGGGCTCTAAGCATGAGTGGGAAGGAACTTTAATATCTTATGTCAGGCTTGAGTGTGGCTAAGGTCAAAGGCCAGCAATCTCTGTATTCCTCTGGTATCTATTACTGTATTACTCTGGAATTCTGGTGGAAATTAGAAGTAAAGGAGAATAGTTCTTCTCTTTCTTTGATTTCATTTCTATCTGGTTATTATTGTACTACATAAATGTGAAAATGAAGTATATTGAGAGATCTTTTACATAGATCCAGTCATGTAGAATGGTCTTTGAGAGCTCATCTTGGAGACTTTTTCTAAGGGTCTTTGGCTAAAATCCTGTCTCTTTTTCCTGTCCCTAAATCTGAATTTTGTTATTTTTCATCAGGATTTGGATCAACAAAAAGGAAATCATCTAAGTCTAGTGTGGCTTCAGGTTTTCTTGATTATTAGGAACAAGATCACCCAATCTTATTCTTGCCCAGCAGGAGTTTCCTGCTTGTTTTCTAGGCACTCTCTACCCCCCAGGGAAGCAGAGGTCAGGGACTGTAATCTCTGCCATTCCTTTCAGCAGGGAGGCTAGGCAGGAAGCAAAGCATCTTGCTTTTCTTGGGTAAGAATTCCTTCTAACGGCCAGGGACATCCTGACTGAAACAGTACAGGTTCCAGGCTATATTGTTTTCCTTGAGAAGCAAATGCTAGTGGCCAGAGAAAGAGAAATGCTGTGTCTAGCTTGGCAGCGTGATTTCCTCTGAGAACAGAACAGTCCCTGATAGCAATATTCTTATTCCAGAAAGACAAATTTTATCTTGGAGGACATTTTGGTTATGGTCACTCTTTGTCCTAACAGATTTTTTTTTTTAAATTTCAAGTATTTACATTTTTAAAGATGGGAGAGCATGTGACTGGTTTGGGAGTCATTTCTTGGATGGTGACGAGAAATCCTGGGGAGGCTTCATCCCCTAGCTAAAGGATAAAGCCTTGCTGATATTTATAAATCATGTTAATAGAAAGTCTTGGTTGGGGGGCCTTAGTATGTTCTGCTGGGGAGAAATTTCTGTTATTTTTGGAGGGAGGAGTGTATGGTAGTTTGGAAGGATGTAGAAAAAGCCACAAACTCCTTTGCTTGTCTGTTATTCTTAGGATTTCCCTTTTTGCCTAAGGATGTTTTCAGAGGTTCACTTTAGCCCTCCTTTCGGACTCACCTTTCCTTTTCTTTGATGCCTGTTCTTGTCTTCTAAACTGGGACCCATATTGTCAGAGATCCTTCAGGAAATCTATTTCTAGTCTCTATTGTCAATCCCTAATTCCTTCTCCAGCTGAATCTATGCTAAATCCACCTTTACCCTTGGCATCTGACTTATAATAAGGTATCTAAGCCCAGTTTTCTTTCTAGAAGCACAGCAGAATGTCTAGACTCTTAAGCGTCTGTGAATAATAATTCTTAAGATCATTAAGAGAATCAGATCTTGTTCAACCCCCTCATTTAACAGATGACGGAACTGAAGCCCAAGGAGATAAAATGATTTGCCCTAGGTCACTCAGGTCACAAGTAGCAGAGGGGGATGGGCACTTGAAGGTCCTTACTCTCCAAATCCAGGGCTACTCCATCTCCATCCCATAGCTGAAGTTGCTGAGCTGTCCTTGTGGGGCTGGGTGGGGTGATGTTGCTTGTTCCTTAGTGATGTCATTGAGGGGCTGAGCTCTTCCTTGGAAGAGGGGGTGGGAGAGGTTTCAAGAAGGGTTGAGGCCTTTTTTTAATTAGACAAGTTTTTGATCTTTTTGGATTTCTTTGCTCATGTTCCTTAACTGTTTTACTTGAGTGAGTGTGTTTGTTTTTAAAGGTCTCTGGAGTGCTTGAAACCTCAAGATTAAATGTATTGATACAATTTAGCTTCACACGCAGAGTGGCATTCAAATGGAGTGAAGTGGTTGTAAAATTCCATCGTTTTCACATGCCACCTCAATGCCCCCAGAGTCCCAACTGCCAAGCCTTTAAGGAATGATGAGGGATGATGAATGGCTTGATCATCAGCTGGTGTGAAAGACTGGCTTTGATCTCTCTCCTCTTGCATCATTCTACTATGTATCTCTGTAATAGGATCCTTTGGAACTTGCCCTTACTTAGTGTTGGCATCAGGATACTGCTTCCAATATCAGGTGAAGGATAGTCAGTCTTGTCCCTGAAAGCTGGTACTACAGCAAGGAGAGATTATAGGTTTCTGGGGCCAGAAAGCATTGGATCTGTCCTTACAAACTTCCTCCTTATATTCAACTAGATTGTTATGAACTGATGGAAGAATAGTTTTGTCTTGATATTTTTTGATGTTGATATTTGTCTCCAATATCATGGAGGGAGAAGAGGCTACATACAGCATTACTGGAGAAGTTATTTGGGCATTTCATTACTCATCTAGGAAGCCTTAGTTGACTCTGAGGCGAGCTGCTCTTTGGAGCTCTCTTTTTCCTCTAGCAGATTTCTTTCGCCTTGCTTGTCAGGACAGGCTGTCTGGTGACTCAGTGGATGCATTCCCAGAGGTTCAGCTAAACAACTCTGCAGGTACTACCTTTAATAGGCTCTCACTGAGACCCAAGTTCCTTTTGATTCTGGGAAATGGGACCATTTCTTGTCTCTGGTTGGCCTAGGAGAGGGAGCCATCTAGGACTTATATATTTGCAGGACCTGAAAATACTCAGGTAGACTCAAGAGCTATCTCTTGCTGATCTTCTGTAGCTAGTTGGCAGAGGAGCTTTGAGCTTGGTGGCTACCCTTGTCCTGAAGCAATAGTCTGGCAGCTTGGAGAGACAAAAGGGGGATAGTGTGTTTGTGTTTGAAATACAAGGTAGCTTTGGCTAAGAGAGGGGGGAGTTGATAAGAAGAAAAGATTGGTGTCTCTTACTCAACATTCCCACCATGTAAATGCCAGTGTTTCCTTCAGTAAGTTTGCTAAAAAGGAAAACCTGTTTTGAGAGACTTGAATGGGGGACGGAGCCAAAATGGCGGAGTAGAAACAGCACGTCCAAGCCACTCTGCCCCCAGATTACCTCCAAACTATGTAAAAGGGGACGCTGAACAACTTCTGGAGCCCCAGCACCCACAGAATGACACAGAGAAGCTAACCTCCCGCTGAGGACAGCCCAGCAGCCCTGCAGGAAGGACCAGTGTAGTGGTCTGGGAGCCAGCAGCGCAGCGCACAGAGCATAGCTGAGCGCCTGAGTCGTGGTTTTAACCCCAGGGCAGCAGGGCCAGCAGCTGGCTGGAGGGACCCCAGAACACCAGCAGCTGTGGTGATTCCAGAATTATCAACATAGACATGCCTAGGACAAAGTGAGAGGTTAGTGCCCTATGGACTTTGGGACCAGTATTTGGGGAACTCGTCAGCTTCCTCCCCTAGGGGCTAGAAGCCACTGAGGAGACGTTCCATTTTGTAGTTTTCAGAGGCAGCTCCAGCTCCTGGCCTGCGAACTGTAGGGAGATCCAGCGATCTCTTGGGGGGTAATTGCTCTTGATTTAACCTCCCTGGATCTGGATCGTGATCTGGGGTGGAGGTCGTGGGTGGGTTTCCAGCTTGCCAGAAACGGAAGTTGCCCCCCCACACATTCGGGACGAAAATTTCCCTATCTGGCCGCAAAGCCATAGTGTGGCAACAAGCCCAAAAGTCAAGTAATTAAGTGGCAACATGCCAAGGCAAAGGAAACAAATTAAACAGAAAAATGCAACCCTAGACTCCTACTTTGGGGGCAAAGAGGGTCGAAGCATAGGGGAAGAGGACTGTGAGTTCAGAAGTCCTGCTCCAAAAGCCCCAGGGGAAAACATGAGTGGGTTGCAGGCCATAGAGGACCTTAAGAAGGACTTTAAAATCAAATAAGAGAAGTGGAGGAAAAATTGGAAAGAGAAATGAGAAGGATGCAGGAAAAGTATGAAATGAGGGTCAACAGCCTGACTGAGAAAACAACACCTTAAAAAATAGACTAACTCAAATGGCAAAGGAGGCCCAAAAGGGCAATGAGGAGAAGAATGCCTTAAAAAGTCAAATTTGCCAGATGGAAAAAGAATTTCAAAAGTTCACTGAGGAGATTCATTCCTTCAGAGTTAGACTGGAGCAAATGGAAGCTAATGACTTTATGAGAAATCAAGATGCTGTTAAACAGATCCAAACAAATGAAAGATTAGAAGGCAATGTGAACTATCTCATGGGAAAAACCACTGACCTGGAAAATAGATCCAGGAGAGACAATTTAAAAATTCCTGGACTACCCAAAAGCCATGATCAAAGAAGGAACCTAGAAATCATCCTTCAAGAAATTCTCAAGGAAAATTGCCCTGATGTTTTAGATCCAGAGGGCAAAATAGAGGTTGAAAGAATCCACAGATCACCTCCTGAAAAAGATCCCAAAAAGAAAACTCCCAGGAATATTATAGCCAGGTTCCAGGATCCCCAGATCAAGGAGAAAATACTACAAACAGCCAGGAAGAAACACTTTCAATATTGTGGAAACACAAATCAGAATAGCACAGGACCTGGCAGCTTCTACACTGAGGGATCGAAGGGCATGGAATACGATATTCCAGAGGGCAAAAGAGCTGGGAATGAACCCAAGAGTCACCTACCCAGCAAAACTGAGTATTTTGTTTCAGGGGAAAAGATGGTCATTCAGTAGAATAGAGGACTTTGAAGCATTCTTGAGGAAAAAACCAGAATTGAATAGAAAATTTGACATCCAGACACAAGAAGCAAGAGATGCCTGAGAAGGTAATCAGGGAAAAGAAATCAAAAGGAACTTATCAAAGTTGAACTATTTACATTCCTATATGGGAAAACAATAACTGTGAATGATGAAATCTTTCTCACTATGAAAATAATGGAAGAAGGGTGTATGGTTATATGAATACATATGTGAATGTGTGTGTATATGGTTACAGTTATATATGGATAGAGGGCATAGGTTGAATTTGTTGGGAAGGGAGAATACTCAAGGGGTGAAATTATGAGGTGACAGAGGAAAGTGGCAAGAGGAGATGGGGAGAGACAGGGTAGGGTAAACTATCTCATGTAGAAGAAGCAAGGGGAAGTGGTTGCAAGGGAGGGGAAGAATAGGAAGGCAAAAAGGCAAAACCACATTCTCATTGAATTTGGTTCAGGGAGAGAATGACATACATACTAAATGGGATATCTCAACCTGCAGCAGAATAGGGGGAAGGGGGATGAGAGGAGGGATGATGGATGGGAGGGCATCCTTGGGGGAGGGGAGGTTGGAAGTACCCACTATAGAAGAGGGACAGGATCATGTAGGGAATGGACCAGGTGGGGGGTGGGATGAGTGGGAGGGAATTATAAGCAGCCTTGTACAATATATCTACTATGATAATGTTTTGCATAGCTAGACATGTACAACATATACTGAATTACTTATCTCCCCAGAGGGAATGGGTGACAAGGGAGGAAGGAAATGGATCTGAAATTCGAGGTCTTAACATTAAATGTTTCAAATATATATAAATACTATTATTAATACTCTTTTGCTTGTAATTGGGAGATAAGATGTGCAGGCATTGGGACACAAAGATTCACCTTCCTCTAATGGAAAAGTCGAAGTGGGTATGGGAGATGATATGGGAGAGAGCAGATTGGAGGAAGTGATATCTTGGGGGACTGCTATTCTGGGAGGGTGGGTAGGGGAAAAACAGAGGGGGGGAAATGATTGTAACTCAAAATCTTGCGGAAATGAATGATGTAAAACAGAAGTTAATAAAAAGAAAAAAAAAGAAAAAAAGAGACTTGAATGTACCTCTAAGAATCACTTGAGAGCTAAAATTTGGCATGGAACTGTAATCAACTTAATCTACGGGAAAGATCTCACTTCCGTTTTGAGCAGAGGGTGTGGCTGTGCCTGGGGGTGCAGGAGAAATGAGGAAAAGATCAAGTCAGGAAGCACTAGCCCCCATCCCAGCTGGCTGACTCACCTCATAGTTGGGTGTGGGTGACCTGGGGCTATATATGTACCGGTAGAAGTTACTCTTAGTGATGACTGGTGGACTCTGCATGGGGGACACAACCCTTCCCCTCTCTTGTAGCTCCCTTCAACTAAAAGAAAAAGAAAACAATGCCCCCATCAGGGCCTGCCTTTGTATCTTTCCAATTTGTAGGCTTATATGGGAAGATGTGTATTTTAGGCTTATATATGGGAAGTGTGTATTTTTGTGTATTATTATTTGTGTATTATATTGTGTGTATTATATTGTAGGCTTATATGGGAAGTGTGTATTTTTGCGTATTTCTGTGTCCACTTTTCCCTGTCCATAGCTGACTTCATTCTGGGTTAAGGACTAGGTGACCTAATATTCCCTTTTCCAACTTATACTAAACCAGCTTTTTAGAAATTATTCTTTCCTGGGAAAGTATTACAGAAAGACAGCTAGAAATGAATTGTTCCAGCCCTCCTTTTCTTTTAACTCTGAGTTAGAGAGGATTGGGGGATGGGAGCTTCTCCTCCTCACTCAACTTGGGAATCTTTCTTTTTTAAAATTTAATTTTATTTATTTTTGAAATTATTTATTTTTAGTTTCAGTATTCACTTTCATTAGATTTTGGGTTTTAAGTTTCCTCTTCCTCCCTTCCTCTTTCCCCAGGAAGGCATGCAGTCTGATATAGGCTCTACATGTACATTCATATTTTACATATTTTCATATTAGTCATGATGTAAAGAAGAATTGGAACCAATGGGAGGAACCACGAGAAAGAAGAAAAAACAAAACAACAAAAAGAGAGAGCAAATAGTATGTTTCCATCTCCATTCAGACTCCAAAGTTCTTTCTCTGGGTGTGGATAGCATTTTTTAAGAATCTTTCTTGATCAAACTTTTTTTTTTTTTCTGTTAAACAGAAGGAGCTCTCTATGTGCTGTTTACCCAGGCCTTCAGGTAGCAAAGCCCAATCAAAAGTTAAGTTCATGTGAGTTTAGGAACCTGTTGCTTGGGTGGAATATTTGGGTGGTTTCTTTATTAGGAGCAGAATCCTATTCATTTAACCCACAATTAAGTCTTGCTGTCTCTCCTGGATAGAAATCCCAGAGAGATGGGCTACAGTAAGGAGGGATGGAAGCAAATAACATTGGATTAGTACTGTTGACATTTGAGTGTGGCTTGAGTGTATACAAAAACAGGAACTATCACAAGGTGACCAGGGTATTACCTCAGAGAACTGAAATGGAGAGGAGAATTCTCCAGCTGTTCTTCTACATGTCATTCTCCATAGCCCTGTGAGATAGTACATGTATACCTAGGGGTCTTGTCTCCATTCTGCCCCACTCTTGGAGTTTTCCTTCCTTTATCACCATGTCAGTGTGACTACCCATTATGCTACCAGGTTCGGTGGTCTATGCCACCCAAGGTGTCCAAAATTAGTATAATATAGGTGTCATCTTCCTAGCAACAATCTAATAGTCTGTCTGTCTCTTTCTTTGAAATCCCTGCTCTATTTTCTATACAACCAAATTCACCCCAGGTAAAGATTCTGAGTGCATTAGTAGAATACATTCAGTAGGTATATGCCATATGTTGGAATCTGATGCTTCCTGAGTGTACTAATAGAGAGATTAGACTTTAAATTTCTCTGCCTTTCCTGCTCCTATTCTTATGGAATTCTGAATGTGAGAGGAGGTCATCAGGGTCATTTCTTAGAGGGTGACCTGGGGACTGCTAGTATACACAAGGGGTCCCCAGGTGGTTAGAGGCCCAGGAATTAGTATTTTTAAAAAGGGCATTCATAGACTTCTCTAGCAACAACAGGTAGTTTACACGCTATCTTTTATTGGTGCCTCCCCAAAAGCAGCACCTCCATTTGGAGAATTTTTTGCATAGTTCTTGTGGGAATAGACTTACCAAGTGGTCCCTAGAGACTTTAGGCCCTGCTAAAGTGACCTGGAAATGGAATGTTTGAGAACTCCTATGGTCCAACTACATAAATTTGATAAGTGCCTATTTACAGTCCTCTAGGGAAAGAGTGACCCTACCTCAGCAGCTGGCTGGTTCTTACCACTTTTATATATCTGAGAAATTCTTTGTAGCTCACTAATTCCACCTACTGCCTTTTCAAAACACTACTTCGAGATTCCTTTGCTCTACCCCATGACACTCTGACTCTTTCTCCACCTTTTAGTGATTGCTGCTGCCTCCTGCCTTCTACCTACCCAGTGAGAGTCAAGGTTTCATTAAGAACACTCTAGCATACTGGGAGAATTGGAGTCAGGGACACTTTTTTTTTAATGAACTTAACAAAAATCAAGTAGCATCACTTTTAAAAAAGATTGTCTCCTCCTATTTTACCTAAAAACCCTTTCCAGACTTGATACATCCTCAGAGACCTTTCCTTCTTTTCACCTTCCTCTCATCCTCTTCCCTTCCCCTGCCTCCCTTCTCATCTTCAAATGGGTTATATTGTCTGTCACTCATATGTGTCAGATTCTGGGCCGGGCATTAATACTGGGCAAATTAAATGTCCACAACACAGTGTAGGGCCCAAAGCAGGGGTTCACTTAATGCTTGTTGAGTTGCCTTCCCTAACTCATAGGAGCTTTACAATCTAAAACTGACAGATGCAGTTCTGAGGGAATTAGAAATAATAGAAGAACCAAGCCTGAGGATCAAAGAGCTGAATTTCTTTTTCTTTTTTAAAAAAATATTTATACTCCAGGTTCTCATTTTTTTTTCCTTTTAGGTCCTTTCCACATCATTTTGTTTTTTGGAGCATGGAGTAAGTTTTCCCTGGAATGGAACTTTTTTTTAATTAAATAGTTACTGATACCACCATTTTACATCATTTATATTTTCTAAGAGACCCCTTTCTTTTTCTCCTCCCAGAAAGCCATCTTTTTTTTTTGCTTTTTGGAGGGCAATTGGGGTTAAGTAACTTGCCCGAGGTCACATGGCTAAGTTTTTGTTTGTGTGTGTTAAGTGTGTGAGGCCAGAACCAAACTCAGGTCCTTCTGACTCCAGGGCCAGCACTCTATGCACTGCGCCACCTAGCCGCCCCTTATCTTTTTTTTTTTTTTAACAAAGAAATAAGAAAGAGGGGAAAATAAGAGAACTTAACTTTTTAAGAGGTAAGAGATTTCCCCAGTAGATAAATGGTCAAAGGATCTGAACAAGTTTAAGAAGAGACAAACAATCAGTAATCATATGGAGAAAAATAGGACAAATCACTAGTGATATAAAAGATGAAAAAGCCATCTTGATCTTTGGACTAAGATAGATAGGTTCCCTGAATACCAAAATATTAATGGCACTTTGTCAATAGCAGAATATTGGAAGCAAAGTGGGTGTATGTAGAATGGGTGATGGTTGAGTGCTGAACAAATCATAGCTTATTAATGAAATGAAATGCTGTTGTACAGTAAGAAATGACAAATATGAGTAATTCAGGGGAACATGAACATGAGAAGACTTACACTAACTGATAATGAATGGAGAAAGGAAGAGCAGAACAGTAGCTGTGATGTCTCCAATAATGTAAATGAAAATAATACTTGAGGCAGCCAAACTCAGATTTATTGCAGTGAATAATCTTGATCCCTAGAAAAGATGAGCAACTGCACAAAAAATGTAAAAAAGTATGTAAAGTTGGGTGAAGGTCAACAGGTGCAGAATTGTGTCCCTGCTATATCATACTTTGTGGTTCTGTCCTGCTTAACTTATTTTCTTTGTTATAAGAAGATATAGTGTGATTTAGTGGACAGTGTGTTGGCCTTGTTGCCTCAAAGATCTGGGTCCTAGTTCTGCCTTTGACAGGCTGGCTAGTTAATCCTGGGCAAATCATTTAACCTCAGAGTGGTCCAAGAAACTAAGGTTTATGTTGCAGAGTGATTGTACATCAGCATTGGTCAAGAGAACATCTTATCTGAAGTTCCCAATAAAATAACAGATCCAGACCAAAAAAGAGAGAGTTCAATGGTCAGAGGAGTGTATTGGGAAATGATTATGATAAAAACAACAAAAACATAAAGAAATGCAAATTAAAACAACTCTAAGGGACCACCTCATACCTGTCGAATTGGCTAATATTGATGGAAAATGAAAATGATAAATGTTGGAGATGTGGGAAAATTGACACTAATTCATTGCTGGTGGAGTTGTGAATTGATCCAACCATTCTGGAGAACTATTTTGAACTGTACCCGAAAAGTAATTAAACAGTGTATTTTGATCCAGCTGGATCCCTTTGACCCAGCAATACTACTACTAAGTCTGTATCCCAAAGAGATCACAAAAATGGGAAAAGGACCTACATGTACAAAAATATTTACAGCAGCTCTTTTTGTGGTGGCAAAGATTTGGAAATTGAAGGGCTGCATGATGGGTATCGTCATTTGGGGAATGGCTGAACAAGTTGTGGTATATGAATGTAATGGAATACTATTGTTCTGTAAGAAATGATGAGCCAGTGGATTTCAGAAAAACTTGGAAAGGCTTACATAAACTGATACTGAGTGAAATGAGCAGAATCAGGAGAGAACATTGTGGGAGGATCAACTATGATAGACTTAGCTCTTCTCAACAATACAGTGATCCAAGACAGTTCTAAAAGACTTGTGATGGAAAATACTGTCCACATCCAGAGAAAGAGCTACAGAGTCTGAATGCAGATCAGAGCATATTATTCTCTCTCTTTTTTTTTCTATTTCTGTTTTTTTTCTTTCTCATGGTTTTTCCTTTTGTTCTGATTGTCCTTTCACAACATGACTAATGTGGAAATATGTTTAACATGACTTCATGTATATAACCTATATCAAATTGCTTATTGTCTTGGGGAGAGGGGAGAGAAAGGAAGGAGGGAGAAAAATTTGGAGCTTAAAATCTTACAAAAATGAATGTTGAAAAAATCTTTACATGTAATTGGAAAAAATTAAGTACTATTAAGTGCAGAAAGAAAAAAGCAAACGAGCTGGGGAGAGACAGTGAAACTCAAGATTAACCTTCTTTTGTGTTCATTGCTCTTAGGATTTAGCAGGGTTTCCTTCTCATTAGTAGTGGTATCCTTGCCTCTCAGAGGTGGAAATTTTGACTAAGTGACTTGTCCAAGGAGGTACTGTAATGGAGGAGACTTGTCTGAATAGAGGCTTCCTCTCGCCCTCTCCTCTTGCCCTCTCCTGCCCCCCCCCCCCGACACCCTCCCTCCACTCTCATGCTCTCTCTCTACTCTGAGAGCAGACCATTGAGTGGGTGGAGAAGAATAAGGGATTTGGAATGTTGACCTTTTCCTTGAAATTGAAAGACTGTAACATGGAGTAGCTAGGGTACCCTTAAGATCTTTTAAGATTGACTGCTGTCTAAGACTTTCTGCAAAGTTTCCTGGCAGAGCTGACATGGTTATGTAAATAAAGGATAGGATTTGATACAGTTCTGCCTTCTGAAGTAGCTTTGGATAACTTTTGTGTGTTTCCTGCCCTTTTATGATTCTTTTTATTTTTTCCCACTTCTTGGCCTAGACATTTCCTAATGAGCATGCCTTTTGTGTAAGTATGGAAGAGCTGGCCAAGATACAGGGAATGAGTTCCTTGGCTGGCCTGGCCTGATGGGGAGTTTGGAAGGAAGGAGGCATCTGGACTTTGTTCAGCTGGTCAAGTTAACTACCTTGCAAGATTTTCTTCTGTGAAGTATCGGCTTCAGTGCCAGGAGGACAAATACCAGTGTCTCTGAGTCTTTGAGGAGTAACCTGTTACTAGAACATCCACCACAGCAGCCTAGCCTCCACCCAGTATCATCATAATCATAACAGCATGGATCAGTTGGGTTCAGTGCACTAGCAATGCACTTGTCTGCCCATCTTTCCACGACCCTTCCAACATTTCTCTAATGCTTTACAGTTTACAAAGTGTGTTATTTCAGTTCAACTCCATAGTAATCTAATGAAGTAGGTAATGAAAAATAGACTCCAAATATAGCATACCATGGCTCTCTCCAGGTTTTGTTTTATAGAATTTCAAGACTGAAGTTATAGGTTATAGTGGAATGAACATTGGATTAGGAAGCACATGACCAGTTTGAATTCTGGTTCTGTCCTTACTGCCTATGTGACCTTGGACAAGTAACTTGACTTCTCTCGGATCTCATTTACTTTTCTTTAAAATTTAGAGATTGGACTGCCACATTATCTGTAGGACTCCCGTGTAGCTCGTAATCGAGTATTTCTAATGTGTTTGATTCCCATTCTCCCTCTTTATAGCCCAGGTTGATGGGCCAGTGGGCTTCTTGTTCACAGGAGCTAAGGTTCTGCCTCTTGGTTTCACAGCTAATATTTCTTAAACTCCTGCCACTAAGGAATCATGTTATTGGGTTTTTTGTTTATGTTTTAAAATGCTTATTTACATCTTTTTTTTAATTTCACCTTCATTTCTCAATATAGTCCTCTCTTCTGTCTTCCCTGAGGGCCATCCCTTATTTCTATGTAGCAAAGAATTAAAAAAAAAGAAAAAAGAAAAAGTTCAGCAAAATTAACCTAACACATCAACCAAATCTGATACCATATGCAGTGTTCCATGTTCATAGTTTTCTCCTCACCCTGCAAAGAAGAAAGGGAGGTAGCTAGCATTTATAGAACTCTTTAAGGTTTGCAAAGTGCTATGCCTTTGCTGTCTCATTTCTTTCTTTTTTCTTTCTTTTTTTTTGGAGGGGGAAGGCAGGGTTAAGTGACTTACCCAAGGTCACATGGCTAGTAAGTGTTAAGTGTCTGAGGTCATATTTGAACTCAGGGTCCTCCTGACTTCAGGGCTGGTGCTCTATTCACTGCACCACCTAGCCATCCCTGTCTCATTTCTTATAATTCTTTTGGGAGGCCAAGTGTGGAATACTACAGTTCTACCACTAGAACCTGGGTGCAGGAACACTGGCAAAGCATTTAGCTGCATAATGCCTTTATTTCTTCCTCTGGAAAGTGGGAGTAGGAAAACCATATTCTCTCTTAAACCAGGATCTCTCCAAGATGAAGATTATTCCAAGATGAATCTAAGTACTTGAAACTCAAGTGAAGACAGGCTAGGGTGACATTAGGGAGCAGCATGAAGGAGCTTTCTTGGATTTGGTAAAGAGATTTCTGACATGAAGATTATATGAAAGAACATTCTGAATTACTAATAAGAGAAATGCAAATCAAAGCAACCCTGAGGTTTCACCTCATACCAGGAAATTGGCAAAGATGACAAAAATGTGAACTGGGACTTTAGAGACAAACCATTCATTTTTCAGATGAGGAAATTTAAGCTTAGAAGGGAAGTGACTTGAAGTTCTTCTTGGGACCTAGAATGATGGCAGAGTTTCTATTGTTAAAATAGAAATGGGGGCCTAATTTTCCAGACTTTACCAGAAGCTGTTGGTATTAGAAATACTGGACTTGAATTGAATGACTGTCTGTATACAGACTAAAAAACAAAAAACCAAACTCTGGGATCCAATGTAACCTATTTTTCCACATCCTTTCAGTTTCCTAGGAGAATGAGTTAGTCAACAAGCAACAGCAACAGTTCTGGTCACAGCCTAATATTTGTGTAGGTGCATGTTTATACCATGTTTCCTGGACAAGCCTACAAGTCAGGTAGGAAAGTATACACAAAGCCTCTTTATGGGTCAACCCCCATAGACTGCCTAAGAGAGAAACAGAGTGGGGGGCCCCTAGAACATGGAAAAAATTAGGTTTTAGCTAGTATCTCTACCAGATGACCCTTCAAGAGGGGTAGTATAACTGGACCTCAAGTCAAACAAAAGCTTGTAGGCTGTTTCCCAAATAGGACAGATTTATAGCCTGGTAGCACCATGGTCCTTGATTCTTTGCCCCTTGGCTCAAAAAACCCCAAAATATCTCATTCATATAAGTTATCCCATCTTTTGCATAACTCCTTGGAGGTCAAGATGGCAGGACTCTTACACTTAGCAGATGTAAAACCATGAGGAAGTCACTTCTCATGAGGCTTGTGAGCCTCACTTTCTTCATTTGTAAAATTGGAAAAAATAATACTTTTACTGTTTGCTTTGGTGCTATGAGGAAAGTTTAAAAAGCTCAATTAAAGTGCTTAGGAAGTAGGATATATTTCAGTAGGTCTATGATTTCACTGATGTGGATATACTTCTTTCAATGCTATAGATCACAGCCCATCCTCACTTTTTAATCCTGAATGATTCTTATCCATGTCTTTGCATTAGGCTCTGCAGTAGGTCCACCTGCCTCCTTCTGCAGGACTTCCCCTAGATTTCTTGAATTTGTTTGAATACAAGTGAACTTTCTAGTTGCCTCTCATTCACCCTCACTCTTGCTCCATGAATGTTCTGTCTCTTCCAGGTTGTATTTCTCTAAATGATAGCTTTGATTTTTAAAATAGGTTTTTATTGATATCTTTTATTTTTACAGCATCTACATTTATTTTCCTTCCCTCTGCACCTTCCAGATATAATAATAAGAGGAAATTTTTATAATAATTTATAATAAGAGGGAATTTCGAAGGTAAAGAGAAGTGCCACAAAACTAACTATAAGGAAGAAGTCTTATGTTATAGGCAGCATTCCATAGCTGTGGCCCCCTACTTCTTCAAGAAGCCACTGCTGGGAAAGCAGCGAGAAGGGTGCAGAGGTGGGAGAAAATAGTTACTTCTTTGGGGCCCAGCATGGTTCTTTTAAATTTTACCTCATTCAGTTTCTCTTACTTTGTTCTTGTTGTTTCTATTTATGTTGTTGTCAACATTTTGTGCTTCACTGTCCTGGTTCTGCTTCTTTGCCTCTGCATTTGTTCCTAGAAGTTTTCTCCTGCTTTTCTTCTATGTATTTATCATTTTCATTGTTTCTTATGGCACAATAATAATCCATCATATTCATGGCACATACGGCACAATAAACCTTTTGTTTAGCTGTTTCCTGATCAATGTGTACCAACTTTGTCTCCAATTATTTTTTGCTAGCACAAAATCTCTTCTATTGTGATGTACATGGCAGTTCTGTGATCTTTTCTTTTTGTCATTGACCTGCTGGGGGTATATTCCTAGCAGTGGAATCTGGTCAAAGATATGGATATTTTAGTCACTTTTTTTTTTTTGCACAATCTTTTGCTTTCCAGAATGGTTACCACTTCACAGCTCTATTACTAATAAGTTAATGAGCCCATCTTTCCACAGTCCTTCCAACATTAACTGTGCATATATTTCATCATCTTTGTAGGTTTTCTGGGTGAGGTGAAACCTCACTTTTGATTTTCATTTCTCTTTGTAGGGATTTGTTGTATTCTTTCATCTGATTGTTAATAGTTAGCAATTCTTTTGAGAACTGTTTGGCCACTTAACTCTTGGGGAATAACAATATCCTTTAAATGCAGTTTCTTCTGCATAATTCTTCATTGGGACTATACTACAACCTACTCATATTTACCATATACTATTACCTTTTACTTGACCTGTAATTTTGATTCCAAAGACTGTTGTGTTTTATAATTTGTAGCCATTACAGTGCCTGGCACATAGTAGGGTTTGATAAATGTGCATTGGTCTGTTGGTTGAGGGATAAGGAAAAAAATATCGGTGTTTAAAAGATGGATTTTGTTTTAGGAATAAGCCTGAATTATCGGAGGCACCATGCAATTTCCAAAACTATCTCCAGCCTGAGCTTATTTTCCTATTCAAAGCTGAGCTTAGTTCATTGTGCACCCGCATTGTCCGCCATACATGTACTGATGGGTAAACTCTACAGGCTGTCCATTCAGCTTCATAGCATGGGAGCAATAGGCGTTCCTTATTTACTTATTTTTTCTGTTTGAATAGTTAAGCTGAACCCTTGAGTGATTATTGATCTCTTTTAGAAAATTTCTAGTCTCTTATGGTGGGTGCCAGGTTGATTGAATCAGTTGAGTTTTTGTTGAAAATGGTGATAGTTTGAGTTTGCTTCATTCTGTTCCTTCATCCATTACCCTGTTTTCTGCCTCAGTAGCTTGTTTTAAATAAATTAGATTAGAACTATTTTACTTACATACCATACCTTCTTTTTGTTTTTATTTCTTTTTTGCCAAAATTGTTGATTCTATGGTAACAAAACCCTTCATATCCATTTCACTTTTTTTTTTTGGAGGGGGTAAGGTAGGGCAATTGGGGTTAAGTAACTTGCCCAAGGTCACACATCTAGGTATGTGTGTGTGTGTGTGTGTGTGTGTGTGTGTGTGTGTGTGTGTGTGTAAAGTGTCTGAGGCTAGACTTGAAATCAGGACCTCCTGACTCCAGGGCCAGTGCTCTATTCATTGCACCACCTAGCTGCCCCAATCCATTTCCCTTTCTTTACACACACGGCCACAATCCTAGTTCAGAACTTAACCACCTAGGCTATTGAAATATCAAATCATTGCTCTCCTTCCTTCATTTCATTTTCCATACAGCTTTCAAATGGATTTTCCTAAAGCCTGGGCCTAATCATATCTTTCCTTTACTCAAATACCATCTGTGGTTCCTTTTTGCCTCTAGGATAAAATATAATCTCTTTTGTTTAGAATCTAAAACCCTTCAAAGTTAACTTCAGCCTATCTTTTTTGGTCATTGTTCTTCTGCACAAACTCTGTGTTCAAGTCAGTCTTCTTGCTATTTGCCGCTCCTGATATTCTGCCTTCTGCCTCTGTAGAGACTGTACCTTAAGCCTGGAGTACTTATGTTCCCCTACCCACCACCCCAGAATAACAGTCATACAGGATATCCCCTCATCCAATCTGTTCTCTCCCATCCCTTCTCCCATACCCCCTTTTACTTTTCCAGTAGGGTGAGGTGAATCCCTGCGCCCCATTGCCTGCACATCTTATCTTCCAATTATATGCAAAATAGTATTAATCATAGTATTTATATATTTTTAAAAAAAATTTGATTTTAAAAGGAAGATAAGCAACTCAGTATATGTTGTACATGGGTATCTATGCAAGGCATTACCATAGTAGGTATATTGTAAAAGACTGACTATATTTACCTCCCTCCCATCCCACCTTCCACCTGGTCCACTGCCCACCTTGATCTTGTCCCTTTTCAAAAGTGGGTGCTTCCAACTTCCCTCCCAGCCTGCCCTCCCTTCCCCCCCCCACGCTCCTGTAGGGTGGGACACCCTATTTAGTATGCATGTCATTTTCTTCCTGAGCCAAATTCAGTGAGAATAAGGTTTTGCCTTTTTGCCTTCCTGTTCCTGCCCTCCCTTGCAACCACCTTCCCCTGCCTCCTCTACACGAGACAGTTCACTCCATTGTCTCTCCCCATTCCCCCTCACCACATTACTCTCTCACCTCTTAACCTCACCTTTTAAGTATCATCCCTTCCTATTAAATTCGACCTGTGCCCTCTATGTATACCTGAAAACATATATACACACATTCACATATGTATTCATATGACCATATACCCTTCTTCAACTATTTTCATACTGAGAAAAGTTTCATCAGTTACAGTTATTGTTTTTCCCTGTAGGAATGTAAATAGTTCAACTTTGATAACTTCATAGTGATTTCTTTTCCCTGTTTACCTTCTCAAGCATCTCTTGCTTCTTGTATCTGAATGTCAGATTTTCTATTCAACTCTGGTTTTTTCCTCAAGAATGTTAAAAGTTCTCTATTCCACTGAATGACCAAATTTTCCCCTGAAACATGATACTCAGTTTTGCTGGGTAGGTGATTCTTGGTTTTAATCCCAGGTCCTTTGACCTGTGGAATATCATATTCCATGCCCTTTGATCCCTCAGTTTAGAAGCTGCCAGATCCTGCGTTACCCTGATTGTGTTTCCACAATATTGAAATTGTTTCTTCCTGGCTGCTTGTAGTATTCTCTCCTTGATCTGGGAATTCTGGAACAATATTTCTAGGAGTTTAATTTTTGGGATCTTTTTTCAGGAAGTGTTCTGTGGATTCTTTCAACCTCTATTTTGCCCTCTGGTTCTAAAACATCTGGGCAATTTCCCTTGAGAATTTCTTGAAGGATGATTTCTAGATTCTTTTTTTGATCATGGCTTTCAGGTAGTCCAATAATTTTTAGATTGTCTCTCCTGGTTCTATTTTCCAGTCAGTGGTTTTTTCCCATGAGATATTTCACATTGCCTTTTATTCTTTCATTTGTTTGGATCTGCTTAATAGCATCTTGATTTCTCATAAAGCCACTAGCTTCCATTTGTTCCAGTCTAATTCTGAAGAAATGATTGTCCTCAGTGAGCTTTTGAGATTCTTTTTCCATCTGGCAGATTCGACTTCTTAAAGCATTCTTCTCCTCCTTAAAGCATTCTTCTCCTCATTGCCTTTTTGAGCCTCTTTTGCCATTTGAGTTAGTCTATTTTTTAAGTTGTTATTTTCCTCAGTTAGGCTGTTGACTCTCATTTCATACTTTTCTTGCATCTTTCTCATTTCTCTTCCCAATTCCCCCCCGCCCCCACTTCTCTTATCTGCTTCTTAAGGTCCTCTATGGCCTGTAACCAGCTCGTATTTTCATTTGGGGCTTTTGGTGCAGGATTTCTGATCTCACAGTCCTCCTACTGTTCCATGCTTTGATCCTCTTTGCCCTCAAAATAGGAGTCTCATGTTGCATTTTTCTGTTTATTTTGTTTCCTTTGCCTAGGCATATTGCCACTTAATTACTTGACTTTTGGGCTTGTTGCCACAGTAGGACTTTGCTATCAGCTAAGGGAACTTCCATCCCAAACATTGGGGTTTTCTCAACTTCCAGAGGTATTAGTTGGGTGGCCTTTGTGAAGCCTCCACACACTTTGGCAAGCTGGTCACACACCCCAAGACCTCCATCCCAGGCTGCAATCCAGATCCAAGAAGGGTAAAGCAAGAGTGATTACCCCCCCAGACTGATTGCCGGATCCCCCTACAGTTCGCAGGCCAGGAGCTGAAGCTGCAACTTGGCAACATGGCACAATCTGAGCAGGCTTCTCAGTGGCTTTTAGTCTCCAGGGGAAGAAGCTGCCATGTTCTTCCAACCAGCCACAAAGTCCATAGGGCACTGACCTCTCACTTTGTCCTAGGCATCTATATGTTGATAATTCTGGAAACGCCACAGCTGGCTGCTGGTCTGGCCGCCCTCGGACTAAAACTGTAATTCACATGGGCCTGGGCTGGGCCTGGCCCAGAGTGCCAGGCTGCGGGGCTGTCCTTAGCGGGAGGTTAGCTTCTCTGTGTCATTTTGTGGGTGCTGAAGCTCCAGAGGTCATTCAGAGTCCCCCTTCTACATAATTTTGAAGTGGTGTGGGTTGGAGCTCTGGGGAGGTGCTGTTTCTACTTCTCCATCTTGACTCTGTTCCCTAAACTCCTATATGGTTTTCTTGACTGCTTACTTCGCTCTATATCAGTTTATATAAATCTTTCCATGCTTCTTTATATTCATCACATGTATCCTTTCTTAGAGCGCACAATAATACTTCCTTACATTCATGTACCATAATTTGTTTAGCCATTTTCCAGTCGATGAGCATCTACCATATTTCCATTTCTTAGCTATCATAAAAAGTGCTGCTAAAAATATTTTATAGTTTATGAAGACTTTTTTCTTATCAGTGTCTTCCTTGGGGTATAAGCCCAGTAGTGGAGTGTCTGGTTTCAAGGGGTATGGACATTTTAGTCACTTTATTTGCATAATTCCAGTTTGCTTTCTCTAATGGTTGTATCAATTTACAGCTTCACCACCAATGGATTAGGGTGTCTATCTTTCCACAACTCTGCCAATATTTACTATTGATGTTTTTGGTAATTTTTTGCCAATTTATAGGGTATGAGGTGAAACCTGAGAGTTGTTTGGATTTGCATTTCTCTTATAATTAGTGATTTGAAGGATTTTCTTTTCATGTTACTTTGACTACTTTACAATTCTTTTGAGAACTGTTTGTTCACATTCTTTGACCATTTATCTATTGGAGAACAGCTATTATCCATATATATCCATATATATTTATTAATTCTTTATATAACTTAGATACCAAACTCTTGTCAGAGAAATTTGATACAAAGATTTTTTTCCCATTCAGACACATCCTATCTTATCCTAGATGCACTAATATTGTCTATGCAAAAGCTTTTCAGTTTCAAGTAATCATTATTTTATTTTTGTAAATTATTTTGTATAATTATTTATTATTTTTACACTTTTTTATATATAATTATTTTATCTTTTGTAATTTCTTCTATCTCTTGTTTGGTTGAGAATATATCTCCTACACATAGCTGTGAGAGGTACATGATCTATTTCTTTTCTAATTTTTTTATATTATGGTCTTCCATATTAAGATCACATATGCATTTAGGGATGTATTGTGGAGTTTGATATAAGGTGTTAGTCTAAGCCTAATTTCTGCCAGACTACTTTCTAGTTTTCCCAGCAATTTTTATCAGGGAGTTTTTCCCTGGTTAACTTATTTTTTCTACTTTATCAAATGATGGGTTGAGTTCTATTATTTCTGAATCTCCCTTGTCTATTCCATTATTTTATCTCTCAATTTTTTAACCACATGTTTTGATGACTGCTTTGATGACTTACAATATAGTTTGAGGACTAGAAGTGTTATTTTCCTTCAGTATTACTTATTTTTTAAATTTCCCTTGATGTTCTAAATCTTTTGTTTTTTCAAATGAATTTTGTTATTATCAAATTCTGAGAAGTATAATCTTGGTAAAATTTGATTGGTCTAGGATTAAAAGTATAAATTAATTTTGGTAGTATTGTAATTTTTATTATATTAGCATGGGCTAACCATGAGCACTGAACATTCCTCCAGCTATGTAGGTTTTTCTTTAATTGAATTGAATATATGTAAGTTTTTTGTTTGCTTTGGGAGATTGTTCTCCAGATATTTTATAGATTTGATAGTTATTTGGAATGAGATTTTCCTTTCTGTTATTGCTTCTTGTGTTTTGTTATTATTATACAAAAAGTGCCTTTTATTTTTTAGGATTTATTATGTAACCTACAACTTTGCTGAAATTAATTGCCTTATTTACTATCTTTTCTGATTTCCTAGGGTTTTCCAAGTAAATCATCACAACATCAACAAAAGAGGGATAGTTTTATTTTCTATTTGTCTTTATTCCTTTAATTCCTTTCTCTTGTCTTATTGCTTTTGCAAGTATTTCTAGAACTATATCAAATAATAATGAAGAGAGTGAGAATCTTTGCTTCATTCCTATATTCATTGGAAAAGGTTTTTGTGTATCTCCATTGCATGTGATGATGCTTGCTTTTGGTTTAAGATATAGATGCTTTTTTATAATAGTTAAAAAAAATCCCTCTATGGCTATACTTTGTAGGGTTTTTAGCATAGAAAGAGTATTGTACTTTGTCAGAGGCTTTTTTTGCATCTGTTGAGATGATCCTGTGGTTTTGGGTGCTTGGGTTGTTAATATGACTAATTGTATTGATTGTTTCCATAATGTTGAACCATCCTTGTTTTCCTGGTATAAATCCCATTTGATCATAATGAATGATTTCTTAGATGAATTGCTGCAATCTTGCTTGATAGGATTTTGTTTGAGATGTTTGAGTTAGTGTTCATGACCTGTAGTTTTCTTTCCATGTGTTATTATAGTTCCCTAGTTCTTAAGTATTAGGAATATACTTGTCTCATAAAAAGATTCTGGTAGTGTTCCTTCTTTCCTTCTTAATTTTTGAGAATAATTTGCGAAGTATGGGTACTAACCATATACTTAAAAGTTTGATAGAATTCTCCTGTGAATCCATCAAATCCAGAGGGTTTTTGTTGTTGTTGTTGTTGTTTTGGTAATTCCTTTACAGCTAGATTCATTTCCTTTTCCAAGATTGGCTTTTTTAAAGATCTCTGTCTGGTACTTTGATAATTTGGACATTCTATATTTTTAAAGGTATTTCTAGATTTCTTTTGTATTCTCTGTTTTTAGCATATATTATTGTGTATAATATATTCATTTTATGCTTTTTATTTCTTCTGGTTTTGCTGTGATTTCACCTTGGCCATTTGCTAATTTTTTGATTTTCTGCTAACTTCTTTCTATTCAGATTAGCTAAAGATTTGTCAAATTTTATTAGTCTTTTTTTAAAAATCAGATTAGGGATTTTTTGTTTCCAATTTAGCTATTTCTCGTCTAATTTTTAAAAATAACTCTTCTTTGTGTTTATTTTTATTTGTTGATTTCCTGATTTTTAAAAATGCATTTTCAGTTCATTAACCTCTCTTTTTTAATTTTGCTAATGTATGATTGTAAGGATAATGATTTTTTTCCCTGAGGACTAGTTGAACTGCAGCATAGAGATTTTTTTTTTTAAACAAATGCTTTATTAACTTCTGTTTTACATCATTCATTTCCACCAGATTTTGAGTTACAATCATTTTCCCCCCATTATTCCCCTACCCAACCTCCCAGAATAGTAATCCCACAAATATCGCTTCCTCCAATCAGCTCTCTCCCATACCTTCTCCCATACCCCCATCGACTTTTCCATTAGAGGAAGGTGAGTCTTTGCATCCCAGTGCCTGCACATCTTATCTCCCTATTACAAGCAAAAGAGTATTAATAATAGTATTTATATATATTTGAAACATTTAATGTTACCACCTCAAATTTCAGATCCATTTCCTTCCTCCCTTGTCACCCATTCCCTCTTGGGAGATAAGTAATTCAGTATATGTTGTACATGTCTAGCTATGCAAAACATTATCATAGTAGATATATTGTACAAGGCTGCTTATAATTCCTCCCACTCATCCCACCCCCCACCTGGTCCATTCCCTACATAATCCTGTCCCTCTTCTATAGTGGGTACTTCCAACCTCCCCTCACCCCAAGGATGCCCTCCCATCCATCATCCCTCCTCTCATCCCCCTTCCCCCTATCCTGCTGCAGGCTGAGATATCCCATTTAGTATGTATGTCATTTTCTCCCTGAACCAAATTCAGTGTGAATGTGGTTTTGCCTTTTTAGCCTTCCTTATTCTCCCCTTCCTTTGCAACCACTTCCCCTACATGAGATAGTTTACCCTACCCTGTCTCTCCCCATCTCCTCTTGCCACTTTCCTCTCTCACCTCATAATTTCATCCCTTGAGTATTGTCCCTTCCCAACAAATTCAACCTATGCCCTCTATCCATATATAACAGTAACCATATAAACACACATTCACATATGTATTCATATGACCACACCCCCTTCTTCCATTATTTTCATAGTGAGAAAGATATCATCAGTCATAGTTATTGCTTTTCCATATAGGAATGTAAATAGTTCAACTTTGATAAGTTCCTTTTGATTTCTTTTCCCTGATGACCTTCTCAGGCATCTCTTACTTCTTGTGTCTGGATGTCAAATTTTCTATTCAACTTTGGTTTTTTCCTCAAGAATGCTTGAAAGTCCTCTATTCCACTGAATGACCATATTTTCCCTGAAACAAAATACTCAGTTTTGCTGGGTAGGTGACCCTTGGGTTCAGTCCCAGCTCTTTTGCCCTCTGGAATATCATATTCCATGCCCTTCTATCCCTCAGTGTAGAAGCTGACAGGTCCTGTGCTATTCTGATTGTGTTTCCACAATATTGAAATTGTTTCTTCCTTGGCTGCTTGTAGTATTTTCTCCTTGATCTGGGGATTCTGGAACCTGGCTATAATATTTCTGGGAGTTTTCTTTGGGGGATCTTTTTCAGGAGGTGATCTGTGGATTCTTTCAACCTCTATTTTGCCCTCTGGATCTAAAGCATCAGGGCAGTTTTCCTTGAGAATTTCTTGAAGGGTGATTTCTAGGTTCTTTCCTTGATCATGGCTTTCAGGTAGCCCAATAATTTTTAAATTGTCTCTCCTGGATCTATTCTCCAGGTCAGTGGTTTTTCCCATGAGATATTTCACATTGCCTTCTAATCTTTCATTTGTTTGGATCTGCTTAACAGCATCTTGATTTCTCATAAAGTCATTGGCTTCCATTTGCTCCAGTCTAACTCTGAAGGAATGAATCTCCTCAGTGAACTTCTGAGATTCTTTTTCCATCTGACAAATTCGACTTTTGAAGGCATTCTTCTCCTCATTGCCCTTTTGGGCCTCCTTTGCCATTTGAGTTAGTCTATTTTTTAAGGTGTTGTTTTCCTCAGTCAGGCTGTTGACCCTCATTTCATACTTTTCCTGCATCCTTATTATTTCTCTTTCTAATTTTTCCTCCACTTCTCTTATTTGATTTTTAAAGTCCTTCTTAAGGTCCTCTATGGCCTGCAACCCGCTCATGTTTTCTCCTGGGGCTTTTCGAGCAGGACTTCTGACCTCACAGTCCTTTTCCTGCTCTATGCCCCCAAAATAGGAGCCTAGGGTTGCATTTTTCTGTTTCCTTTGCCTTGGCATGTTGCCACTTAATTACTTGACTTTTGGGCTTGTTGCCACACTATGGCTTTAAGGCCAGCTAGAGGAATTTTCGTCCCGAACGTGTGGGTGGCAACTTCCGTTTCTGGCAAGCTGTAAACCCACCCACCACTTCCACCCTAGATCACAATCCAGATCCAGGGAGGTTAAAGCAAGAGCGATTACCCCCCAAGACTGATCGTTGGATCTCCCTACAAATTTGCAGGCTGGGAGCGGGAGCTGCCTCTGAAAACTACAAAATGGCATTTGTCCTCACCGGCTTCTAGCCCCCAGGGGAGGGAGCCGACGCATTACCTAATACCAGTCCCAAAGTCCATAGGACACTAACCTCTTACTTTGTCCTAGGCATGTCTATGTTGATAATTCTGGAGTCGCCACTGCTTCTGGTGTTCTGGGGTTCCTCCAGCTGGCTGCTGGCCCTGCCGCCCTGGGGCTAAAACCTCGGCTCATGCGGACCTGGGCTCGGCTCCGCTCAGCTCCTGCGCTCTGCGCACTGCACGCTGCCAGGTCCCAGACCGCTGCGCTGGTCCTTCCTGCAGGGCTGCTGGACTGTCCTCAGCGGGAGTTTAAGCTTCTCTGTGTCGTTCTGTGGGTGCTGGGGCTCCAGAAGTTGTTCAGAGTCCCCTTTTACATCGTTTGGGGGGAATGTGGGGGCAGAGTGGCTTGGATGAGCTGTTTCTACTCCGCCATCTTGGCTCCGCCCCCCCAGCATAGAGATTTTAATTTTTTTAAATTGTGTTGAATTTTTTTTGGTTTTTTTTGTTGTCATTTTCCAAGAATTCTTCTCTATAGAACCTTCCCTTACATAAAAGAAAAATAGTTCAGCAAAACAGAGACCTAAACCATGTCTCATAGTAATGTACCATTTTATAACCACCACTTCTGTGTCAAGAGAAAGGAGGTTTGTTTTGCCATTATTCCTCTTGAATGAAGATTGATTATTACATTAATTTGAATTATAAAGTTCTTTTAGTGTTTTATTTCTGATTATTTGTGTTCAATATTCATATTATTCTCTAGTTCAGCAGCCTCATTAACTCCCATATGTTTTACCTCTTCTATCTTAACTCTGAAATTCCTGTACCTGACCACAACAAGTACCTGTCCTTCTGGCCCTCCCTGTGCTTCATCCCTCCTAAATCTATTCTCTGTCCTTACCTCAACCTCCAGACTCCTCCTGCTTTCCCATGTTGTCGTTTCTATTCTGGCTTTGCTTCAATTCAACTTTTAAAACTGTGTTGGACCCTTGAATCCCTTGTTCCTTTGTCCTAAGACATGTACCTCATTCCTTTCTAGACCTTGAATTGTTTGTATCATCTTCTTTCTCTGCTTCTGCTTACACACTGCTGGATATTGCTAGAGGAAGTCAAGTAGCCAAGCTGACTGAATCCACTGTGAGTTTTCCTACCATAATGCTAGTCCTTTTATTCTTTCCTGATCAACTGGCTACTTTCCCTACCTCCTTCAATCAAGTCCAGATTGCTTCCATCTTTTAAAAAACAAAACACCACCTTCATTTGACTTTCCCATCCCCTCAGACTTTCATCCTCTGCTTCTTCTTTCTTTCAGAGCTAAACTAGAAAAAGCTGTCTAAATTCACTTGCCTCTACATTCTCAGTTTACTGCCTCACTTTAAAAAAAAAATGGTTTTGGGGCAGCTAGGTGGTTCAGTGAATAGAGCACTGGCCCTGGAATCAGGAGGACCTGAGTTCAAATTTGGCCTCAGACACTTAACACTTACTAGCCGTGTGACATTGGGCAAGTCATTTAGCCTCAATTGCCCTTCAAAACGAAAAAATATATATTTATTTATTACAAACTTGCTTCATATACACAGAAGAGCAAAAAAATAGTTATATATAAAGTTATAAGTTTCTATTATATAGAGCTTGGGTTTTTTTTTTAGGTATATAAGATTTAGCACAGTGATCCTAACATTGTCCAACTTCTCTGTGACTGTATTTTATTATTGTTTTATTGATGCACTTTTATTTTTTTTGGCATCACTATCGCTACACCCAACTAGTCTGGGTCCTCATTGCTGCTTTTCCTGGAGTGCGGGGAAGAGCCTCCTGATGGCTCTTGTGGCTCTCCAGTACTTCTTCTACACAGATGCTAAAGTGATGGTCCTCAAGTACAGGACTGGCCATGTCACTCCTCTGCTTCCATCAGAAGCTCCCTTTGGGATAGAATACAAATGCCTCTGTTTGGCATTTAAAGCCTTTCCCAATCTGGCTTCAGTCTATCTTTTCAGACTGATTACACATTACTGGCAGTTTGTGGTCCAGCCAAACTAGCCTGCTTGCCCTTTCTCCTCCATAGCATTGCATCTCCTTCCTCCATGCCTTTCTTTGTCCAGGCTGCTCTCTCTCCACCACCCTCCGTGTCTGTACTGCCTTCCCTCGTCACCTCACACTTTTGGAACCAAGCTTATCTGAGGTGCCAACACTTTCAAGAGGCCCTTCCCCATTTCCTCAGTACCTCTTCCCCCCAGTCATTAATTGTGTGTTCACTTGGTACGTGTTATATTGACTCATCCATGGACATCTTGTATCCCTATGATAGAATATTAGGTTCTTTGAGGGCAAGGGTTGTCTTTTGTGTTTATGTCTCTGGCTCCCCTTAGCACCTGGCACCTAAAATGCTTGTTAATTGATCATCAGAGAACCTGTGAGTCATCATTTAGCTATAAGTTCTATCTTCTGGTTTCTTTTATAAAGAGAATATTAATATTTATACACTCTGATTTGTCAGTAATATTTTCCCTATGATCTTTGGATCTCATATTTAGAGTACCATCAGTTAAGTTTATGTTTATCTCTAATCTAAAAACCATGTAATTCTTACTCTATCCTTTGCCTCCTTTTTCACTATTTTTTTTTTTTTTTTGCTTTTGGATGGCAATTGGGGTTAAGTAACTTGCCCAAGGTCACACGGCTAGGTTTTTTTTTGTTTGTTTGTTTATGTGTGCGCTAAGTGTCTGAGGCTGGATCTGAACTCAGATCCTTCTGACTCCAGGGCCAATGCTCTACTCACTGCACCACCTAGCCGCCCCCATCCTTTTCACTATTTCACACTGTTATTGAGAAAGTAGAAAGGCACTTCCCAGGACTGAGGGCCATTTTGTATTTTTCTTCATTTTCTGAGTAGTCAGGGCAAAGATTTTGTCACCTTGTGGCTTCTCTGTACTTAACTAGGCTGGTCCTCTCTGCCCCAAGACCAAATTCAAAGCCTTTCCAGTTTGGCAGATCCTGTTAGAGCATATGTTCTTTTGAGTATCCTAGGTTTACTCCAGGCATTAGTATGAGGCATTAGTATAGGGCTTTTATAGCTATTGTAATAATAATTACTAATTACATATGATAATAGTCTCTAATGTACTTTCTAACTCCATTATTATTATTATTATTATTATAAAATTATTATTTTTAAAATTGTGAGGAATGCTACTCAAAGATGTTGTGTTGTGGAAGGAGGAATCCAACAGCCTGACTGAGGGCATCCCATGTATACCTAACACAACCAAAAAGGGCAGACATTTGAAGGAGATGGACAGTTATCCTTTGAATTTTAATCTCTCTCCTTCCACATTCTAGCCAAGGGAGGGACACAAGAACAAAGCCTGTTGAATTTTGCCGTCTTGACTCTGCTAAGAGTGCTGTTTCTCCCTTACCAGTTTGTTCAGTTCATGTTGCTAACTTAGGTGAGCTGATCCAAAGTTGCTTCTCTTACTGATATGTTAACAATAGTGGCCAGGAGGATTGAACTGTCTTCCCCCAAATTTGTGCTATAATCAAAATTCCTAGCTTGTCCTGCAGTTAACTTTCCCATCCTTCTTTAAGGAAACTACCCAGGATGATTTGACATAATAATCAGACCAGGTCTATTTCCCCTGATGAACTGAGCAGAGAGAGCTACCCCCAAATATCCATGGAGAGACTGGCTCCATTAGATTAGTTTTCTTGACTGAATCCACCAAAACTATTGCTCTCTTGTTGCCCTTTTCTGGATGCATCACTGCTAAACAAAAGAACTTTGGGTGATTTCTTGGATTTCGTGATCTTCATCCATCCATTAAATAAGGATAAAGTACTTGAGAGTTGCAGAACGGAACCCATTTCTTCACCAGAGACTTGAATTTGGCTTAAGTCTAGCTCGCTTTCTCTATTTCATACCTTTTTCCCCCATCCCCCAGCCTTTTTAAAGGCTGAGCAATTGTAACCACATCCTTCCCAGGGACACCCACCCCACCTTCAATGTTGGCGCCCTGTCTGAGTCAGGGAGGAGACCTGCTTGAGTATCAGGGCAGCTGGCTCATATGACTCGAATCTCTGGTTTTGGGACTCTTCAGGTGACTTAGAGCATACTGGCAACTCCCATTATCTGTTTTCTGCACTATGGACTTCATGAGTGGCTCTTCCTGGCACGTGTTTAATTTCTAGATACTGCTTTAGATGCAGACTGTGGGAGTTACTGATCCAGAGGAGGAGCTAATGGGATCTTTGCCTTTTAGTGGAAGGTGGGGCTGAATGATTCAGCAAGTTGTAAAAGGGCTGGTTTCCCCACAGTGTAGGTGGCTTTAGGAAGCCCATCCCTGTTATAGTGATCTTGCTACCACCCTGTGGATTCACAAAGACATTCCTGGATGACTCTCTCCTTTAGTCCTTTTACTGGAATGGCTTAGCCTTCAGTATCTCTGCTTATGACTTAATTAGCCCTCCAGTTCTAGAAACCACCAAATCAGGGGGGTGGTATGTGCTAGCCTCACTGTGACCTGGCTAACCTAGGGAACCAAGGCTCCTGGCATCTTTCTTTTTCTGGAGCCATCATGGCTAACATCACCTGTATCAAGTGCCTCAGTTCCTGTCTGTGTAATCTGATTTCCTCTCTTTTCACCATTATTCTTCACAGTTATCTTAGCATTTCCTAGGTATGTTGAAGACATGAAATACTTAGGACTGCTTGAAGAAAGCTGGTGTTTGAATAGAGAGGATTATTTTGTTGTTATTTTTGTTAATAATAGAGTGGCCAAATTCAAATTACTTAGACATTTTCCTCTCACCTAAAAGCGTTGGTTGTCTGGAGACAGCTCTGTTGGAAGGAATGAAAGTATATTAAACCTTTCCTTCTTGGGTTACCTAGGAGAAGAGTACTTGGAG
This sequence comes from Gymnobelideus leadbeateri, assembly GCA_011680675.1. Lineage (NCBI taxonomy): Eukaryota > Metazoa > Chordata > Mammalia > Diprotodontia > Petauridae > Gymnobelideus > Gymnobelideus leadbeateri. Next base: position 285,776 of record WOXC01011984.1, read on the forward strand.
ACCAGGAAATAGATAAGATGTTCTTCAGGTGTTACTCCTAATCACTTGAATATTTAGTTAATTTTCTCTTTGAGTTAGTAGAAAGCAAGATTCAGGTTGGACAGAATCTTTTGTTAAAAGTGACATCTGGATCCTTTTGACAGAGAAAAATTGTTAATATGAGGAGGAAACAGAGCCAGAGGAAATTCATTTATTAGTTGTAGCCTAATGATTGAGAGCTCTCATGGATAGACTCTCCCATTACAAATTGATAAACCAGGTTGAATTTTTGTCTCTGCCTCTGATTTTAGCCATGTGTTCACACACAAATCACTTAACTTCTCATTCTTGTTTTCTCCTCTGTAAATGGGGTGAAAGTCTTTTGTCTTTTCCTTTACCTATTGGTTTCCCTAGCAGGTCTTTTAAGCTCCTCTTCTAAGAGAAATGATATTTAAATAATTTGGGTATGATTTTCATTTAAACTTCAAGTAGAATTTAAAATAATTGGTCTATTGTCTCACTCTGACTTAGTCCCAGACCACTTGCTAATAAGTCTTCTGGGGGAAACCAGGCTGCCCACTGCCAATAATACCTGCCTGTGGGTTCCTTTCAGGTTTAAATCATGATTCCTGTCACTGAGCTCCGGTACTTTGCTGATACTCAGCCAGCTTACCGAATCCTGAAGCCATGGTGGGATGTCTTCACAGATTACATATCCATTGTCATGCTGATGATTGCAGTATTTGGGGGGACCCTTCAGGTCACCCAGGACAAGATGATCTGTCTCCCTTGTAAATGGGTTACTAAAGACTCCTGCAATGATTCCTTTCAAGGTTGGTCTACTCCTGCCCCAGATCCTACCTATTACAACTCTACAGTTCTTCCATCTCCAGACCCGGGACCCAAAGGAATCAAGTATGACCTCGATCGGCATCAGTACAACTATGTGGATGCAGTATGCTATGAGAACCGGCTCCACTGGTTTGCCAAGTACTTCCCCTATTTGGTGCTGCTCCATACACTTATCTTCTTGGCTTGCAGTAACTTCTGGTTCAAGTTTCCCCGGACCAGCTCCAAACTGGAGCACTTTGTCTCTATCCTGCTTAAATGTTTTGACTCACCTTGGACTACCCGGGCACTCTCAGAGACAGTGGTGGAGGAAAGTGACCCTAAGCCAGCCTTTAGCAAGATGAATGGCTCCATGGACAAGAAGTCATCAACTGTGAGTGAGGATGTGGAGGCTACTGTGCCCATGTTACAACGGAGCAAATCAAGAATTGAGCAAGGCATTGTGGACCGGTCAGAGACGGGAGTACTAGACAAGAAGGAAGGGGAACAGGCCAAAGCGCTCTTTGAGAAAGTGAAGAAATTTCGGACTCACGTGGAGGAAGGGGACATTGTCTACCGCCTCTACATGCGGCAGACAATCATCAAGGTGATCAAGTTTATCCTAATCATTAGCTACACGGTTTACTATGTCAACAATATAAAATTTGATGTTGACTGTACCGTAGACATTCAGAGCCTAACAGGCTACCGCACTTACCGCTGCGCCCACCCTCTAGCCACTCTCTTCAAGATCCTGGCTTCTTTCTATATTAGTCTGGTGATCTTCTATGGCCTGATATGCATGTATACACTGTGGTGGATGCTGCGGCGCTCCCTCAAGAAGTATTCGTTTGAGTCCATCCGGGAGGAGAGCAGCTACAGCGACATCCCTGATGTAAAGAATGACTTCGCCTTCATGCTGCACCTCATTGACCAGTATGACCCCCTTTATTCCAAGCGCTTTGCTGTCTTCCTCTCAGAGGTGAGTGAAAATAAGTTACGGCAGCTGAACCTCAACAATGAGTGGACATTGGAGAAGCTGAGGCAGCGCATCACCAAGAACTCCCAGGATAAGCTGGAGCTGCACCTGTTCATGCTAAGTGGGATTCCGGACACAGTCTTTGACCTCATTGAGCTGGAGGTGCTCAAGCTGGAGCTCATCCCTGATGTGACCATCCCTCCCAGCATTGCCCAGCTCACCAGCCTCAAGGAGCTTTGGCTCTACCACACGGCAGCCAAGATCGAGGCGCCTGCACTGGCTTTCCTGAGGGAGAACCTCAAGGCCTTGCACATCAAGTTCACTGACATCAAAGAGATCCCTCTGTGGATCTATAGCTTAAAGACCTTGGAGGAGCTCCACCTGACTGGCAATCTCAGTGCGGAGAACAACCGTTACATTGTGATAGACGGTCTTCGGGAGTTGAAGCGGCTCAAGGTCCTGCGGCTCAAGAGCAACCTGACCAAGCTGCCACAGGTGGTCACAGATGTGGGTGTCCATCTCCAGAAGCTTTCCATCAACAACGAAGGGACCAAGCTGATCGTCCTCAACAGCCTGAAGAAGATGGTGAACCTGACTGAGCTGGAACTGATCCGCTGTGACTTGGAACGCATCCCACACTCCATCTTCAGTCTCCACAACCTGCAGGAGATAGATCTGAAGGACAACAACCTCAAGACCATAGAAGAGATCATCAGTTTCCAGCACCTGCATCGCCTCACCTGCCTTAAGCTGTGGTACAACCAAATTGCCTACATCCCCATCCAGATCGGGAACCTCACCAACCTGGAGCGTCTCTACCTGAACCGCAACAAGATAGAGAAGATCCCTACCCAGCTCTTCTACTGCCGCAAGCTACGCTACTTGGATCTCAGTCACAATAATTTGACCTTTATTCCTGCTGACATTGGACTGCTACAGAACCTTCAGAATTTGGCTGTGACAGCCAACCGGGTAAGTTCATGGTAGAATTAGGGGAGTGGGGGGGCTTGAGATGAAGCAGATAATGATAATTGTCATTCTATAGTGCTCTAAATTTTACAAGACATTTTCCTCACCGTGGCCCCAGGAAGTAGATAGTAGTGTTAAATACTATTATTTTCATTTTATAGATTAAGAAAAACAGAAGGTCAGGTAAAGTGACATGCCCAAGGTCATACAACAAAGTAGGTGTCAGAACCTGAATTCAAATATAAGTCTCCTGACTCCTGCTTCTGCATTTTCTATTATACTTGCTGGTCAAGAAGTGTATTTTTAGACAGGAGCTTGTGAAAGCTTGAATACATAAAATAATTTGGTCTCAGTGAATACTTGAAGGAGATATAAGAATACTAGGAGGTCTAGTAAGTCCCCTCAAGGAGATTACTGACTGACATAGAAAGTGGATAGGACTGAAGAAAAGCTTTAGTAAATTGTTTAAAAATCACTCTAGTACAGAGTGGGCCCAGTACAGAGGAACCTGTGTAAGGTTGTAAGATTAGTGAGGTGAGTTAATAAGGTTTTTGAAAGTGACCTTTTTTTTTTTTAAAGAATCTTGGAGGAGAGAGCAGAGGGATTTAGATTAGCCAAAAGGACAAGGGAGTTTAATTCATACAAAGAAAATGACTTTTCTGTGACTGTTTCTTTGCCTTTCCTAGGAATAACATTTCTCAAAAAAGCATGAATGAAACAGAGAATTAAGAGCTGAGGTAACTTGTTACCTCAACAAGTTGTTGCTTTGATTGGGAGTCTGGGCCAATCCACCACTTCTTCAAGTCTAGCTCATCTATCATAGATGCTCTTCATCTGGGATCCATGGACCCTCAAGGGGTAGATTTCACCAAGTCCATGAACTTGAATGGGAAAAAAAATTACGTCTTTATTTTCTCTTACCTCAACTGAAACTAATTATTTCCTTTATTTAAACGGGTTCTTCTGAGAAAGAATCCATAGGCTTCACCAGATTGCCCAAGGGTCCATGACACAGAATAAGGCTAAGGAACCACCCTCACCAGCACATCTGTTAGGAAGGAAAAGGACTCATTGAGGAAGGATATTAACTGCTGAAATGAAACCAACCTTCAAACTATAATCAGTCAGTGTTTTCAGTTAGAGATTTAAGGTGGATTTTAAAGACCCTTTCTTTCTCCCACCATAGCAGTGTATAATACTGTGAGACTTAAAAAGGTATCCAGGTACTTAGCTTAGAGGACTTGGATTATTTCTGTCATTCTTTTACCTTCCTTGGAATAAAAGTATGCAACTCATAGTGTATTACAAGACTTCTCATAAGAATTATTCAGCCTCTTTGGCTCGGTGGTCTTACCCTTAGAGGGTTTGTGATCTGTGTGTAGGATATGCCCTGAATTAGGAAGAATTTGTAATTTTATTATACCCTCACACTGCTGGGTGTGGCAGGGCTAAGATGGGGTGGGACCTACAGAAAGATCTTCTTGTGGTTTTTGTGGTTTGAGTTTCTTAAACAATATCACAGTTGTTCTGTGTACCTCCTACCCCCTAGGAGAATCATATATATTGTAGTTTGCTTTCTTGTAGAGCATTTTGGTTGGGTTAAATGTATGGATTGTAAAGGGTTTATAGCCCGCTTTTTACCTTTCTGGTGCTGAAAGGAGAACAAGCACAGAAGACTGGCATATATTCTATGCCAGGTAACTTGCTGGCATCCAGTATTTAGTTTCTATAGAGTTGGAGCCAAATGGAACCTAAAGATTATATACTCTGGCCTAGAGGACAATCCCTGAATTGGCCAAGAACCAAGTGCATTCTCTATCTCTTAGACTAGAGATCACCAACCTTTCCTCTCCCTGAATTTAATCACTTACCAGGAAGTTTTCCCCTTCTGTCTTAACCTCCTTCCATTTAAGTCCTTCAGTGATGTTTCAATATAAAGATGGAAGTAACCTTGGATTCTTGAAAGCCAAGACAGTGGAAAAATGAGCTCTGGCTGTTGTTGTACCAAGCTGGAAAAACTTTGAAAATGGGTTTAGTGACAAGCTGCCTGTGTGTCTATTGTCCTAGGACCAGGCTAGCTAGCTAAGTTTGGAGAAGCCTATCGTGGGTTGAATGTATACAGGGATGAATTTTTCATCCCTACAAGTTCTCCAACACCAACAAAAGTCACAGGACTTAAGTAGGAAACTTCAACAGCAATGAAGTGTAGAAACATCTCACTAACTCCCTCTTTCCTAAACTTGCTTCCTTTCCTTGGAGACAGAGAGCAGAGGTTCAGCGCCTTTTTGGGAATAATTCCACAAATAGTTGGAAGTTGTCTTCCCTTCAGTTTAATGATCACATTATTTAACCTTTCCTCAGGGGAACTCTTTAGTATCTTAGGTTGGAGGTAGCGTGAGTTAAGTTGATAAGGAGGGTGGGTAGAGCAGAGATTTGTAAAGTAGAGCTGGAAGGGATTTTGGTGGTCACCCAATCCCAATTCCTCTAATTCACTGATGTGAGCGCTGAGAAACAGATAAATGAAGGAACTTGTTTAAGTAAGACAGTGAAGGTGGTAGCAGAGCCAGATCTAAGACTCAGCATACCATGGAAAAGGGGCTGGACCTGAAGTCAAATTTTAAACTTAGCATCTGTATGATTTTGGGCAAGTCATTTCCTTTCTTTCTTTCTTTCTTTCTTTCTTTCTTTCTTTCTTTCTTTCTTTCTTTCTTTCTTTCTTTCTCTCTCTCTCTCTCTCTCTCTCTCTCTCTCTCTCTCTCTCTCTCTCTCTTTCTTTCTTTCTTTCTTTCTTTTTTGCTTTTTGGAGGGCAATTGGGGTTAAGTAACTTGCCCAAGGCCACACGGCTAGGTTTTTGTTTGTGTGTGTGTTAAGTGTCTGAGATCCGAACTCAGGTCCTTCTGACTCCAGGGCCGATGCTCTACTCACTGCGCCACCTAGCCGCCCCGCAAGTCATTTTCTTGAACCCTGTTTTCTTCATTTATAAAATAAAGGAGTTTTGACTAGATGGCTTCTCAAAGCACTTTTAGCTTTAAATCTGTAGTCCTGTCACCACCTAGTACCCTGGTTTGCTCCCAAGGGAATTTAGTTCAGTTTCCAGACCCCTTGTTTCCCTGTCCTCACCTCCACTGTATAGGAACAGTGGGCAGGTGCAGCCTTAAGCCTGTGAGAAAGACTTTGTAGTGGAAAGGGTGGTGTGTGGGCTGTCTTCAGGCTCCCAAGAACTCTCTTATCCATCCCAGAGATGCTGTGCGTCCTGCCAACTCTCTTCCTGTGAAATTGGTTCTCCAGCTTGTCCTTTTGTTTGGGCTTTTGGCAGTCTTAGGGTCATTCTGTAGAAAAAAGGGCTCCCGCAGATGCCTAAGGGAGGAGGAGGATGTTGAATTTGGCATGTGTGTTTCCAGAGACCCTCTTGGAAATTTGAAAGCCCTAGTTAGCAGTCTGCTTAATCATTTCCTATGTTTCTGCCCAGCCTTTTTTGACTACTAGACACGTTTACATGAAAATGGGCTGTTTTGTTGTTGTTAACCTGATCTCCTGCCATCTCCCAGTTCTTTAGTGCCCAGAATTCTAGCCTGAAGCAGATCAGCAGAATATGCTCAGATACTCACCTATGTGTGAGTGTCACATACTCCTCCATGCTCCTTCCCCTTTAGAGTTCTCTGTTCCATCTGGACAAAGCTGATGCCGCTTAGGGGTAGGTAGGGTCTTTCCTGAGTTGCTGAGACCACATGTCCCCAATGTGATGTCATCTAGTCCCTCATCCCCTCATGCCTGCTCTAATAATAACCTTTTGGGACCATATATCCCCAGTGTGAGAATGAGACTTGGTCGGGTTAAACCAAGTCAATCCATCAAACATTTCTTAAGGCACTTTGCTAAACATTGGAGAAACAGAGATGAAACGTGACAGTCCTTGCTTTTGTACTGATTGGATCTATTCCTGTACTCCCTCTCTTCCTTCATCATGTGCAGTTCAAGTACCACCTTCTATACAAAGCCTTTCCTGATCTCTCCCCAATTGCCAGTGACTACCCTTCTTAACCATCTTGCACTTATTCTGTATATGTCCTGTGTATATTTAGTTAAATGTATGTCTTGTCTCTCCCAATAGAACAGCAGTTTCTTGTCTGTATCTGTATGCCCAGTCCTAGCATGATACTTCACACATAGCAGATACTTAACAAATACCTGTTGGTTGATTGGTTGATATTTGGTGGGAAATAGCATGCAAAGATAAAGTAGGAGGTGTTGAGGATAAAGAAGAGAGCTAGATAAGAGTACTGAAGGAAGGTTTGAGAAGAGTGAGAGTACTAACAATCGGGGCCAAGTGAAGTGAAGTCTGAGCCAAGCCATAAAAGATGAAATGAAGAAATAGAAAAAAAAAAAGAATTCTAAGCACGGGACACTACTTGCTTCAGGGCTTGGAGGCAATTTTGAAATAGATAGTAGTACTACTAGACTGAACATCAAGCATATGAAAGGGAGTAATGTGAAGTAAGGCTTAAAAAGGGGGGTCAGCACCTGATTAGATTAGATGGGATTAAATTAGATTTATTAGAGGTTATAGGCCCTTTATTTTGATCTAATTGTCTTCCCCAGATTTGAACTAAAAGGAAAAAATGGTTGAATAAATATCATTGACTTGGGAGGTACTTGACTAGCAGCTGTAGATATCTCCATCTAGGCAACAGCATCATTGCATAAACCACCTACCAGAATAGAATTTAGATTGTGCTTTTTTCTTAAGTCCCAGAGAGGATGAGTTTAGTGTCTGGAATCTATCTCCTCCATGAGAGTATTTCATAAACTTTCTGATGAATATGGCCCATGGTTCCAGTGCCAGTCTTGGTAACTATGAGCTTCTAGCTGAGAAGATTAGAGAATGTAAAATGTAGAAGGACCCTTAGAGATGATCTAGTCCAAGCCCCTCATACTTACAGAAGAGGACTGGAGCCCAGAGAAGATGCAGTGATTCACCCAAGGTCACACAACAGTCAAGCCATGTTGGATGGTCTCAGTTTATTTTGTGAAGTAGGAGGTGAAGACATCTGTTGAGAGAGAGGGGAGATTAGGAGTTGAATTGGGGGTCTTGAAGATCATAGATTGTAAGATGGAAGGGACTTCAAAGACCTTTAATTTTAGAGATTAGGAAACTGAGGCCCAGATACTGTTATAAATGTCAGAACTGGGATTTGAATCCAGGTCCTCTGACTCCAAAGCCAGAGTGCTTTCTCCTGTACCACACATTAGGAATACTAGCTGTGAGGAAAGTGAAAGGAAGCTAGAGGTGAATAAAAGGATATTAGTCAATAAAAACGTACTAAATGCTTACTATGTACCAGGCACTGTGCTAAATAAATACTAGGGATACAAATTCGAAAATAGACAGTTCTTGCCCTCTAGGAGCTTACAGTCTACTGGGGGAAGACCACACACAAGAGGAAGTGAAGGTAGGAGAGCTTAGTTGCTTGCATTGGATCCCCCTCAGTTAGGGGAAAACTTCAGACACTTCAGGAGTCTGGCTCCAGATTCTGTAGAAACAGCTGTGTGTGACTAAATGAACTGGCAAACACAGGATGCCTGCTTTCCCACTTTAACAGCCTTTCCTCAAACCACCTTGGTCCTTATTTCTGCTCTAGGTTTCTCCTCCTCCCAGACCCACAGTTGGGCCAAGCTGAACACAGGACTTTGTTTCTTTTCAGATTCCCATTCAGGCAGGGTAAAGGGTCTGTCTGTCTCTGTGTCTATCTCCCTTCCTCTCTTTTTCTCTCTCTCCCCTTCCCCTTATTCCTCTTTTTCTTCCCTTTTCCCCTCTTTCCCTCCTTTCTTCCTCTCTTTTCTCCCCCACCCCCAACTCCTGTCAAAATCTGGATCTATTTTTCCATTAAAGAACCTATTGAAGGAAGAGCCTCTCCGGTGGGAGAAGATGGGGGGGGGGGCGGATAATACAGTGATTGAAAAAACTTTGTGGGATGACAGGGCTCTGAGAAGGAACCTAAAGTCAATTTCAACTGTGATATATATTCATCCACCCACCTTTTTTGATATTATGGGAAATATTGCCTTTTACCTACTTGGAGAATCCCTCTGGTGTAGATGGGTGGCTTTTTGTCATCAGAGGCAGCCCTTTGGCTATGGGATTTTGCTAGTAAAAGGGTGGAAACTTGATCTGAACTAACATCCACAGCCCTTCAGACATCACCACCACAACACTTTGTCCTTTGGAGGTGGGTTCATTGGCTTTGGTATATTCCAGACCTCTAGGGATTTAATATTTAGCATCCAGCTTTTTGCTGGTAAGGCTGTCCTTCTGTCTGTCTGTCTGCCTCCCTCCCTCCAGGGAAAGATTGATTTTCCTGATCTTGAAATTGTAAGATTTTTTTGTCATGGGAAAGCATGGACCTATATCGGGAGTAGCCATCTTTATACTCTTCTTCACAGACCATTGTAATTTGAAACTGTCATGATATTCCTTTTAAACTGTGTCAGTATCTGCTTGGGGTGAAGCTATACCATCTACTCTGGGTGAGGGGCTCCAATGTCTCTAGGCATTGGCAGAAGGAACTGAATATGAAACCAGGGCAGGTGTTTTCATTTTTCAAAAAAGCCTCTTCATTCTGGAGAGACAAAGGCTGAGTGAATGTGATCTGTCTTTAAAGGGGATGGGGAAGGAGGAGTGGAGGCATGGAGTAAGGGAAGCATGGCCATAGAATATTGGGAGAGAGCTTAGAGATCAATCTTGTTCAATCCCCTCATTTTGCAGATGAGGAAACTAAGGCCCGTGGAGAGAAAGTAATTTACTACAGGTCATCTAGTTTCTTGGGGACAGAGCCAAAATTGAAGCTCAAGTCTTCTGATTCCCAGGCTAATGGTCTTTTTCTTTAGAAGGTTAGAACTAAAGCTCCTTTCCTCCTCCTTTGAAGTTTAAAAGAGGTGGTTTTAGAACCAATAGAAAAAAGCCCTATTGGATACCACAAAGTATTGAATCCAGAATTTATTACTACACCCCAAAAAAGTACAGACTAGAAGTATAAATAGGCATAAGAAGGGTTTAGAGAAATCCCTGGTGATAAATGCCGGATGTGACTATTAAAGGAAGCTGGGACTTTTACTGACCTTCATGGAGAGCTGCTAGGACTCCTTGTTCTCTGAACAGAGCAAGGGAGCATCATCCCTAAGAGGCCTGCTAAGGTAGGGGCAGAAGGCCCCCCCATAAGGATTGCCCCAGGGAACTGTCTCCCTGAGATTGAACCAGTTGCTATCTTGATGCTCTCTTTAGCCTAAGTAGTCTTTATCTTGGGGAGAGGGGAAAACTAAGTCCTTCCCCTATTTTACCTTGTCTCCCCCAGAACACTGTGGGGTGATAGGAGTGCCCCTGTGTATTCCAGAACAGCCTGCTCAGGAACAGAAGGAAAGGTTACTGCTCCCTTTAGGAGAAAGGAGCTGGCAGCCTCCCATCTTGCTCTTTGGTGTTCCAAAGTATAAGGGGTGAATTGGAGGTGAAACCTGATAGAAGCAGCAGCATGGGTCACTTTTATTGGAGGGGAGGAATGTATTCTTACCTGTCTTGGTAAATCCTTGGACTAGACATGCCATCAGCCCAGAAGAGCTTCAATCATCCTAGAAAAAACAACAACAACAACAACAAAAAAACAGAGGACTCATTATAGAATTGATCAATAGACACACAAGACAGTTAGCAAATATAATATTTGCTACAATAATAAAACATTATAGCCAATGTTGTTCTTAACAGCCCTTGTAGGGGAAAAGTGGTATAGAGTAAAGTCTGGAAGAAATTAAGGAGGAAAATGTGACCCAAAGATCGTGGGCTGATGGGGGCTGTAGGGGGTAGACACTAGGCCCTGTGCTGGACTGGGGAGTCTGGAAGGTCTAGAGCTTCTGAAGGTTTATGGAGTTCTGGAACTGAAATTTCTTTTTTCCTGCCTTCTTTTCCAGATTGAGGGCCTTCCACCTGAACTCTTCCAGTGTCGGAAACTTCGGACCTTGCATCTGGGTAATAACGTGTTACAGTCACTGCCATCCCGGGTGGGTGAGCTGACCAACCTGACCCAGATTGAGCTTCGGGGCAACCGGTTGGAATGCCTGCCTGTGGAGCTAGGGGAGTGTCCCCTGCTGAAACGGAGCGGCTTGGTGGTGGAGGAGGATCTCTTTAATACCCTGCCCCTAGAGGTGAAGGAACGGCTGTGGAGGGCAGACAAGGAACAAGCCTGAACCCCCTCTGGAGAGTCCAGGGGATGATTCCCAATGCTGCTGGCGTAGGCAATGCTGAGCCCATTCCATTCCAGGCCCGCTTCCAAACTCACCTACCCCCTCTACCACCATTCTCTCACGTCAGACTAGCCAAGAAATCCTTGAGTGTTGAGGCCGGAGATAAGCCAAGCAGGCCCAGCAGAGTGGAGAGCAGGCTGATCCTCCTGCAACCAGTCAAGGGAAGCAAGGCTCCAGGATCATAGAGCTGAAGAGGAAATAGGAGCCAGTGGAAACTGCCATCAGATTGGGCACAGGCAGTGAAAAGAGGCTGGTCCTGCTCTGCCTGGGGCAGACCAGAGGACCATGCAGTATTTGGACAGTCAGGGTCAGTGGATCAGGATGGCCTCTTCTGGTGATGTCTCTCTCCAAGCAGCTGAGTTAGAGCCAGGAGGCCTCTGCTCACACTAGGGGAGTTGATGACTTATCTAGCTATTGGTATTTATTTTTTCCCTTCCTCCTCTGGCCTGCCTCCTTTCTTCCCAAATAACTTATACATTCCCTTGAAAGCTCAGCGCAGATAATAGGGTGTTTGGGGTAGTATTTTTTTATTTTGTTTTTTAATGATATTAGAAGTGCATTTTTTTCCCCCAACCCCATTTTCTAGCCAAAAGATCCAACTGTGACCCTGCTCTTGGACAGTTTCCCTGCTCAGTCCTCCATGCTGCTAAAGGTCTGACCCAGGGGTCAGGGGTGAAAAGAGGGGGTCATGAGGACTGAGCTGGTTTTCCAAAACATTGCTATGGTGCCTGCCACAAGTTGAGTGGGATAAGAAGAAAAGTCTGAAACTTGTCCACTGAGACATGTCTGAGTTTTTGTGGAGGTTTTAGATCCTTTTTTCTTTTTTTAAGGATTCTTTTTTAAAAGCAAAATGTTTTTTAAATTTTGGTTTGGGTATTAAAAATAAATAAAACTTAAAAAAAAAGACACTAAGGGCCAGTAGATAGGAACGTCTCAGGATAGGGCGGTGGTTTCCCTTGTGCAAAGCAACAGGACAACATTGAATTGTTTTTCCTTTTCCCTCGAGGTTTGGGAGGTGTTGCCAGCATCTTACGTGAACTTGGACCAAAAGGTCTGTTTTTTCCTCTCTGATCTTGGGGTGGACTTTTTTTTTCCCTTTTCTGGTATTCTGGCAGCAGCCATTGGTCTGTTTCTGCTGTTCCCACCCAAAGGGAATTTTGCTGGACAGCAGAAATCAGGCTTGCGAGCAACATGGAGATGGAGTGATCACATTGGCAAAACCCTGAATGAACCTGGTGCTCTGTCATCTCCTTATCCTCTGTCCCCAGCCCCACTTCACTCCATACAGTGTTAAGGAGCAGTATCATTAGCAGTAGATAAACTCTACCTGGAGGCAGTTTACCTGCATCGTGCCTGGAAGACAGGACTCTGGGCTTGCCTAACATCACTGGCCTCATTTTGCTTCCACTCGTGAACCCTCCCTCAGCTCCATGGTGTGGCTTTCAGTGTGATAGCTGCCATTAGCTTCAGCCCCAAATGCAAGGGGCCATGTGGAAAGGCTCCTCTTCCTTTACCATGGTCTATGATAATCACCATTATACCCCTTTAATGGGGATATAGCATGGGAGGGGGGATAGGCTTTGAAAGTGTAGCTTTTCAAGGTCTCTCCTCAGACCTCTCATTCCTGTAAAAGGAGAGGAATGGGACTTTTATTTTAATGCCAATTTGTTTCCTTGGGCATGTTGCCAAACCAGCCCAGGGTGGAGTGAAGCTGGGGTGCCACCTGACCCTGCCTTAGATCACTTGGGACACTAGGGCACGTTTTAGCGTCTCTTGTCTTAATGATTTTTTTCTGCATTGGTTGTAATCTTATGAGATGATGCACACTAGAGACTGACAACCATGAAGCAATCCGTTACAGTTGGGTCTGGACTCGCTGACTCAGTTCACATATCCAATAAAGCTATGACATCAAAATTCCCCTTGCCGCTTTCATGTCATTGGGTAAGGGTGGGAAGTGTCCCCTGGCCTTGGCCATAGATCTACCCCTCCGTAAGAGAAGCCGCAGACGCTTTCCTGCTGGTGCTGACCCTTCGTGCCCCAGTTCAGACTTGAAAAAACTGGGGGCTAGGGGGCGATGAGATGCATGACTGATTCTGATGGGAATGAGGTGGTGATCTCTGCATGGTCTGAATGTTGCCTTCAGGCTTGGGATTTCAGTCTGTTTCCCAGCCCTTTTATCTTTATTTTTATTTTTTATGGTTCATTTTTAACCATTTTTAAAATTAATGCCATTTGTTTTAGGTTATTTTTACATCAGGGTCATTTCCTTACATGAACTCTCTCTTACAACAAAGAAAAACAAAACTGACAGAAATATTTCTTTATGTGCATATCCAATTTTTCAGCCTTTCATTAGTCAGTGAGCAAGCGCCCACTTTGTTTCTAGCTTTGTAACCACAAAGAGTGCTGCTAAGAATATTTTATCATACAGTGTGTAGAACCTTTATTTGCTACCATTGCTTTTAAATGAAAAACTCCCATATGCCTTCATTATCAACTCCCTTTTATTAGGGGTTATATGCCCTATAGAAGGATCTTTGGATCCAGTGATATGAATTATGTATTGCTCTGATGGCATAATTCTAAATTATCTTCCAGGAGGACTGAATCAAGTCATGCTTCCATGAACACTGTTCCAGACTTCTATTATTTTTGCCTTTTGTCATTTTTGTCAGTTTGATGGATGTGAGTTGAAACCTCAAAGTTGTTTTAATTTGCTTTTCTTTTGTTATCAATGATATTGAACATTTCTTAATATGGTTATTAGTAACATTCTACTTTTGAAAACTGTTCACATCCTTTAATCCCTTACCTAATGGGAAAAGGCTTTTGGTCTTATAAATCTAGGCCAATTCACTGCATAGTTTAGATCTCAGACTTTTATAAGAGATACTTAACACCAAGATTTTTTTTTAAACAATTGAGAACTTATTTCCTTACCTGCATTGATTTTGTTCGTGCAAAAGCTTTTAAATTTTATGTAATTTAAATTGTCTACCTTTATGATATCCTCTGTTCCATGCTTAGTAAAGAATATTCCTAATTATAGATCTGAAAAGTACTTCCTTCCATTCTCCTATGATAGGACCTTTTATATTTACATCATGTGTCTATTTGAAGCTCATTGTGGGATGTGCTTTGAGGCCCTGGTCTAAACTTAATTTCAGCCAAATTGCGTTCCAGTTTTTCCAGCAGTTCTTGTTGAGTAAGGGAGTTCTTTCCCCCATCATTGGCATTCTTGGGGGTTCTCAAACACTAGGTTCTGGTGTCCAGTTGCATCTGGGTCTTATCTTTTCCAGTGGTCTCATTTTCCATTTTTTCAAATCAACTAGCAAACAAGCATTCATTAAGCATCTACTATGTGCTAGGCACTTTTCTAGGTGTTGGACATATAAAGACAAAAAATAGTCCCTGCCTTCACAGGATTTATTTACATCTCATGGGGGAAGAAGTGGGGGACATACAGATATGTACAAGGTAGTTTGTGTGGTAGAAAGGCAATAGCTATTTAAGGGATCAAGAAAGCCTTTATACTTAAGTGGTGTTGTTTGGGCTGATCTTTGAAGCAAACTAAGGATTCTAAGAGGTGGGAGGAATACATTCTAGGCATGGGGGGAAAGGAGGGGAGCCTGTCCAAGGGCAAGGAGGCCTGCCTTTTCCATATAATGTTATCTGTGAGGGTTCAGGAAGAGTCACTTATGATAATGTTAGAAAGTTAGGTTGGAGGTGGGTTATGAAGGTTTTTATCAAGGAGTTATTAGTTATATTTAATACCAGAGCTAAAAGAAAACCACTAGAACCTTTTGAAGTAGGGAGTGTCATGGTTAGTTCTGTGCTTTAGGGATAGCACTTTGGCAGCTATGTGGTAGATGGTTTGGAGATGGGATAGAGGTGAGAAAGGGAAACCAAACAGGAGACTACTGTACTAGCCCTTGCAAAAGATAATGAGGCCCCCAGAGTAGAGTAGTGGTCATGAGAGGGAAGAGAAGGGCATGGATAGCAAAGGTTTGGTGACTGATTAGATATGTGGGGTGAGACACTGAGGCCCTTTGAGAGCTTCTTTTCTCATTGTAGCTTCATTGATTTTGTTCACACAAAAGCTTTTAAATTTTATGTAAATTGTCTAAGCAGAAGTATGGTGGTGAATTCAATAGAAATAGAGAAATTAGGAAAATTTTGGGTCTGGGGTGAGAAAGACAGTTTTGTTTTGGGTTTATTGATTTTGAGATTCCCATAAGACATTGCAGAGGCAGCTAGGTGGTGCAAAGTGCTTAGCCAAGGGTGGGGAACTTGCAGCCTCAAGTTCACTCGTGGACTCTAGGTCCTCAAGTGCTGCCCTTTGAATCATCCAAACTTCACAAAACAAATCCCCTTAATTAAAGGCTAAGGCTAAACCTTAGCCCATTTCCTGGCATATAGTAGGTGCTATATAAATGCTTATTGTTTTCCCTCCTCCTATTCAGTTTGAAATTTCCACGAAGCAAAATTGGTGATGTGAGATTGGTGCTCAGGAGAGGGACTGGAGCTCTGGAGATAGATAGAGAGGTGGATATGTGGATCTGAGAAGACATAATTGAACCCATAAATGGATGGATTGATAGAGATAGCTAAACAAGTGGAAATGGATGTGTGAATCATAGACATGATAATGGAAACCATATCTAGATGGAGAGATAGATAGACAGACAGACAGATAGATAGATAGATGTGAGTCACCTGAGTAGACATGAGAATTGAACCCATAAAAAGTCGTGTTGGAGAATCAAATCCATCAACAAGAATTTGTCAAGAGCTTACTGAGTGCTAGGCACTGTGGTGATGTAGAGAATACAAAGAAAGGCAAAAAAAAATCCCCACCCTAGAGGAACTCCCATTTCAAAGAGGGAAGACAACACAAGTTCAGAGTATTAAAGTTTAAAACTGAAGTGAGACTTTTTTAGGCACCCTGAATGTACATAGATACAGCATAAAGGGCTCCTGCAGAAGGTGAGACATGAGCTGGGTATTTAAGGAAGTCAGGGAAGCCAGGAAGCAAGGATGATGAAAGAAAGCATTTCAAGCATGAGGGAGAGCCAATGCAAAGAAGGCAAGAGGTAGAGTGTGATGGGTAGAGAGCAGCCAGCAGGCCAGTATAGGTAACTCGTAGAGTATGGAGGAGAGTAGTGTAAGATTGAAGTGGTAGAAAGGGACCAGGTTGTGAAGGGCTATAAGAGATCTGAGTTAAAGAGACCAATGAGAAAGGTGTTGCAGTAGTCATCCTCATGAGTTCAAATCTGTATTCAGATACTTACTGTGTGACCCTGGACTTTTTGCTTTAATTTTCCCATCTGTAAAATGAGCTAGAGAAGGAAATGGCAAACCACTCAAGTGTCTTTGTCAAGAAGACCCCGAATGGGGGTCACGAAGAGTCCAACATGACTGAACAAGAACAAAACAATAGAACGGGCAAGAAGTGATAAGAATCTGTTTAGGATAGTGACTATGTTAATGAAGAGAAGGGGGCATTTAGAAGAGAGTTCTTGGAAGTAAGGATGATAATATTAAATGAGTTTAGGGGTCAAGATTGTGAGCTTGGGTGGTCGGGAAGATGATAGTACCTTCAGTTAGAAAGGGGAAGGGTTTTAGAGAAAAGATACTGAATTATGTTTTGGACATGTTGAGTTTGAGTTGTGTGTATATGTGTAATCATTTGTAGGAAAATGATTAGTATAAAGAGGGCCCAGGCCATATAACGTTGGGATACATCCTTGTATCCTGGGTAGCCATACCCAGGATGGCTTTTAGCACAGGTTCTTTGATATACTTTTCTAAAGGAAAGCAACTCAAAAGGGGTTAACAATCTTACTTTAATCAAACATATATATCATTCACTTAGTTCAGGGAAAAAGCACACTGAACTTCAGAAAACACAATTATAAGCAGACAAAAAATACAGACAGAAAATAACACAATTCAACAGATCAACAGACAGGGCTTCTAGCTGTCTGACCATTACATACATTCATAGTTATCAGAGAGAGAAGCACCAACATCTGGGTTCTCAAAGCTGGGGGACTCAATGGCTACCCAGAGTCTCATCTGGCCAAATCACACAACTCTTCAAGTGAGTTTTAAAAGATAGGGGAGACTCTGGTTTGTCTATAGGCAGTAAGAAACAAGCCTGTTGACAGGGGGAGGCTGAAGATTCAATTTAATGATTAATACTTCATAATATAATTAGGGCTAACCAACAGGATAAGAAACCATCTTAGTGAGACTGGAAATTGGTATGATTCTATTTGGCTGAAAGTTTTCTCCAATTCCCACTTAGGAGGAAATCTTATCTTGAAGTTAGAGTCATATCTCAGAAGCCATGGAATCAAAACCTTCCTCTCTCCCATGTTACAGATAAGGAAGCTTGAGGCTCAGGAAGGTGAAAAAGCTTACCCAAAGGGGAATTTGAATACATAACCACTGACTCCAGGGAGGTGCTTTTCCCAGTTCTGGAGACATAGATACAATTGAGACCAGTCTCAGGAGTTCACTATATGCTAAGAGTACCCAGTGGTTTCTCTAGCTACTCTGGGGCACTGACATGATAAGATCTGTTATTTATGTTTAGACTGCAAGAAAAATAGTATGGGGTTATCAAAATCCCCATCACTTTCTGTGTTCCCTGGGCAGGTAAGTTCCTTATCCTCTCTGGACTCCAGCTTCCTATTCCATAAAATTAAATTTGAACGAGATGACCCCTAACATCACACTCAGCTCTAACATTCTGATTCTGTGAATCCCAAATAGAACATAGGATGGCATATTTGGAGGGGCCTTGAAGGAAAGGATGCTTGCTTAGGTCAACAGGAAATAGTGGTCTTGAACTAAGTGTTTATTCTGCCTGAGGTTCTAAACTAAAGAAGAGGGGAGGGAGTTCTTTGAACACCTTCTATAGGACAGACTGGAAACTTCAGTTGTTTCCTGCCCCTGAGCTCACAGATCTGATCCCATAGAAACTGTTTTCACTTACTCTTTGGGGATGACTAAGCTTTCAGAGACCTCTCTTCCCCCTCCTCTCTGGCCCTGCTTACTGCTAATGGGGAGAGTATGCTGTTGACCTCAAGCTATTCTTGGACTGATGCATTTGGGAAGTTTTGAAAGTTCATAAGCCCGAGAAATCTTGCTGATTGAAATAGCACCCTTCCCCATTTCTACCCCAAATCCTACCCAGTGAATTGAAGACTCCCATAGACTCTTATAGCTCTCTGGAATTTGGAGTTCCCTCTCACTTCCGGTGCCCTGGTATGCCACTAGTCTTTTGTGTTGCAACCCAGACTGAACTTGGTCTTGTTTGCTTTTGGATGCAAAAACAAAATGGAAATGATCCATACTCTCTTTCAGCTGCCTGGTGGCTGAATGAGCTAAGGTGGGAAGGATAAGTGGAGGCCTGTGCAGCCTCCTTGCTATGGGGAGCTGCTTTACATCTCAGTACCTAGTTGGAACAGCTCTGTTTCAGAAAGGGCTTCTAAGTAGGCACTTTATTTTTTCAAATTGTTATTTTTTCAGTTAACAAGCATTTATTTCTCTTCTTCCCATTTCCACATGCATAGTCAAATCAAATTCCCTCATTGACCATGTCCAAAAACGTTCTGCATCTTGAACCCATCCCTGCCAGAAGGTGGATAAGCATATGCTTTTTTATCACTGGTCCTCTCAAATCATGATTGGTCCCATTGCATTGATCAGAGTGCTAGTCTTTCAGTGTCATTTTTCTATACAGTGTTGTAATTGTATGAATTGTTCTCTTTGTTCTGCTCACTTCAATCTGCAACAGTTCATGCAAATTTTCCCAGTTTCCTCTGAAACTGTACATTTTGTCATACAGACTTGCCAAAGTAAAAATAATCACAAGCAAATCACTTAACCTGAGCTTTAATGTTCTCATCTGTAAAATCAGGACAGAATGCTGGCCTTGGAGTCAGCAAGACCTGTATTCAAAGGCTACCCCTGACACTTATAAGCCCCTGAACAAGTGGGCTTGACCTCTCCCAACTTCAGGCAACTCCCTAGTACTGATCTACTAAGTTGGAGACAAGGTGCTAATATGTATTGGTGGAAGACACTTCTCCAACCTGACGAAATCACAGATTCATTTCTCAACCAAGGCCTGTTGTAAAGAAAAATACTTTGTAACCATTAAAATGCAGCTTGGTTCAATAGAAAGAACACTGCCTGGAATCAGAGGACCTGAGTTCAAATTCTGACTGCTAGTTATTGCCTGTATGGACTAGATAGACTTTGAAGTCCCTTCCAGCTCTTGAGTTGTGCGTAATCTCAGTATAGGACAGTTAGATTAGCTTGGATTTAGTGTGACCTTGAACAAGTTCTGTAATCTCTCTAGGGCTCTGCTTCTCCAACTGTAAAATAGAGGAACCAGATTAAAGTACCCATCCTCAAGACCCCTTCCAGCTCTAAACCTATGATTATTTTATTTCTTTCTTTTTTTTTTTTTTTTAAGCAATTGGGGTTAAGTAACTTGCTCAAGGTTACACGGCTAGTCATTATTTATGCATGGGTGCTCATTTTCTGAGGCTGGATCTGATCTCAGGTCATCCAAACTCCGAGGCCAGCGCTCTTACTCACTGCTCCACCTAGTCGCCCCTTTAGGGCAATTGGGGTTAAGTAACTTGCCCAAGGTTACACGGCTAGGTTTTTTGTTTGTGCGGATTAAGTGTTGGAGGCCGGCTCCGAACTCAGGTCCTTCTGATTCCAGGGCCGGCGATTATTTTATTTCTAACAATCTAGAAGCATTTAAGTGCCTGTTTATAGACCTGGTACTGCCCTAGGGATACAGAGACAAAAATGAATCAGTTCTTACCCTCAAGAGGCTTATATTCTAAAGGGGGAAAATAACATATCAATAGATACAAAACATATGTAAAGTAGACACAGTGTTTTTGGTCCTGATCAGGGGTGCTGTTGGCACCAGTCCCTGGAGAAACTGGAAAAGGCCTCACTTGGAAAGTAGTAACTGAGTAAAGCTTTGCAGGAGGCTAGGAATTCTAGAAGGGATTCATTTCCAGGCCTGTGCAAAGATGAAGAAGTGGGAGGTGGAATTTTTAAAATGATATTTCGTGGATATGTTTACATTTATTATATAATTTAAGTTGCATGGATCACTTTACATGAATTATGTGATTTGATTGCATATTATGACCTTGTGAAACAGGAACCACAAGTATAATTATTCTTATTTTGTCAATATGGAAACAAACTACTGGGATTATGAGGTGGTCATAATTCCACAGGTAGGAATATCACAGCAAGATTCAATCCTAGGTTTTTCCTAAATGCAAGTACAGTATTCTTTCCATTAGACTACATTGCCACCCTAAATATTAATCTGGTCAACAGGAGAACAAAAAAAAAAAAGAAAATATGAACAAAATAGTGATATTGATCTTGCCATAACTGGCACTTATGTAGTGCTTTAAGGTTTACAAAGCACTTTACAAATACTTCATTTGATCCTCACCATAGCTCTGTAAGGTAGGTGCTGTATCATCATCCCTGTTTTATATATGAGGAGACTGAGGAAGACAGAGGTTGTAACTTGCCCACAGTCACAGTTGCTCAGTGTCTGAGGCAGGATTTGAACATAGTTCTACCTAACCCTCAGTCTAGTACTCTATCCACTGCCCCACTTTGCTGCCCTGCCATATACATACATTTATACTATACAAAGTGTTCCTAAAATCATAGTGCCACACTTACTTTCAGTGTAGTAATTTGCTCAAAATTTTCTCCAAATTCCATGTAAATTTTTTTTAATTTCAGCTATTTTGCAAATGTATTACATTCAGTTTTCTAAGCTTTAATGTACTAAGATTCTGGGATTTCTTTTCTTTCACTAGGACCTTTCTTAGGGTGAGAGAAGTTCTGAGCTCCTTTTGCTGCTTCCACTTACATCTTCCTCATCAGCTTGTTCTTAATTGAATGTCCAGCCTCAGATGCAGGGGATTTATATTCCCCATTCCTTTCTTCTAGAAACTTCCTTTGACCATGGCAGCAGCCTCAGAGGGCAAGACTTGACTGCTGGCCAGCAATCTCAAGAGTCAGATCTCGTCTTCATTCTCACAGCCTGAGACACTCTGTCCCTTTGAGCTTTAACAAGAACAAAGCTGTCATTTCAGGGAAGGACTCTGTGGTGGGTTTTAATAGGTTTCAGCTGATTTATTGGCTCTGGCTAGCAGTTGGGAAGCTGTGTTATTAATATGCAAACCAGCCAGTCAAGGATAGGAAACAGCTGGGAACTGCTCTAATCTCCATACAAGGCTTTGCTAGGTTCCTGATAACTGCCCCCATGTACAAGGCCTTTTTGACTGTCTTGGTTTTGGTTTCCTAGAGACTATTCAGAGTGGAAGGGCCAAAACTTCCTAAAACACAGAGTTGGTATTTGTTATGGGCCTGGGAAAGGAACAACCAGAAATTGCCTAGGGTATAAGAATTCAGTTCAGTTCAACAACCATTGATTAAGTACCTGCTACATGAAAGGACTAGAATCTCTTAACCTCAAGAAGCTTACTATCTGTCAGAGGAGATATCAAGAGTGGGACCATTCTACTCAGCAGAAGTTTCAATGATTTCTTTCTCTAGATCAGAGGTGGGGAACCTGTGGCCTTGAGGCCACATGTGGCCCTCTAGGTCCTCAAATGCGGCCCCTTAACTGAATCCAAACTTTATTTAAGGGGATTTGTTCTGTGAAGTTTGGATTCAGTCAAAGGACTGCACTTGAGGACCTAGAGGGCCACATATGGCCTTGAGGCTGAAGGTCTGAAGGTTTACACCCCAACCCCCCATCTAGATTATCTGTTTCTAAAGCCTTTGAAAGGGAGGTGGAATAAGATAGACCTCATATTTGTAAACAACATGATTTGAAGGGCTCAACTAAAGACCTTCTGTAGCCCATCTTCCTTTCAGGATAGCAGTCCCTAAAGAACCTGCCCCTGCTTTGGAAGAGCCTCCTTAACACAAAGGAGGATAAAGAATTCAACTGTACTGATGCTTAAGCTTCCTTTATCCAATCCAACAAGCATTTTCACATAATAAAATGATAATGATACTCCAGGCCCAGTATATCCACTTTACTACCTAACTGTCCCTTGGAGTCAGGAAGACCTGAGTTCAAATATGACCTCAGATACTTGCTAGCTGTATGACCCTGGGCAAGTCACTTAATCTCTATCTGCCTCAGTTTCCTCAAATATAAAATGGGATTAATAATAGTGCCTATCTTACAAGGCTGTCATGAAGATCAAAAAAGATGTTCGTAGAAAGTACTTAGCATAGTAGGCACTATATACTTATTTCTCCCCCCCCCAGCAAAACCCCTCACTAGAACATAGTAGATGCTTAATAAATGCTTGTTGTTTGATTTTTTTTTAAATTTTTCTTTGAGAGTCAATAGGCTTCACCAAAGGTTTCCAGACTATCCATATAGTAGTATGCTAGCTGTTTAACCACTGACTCTCCAGGGAGAAAATGTATGCATGATACACTTCTAAGTTTAGTCTGTACTATTCACATTTTCTTCATCACTTTCTTAAATCAAGACAATCACCAAAACAATACATCAAGCCCTGATTTGTAGTGTTTGACAATTCCTGGGTATAAATGCTCAGACTGAAAACTTAACAATTGTTTCTACTGACCTGATAAGAGCTGGCTGCAGCCCATCCCTGGGTCCATGGCCTAAAAAAGATTAAGATACTCTTGTATACAGATCATTTGAGAAGAGAGAGAGAGAGCACTAACAATGTAGGGGAGGTGGGGGGGATAGGATCAAGAAAGGTTTTCCTATGATCTGAACTCCAAAAGAATCTAGATAGGTGAGGGTGAAGACAAAGGACCTTCTAGTCATGGAAGACAACCTATACAGAGGTAGAGTTCAGAAATCAAGGGCAGAGTCTGGGGAAATATAAATAGAACCATTTGGCAAGGACAAAAAGTATTGGGGGCAGGAAGGGGGGGTGAAGTGCAGTGTGAAACAGTCCAATCACTGTAGCCAGGTCGTGAAAGAATTGAATGTCAAATTTAGGAGTTTCCATTTGATCCTAGAGCCGCAAGGGAGCCCCAGGAGGCTCTTGAGGCAGAGGAGTACCATGATCAGATTTGTGTTTTACAAGTAAAGAACTTCAACTCAAAGCTCTCTCTTCTTGCTCCCACTTGCTTCCCAGTAGAGTTTAAATTTCTAAGATCTGGGACCTGGTTTTTGTACAGCCTTGTGTGCCTCCAATCTCCTCTATCTCAAGTGCCTAGTTTGGGTTTAGCATAAAGCAAGACCTTAGTAAATATTTGATTTGGACAGATGTATGAGTACATAAACCTTGAGTGGTTTAAAGGGCGGGCGGCAGCTAATTCCTGTCCTTTCCTAGGGCCACTGGAATTAGCTGTGGGGGCAAGGATTCTGATTGGTTGACCGGGGCCAACCCCCCCCCCCCCTTCTCCTCTCTGCACACTGCAGAGGGAAGTCAGATTGGGGACAGGGGGGCGGAGGGGAGGTGGAGTGGGGTCATCCCTTGTGGGCATCCGGATTTAGCACTACAAAAGCAGGAGAGAGGCTTGAGCGGCTGAGGACCAAAAGGTACTGACTGGGCAGGAGACGGTGAAGCAAAGCAAACCGCTGTTCCGCCCACCGCCACTCCAACTCCAACCCAGCCTGGAAGTTACTACCCAGGAGCCAGAACTCAGCTGCCTGTTCTGTTCCCAGAAAAACACAACAAAACAAAACAAGGGCAAAAGAAGCAAGCCCCACCAGCCTATCCCTTTGAGCCCCATGGCGGGCCTGAGCTCAACGCAGCTACAGAAGGTGGGGACAACACCGGAGTGGTCGCTGTCAGTGGGAGATGGGGACCCACAAGGGGTGGGTTGGGGGTAGGGGAGAGTGGTACCCTTGTTTAGCGTAAATTTCCCCAGGAACTTGGGAGTTTATTCCCAATCTTTCCCTTTCCCACCCTCCCACCACCACTGGAATTCAGCTTGTGCCCTGAGACCCCCGCCCCCTACACAGCTCGGAGTTTGGCAGGGACCTTGGACAGGGTTTCCGGAAGATTGGGATGCCGGGTTCGGAAGAGGGAGAAGGCGGGACTGGGGCCCAGGATTCCCCCCGTTTTCATTGGAAGGGCCAGGAGAAAGAAAATAAAAAGCAAAAAAATGAAACTTGTCTTGTGCGGGGCATAAAGCTGCTGCCATCAGGAAGTGAGAGGAATGGGCGTTCAGGGACCTAGTCTAAGAAGGGTGGGTGGAGCTAGGGAGAAAGGGAAAGAGCCAGAGTATGGGACCAGCTGCACCTGGAAGGAAGAAACCACGCAAGAGACACGGGGAAGAGACCTTAAAGATCATATGACACTAACCCTCTCATTTTACAGATGAAGAAAAATGTCCAGAGAGCTGAAGTCATTTGCCCAAGGGCACACAGCTGTTCAGTAACATATGGAATTTGAACTTAGTTCTCTTGATTCCAAATCCAGTGTTCTTTCCTCTGTATTAGGATGCCACCCAATCATTGGGCTAGGTAGCAATGGATAGAATGCAGTGCCTGCAGTCAGGAAGACTCATCTTCCTGAGTCCAAATCTGATCTCGGGTACTGCACTAGCCCTGTGACCTGTTTGCCTCTGTTTCGTCTGCCAAAAAGAGCTGGAGAAGTAACCGGCAAACCCCTGAACAACAGCCCAGTCAGCAGCGGCAGCAGCAGCAGCAGCAGCATAGCACCGCCATCAATAAGCATTCGTTAAATTCCCCTGATGATGGCAGTGGTAGAGTTAAAGGCTTGGAATCAGAGTACGCTGAGCCGCGTGACAAGTTAATTACTGTCTTTAAACCTGTTTCTTCATCTGTAAGATGGAGCCAGTAGTAACTTATTTTACCTCCCTCACACAGTTGTTTTGAGGATCAATGAGATAACACACTTCTCAAGTTCTAAAATGTCCGTTATTACTGTTATTGATACATATCTCAATTTTCCCTCCTACTAGGAATATAAAAAGAAATATTATGCAACCTCTTCTCTCAAGGAGCTTAAGTCTAGTTAGGGAAGGAAACAAGCATTTATTAAGCACCTACTGTGTGCCAGGCACTGTGCTAAGCACTTTACAAATATGATCTCATTTGATCCTCACAACCACCCTGGGAGATAAGTGCTATTATTATCCTCATTTTGCAGATGAGGAAACTGAGGCAAACAGTGGTTACATGATTTGCCCAGGACCACACAACTATTAAGTGTATTTTTTTTTTCTTTTTGGAGGGGCATTTGGGATTAAGTGACTTGCCCAAGGTCACATGGCTAGTAAGTGTTAACTGTCTGAGGTCAGATTTGAACTCAGGTCCTCCTGACTCCAGGGCTGGTGCTCTATTCACTGGGCCACCTAGCTGCCCTATTAGGTGTCTTGAGATCAGGTTTGAACATCGTTTTCCTGACTCCAGGATCTGTGCACAATCCACTGTGCGAAGATGTATTAATAAGTATACAGTATATAGCACAAGGGAAAGAACAGTTGGGGCTTGAGCTTGGAGTCAGAAGTGTGAATCAGAAGTCAGAGTATGTCTGAAAGTTGGTCATTTGACCTCTGTGTGCTTCAGTTTCCTTAACTTTAAATGGAGAATATTCATAGAGAATACCCCACAGAGTTGTCATGAGAAAGCTGGCTTTGTAAACCTTAGTGTGATGGAAACATGTTATTGTGTCACTTAATCTATTTGATGTATGACTTATATGAATGTAATGAAACTTGATAAATAGAAAAATGTAAGGAATTTCTGGGGTGGGAAGTCGGTGGGGGGTGGGGGTGGTGAAGAGAGGCACTGGTCTGAATGAAGCTCCACCTCTCCCATAGTTCCAGGAGGATGGATTTCTGGTCCTGGAAGGGATATTTTCTCCCAAGGAGTGTGACATCATGAGGGAGCAAATCCAGAAGATCGTAGCAGAAATGGAAGTCCCATCTCACTGTCGCACTGAATTCTCTACTCAGGAAGAGGAACAGCTCCAAGTCCAGGTAGGAAGGCACTAGAATCCTGGTTACCTGACTCTCACCACTGCACCACACTGCCCTCTCCCAGCCTTTAATATGCACAGATCTCAGCTTCTCCCGTGGCCAAATGAGAGCATTTTATATTAAAAACATAGAATTTTTAGCTATAGTCATTTTTGGAGTAGAGAGAGAGTTGGCCTTGGAGTCGAAAAGACCTGTTTCCAGTTTTGCCTCTGACAAATATATACAGGCTGTGTGGTCCTGCGCAAGTGACTTATTAACCTATTAGCGCCCCAATAAACTCTAAACCTCTTAGTGGCTCATTGGAAATTGTTCTCCATCAGGGAAGGGGGCTACCTTACTTGGATTTCCCTGCAAGGATGTGATCCAGTCCAAAAAAAAAAGGTTCTCTGATTGTTTTTTGTATGGCCAAATCCTGTTTTATCCTTCTCTTTTCACCTAACAGCACTTATCCCACTCAATCAAAGAGCATTTATTAAACACATGCTATGTGCCAGGAAATGTGCTAGGCAAAAATACAAACAAAAAAAACCCAAACCAATCTATTCTCTCAAGGAGCACTTGATGTAATATGATATATAATATACAAAGCATAATGCATAAATAAAATAGATAAGCTATATTGGAGATAATTAATAGAAGAAAGGCTTTAGCATTAAGGTGGACTGGGAAAGGTTTCTTGCAGAAGATGGGATTTTAGCTAGCAAAATGGTTTTGAGGTAGAGAGTGAAGAGAACCCAGGACAGACCCTGGAGTGGAGGGAACCCTGGTTAGTGGGCATGACCCGGATTAAGATTCAGCAAAGGAAACTGAGAGGCATTAATCAGATAGGTAGGAGGAGGTCCAGGAGAGAGCTGGGTCATGAAAACCTAGAGAGAAGAGTATCAAGGGGAAGAAGGTCATCTGTCGAAAGGTTGTAGAGAGGTCAAGAAGGATGAGTATTGAGAGAAGGGCCGTTAGATATGACAGTTTAAAGGTAATTGGTAACTTTGGAGAGAGAAGTTTCAGTTGAACAGTGAAGCTGGAAGCCAGGCTGAAAAGAGTTAAGAAAAAAAGGAAGTAGAGGCACTTATTATAAATGGCCAAAAATTTTAGCCATGAAAGGAAGGCCTTATATGGAATAATATTAGTGGTAATTAAAGGATCAAGGAACATTTTTTTTAAAAAACAAGGGAGACATGGACATGTTTGTAGGCCATAGGGAAGCAGCTAGTAGGCAGGGAGAGATTAAAGATTAGTGAGAGACTAGGGATGATAGAGGGGCATTCTTTTTGAAAAGATGGGATGGAGTGGGATCACTTGTATGTCTAGAGGAGTTAGCTTAGGCAAAGAGAAGAGCCATCTCATTATATGAGACAGAAGTGAAGGAAGAGGTAGCATCTAAATGATGTGAGATGAGGAGGAGAAAAAGCAACCTCATTGAATAACCTTAATTTTTTCAGTAAAATATGAAACAAAATTAAAGGTGTAGGGAAGGGGAACCACAAGAAGTTTGAAGAGGTTTGGAAAAACTGCTGTGCTAAGTGGGATAATGAATCAATTAGGGAGATATATACTGGTTGCCTTGATGCACAGAGGGCCCAGATTGTGTTTATTGTTTATTTGTTACAGATTATGTAACAAATTTGAACTGGATCCAGTCAACATGATTTTGTGATTTTCTCCAACTAGCCTAGGACCTAGTATGCAATTCAATTCTATTTAAAAATTATTTTAAACATGCCATATGCCAGGCACTGGGGATACTAAGACAAAAACCTGAAAAAATTCCATCATCAAGTAACTTACATTACATAGGAGGAAGAGATATGTTAATATAGACACAAAGTTAATGTAGATAAATACAAAGTAATTTGTTGAGGGAAAGTAGCAGCAGATCAGGAAAGGTCCTTTAAGATAGCTAGGGATTGCAATAAGTGGAGGGAAAGTGGGAAAGATTTCAGATATGGGGGAACCAGCCTGTTCAAAAGCAGTGAGGGGCAGAGAGGGCATTCAGCAAAAACTTGATGATAATGAATGATAAGGAGAGGTGATGGGGCAGTGATGGTAAATCTCACCAGAGTGACATGCATTCTTCTGATGTCTCTAATATTGTGAAACACTTGTATATGTTATATCCTGGACTTACAGGGGAGTGGAAACGATGATTGGGAAAAACATTGATCTTATTGGGCTGGAAACCTTTTGGTGTTTTCTTTTGAAAATAGTATGGGACAGTGGAACCAGCATGGGATTTTGAATTGGAAGACTTGAGTTCAAATCCTGACTCTACCATCTGCTTGCCTAGTTGACCTTGTGCATATAATTTCCTTTTCCTTGGTGGGAGTAAGCTTAGGTCATAGGAATCATATATTGAGAGTTGGAATGGATGTCAGAGATCAGATATACAACCCCCCTCATCCTACAGGTAAACTAATGTTCAGAATGGTTAGGTGAATTGTCCAAGGTCACACAGAGATGAAGTGGCATAGCTAGGCTTCATACCTTGATCATGTTCTTTCTCTCTAAAGATTCCTTTCAGTTCTAAAATTCTATCCTGTGAGATAGCTTTGGTAGCTAATATAATGTGGATGGTGAAAGATGGCAAAAGAATTTTTTTCAGCCTAATTGGGAAGATGGTGGTACCATTAACAGACTGGGAAGACAGGAAGTTAACGAAGGTTTAGATAAGACAATGATGAATTAATTTGGGCAGGTATTAGGTTTAAAGTGTTGACAGGACATACAAGTGGAGATGTTGAATAGTTGACAATTCCTGCCTCCTCTTCCCTATGCCCCTGTGATTTAGAGACCCTTATATTCCTATGCTGCTCTGCTCCGCCCTCCTCTTCCAGTTTACCCCCAGCCGCCCCCACCGTTCCTTTCATCTCAGATATCTTCCTTCATTTTTCATCTTCTTGTACTCAAATAAAACTATATTCCTCTTGAAGACACAGTGACTATCTGTGACTATTGGTGACTATCTACCAGAAGGTATTTTACCTTCTGTCCTGCTTTTCTACATATACTGAACCAGGAGGAGGACAAAGCCTATTCCTCACTCCCTATGGAAGGAGAAAGAGATCTTCCCTCTATTTCGATCAGTCAGTGACTTCTATTCCTTTGGCCTTCACTTCATATCACTCTATCCAAACCCTTAGGACTGTCACATCATCACTCATCATCCTACAAGTCATTCTCTCAGTATTCTCAAGGAGTTCAGGACCTGGTTTATAGTTTCCAGATGCAACCAGCCTCTAACTTGTGAATGGCCAGAGCTGAAACAGAGCAGGCTAGAGACAGGAGAGTCAGGAATCAAACAAGTTTAAATTCAAAGGAAACAGCTTACAAGGAAAGTCCAACTTCCTAAGAAGAGGGGTTCACCCACTTATGGCAAGGATAGGGTTTTTAAGCATGAAAACCAGAAATGACTGGACCATAGCACAGGCATTCTTGGGTCTTGAGCAGTCTCCAGGTCCATAGCTGAACCACAAGAGTCTCCAGTCATTAGGGTTGTTGAGCCTTGTGGCTGTTCAGAACCAGGATTAGTATGGCTCGGAGCCTCAATGGGGCACTTGGTTCAATTCACTTGGCAGTTACAAGAGTGGGGAGTTGCTGTTATGTCAAACTTGGGGCAAAGGGAGGAGTCTGAAAGAACTCCTACCCTTCTAGCCAATAAGGAGAGGTAGACATAAGCCAAGATGCCACAAGAGGCCAGTTGGACCAGGACAAGATTGAATTGAATAAGTCTTATCTAGCCATTGTTTTCTTACAAGCAGAAAAGGGGGAGAGCAAGAATGTAAAGGGAGAAAATGTCAATGAATGCTTGAAACAGTTGGGTACATAACAAAAAGAAAGAGGGAAAAAAAACTAGGACAGTATACTTAGTCCTCATCCAGAATCTCAGGACAGCTGTCTCATCTGGATGTCTGTTGCATCTAGGTCCATACTAGATAAACCTTGAGGTTTCTGCTGTTCTTGGAACATTCTGCTCTCCACTCAGGAGCAGGGACTTTCTTCAGATGATCCACACCCACAATTTGGCAGCTGTGGGAGTAGTCAGAAGGACCTGGTAGGGGCCCTTAGAGAGAATTCATTGCATCAAATATTTGGATCTGAGATTCTGCTCAGCATAACATAGGTCCTTGGTTAAAGGTCTCTAAACAGCACATAAAGGTGGTCTAGTCTCCCAACCACTCAGGGCTAGGTTCAAACAATGCAATAATGTGTTTCATAAATTCATAATCATAATTATGTCAGGTTAAGGATTAAACTATTTAGAGAACTCACAGTGGACTAGTTTTGAGAAGGGAGATATAGATGCCACCAAAGTAACCAGGAAAACTTAAACATAAAACATCTTGAAACAAAAGACCGAAGCAATACAACAGTTATCACCCATATTAATTAACATGAAGTCTCCTTGCATCCTAGTAACCCATTCTCAATGTCAACCAGCACATTTTGAGCCCCATAAGTCACATGTAGTTATTTGGTTCTTTTCTTGGACAATAGGCTTTATTCTCAGGACAGTGCTTCTCTGGTTCCAAATCTAGAGGTTCCTAGATAATTCTGATTTAATATAATGTAGTACATTCTCTTAAATTTGGTTCTTCAATCTTGAAACTTCAGTTTATATACCGTTTGCTGTTTTTATCTTTATCTAAATCCTATACCTTATATAAGAATCTTTTAAAACTTTATGAGGATCCAACTGTAAAATGAACTCTTCTGCCCTTTAAGATTATCAGACAAATACTTTAAAAATGGGAATTTGTTTGCAAAATCCTTAATCCAATTTTGAAAACTTATTACTAAGACATACTCAAAACCTGAATTTCCATGATAAATAAATTTGGAAGCCAATCATATACATATATTATATATAGTTTTTGGAGAAAAGTCTAATCCTATTGCTTTTCTCAAAATTTACTATCCCATTTATTTAGAAAACTTTTTTTTTTTTTTTTTGCTTTTTGGAGGGCAATTAGGGTTAAGTAACTTGCCCAAGGTCACATGGCTAAGTTTTTTGTTTGTTTGTTTGTTTGTGTGGGTTAAGTGTCTGAGGCCGGATCCGAACTCAGGTCCTTCTGACTCCAGGGCCGGCACTCTACTCACTGTGCCACCTAGCCGCCCCCTAGAAAACCTTTTACATTACATTTTTGTCTTATTACTTTGTCTAATCATTTCTCCCTTAAGAGGATATCCCAATATTATAATTTGACCACAAGTACAGGTTAAAATTGTAAGATGTTCATACTTGTATCCTATTATAGTAACTCAGAGATGTTCTAGTATTAATCTATTATTTAATAGTTCTCTTATTAATCTGTTATTTAATAGATTTAGTACTGTATTTACAAAATTTCTTGACTATAGATATTTGCTATAAAAGGAAAATGAGGGACATAGCTATAACAATGTCACATATCATAAAAAGTAAAAAAAAATCCCTTAGTTCTGTTTGATTCCAGGCATGAGTCATACCTGACAGCTAATCATGTAGTCATAGGGTATCAAAAGAAAGGCTCAGGATTAACCAGATAGGAAAATTTCCTTTTCAGCAAGAAAAAAAACACAATGGAAAAATAGTCATGAGGATCCTACCTTAAGCCAAGGCAAAGTCATCCCTAAAACTTTTCCCAGGCACAGACATCCATCTTTAACGGTTCCTAGACTGCAGTACATGCTATTTTCTACTATTGGCTTCATGACAATTCTTTTTTTTTCTTTTCCTTTTTTTTTATTAAACAAATGCTTTATTAACTTCTGTTTTACATCGTTCATTTCTGCCAGATTTTGAGTTACAATCATTTTCCCCCCGTTATTCCCCTACCCGACCTCCCAGAATAGCAGTCCCACAAGATATTGCTTCCTCCAATCTGCTCTCTCCCATATCTTCTCCCATACCCCCTTCGACTTTTCCATTAGAGGAAGGTGAATCTTTGTGCCCCAATGCCTGCACATCTTATCTCCCAATTTATAAGCAAAAGAGTATTAATAATAGTATTTATATATATTTGAAACATTTAATGTTAAGACCTCGACTTTCAGATCCATTTCCTTCTTCCCTTGTCACCCATTCCCTCTGGGGAGATAAGTAATTCAGTATATGTTATACATGTCTAGCTATGCAAAACATTATCATAGTAGATATATTGTACAAGGCTGCTTACAATTCCCTCCCACTCATCCCACCCCCCACCTGGTCCATTCCCCACATGATCCTGTCCCTCTTCTATAGTGGGTACTTCCAACCACCCCTCCCCCCAAGGATGCCCTCCCATCCATCTTCCCTCCTCTCATCCCCCTTCCCCCTATTCTGCTGCAGGTTGAGATATCCCATTTAGTATGTATGACATTCTCTCCCTGAACCAAATTCAATGAGAATGTGGTTTTGCCTTTTTGCCTTCCTATTCTTCCCCCCCTTGCAACCACTTCCCCTTGCTTCTTCTACATGAGATAGTTAACCCTACCCTGTCTCTCCCCATCTCCTCTTGCCACTTTCCTCTCTCACCTCATAATTTCATCCCTTGAGTATTCTCCCTTCCCAACAAATTCAACCTATGCCCTCTATCCATATATAACTGTAACCATATACACACACATTCACATATGTATTCATATGACCACACACCCTTCTTCCATTATTTTCATAGTGAGAAAGATATCATCAGTCACTGTTATTGCTTTTCCATATAGGAATGTAAATAGTTCAACTTTGATAAGTTCCTTTTGATTTCTTTTCCCTGATTACCTTCTCAGGCATCTCTTCCTTCTTGTGTCTGGATGTCAAATTTTCTATTCAATTCTGGTTTTTTCCTCAAGAATGCTTGAAAGTCCTCTATTCCACTGAATGACCATATTTTCCCCTGAAACAAAATACTCAGTTTTGCTGGGTAGGTGACCCTTGGGTTCATTCCCAGTTCTTTTGCCCTCTGGAATATCATATTCCATGCCCTTCGAGCTTCATGACAATTCTGACAACTATCCCAGTAATAAAAGTTCAAAACAATAGTGAATTACAGTCCCAGAATTTTTACCTTAAATAGCAAAATTTTACTAATCATAACTTAGGGCTTGACTACCTTTCCTGATGTTTCACTAACAGTTAACATTTCATTTATCTTTTACTTGTAAATTAAAATCATCCATGTTCTGGGGCATCAGATATACAGCAATACTTAATAATTGACTCATCATTAATATGCTGAAGTTACATCTTTAAACCACTCTATACACTTTCATAATAGCTTAGATTTTTCAAATGAAATTTGCTATTATAGTAAATTTATTATTATTATCTGCTTTATAACAAAATATGCCTCATTAGATATTTGTTTTCAAATGTCCACTTTTTATCATATCCTTTTAAAAGCCCAATTTATGTGTAACAACATCCAGATTTAAAAAGTTTTGTCTACCAGCATTTCTGTTACAATGGTCTCTAAAATTTCATAATATAAGAGAATTTAGAAATATAACAATAACACAAACAATGTCATGTATTTAAAACCTGAAACAAAACTTCAGATGACATCAATTGCATTTCCAAATTATCACCTATAAAAGTCATTGATCTTATTACCATTAGCATTTAAAAACCCTTTTAGAATAATCAGGTATGGAACAATTACACTCAGTTAAAGAAATGATAATAATGTAGTGCTTAGCATATGCAAATCATTACATTAAGCACTTTATAATCATTATATTATTTTAATCTTACAACAACCCTGGGAGGTGGGTACCATTATTATTTTTCTCTTTACAGATCAGGAAACTGGGGCAAACAGAGACAGTATAACTTGTTTAAGATTACACAGTTAATAAATTTCTGTAACCAGAACATAATTCAAGTTTCCCTACATTTTTCCAGCATTAAAAAAAACAACAACACCTTTATTTAGGAATCTGATCTGAGATGAGATGGGTTAACAGAATAAGAGAGAGGGAAGTCACAAGCATGGTCAAGGAAGGGTTAACAAGAGGTTGCTATGAAGTGCAAGCCATTTACCTATTTTTTCCCCCTTTCTTCACTCTGGGATTACTTCCAAACTTTGCCTTCCTTCATTGCCCTAGAACAATGAAGCTATTCATCTTCAGGGGAAGTGCCATCTTTTTTTTTTTTTTAATTAATTAATTAATTTTTAGTTTTTAGTTTTTACCATTCACTTCCATAAGATTTAAGTTCCAAATTTTCTCCCCATCTCTCCCCTTCTCCCATCCCAAGATGGCATGCAATCTGATACAGGCTCTACATATACATTCATATTAAACATATTTTCACATTAGTCATGTTGTAAAGAAGAATTAGAATCAATGGGAGAAACCATGAGAAAGAAAGAAAAAAGGGAGAGAGAGCAAATAGTATGCTTCAATCTGCTTTTAGACTCCATCTACTTTTAACTTTTGTAAAATTTAGTCCTTATTTTTCCTTAAAACAAATTAGATAGAGTGGTACCCCAAAACTTACTATTTCAGAAGGGAATGAGTTCCTGGAATTACTCAGGAGTTCTTCCCTGAAATCTTAAAATTATTAATCTCCAAACCTCCAAAATCTACCAAGATGTTTTTCATCAGTTCTACAACTTTGACTTTCTGACTTGATTTCTTATTACCTAATCTCCCTCAGAAAGCCTAAAGTGGGATTTAGTCCTGCTTACTGGGACAATTGTATCAAGTATGAAAGTTCATTAATCTCTCCCAATGTTCTAAAATCCTTGGCTACAGCCCTTGGAAGTTTTCTGGCTGGCTACATTTTTAAATCTTTCAAGGTAACAGAATCTACAAACACAAATATGACACAGATATTTTACATTTTACAAAGACACAAACACAGACAAAATGATAAGACAGATATAAACAGACACAAACAGTTTTAACAAAACACATAACTACAATCCATACAGAGGCACACAGTTACAGAGGTGTGTAGTTTAAGAAACAAAAGAGGCACACAGTTAAAATTTTACAGAGGCAAGTCATTTAAAAACAACAGAGGCATACAAAGGGACCAATTAACAGAGATATGTAGTTTAAGAAAGGAAATTCTTACTGGAGTGATCCGAAATGAATTGGGTCACCAGAGGGCCCTGGAGTTTTCCTCCCAAAGAATGGCCAGCTTGACCAAGGCAGGAGCTTGGACTTTGGAGCAGGAAGGACACAGATGAGGGGGATTGAACTCCAAAGAAATAAATCTCCAGTGGCACCTAATCTATTCTCTGGTAGCAGAGTGTCCAATGGCCTGGTTCTGTGTCCAATGAGACTACTGACATGAATTAATGTCAACTGGACCAAACTGGCCTCTAACCTACAGATAACCAGAACTGAACAGAGCAGGCTAGAGACAGGAGAGTCAGGAATCAAACAGAAGTTTAATTTCAAAATGAGGGAAACAGCTTGCAAGGAAAGTCCTCCTTCCTAAGAAGGGGGGCTCACCTGCTTATGGCAGAGGTAGGTTTTTAAGTTTGAAAACCAGAAATGACTAGACCACAACACAGGCATTTTTGGGTCTTTAGTAAACAGTCTCCAAGTCATTAGGGTTGTTGAGCTTTGTGATTGTTTATTGGTCACAAAACCAGGGTTAGAGTGGCTGGGAGTGGCAGTGGGGCACCTGGTTCAGTTCACTTGGCAATTACAAGCATGGGAATTGTTTTTATACCAAGCTTAGGGCACAGCTTGCTTACTGGGCTTTAGCTCTAGAAAACAAGGTGTCTCCTTTAATAGTGTTTTGACACTGTCTACTCCCAAACTATGTTCTCATACATGAAGGCTTTAATTTACACACTGATATTCCCTGACCAGAGCAGGCTAGAGACTGGTTTCCCAGTTCATCAGTTTCCTAAACTCTTGTGACCTACACCTTAACTCACTTCATCCATACACTTAATCACCCATTATTCTTGCCTCTCTAAGAACTACAACCTACTTCCTCATCCTCCCACCTGGCATATTGTGCTGGTTTGGTTTCCCTGCTTCTCTCCTCTCTAATTAATCTTCTACATAGAGGTCAAAATTATCTTCCTAAAGCACAGTTGTGATCATGTCCCTCTTCTGCTCAGGAATCTTTAGTGGTTTCCTATTGTTTCTAGGATAAAATACAAACTCCTCTGTTTGGCATGGCATGTCAAATCCTCATGATCTCACTCTGGCCTATCTTTTTAGATTTGTCTTATATTATTCCCTTCCAAGCACTCTACACTCCAGAAAAACTAATCTAATTGCAGTTCCCCATATATGATATCACATATCCCACCTCTATGGCTTTGCCCAAGTTGTACCTTATTTGTGCAAAACTCTCCCTTTTCACATCTTCCTCTTATAATCTCTGACCTCCTTTAACAAGTAATGCTTGTGCACTCTCCTACATGAATCCTTTCCTGATTCTCCTAATTATTAACAACCCTCCTATGAACATTTGTGTGTCATCAGTAGGATGTTATCTCTGTTAGGACAGAAACTGTTTCATTTTAGTCTTATTGAATTGAATCACTTGATCTTCTCTCATAGCATAACCTCTTATCTTTCCATATTTATCTCTGCCTTACGCTCCCTAAACCTGTTTTTCATCCACAGGTGGATCTCAATTCCCCCAATCCTTCTGTGCCTTCTCAGTCCATTACCCTTGCTCTGGCCTCACTTTCATCCCTTCATTGCTAGGTCCCTTTAGAGGCCGCTAAATGACAGTGGATAGAGTGTTGCTGTTTAGTCTTTTTCAGTTATGTCTGATTCTTCATGACATCATTTGGGGTTTTCTTGATAAAGATACTGGAGTGGTTTGTAATTTCCTTCTCCAGCTTATTTTACAGAGGAGGAAATTGAGGAAAATAGGATTGAGTGACTTGCCCAGGGTCACATAGCTAGTAAGTGTCTGAGGTCAGATTTGAACTCAGGTATTCTTGACTTCAGGCTCAACAGTCCATCTACTGTGCCAGCTAGCTGCCCCTTGGAGCCAGGAAGACCTGAGTTCAAATCCAGCAACTTATGTCTCAGTTTTCCCAGCTATAAAACAGGGATATAATAATAGTACCTACCTCACTGGGTTTTTGTGAAGATCAAAAGAGATAATATATGTAAAGCACTTAGTACAGAGCCTGGGGCATAGTAAAAGCTTAATAAATGCTTGTTCCTTTCCCCTTCTCCCTTTAATCAGTTCAACTGTCCTCTACCCCAGAATGCCTGGCCCTGTAGTCCTGTTGTCAGTCATGCCTTGCCAAACTACCCCCATGGGGAACTGCCTGTCCTCCCCATCTGACTTTTACATTCACTCTAGTGTTGTTCATTGCTCACAGGTCACATCTTAGCTCATATCTCCTATGCTTATGTATGTAATGTATCCTTCATCACCTCTTCCCCTTCTTTCCAGGATGGGCTCAAGTGCCCCCTCCTCCAGCAAGTCCTTCTTGATCCTTCCAGTTTTAGTGTTCTTTGTATCCTCAAATTACCTTTGTTACTGGATAATATAATAAGTATTTATGTATCATATACATACACACATGTACATACATATACATATAGGTATATACTTTGAGAACAGGGACTATCTTGTTTGTTTTTTGTCCTTCGATCCCTAGTGTCCTGCACAAAGCAAGAGTTTAATAAATAATACAATTGCTAACATCTAAGGTTTGCAAAACACTTTAAAATATCATCTCATTTGATCTTCATACCAATCTGCCTTGAGAGGCAGATAATCCCTATCCTATAGATGAAGGAACTGAGACAGAGGTTAAGTGACTTGCCTAGGGCAGGGGGCACGAGGTGGTGGGAGAAGGGGAAGGAAAGGGCATCAGCTACCAGTTAACTCCAGATTCAGTTTGCAATCCACTCAGCCACCTAGTGGCCTCTAGTTTAATTAGGTTGAATGAGGAAGGAACCATCTTGTAGTGGAAAATGCTCAAGACCTGGCATCAGAGTAGGATCACCAGATTTTAAATCCTGGCTCTCCTACTTACTGTTTGTATGTATGACCCTTAGCATGTGTCTTCACCTGCTTATGGATTATCTGTAAAATGCATAAAGGCTCTAGATCAGGGCTTCCTAACCTTCTTTGTGTCCTGGACTTCTCCAACAGTCTGGTGAAACCTGTGACCTCCTTCCCAAAATAATGTCCTGAAGTGCATAAAATAAAATAGGATTGCAAAGGAAACCAATGGGATTGAAATAAAAATGTAATTTTTCTCATCAAAGTTCACAGACTTCCTTGTAATTTATTCCAGGTTAAAAATCCCTAGACTAGTAGATTAATGATTATCCCTTTGAGCTCTAAATCCTCTGATAAGTGATGATAAAGAAATGCTCATCTAAGAGCTACAGATACAGATCTTCAGAGTCATGAACTTATGGGTACCTTAGGGGTTCAGTTCTTTCCCTCATATGCTCCACATCCAGCTAAGTTCCTTTCCCCTGAAACAAAGATGATTAAAAATACTTTCAGTTTTAGGGACAGAAAAAAAACCTTCCAACACTGTTAGAGGCTCCTAGTTCCAGAGCTAGTTATCCTTCCCCCTCCCAACACTTTAGCCTGAAGTCACATGGGGTCTGCTGTTCCTAGTCTATTTATCAGAAAGAACAGCAGAATCCCTCTCCTGCTTCCCAGTGGCCCCTTCTCAAGATTTTGGCTCTCAGAATTCCTATAAGCTTTGGGTCCTCACTCAAAATCATGATGCTCAGTCTATCTAATTGTGGAGAAGATACTATATCTGGTTTCTTCCTACCTTACAATCTAGCCCAGATCATCAGTGACTAAAACATATCATTTTCTGGAAGGAGCTAGGATCAGGATCTAGACCAGGGTCCAACTGATGTCCCTAGCTTGGTAAGTGTCTAGTTCCATGCTATCCCTTTGGAGTGAAGATCAAAGAAGTGCCACTGACTTTGGGGCAGAACTGCCCTCAAGCTCCCATGAGCCCCAATCCCACCAGCAGAACTGAAGAATTATGTTTTAATCCTGGCTAACTTGATCTGTGGCTTCAGACAAGTGCCAGACTCTTAAAAATAAGGGAATTCATAATCTCTAAGGTCCCCTCACTTTTGGAGCATAACCAACATGCCGATGACTTGTTTACCTCACTTCCCCACATCTCTCACAGGGCAATACTGACTACTTTTTGACCAGTGGAGACAAGATCAGATTCTTCTTTGAGAAAGGAGTGTTTGACCAGGAAGGTAAGAAATAGGAGCAGGGGCTGGGTGATGCTTGAAGGGCTAGGGGGGAGCAAGACAACTGAGTTCTTCTTTATCTTCTCTACTGAGAAATGGACTTTCAATTTTCCCCTAGTTCTTAACATCTCTTTTATTTCATAGGCAATTTTCTATTCCCACCAGAGAACTCTATCAATAAAATTGGCCATGGTAAGGACAGTCTTGGGTGGCTGGAGTGGGAGGGCAGGAAGTCCTGATGGCTTTGTAGGTATTTGTACACACTGTTCTTCCCTAGCCCTCATCTGCCCCTTCACATCAGGCGAGCTTGATCTTTCCCTGAGAGTGTGTGTCAGGGAGGGTTTCACCTTCTCTCTGCCTCCCCCTTTTCATAGTTTTCTAGTTACTTTTGAATAGTAAGTATCAGTAGCAGCCTGTGTCCATTTCATCTGTCCCTGTGATAATTCCAATACTTAAGAGATTGCAGCCCTGTTCCAGTACTGGATCAAGGAGAGGTGTCTGGAGACTCCTGCTTTCCTCCTTCCTTCACAAACCCCTAGGCAGTTCTGATTTTGTCCTTCTCATCCCACACTTCTGGGGTTCCATATTGTGGCTTGGCTATTTGCTGCCTCTAGCTTTCCTTGGAAAGGGGTGGGCATGAGGGAGGGAGACGGGGAGGCAAAAGCTCAGATTCTGTCAGTATTAAGTAGGTCTCTAATCTCTTGTTCCTCCAGCTCTGCATGCCCTTGACCCTGTCTTTAAGGGCGTTACCCACTCACTTCAGGTGCAGGTGAGTGAGGATAAGCTCCCTTAGAATTCTTCCCTGGGTGTCCAGGAGTTCCTCCGTAGTAGTCTGACAAGAGCACAGGCCCAGTTTGCCTTCATGGCCTCCATTCCAAAGTCGACAGCTTGGGGCTGATTATAGGAGGAACTCCTCTCACTATCACCTCCTTCACCTCCTAAACCAAAGTTGGCAGAAAAATGGAGAGGATTCCCTGCTCCCCAGTATCTTTGTACTTTAAAAAGTATATTATTTCCATGCTGTTAAGAAGAAAACAACGGACCTTGAGATCCCCCTGCTTTTCCTTTCTCTCTCCGCCAAAGGGAAAGGGAGAAGTTTGAAAGGGAGCCCTTTTAAACCCAGGCTAGGAGGATGGGTAAGCAATGAGGCAGGAACAACTCTATGAAGGTCTCCCAGATATGAGGTTAGTGGCATTCTGTGGTAATGCAGTTTTGGGTCTGAGACAATGAACTGGACTGTTCCTCAGGAGCTGGTCAAGAGTCTGGGGCTTGAGGTACCTGTGGTAGTTCAAAGCATGTACATCTTCAAGGTAAGCTTCCTACTTGGGCACTAATTCACTTTGGGGCCTTGGGAAAGTCTCCCTAGGATTCAGTTTGCCAAACTGTAAAATGCAAAAGGTTGTAAGGAATAAAGGATAACATAGGTACCAAAGCTTTGTTGAAGTACCGTACATACATAAAGGATTGTGCCTGATAGCACTGCTTAGTCCAATTTCAGATCTTATAAGGAAGGCAAGGGAGAAATTTTTTTTCTAAAATTTTAAATTGAGAAAAATACTTTTTTTTTTTTTAAGCAATTGGGGTTAAGTAACTTGCTCAAGGTTACACGGCTAGTCATTATTTATGTGTGGGTGCTCATTTTCTGAGGCCGGATTCGATCTCGGGTCATCCCAACTCCGAGGCTGGCGCTCTTACTCACTGCGCCACCTAGCCGCCCCTTTTAGGGCAATTGGGGTTAAGTAACTTGCCCAAGGTCACACGGCTAGGTTTTTGTTTGTGTGGGTTAAGTGTCTGAGGCCGGATCTGAACTCAGGTCCTTCTGACTCCAGGGCCGGCGCTCTACTCACTGTGCCACCTAGCCGCCCCCGAGAAAAATACTTTTATCAAGAATGAAATGACTGGAAATTTTTTTCTTTTTGTTGGGGGGAAAGGCAGGGCAATTCAAGTTAAGTAACTTGCCCAAGGTCACACAGCTAATAAGCGTTGAGTGTCTGAGGTCAGATTTGAACTGAGGTCCACCTGACTCCAGGGCTGGTGCTCTATTCACTGTGCCACCTACCTACCCCTGATCGTGGAAAAGTGAAGATTTCCTTACTCCTCAGTCTCTCCTCCCCTCACCCCCCAGTTCCCCTCAGTTGTCCTGTTTCATCAGATGTCCTCTCTCTTTCAGCAACCACACTTTGGCGGGGAAGGTGAGCTGTGCACAGGTCCCTGTGCTAGCAGGGTGCAAACAGTGCATACATGTTTGGTGATAAGGTTCTGAGGGGTGAGGAAATTAGCTCCCTAGCTCTTTGTGGGTAGGGGCATATGGAACTATTTATGAATCAACCAAAGATAACCATGGGGGGAAGGTTATTCCTGATGGGGAAGCTTTAGGTTGGTAAAGGGGACAGGAAATGGATATTGGCTAAATGGAAAGGGAGAATTCAGCTTTGAGACAAAAAATGGGTGACAGAGGGGGTCAGAGT
This sequence comes from Gymnobelideus leadbeateri, assembly GCA_011680675.1. NCBI lineage: Eukaryota > Metazoa > Chordata > Mammalia > Diprotodontia > Petauridae > Gymnobelideus > Gymnobelideus leadbeateri. The sequence goes on from WOXC01011984.1 coordinate 327,462, forward strand.
ATAGGCAGCCTAACCCACAGGTTGGTGGGTTGTAGTCACCCCACACCAGGATGCCACCTTTCTCCACACTAAGCCACTGGGTCGAGTACTGGGTGTCTGGATTGCCTTGGAGGATGCTACCCTGGAGAATGGCTGCCTCTGGTTCATCCCTGGCTCCCACACTGGTAAGGAGTAATATTTTCCTTTCTTTCTTTCTGGGTCTGTCCAGAGGGAAATCTATCCCATAGGGGCATCTGAGGCTCCTCACTTGGCTGTTCTTCCTTGTGAACAACACAGGTGGGATTTCCCGGAGGATGGTACGGGTGCAGGCTAACTCTGTGGGCAGCACTAACTTCATAGGCTCTGAACCACTTTATGAGGATAGTCGTTTCATCCCTACTCCCATCCAGAAAGGTAAAGGTTCTAAAGGTTATTGCATGCCAGGAAGGAATCTGGGTTTGGAATGATTATGTTAAGCAACTGGGTCCAACCACCCCAGGATTATGTCTCTGTGGGGTAATTTGGGGGAACCATAGTTGTCTTCTTTGATAGCAACATTGGCCTTTCCTACCCAAGGAGTGTGGCTGCCCAAACTGTTGAGACTTATATTGTCCTTATCATTTGTTGTTTTTGCCTTCAAGAGGTACTCAGGTGATGGACTGGGGGTACATCCAGATAGGGAGACAGACCCCAGAACAGGACATATTCAGATAGAGAAACGTGACCCTTTCATCCCTCTTACTAGGGGGTCTCATCCTGATCCACGGAGAGGTCGTTCATAAGAGTGAACTGAATCGCTCCACACATTCTCGCCATGCATACACTTTCCACATCATGGAATCCAAGGGCACTCACTGGAGCCAGGATAACTGGTAAGCCAAGGGGCCCAGAAGTATTGGGCAGGCTGGCTCTTTTCCCAGGGGTTATCTGCACACACCTCTTTCTTTCCCCAGACATTTCACAGACCCTCAAGGTTATAAAACAGCTGAAAATTTCAGCGGATTGATCATTTCTCTCTTCCTTTCTCTCTTCAGGCTTCAGCCAACACCAGAGTTGCCTTTCCCACTACTGTACACCTAATGCCAGTCACCAAGATGGATTCCACTACCCTTGTAGATGAAGCCCAGGGCCTACCTTTTTGATACATCAAGTGGTTCCTTATGCTTCCCCAGAGGTAGGAGTGAAGTGTCAAATCATCACTTGGACTTTCTAAAGAAGGTCTGATACTTCCTCTGTCCTCTGGGGAACATGGCCCTTGTTCTTGCCTTGGACAACTTAATACCTAGTACTTCTCTCTGCCTTTCTTCTTGGGGTCAACCCCTGGATAACCTTCAGACTCACCTTATAAGGAGGAAGAAGGCAGCCTGGTGTGTGGAGGTTGGGGAAGACTCTGGGGGAAGGGAGAGAGAAGCAGCACAGTGAGGAAAGGGAAGAGGACATGAGTGAAGGTCATCTAGAATGATAGTTATTGAATAAAAAACTACCAAATGCACAGTAGGCACTTTCTGGTGTACTTTTATCAAATGAAGCAACTTTGATTATAAGGGAACAAAAATCTGTCACACCAGTCCTACCTAGTTTGTGACAGAATGAGTGATTTAAGGGAATTGTATTGCTAAGCTTGATGAAGTAGAAAGAACTCTGGATTGAGTCAGCAGACTGGGATTCTAGTTCTGCTAATTCACTGTGCAATGTTAGGAAAGTCCTCTCTGGGCTTCAGTATTTTCATCTATAAAATAAGAACATTCTTGAGCTACAAGGGAATGTCCACATTTATAATTAGGAATTTATAACTGGGTGTTGAACACTTAAGATGATTTTTAGTCACACACTAACCAAAGTGACATTACAGAATTGAACAAACGTTAAGAATTGGGTCCTTAGCTTAGCTTCCTGGCTACTATAGTTGAAGACCTCTTTCCATCTACTTTTCCCCTGCTCCAATAGCTGCTCCCTTTAGGCCAAGCAAAATACAGCGGCCTTTCTACCCAGTTTGCAGGAAAGATTTTTATTCAGACCATGATTCACAACATAGCCAGAAAAGACACTGGTCCTCTTTAGGGGAAGAGAAAGGTAGGCTTTGAAGTAGCTCTTTTGGTTCCAGTATGAATTCTCAGAGGGGACCTTCCACCATCCCATGGTTCTTGTTCTGAGAAATTTGGTCCCTACTGTGGTAGGTCCCTTCCTGCTTGAATTGATAAATGCAAAGAAGCTATATTTTGCTGGAGCTAGAACAAGAGGACTCTTGGAAGGCTCAAAGACACCTACTCATATATGCTCTCAGTTTGCCCTATCCCCTCTAATTGATATCTCTGGTAGTCAGTTATGAAGGGGAGAAGCGGTAAGTGAAGAGGAAAAATTATAAGTGATGGTTTTTAACCAGTATTTATTAACTAATGATTTGTGGCAAAGTTTTTCTTGTCAGAAAAATGTTTACTATAAAAAACCCATGTTTCTGAAATTCTGTAATCTTGATAAAGCTATTTCCTTTCCCTCTTTTTTTCCTCCCTAGCTCATGGCCCTCTACCCTTTGAGTTACTAAAAGGCTGCAGTAGGCTCTGTAGAGATGTTATTTATTTTACTGGTTCACAATTATCATTTAGGTCAAGAGGCATAATTCTAGAAGTGGTGTGTCAAGTGGTGTCAAAAATCAAATAGAAACAGGGACCACTAAACTGTACATAAGGATCCCTGTGGGCTGCATATTGACTTAGAAAATCATGTTTTAACATCATCTGTTTTACTGCATTTTAATTTATTTTAAAAAATATTTCCCAATTACATTTTCATCTGATTCAGGCTGCACTCAGGAGTATTGTGGGTTATGTGCAGCCCTGTGATTTGGACCTCTGCTATAGAGTACTCCCCAGCTTCTTGCATTCTTCACAACTGACCCTCAATATCTATTCTAATATCTTCTCTTAATTCTTCTGCTACCCACTTCCACCCATAGGTGCTCCTAATTTCCAAGTAACCAGCCATACTAATCCAGTTCTGATATTGCACACTATGGCCCACTTAGGAGAAATAAATGGCTTTAACTCAACTATTTCCTCATTCCCTCTTTTGCACTCTTCTCCCCCTTTACCCAGTTAAAACATTTTCATAAATGTTATGAAAAGCTTCTCCTTCCACCTTTTTCTACAAAATCAAGTCCAATAAACAAAATACAGTTTTCCCAATTCTCTAAATTATTAGGTATAAATTATTCAAGATAAGAAGCTATTTTTCAAGGCTGGGTTTTTGATTTCTCACAAAAGTATTTTCAGCCCTCTAAATGGGTCCCATCATTGTGAAGAACGTACTTACATGCAATTGAGAAAAATAAAATAAAAATTAAATGTATAAAAAAAAGGAATGGACTTCCATTGGAAACCCTCACTTGTATGTCCTTCTAGTTCCTTCATCTGAAATGTTACCTTGTTTTCAAATCAAAAGAACTAAAATGCAAGAGCAGCTTTGATTTTATTTTAAATCTCAACTCACTGCAAAAGTGAATCAGCTTTTCACCACCTGACCCATCATACCCAAATGGCTAAATACTATGGGCCATATATTTCCCTTCAACTCACTTCTTCCCATCATATCTTTGCATGAAGGCTAAGCCATTAGCAGAATCTGGAGGTAGAGAGGTAAAATAAGATTGTCTATTTGGGTAGTGTAGGCTTCCAGGAGGGAGACTATGCTAAGAGACCCCAAAATCCAAGCATAGCTGGAGTTAAGGTCCACTCTACTATCAAAGATTAAAATCAAAGCTACAGAAATGATTTGAGCAAATATGGAAGTCATTGTCCCCTCAAAAGTCTTTAGAGTTCCTGGCCAATGGATCTCCCCCACTGTACTGCCAAAAATGGCAGCAATGGTGTCACCTACTCCCACAGCAAGCACTCCTGCATAAGGGACCAGAGCCCCAACTCCTTCCAAGCTACCCTTTGGGGCACAAGGTCTTGGGAATAGCCAGACAGGGAGAGACATGCCCAGTAGCAGGTAAATGTGAGTCAGGATGAGGGGGCCACTGTCCCTTTCATCAAGGAAGAGGGAGAGCAGGTTTCTCAGAGTCTGGCCCAGGGGCTTAATTCGGAAGAAGCGAATATACTCAAGGAAGATAAAGACAGCTAGGCAGACCACAGCTGCAACATATAGTAAGAGTCGATCAAATATGAGTCCTGGTATATAAGTAGCCACTATGATGAAATGGAAATACTTCCGGGTAATTGTGGAGGCCTGATGCTTCTTTGACTCAGAAGACAATCTCTTAGCATTTTGGTACATCACAACTAGGCAGGCTGAAGCAGCCAGCAGGGACCAGTAGATGAGGAGGTAGATACGAGTTTCTGACTGGAATAGGAATTGGAAAAGCCAGAGCAAGGGATTCTCCCGGATTAGGTGGAACAACCAGGGCATGATGACACCAAGGCCCAGAACACCTGTCATTAGATGGAAGAAAAGGGAAGATGTCCAGGTTCCAGAATCCATGAAGACAAAGAATGTGCTGAAGAAGATACCCATGATAACCATCCCTACTATTACCACCAGGAGAAAGAAATCTACTGGGTCTCCCCGGCCTTGGATAACATTTAGGGATCGCTTAATGAGCTGGTTGAGGACAAAGCTGATGCCCCCTAGGATGAGCAATGCCTCCCCTGGGGTGAAGCATCGGGGTAGCAGGTACAGCAGGATCATGTTGAGGTAGACAAAGATCAGCAGGACCTCGAGGACCTCAATCACCTCGGCCACACTCAATGAGTGCTTCATGACGTAGATGATGACACTTCCAGCCAGGCCAGAGATGACACAGGTGTTGGTGGGCACTGGCCTGGTGATGCCCAGTGCCAACACAGATAGGAAAAGTGCCAATGCCATGCCTGTGGCTGCCACTACCACACCAAAGCGCTCAAAGTAGACGTTTCCTACACCTTCACAGCGCCTCTTCATCACCACTCCCAGCAAAGGGATGACCATGGAGGCAGGCAGGAGGCCGCTGTTAGCTGTGGTCCTGAATTGAAAGACTGCAGCCCCCTGCTGGAGCAGCCTGTCCCACTTGTACTGGACATAGAAGGCCTGAACAGCCAGGGCCACAGCACACCAGGAATAGCGGTCCCATACTGAGGCATGGATGCTCAGCACCACTGTAAACACAATGGCGGCTTCCCCCAGCGTGGCCTTGCTCGTCATGGCCGCAGCCATTCGACTACCCTCAGGTTGGACCTGCGCTGCTATGTTTCCCTTTCAAAGGGGTAGGGATTTGGGTCATGGATGAAAAGGTGAGAGGAACCCTCTCTCTCCAAACCTGAGGGTTTACCAAGAGAAAAAAACTGCTACTGGTCGGCAGCTGTTTGTAGAGTACTCGTTGCGTCAGGCAGCTTGGTGACACCCCTAGCCCCCAAGAAAAGGCACGTGTCAGTGACCCCAATGTCCAGAATAGGCTTGAGACTCACTGTTCACTTTCCATCAACGTTCAGGAATCGGGAAGGGAATGAGAGAAGATGGTAGGGTGCGACCCCGCCGGAAGCAGCCCTGAAGTCGACCCACCTCTTCTTTTCCCACCTTTGTCACAGATCCAGGTCCAGCACCGCTTGTGCCTCAGCCACTTGGTCTTCCTGTCCTCAGAGGAATACTTTCACCTCCCTGGAAGCCGCCATCTTAAGCCCGGAAGATCACGTGACAGGCGCCGTGCCAGACAAGGGTCGGTGGCAGCCGGCAACCAACCGTACGACTCATTCCGTTTGACTCTTGGGTCACGCCCCTACGTGATCACATGAGGCGGGCGGCCCAGCGCGCGGGCTACCGCGCGGTCACGTGGGGGGACGCGAAGATGGCAGCTGCCGCTGGCGGGCTCTGTGTGAGGTACGGGCCAGGAATTCTTGGTGCTGGCTGGAGAGGGAGTGTGGAGTGAGGGAGCAGTGGTGAATGGAGGGTGGGAGGAAAAGAGAGGCCGAGATCTAGAGGAAGTGGAGGAACCGGCGCCGTGGGCAGCGGCGATGAGGCTGGGGTGGCGGGCGACGAGGCGGTTACTTTCAAACCGGCCCCCGTCGGGGCACGAGGCCCCCAGCGCGCAGAGGGGCACTGGGAGGGCGGGGTGGGGGGGGTGAGGAGGCCTAGATGCGAGCAGCCCCTCCTCCCACTAGTGCGTGAGCGCGCTTGCCACATCCCTCCTTCCCTTTCCCCCCCGCTGGTGCTGCTGTCCCCTTACTCCGGCTGACTGGGGCTGCCCCTCCCGCCTGGGGGCGTGGATCTCTCCTGGAACCGCCCCCACCCCACTTATCTGGCCCGGCTAGGACAGGCCTCTTCTGGGGAGCCGATCTGGCTGTCAGCAGTGAAGTTGGCTGCCGCCTTTTCTGGAGACCGTGCTAGAGCGACCATCATTGACGAGTTCATTCATTAGTTCAGCAAACTTTTATAAATGCTTGTTTTGTGTAAGGCAGTGTTCTGTGTAGTGGAGAAGGGCAAAGATTCATTTCAACAGTGTTAAGTGCAAAAAGATGTTCAAGGCTCCCTTCACTAGGGAAGTCTGTTCAGCAAACACAGGTGCATGGTAAGTGCTGGCCACTGTTTTAAGCACTGAGGAGGATTTTTTTTTAAAAGCCTCAATTGGAAAAAAGACATTCATTTAGGTACTAGACTCTAATATAGGTAGTATTTTGATGCATCTTTGAGTCCATCAGTGTGGGTAATACAGAAGGTAGCCTCTACACCACTCCTCATCAAGTCCCCCATAGAAAGTCCACTCAAGGCACTGGAATGTGTCTCTTGGTTGTTTAATACCTATAGAATTGAAAGAGGCCACCAAACTGGAAAGGACTTGTCTTTCATTGACATTGTATAAAGAACTCCATGTCTGGAATCAAGAGAACCTAGTTGAAGTCTCATGGCTGATGCTTAACTGTGTAACCTTGAGCTACTTATTCATCCATCAGTTTCCTCATCTGTAAAAGGAAGGGATTTTGTTTGCTTTGACTAGATCACCTCTGAGATACCTTTTAGGTCAAGATCTATATGAACTGTGTTAGACTGTGATAAGACTATGTTTTCAGAGTACCACCCTCACCAAATATAGAAAGGTTTGGCTATCAGGTAATAAATTATTTCAGCTATTGCAACTCAGAAAAACCATTCATGTTGTGCTGGAAAGAGAGGAGGGGTTTGAGATCATAAGATCATAGATTAAGAGCTTAGAGGTACCTTAGAGCCTATCTAAAGTCCAGTCCCTTCATTTTTAGGGAAGATTAGGAATCTGAAGCACAGAAAGGTGAAATGATCTGCTCAAGGACATACAACTAGCAAAAGTTTAAGGTGTGATTTGAACTCAGGTCTTCCTGAGTAGAACACCCTATCTAGAGATCTTTACTGAAGGTAGAAGTTCCCATTCTTGAGATCATGGATCTTTTGACTACTTCAGTGCATCCCTGACCTGATTGATAAAGATTTTTCCTTCTGTGACTCTTGATCATGTTCACCTATGAGATTCAGTACTTCCTATGTTCAAGGTGTTATGCCAGGCTCTAGAGATAAAAAAATATGAAAAACTGGCATAGTCCCTGTCTCTAAAAAGTTTAGAGTCTAGTAATAGATAATACATAGTATATAATAAGTCTAAAGGAGAGATCCATATTGAGTTCTATGAAAAGTCAGAGGAGGGAATAATCAAGGAAGCTGACTTATACTCAGATAATTGTAATACAAATCAGAATGTGGTAAGTGCATAAAATAGGAAGTTTAGCCATGGAACCTTCCCTTGTGGGTTATTACAGCCTTCTGTGCCAGGATTTTTATGAGAGACTTTGTGGCAGTTGTCTTACCCTCTTTTTGTGTGATGTTACAGTAGCCAAGATCAAGATTCCTTCATCCTCTTTGTTGATATGTTTCATAACCATTACAGAGCCTTGGCATGAAAGTTATGCTTCAGACCTAAGTTTCCTTGTAGATCAAGGCGACTGCTATTTTATTAAAAATAGATGAGAGTGGGGCGGCTAGGTGACACAGTGAGTAGAGCACTGGCCCTGGAGTAAGGAGGACCTGAGTTCAAATCCAGCCTTAGACACTTAACACAAAAACTAGCCGTGTGACCTTGGGCAAGTCACTTAACCCCAATTGCCCTCCAAAAAAAGCAAAAAACAAAACAAAAATAGATAAGAGAGTTACCATTGTTGCTGTTTAATCCTTCAGTTGTATCCAGCTCTTCAGGACATACTAGGTTTTCTTTTTTTTTTTTTTTTTTTTTTAAAGCAATTGGGGTTAAGTAACTTGCTCAAGGTTACACGGCTAGTCATTATTTATGCGTGGGTGCTCATTTTCTGAGGCCGGATCTGATCTCGGGTCATCCCAACTCCGAGGCCGACGCTCTTACTCACTGCGCCACCTAGCCGCCCCTTTTTAGGGCAATTGGGGTTAAGTAACTTGCCCAAGGTTACACGGCTAGGTTATTGTTTGTATGGATTAAGTGTCGGAGGCCGGCTCTGAACTCAGGTCCTTCTGATTCCAGGGCCGGCGCTCTCATACTAGGTTTTCTTGGTAAAGATACTGGACCAATGGCTTGCCATTTCCTTCTCCAGCTCATTTTACAGTTAAGAAAACACAGGCAAATAGGGTTAGATGACATGCCTATGGTTACACAGCTAATAAGTATCTGAGGCTGAATTGTTGAGCTTAGGTCAGAGTTCCATCCAGCACCCCACCTAGTTGCCCAATGAGCTACCTCTCAGACTCATATCAGAACCCTAGAAGTGGTACCACTGACTCAATAGAATGTATTTCTACTTATGGAATAGCTTATGGTCTGTATTAAAGTCAACTCTCCATTCTGTTTGTTGTTCAAGAAAAGCCCCTTTTCAGGAAAAATGCTGCAGCTCTTTCTTAAACTGTCTAGGTTCTTAGACCAAAAGTTGAAAAGCCTGGGTTATATTTCTGGAAGCTTTTGATCCACTGAGTACTTTAGATATTTCTCCCAAGTATAATAAAAAGACAAATAGTTCAAGGTCTTATAGGTGAAAAGAATTGAGATGTCCAAGAATTACTTTGAGTTCCTTGAAAGATGTGTATATAAATCTAGAAGATATTGTTCTGTAAAGTAAGGGAATTAGACTAGATGACCTCTGAAGACCCTTCCAACTCTAAATTTCTCCTGTTCAGAAATTGTCTCTGAAATTGATTAGAGATCAGTTAAGTGTTGGTGTTTTTCTTATATCCCTTTTGTTTTTCATCAAATGCATTTACTGAAGGCTACTGTTTGTATATATTGTAAACAAAACTAGAACTGCTGTTTAAAAGATTTGTGTTGCTAAACTTGAATCACAATCTATATAAAAGTTGCAAACCTCTATCAGTGGACTCATGAGAATCAGTAGGCATCTTTTATTGATTGTCCTTGTGGAATTTCTGTTTAATGTGTGTCTTAAAAAAACAAAGCAAAACATGTCATCAAAGTTGTTTGGCTTTGTCTGAATTTTGCATCTTTGTAGAACTGAAGAAATGCAGCTTTCAAATAGACTTACCCAAAGTCTTCAGCCAGATGAATGTCTCTGGGGAAGATAATTTTTGTATCCCATAACCTTAGCATCCTGGGTTTAAATGACTGAGTATTCCTAGCTTAAGCAAGTCACCTAACCTTCCTGGGTCTCATTTTCCCCTTCTGTAAAATGAGGGTATAGACTAACTAGATAACCCCTGAGTCTTTTCCAGTTTTGGCTCTATATTCCTTTATATTTTAATATTCCTAATATTCTATATTACTTTATGTGTGATAGGTCACATGGATTATTTTATTTTGGGCTTAGAAACCAGAAAATTTGGGGTTTCTTTTGTGAAACATTTATGTAAAGTACACCTATATTTTAATAGATAATGTGCAGTAGTGGAAAGGATGGTGGACTTGGGATCAGGAAGACCTGGGATTGAATCCTGTCTCTGACACTTACTAGCTGTTTGACCATGGTTAAAATAATTTGATCTCTCTGAGCCATAGTTTTCTCATTTCTAAAATAGGAGATAATAATTCTTGTGATACCTGCTTCACAGAGTTTTGAGGTACACATAATTTAATGTATGTAAAGTGCTTTGCAAACCTTGAAGCACTGTATAGATGTCAATTATTATTGATATTCTTCTAATTATTTTTGAACAATGAATTTGGGAGTACTTCTTGTCTTGGGCACAGAAAGTTTAGTGAGGGGAAGGGATAATAATATCTGATGCTTTTTCCTTCTAAGCATCAGTTCTTAGGAACCAAATACAGACTTTTCAGGTATGTTTCAGGTACCCTTAATTTGAAAATTCTGAAAATTAGCTTTCAGACTGGAAAAGTAAACTTGTATTATTTATATTTCCGTGATCCATGTGGGTACTTCCCTTTACCCAGTGTAAATTACAAGCTCTCCCCACCTTAGTAGAATTTTATGTGAGTTGCTATTGTCAGACAACCCCATCACTTTGATGACCAGCCTCCTGGTGATGAGCCTTTCTAAATTTAGTTAGGATGGTCTTTACATGACAGCAAGACACATCATCCAACCTGTGCATTGATGCTGGAAGCTTTTATAAAATATTGTTCCCAACCTCTTTATTCCTCTTCATCTGGCCTCCTGAGAGGTTGGTACTGTAGGACACATTTTAAAATTTAATTCTGGATTGGGTGGCAAAGCTGGCCTTGGCCAGGAAGACCCGGGTTAAAATCTCACCTCTGATATGTGCTGGCTGTGTGAGCCTGGACAAGACACTTAACTTTTCAGAGATTTATAGTCTGCATTCCTTTTTTTTTTCTTTCTTTTTGGAGGGCAGTTGGGGTTAAGTGAGTTGCCCAAAATCACACAGCTGGTAAGTGTGTAAAGCATCTGAGGCTGGAATTGAACTTAGCTTCTCCTGACTCCAGGGCTCTGTTCACTGCACCACCTATCTGCCTCCCATAGGCAGCATTCTTAAGAGATTAAAATTTATAGTGAAGGTGCTGGCCTGTATAACAGGGCCCAGTCTCTTTCCCTAATTCTAGTATATATTTTTTAAAAATCATGTTTTCTGAATGACTGAAGGGAATATTTCAAAGAAATATAGAACCAGTGACAAACAGCATGAAATATGGATAGAGAACTGACCTTAGAGTAAGGAACACCCACGTTCTAGTCTTTTTCTTGACACATATTAGCTGTGTTAACATAGATTGAGCTCTCAACGCCGACTTCTCAGTTATAAATTATGGGCAGAAGCTAAGCTATCTTGGTAGAATTTTCCACACTGGGAATTCCCCACAGGAAATTTACATGTCTGAACCAAAAAGAGATAAAACCAACATGATTTCCCTTTTACAATTGGCTCTGCAGTTATAATGGTTTTTTTAATTTAATTTTTTAATAATGGATTTTATAGTCTGATTAATATTGCTTTCCAGAAGTGAATAAGACCCTACACATATTGTTTCCTTTTCCAGTCTTATTTTTCATTGGTTGTTGGAAGTTACTGGAAGGAATCAGATAGAGGTATAAACTGGGGCAGCTTCATAATGCAAAACAGTTTCAACTTAAGCAAAAAAGGCATCCAAAAAGTTAGTCTTATTCATCTCATTTTTAGCAGTGGCTGAGTATTACTCAGAGCATCAAAACTTCTATGTTTTGTTTTATTTGTAGTCTTAATGTCACATCATCAAAAGTAGATTCCAATACATTTTGAACTTTTTGTTCAAATGACCAGCTTTTGCCTTCTGTAGTTGAAAATAGCAAAAGTTACCTGTTGCCTTTATCTCTTTATCCAGGAGCAGTAGAGAACTGTGGACCATTCTGCTTGGAAGATCAGCTCTGAGAGAACTAGTAAGTTAATTAGTAAAGAACCCAGTAACAAACTAGTAAGTTTCTTAAAATATTCACCAGAATCACTCATTCTCTACTTCCCTCTTTCCTATACCTGTTAACACTCTGGCTTCCACACTTTCTTATTTCATTTTATTTTATTTATTTATTTAGCTTTTTGGAGGGGGAAGGCATGGCAATTGGGGTTAAGTGACTTGCCCAAGGTCACAGGGATAGTATTAAGTGTATGAGGCTGGATTTGAACTCAGGTCCTCCTGATTCCAGGGCCAGTGCTCTATTCACCTAGCCACCTCTACACTTTCTTATTTTAAAAGAAATTTTCTTTCTTAGCTCAAGAGGTTCTTTTTAGAAGAGATAACAGTATTACTTGACTTTTAGTGTGGGGAAGAGTTGGGGTTTGCAGGGGGAAGTTGGAGAATTTGATTTCTCTATATCCAAAGGAATATTCTTAGGGGAAATCAAGTCTGTTTCTAACCCCAGAGTACATTTTCTTTCCTCTTTGTCCTTGTGTTCTTCCTACACTCTGGCTGACTGAGCAGCTCCTTTAAATCATGACTGTGGTCTGTAAGAAATATCCTTGCCCATACTCAATTAAAAAACTATTTCCTTCTGATCCTTTGGTGACAGATGATACATAAAAAATGAATATGAGCTGCTAGCCCTTCAGCGTTGTGATTGTATTATTGCTTTGCTCTTTTCCAGAATCAGATCGAGTCAGAGTTGAATAAACACTGGCAGCGGCTGCTAGAGGGACTTTCATACTACAAACCTCCCAGGTATTGTATATTCTTAAAATAGCTTAATTATACATCGTATTTTATGACAGGCACTCAGTCAGCAGGCATTCATTACATGCTTCCTTTGTGTCAGCCACTGAGCTAAAGTAGCATGGGATGATGATGGAGAGCTGTTCTAGAGATCAGGAAGTTATAGGGTCAAACTTTAAATTTATGATCTTGTTTCTGAGGCATGCTAGCTTTGTGATTGTAACAAATTATTGTAAATCACTTTACCTCTCAGGCAAATCTCTCGTTTTTCTAAGACTATAAGTTGCATAGAAGGTGTCAACCTTATGGGAGTTCCCTACACACCAATAAAATCATAGGTCCAATTCCTGTCTCTATATAGAGTGTTCTGCAATTTTCATGGGGTTTCATGTACACCATTTGAAATTATCTTTACAACAGCCTTCTGAGAAAATCCGGGATTATTTTCTCCTTTTTACAAATGAAGAAACTGAAGCCTAGAGTGGTTAATAATTATTTGGATAGCACTTTATAATTTACAGAACATGTTATAGATATTTTCTCATTTGAACTTTACATTAGCCTTGTAATACAAGTATTATCTCCACTCTGCATATGAGGAAACTGAGTTTCAGAAAGGGTAAGACCCCTGATGAGCACTTGGCAGAAGGGGCTAGTGAAGTAAAAGAACCCTCAATTTGGACCTTGGCTCTGCTGCTTAGCACCTGTATCATCTTGGACAAATCATTTAAGCTCCTCTGAACCTCATTTTCCTCATGTCTTTCTAATTATTACTTCAGTGTTCTTGCTAATATACAATGTTACCACTCTCTAATTCAGAGGTTCTTAACTTGGGGTCTGTGAACTTTTTTGTTTTAATATTTCGGTAACTATTTTCAATATAATAGATTTCCTTTGTAATTTTACATATTTTGTTTATACATTTAAAAACATTCTCGGGAGTACATAGTCAGCAAATTGTCAAAAGGATCCATGACCCCAAAAACGTTAGCACTACCTGTTCTAATTGGACTCTACTAGTAACTAGCTTATATTTTTCTGGTATTATTGGGATGTTCAGATCAGAGATAAAAGTTTTGTTATGAGGCTGATTGGCTCACTATTTTTCTTTTTTTTATTTGTGAATTTTTTTTATTTTAAACTTAAATACAAAATGGGAAAAGAAAAAAGAAACAGACAAATAGTAAAACTAAAATAATACAAAATAAGAAAAGAAAAAAAAAGCATTGACATGTGCACAGCAGAACGTGTGAGAGAGGATTCAAAATATACAGCAATAAATTTCCATTTCAAGAAAGCCTATATAATAAATACAATGTATTATGTTGAAAACTGTCCATCTTTTCTTTGCATCCTTGTAAGTTTTCTTTTGTTCTCTACTGTGGACTTTTTACTTTCTCTTTTGTCCCCTTCTTCCTCCCAGGCTACAATTAAGCTTGGATATAATTATATATATACACATATTTTATTTATACACACACACACACACACACACACAAATACATGCATATATACATACACATACATCATATATAGTCATATACATACATATATAGTCACATACACACAAAGATAAATGTACATATATACATATATACCCATATACCTGTGCATACATATACTTCACTATTTTTCTTAGAGAATGAGAGGTTCCTTTGACAGCACTGTAGAAGTCATTATAATATGGATGTCAAGAGACAGTAATTATACCAGTGTTTCAAGCTTTCCATAGTGAGAACTTTTCTGTAAGGAAGAGACCATGAGACTTTTTCATTTGACTTGCAGTTTATATGCGTTAGCTGCCCCGTTACAATGTCAGCTCCTTGAGAACAAGGGTTGTGTGTTACTTTTTGTTTGTAAGCCTAGCACTTAGCATAGTGCTTTGCACGTAGGAAGTATCTAATATTTTATTCATTTGACCTGCAGGATGACTGATTTGATAATGCTTTGAAATAAAATTATTTAAAGAAAAATCTAATTATATGAATGAGTTTTAATTTCCATCAGGTTAGTCAGAAGCACCATTATTTCTGTGGTAGGTATTATGTGGGTGGATTGTGGGTTTTTTTTTTTAATAGCATTTCTAGTGTGCTTGACTTCTGTATGTGAGAGATGATGCTAATTTAGAAACTTGTTTCTATCAATAACAAGCTATATTCTACATCCAGCTGTGTTTTTTTCCATTGAAAGCGATAAAAAATGAGTAAAAGTGTTTTGTTTTTTTCATAGTGCAAGTTCAGCAGAAAAAGTGAAAGCTAATAAAGATGTGGCTCCACCACTGAAGGAGCTGGGGCTGAGAATCAGCAAATTTTTGGTGAGAAAAGTTCAATCTTAACTTCAAAATATTCTCATACATTTTGTATGAATATCTGTGTATTATGTCAGAAACAGCTAAGTTTCAGACTTTTGAGCTTAAAATCCCAACTCCAGCCTACTTCTTCCACTTACTGTGTTTCAAGGACACTGAGCGTATTTATCATTTGGTCTTTGGATTGATAAGTTTATAGTTAGTATCAGTTTAATATGAATTTCAGAAATGGAGAATATTACATCTTTTAATGATCATGACCCTTACTGACTTGCTTGCTACAATTTAAACTTTCTGAGTAGAGGAACAGTTGTTTCTGACGTTCATATAATGTTACAAAGGGAGTATTTTGCTTGAAGAAAGAAGACAGAAGAAAAGTTGAATAGTGGAACCTTGTGTCCTTAAATTCTTAGAAGAGAACAATATCTATGTCCTGTGATCTGTAATGTCTTCAAAAAAAATCTCTGGCGGGGCAGCTGGGTGAAGCAGTGAGTAGAGCACTGGCCCTGGAGTCAGAAGGACCTGAGTTCCGATCCAGCCTCAATCACTTAACGCACACACAAACAAAAACCTAGCCATGTGACCTTGGGCAAGTTACTTAACCCCAGTTGCCCTCCAAATAGCAAAAAAACCCAAAAACCCTCATGGAAGTTTGCTCATTTGTTGTTAATAGCTTTTGTTCATTCCAAAGAATAAACCCTGGGTTATTTGGGAGGCTGGAAGGAAAGAGATTATGTTTCCCTGTCTTGCCCAGACTGGAAGTACAGTGGCCATTCATAGACCTGTTACTGATTGGCTTGGAAGCTTTGACCTGCTCTGTTTCCAGCCTAGGCCTTGCTCCCAGGGCCTTAGCATATGGGTCCAGACTTAATGTGGACACCCCACTGGCTTTAGCCCAACTGCCATTCAGAAATCAGAAAGTCCTTTACTTGCTTCAGTTTCTCCAGTAGCAGGAATTACAGGCATGTTGCCACCGAGCCTGATTTTCTAGGTAGCACTGTTGGACTTGAAATCAGAAAGATGAGTTCAAATCCAGCCTTGGACACCTAGTAGCTGTGTGACTTTAGGCAAGTCACTTAGCCTCCATTTGTCTCAGTATCCTAATGGTGAAATGAAGATAAGAATGGTAGCTACTTCCCGGGGTCAGTGTGAGGCTGACAGCGGTCCTGACAGCATCTATATCGTGCTTGCTCCACGTCAGGCACTGCGCCCGAGTCCTTCACAGCTGTCATGTCCTCTGATCCGCACAACAGCTGTGGGGGGTAGGTGCTGCTGTTATCTCTATTTTACACTTGCCCAGAGACACACAGCCAGTGAGTGTCTGAGACTGTGATTGAATTCGTTTTCCTGACACTGAGTCTGGTGCTCTTGCCCACTGTGCTGCCCAGCTTCCTAAAGGAGAAAATAATTGTGAAATGCTTGGCACGGTGCCAGGTGCATAGTAAGCGTCATTTAAATGTCATTGTTGTTAATCTTTTTTGTGGTTTCTTTGGTGAAATGACTGTTCTCTGTACACTGTCGTATATTATCTTTGTTTTAGGGCCTTGATGAAGAGCAGAGCGTGCAGTTACTTCAGTGTTACCTTCAAGAGGACTACAGGGGGACCCGGGACTCATTAAAGGTTTGTAGTTGTGTCCATTTCTAACCTTTTGTTATCTCTTTGTTTCTGACAGTCTTCACTAAAGTTCTTCACTAATGCCTTATTGTAGAATGGAGGTGATCCTGGGTAATTAGAGACTGTATTAGTGGCTTACAAGTTGTGGTAGGTCCTGCAAAGGATTTGAATATGTCCCAGTGATGATGACCTGCACGTCTGTTGTCTGAGGACTAGCCTAACTAAGTTCTGAGAGACTCATTGCCATTTGCCTACAGCGTGATGAATTTTTAGCTGCAGCAATCATTGAAAACTATCTACTCAAATATAGATGTTGTAGTCTCATCAGGTATAGTACCCACAATAACAGTGGTGGTAACCATAATTACATAACTAGATTGTTTAGGAAACTGGCAGCAGTTGTATTCAATGTCAGACACTACTAGTTGCAGATAATGGAAGGAACCTAATTTAAATCACTTTAAGGAAAAGCTTTCAGAGATGCTATAATATCTCAAACTGAGATCGGTTTCTTGGACTTTAAAGTCTGGAAGACCAAAGGTTGGTGAGACAAGTGGAGTATACTCTTAGGTATTTGAGGATAAAAAGATGTTCTCTAGAGTTCCTAAGATGACGATTTAAAAAGTTATTTTTAAGAAATAAAATTATTCTCAATGTCTGGCATTGCTTTTGGTACTATGTGATAACTGGCAATAAGATTATTTATTTCATGTTCATTTCTTTTATAGACAGTACTGCAAGATGAGAGACAGAGCCAGGCTCTGATCCTAAAGGTCAGTAATGGTAACTATTTAATAAAATTGACTGTCAGAGCCTTTAGTTTGATCACCCTCAACATTTTAGATTCCTGCCATTTCCTGACCCCTACTTTACTATTAGTGAAGGGATGGGCTCTTTGTTAAGGAGTCTGCTAACTCATCAGAGAAATTAGACAACTTTTAAAAATGGGTGTTTTTGGAAGAGGAGTCTTTCCAGTGGAGGTGAGAGCATGCTTATGGATCTGAGGAAGCTGGATTGATTGAACTCTAAAGTTCCTTTCAGTTCTAAATTTATGATCCCTAGTTTGTTTTTTTTTCTTTCTAGTCATAAGTCCATCAGAATAATTTTCATTTCTTTATTCTTTCCTTCCCTCTCTCTCTTCCACTTCTCATCTAGCTCCCCAGCAACATCTTTGCTCTCAAAAAACTTTCCCTTTAAATTGGGATATGACTATATAACTCTGAAGCAGTTTCCTACTAGGTAGCTTATGAGAAAGTTACACATAGGAATTTGCTTCCAGTTGGATAAGCTAAACATCCATGGTATCTTTTGATGGCCATCATGGGCTCTGCTGCCTTTCTGTCCTTTCATGTTTGCTTAAATTTTCTGTATTTGAGAGCTGATGCCAAAGACTTTATTTGGAAATGTTTATAATTTTAATTATTTTCTCACCTATTGACTTATTTTAATTTTTTTTGGACTCATAACTTTTTTTCCCTCATTGGCTCTTGGGCTTCTGCACCTGTACTTGCATAATTATAGTAATTTCTAACTTTGTAACCCACAACTGTAATCAGCAATAAATATTTTAAAAATATTTTTGATAACTTTTGGGTTTATGTCTTCTATACTTTTCAGCATATTTCTACTCTCCTTTCTCTCCTATCCCTTATAATATTGAGTAAAAATAGAGAAAAGAGCAATTGAGCCTTACTAACCTACACACTGAAAAAAATCTGGCATTTTAATCAGTGAACAACAAACATTTATTGAGTGCCTGCTAAGTTTACAGCATCATTCTGGGTGTTACTAGTGATGTGTTTGGTCTTTCCAGATTGCAGATTATTATTATGAAGAAAGGACCTGTATTCTGCGTTGTGTCTTGCACTTACTTACTTATTTCCAAGATGAGAGGCATCCCTACAGGGTAAATATTTCCTGGTTTCATGTCTTCATGACATTGTTCAAACTATTGTAGCTAATATAGTGTACATCATCTGTGGTCATATACATTTGAATATTTCTTACTGTAGCTACATATAATAGTATTGTAATTTTTTTAGGTTGAGTACTCTGAATGTGTTGATAAGTTGGAAAAGGAGCTTGTCACAAAATACCGGCAACAGTTTGAGGAGCTCTACAAAACAGAGGCACCAACATGGGAAACACATGGAAATCTCATGGTATGCTAGTATTAATGTCTTTTCTAGTTTTTAACAGCTGTGTGCCTTTTTTTCCCACAGGGCACTAAATTGTACTCTAAATTAATTTGTTGTGAAGATGTATGTAGCTGCTCTCCTCTAAAAAATTATTGGTATTATGCCATTCAGAGCAGACATGAGACATATGTTGTTGTCATTAACAGGAAATACTTAATTCTGCATAATACACTTTTACCTAATATTGTTCACCCTGATAATTTATTTCCCTTACCTCCTGAAAAGTAACTAGTGGAACTTTGAGCCTAAGCGTTCAACTTCCTCATTGTCCTTATTGATGATCTCACTACTCTAAAGCATGTCATTTCTGACTGCAAGGAGTTTAAAGGATACTATAATAGAAGACCAATTACATCAATGGACTGTGAATATCTTTAAGACAATAACTTGGTTTAATTGTAGTCCTGCAATACAAACTTTGTATACCACTTGAATTTATTCATCTTTTTAAATATCTCCTTATATGTAAACTCCTTGAGGCCCCATTTCATTTTTGTTTTTATAACTTCAGTGCTGTGCACTGAGTAATACATCAGAATAGTAGTAAATATTGAGTTGAAGTCCTGTTCTTTTTCTGTTTCTTTTCTAAATCTCTCCTTTTGATCTTCTTTCTCATTTGGTTATATAGACTGAACGCCAAGTGTCCCGATGGTTTGTTCAGTGCCTGCGGGAGCAGTCAATGCTGCTGGAAATAATTTTCCTTTATTATGCCTACTTCGAGATGGTTCCTAGTGATTTGCTGCTATTAACTAAGATGTTCAAAGCACAAGGGTTTGGTTGTAGGCAGACCAACAGACATTTGGTGGATGAGAGCATGGATCCTTTTGTGGATCGGATTGGGTAAGTGTCTGAATTAGAATGACATTGATCATTTCAGCATACAAGGTTTTGATTCTTTATCCACAAGTTTAAAACACTTAACAGACACATTTAGTTACTCTTGTTTTCTTAGGAGAGAATGAAGGAATGGATATGCTCCTCATTTGGTTGTTAGGGGAACAGATGAGTGAATTGTCATGTATAAGATTGTGCAATGAGTTGAGGGTAGAACTAGGAGATGTGTGGTCTGGAACCACAATAGCAATAATAATGTACTATCCTTCATTTGAAAAATGGCATCAATCATTTAGTTTATAGGGCATGTACTTTGAGTTCTTTCCTTAGGAGTAAGGATTGATTTATACTGAAAAACTTTTCTCCTTCATCTGTTCCTGTGAGATGAAATGGCAATTCTGGATTAAGGGTGCAACCTGCGTTTGAGGTGTGCTCATTACTGGATCATACAGAACTTGAACCCGTGAACGTGGTGCTCTAAATCAGTCTGGTTATCATAGTTTCCACATGGAATATGTTTCATGGGAGCTCTGTTGTTAAAATAGAAATGTTGATGCTCTGTCTGGTTACCAGATCAGTAGTGTTAGAAATGGTATGTCTGGTGGTAAGAAAGAGTTTCATTTGACTTTGTTATTTGTGAGATTACAGAACAAATGGGCCTAAGAGAGAGTTCTTAGGATTATAGTTGTAGACTAAAAGGGACTTTATAAACTGGATATCTAATCACTCCCCCAATTTTACAGATGAGAGACTAAAGCCAAGAGAGGTTAAGTAAGGTGGTCAAGGTCATACAGTTAGTAAATAGCAGAATTGGGATTTGAAACCAGGGCCTTTGACTTGAAACCAACATATTTTTTGCTGTTCCAAACTGAACTTATATATAGGATAAATAAGGATATAGTAGGAGGTATTCAGTTACCCTTCATAAATTCAAGTCACCTGGCCCAGATGAACCCAGATTCTCAGGAACAGAAAGAACTCTTAGTTATGATTGCTGAATCTTCAATAATATTTGAAAGATAGTAGAATGACAAAGATACAGCAAGTTTGAAGAAGGGTGAAGTTCACGTTAATTTGAATTCAATTAATTTGACTTAAGATTCATAGGAAAAGTCTAGAATGGCTTGTTAAAGAGACAGTTGATGAATGTCTAGAAAGGATAATGTCTAGAAAGTCATTCAGAGAACTGAATGGCTTCATCAAGAGCGAATCATGTCAGACTAACCTTTTCATGTTTTGACAATTACTAAACTGGTAGATGAAGGGAATGTTATAGATATCGATTACCATTTTAGAAAGGATTTTGATGGGTTAAGTAGCTCATATTCTTCCTGTAGAAGAGATGGATTGATATGGCCTAGATGATGATATAATTAGCTAGATCTAGAACTGGGTGAATGGTCTCTCCTAGAGGGGTCCTCAGTGGTTACGTGTCAGGTGGCAGGTCAGCTCTAGGATCTGTTCTTAGTTTTGTGCTAGTTAATGTTTTTGTCAGTGACTTGGAAAAAGGCATAAATAACATGCTCACAAATTTGCAGGTGACATTTAGCTGAGAGGGATAATTATACATTGGATTGATGAATCAAAATCCAAAAAGATTTTCCACAAGATTTTCAGCATTGGGCTGAATCTTAAGTGAAATAGGATAATATGTATAGTCTTACCCTTGGGTATTAAAAAAAAAAAAATCAACTGTCTTAAGTATGAGATGGGGGTGGTGATGGAGTTTTGCAGGTTTTTTTTTTTTTAATTGAAACAATTTAGTGAACTTCAGGCTCTACTTTCCCTTCCTCCCTGTTTTGTCCATTTAAGTTGTTGGATATTGTTTCCACCTTGCTCAACAAGCCTATATACCATTGTCAAGGAAAGTGAGTCAGCAAAATGATGGTGGTAACTAAGAAAGTCATTGCAATCTTGGACTTCATTAACAGATGTAATTTCCAGGAATAAGCTGATAGTCCCTCTGGGCTCTCCACTTATAAGACTATATCTGGAGTTCTGTATTCATTTCTGTGCTTCACAGTTAAAGAAGACCTTGAGTAGAAAAGGAAGGCTTAATCAGTTTGACATAGAAGTATTGATGGCGAAAGGCCTTGAGTCTATGCCATATGAAGATTGTTTGAAGAAATTAGGGATATTTAGCCTGGAGAAGAGAAGGCTTGGGGGAATCTGAAAGTTCTGTTCAAATGGAAGAAAGGCATGCTAGGAAAAGGTTGGGAAGGAGGAAAGTTTAGACTTGCTCTCTTTGGCTTTAGAAAGCAGGGTGATCTGCACAGTTAGATGTTGCAGAGACTTTCCAGCAGTTTGAGCTGTCCAGTGTGGAATGGATTTCTCCTCTTTGGAGCCCTCTTGGTTGAGGCTTGGTGACCACATGTTCAGTCTGTGCTCCCTTTTGTATACAACTTGGACTAGATGGCCAGAAGTTGTTTCCAACTCTCAGTAATTCTGTGCTTCTGGGACCCTAGGGAGAGTACTCTTGTCAGGTTGGCTGAGTGCTAGCACAAGTAACATTGGTGGCAAAGGGCAAATTCTAAAATACCCAAATACTTTTTAATGTTCTTTATTTAATACATTTGTCACTAGGTCTTTTTTTTTTAAAGTTTTGCTATTTAAAAAAAATATCAGTTACTTCCTTAAATCTACACTGTTACTTAAATATCATAGTAATATCACTGTCCACCACCTCATCTTTCCCTCCAGTATAATTTTGCTTTATAAAAATAACAATAATAGCATTTATATAGAGCTTTGAGGTTTGCAAAGCATGTTATCTCATTTGATCCTCACAGTAACCCTGGTCAGTAGATGCTGTTGTTATCCCTATTTTACAGATGGGGAAATTGAGGCTTTGTGAGGTTAAGTAACCTCCTCAGGGTCACACGGCTTTTAAGTATCTGGGGCAGTGTGTGAATTTAATTATTCCTGACTCCCAAGTCTAGCACTTTCTTGACTGTTCCACCTCCCTGCCTAGCTGACTTGTAACAGTTAAGAATAGCAAAGTTAAGTCAAAGTGTTAGCTGTATTTAGAAATTTATACCTCATTTCATACTTCTAGTCCATAATCTCTCTGTTAAGCAACAGGAAGTACAGATCCAAAAGAATGAAAAAATAGAAGACAATGTAAATTATCTCATTGAAAAAACAACTGACTTGGAAAATAGATCCAGGAGAGATAATTTAAAAATTATTGGACTACCTGAAAGCCATGCTCAAAAAAAGAGCCTAGGAAAACTGCCTTGATATTCTGGAACCAGAGGGTAAAATGAAATTGAAAGAATACCCTGATCACCTCTTGAAAAAGATCCCAAAAAGAAAACTCCTAGGAATATTATAGCCAAATTCCAGAGTTCCCAGGTCAAGGAGAAAATACTGCAAGCAGTCAGGAAGAAACAATTTGAGTATTGTGGAAACACAGTCAGAATAACAAGATCTAGCAACTTCTATATTAAGAGATCAAAGGGTTTAGAATATGATATTCCAGAGATCAAAGGAGCTAGGATTAAAACCAAGAATCACCTACCCAGTAAAATTGAGTATAATACTTCAGGGGAAAATATGGACATTCAGTGAAATAGAGAACTTGATGAAAAGACCAGAACTGAACAGAAAATTTGACTTTCAAATGCAGGAATCAAGAGAAGCATGAAAAGATAAAATAGGAAAGAGAAAGCATAAGAGACTTATTAAAGTTGAACTGCTTATATTCCTACATGGAAAGATGATATTTGTAACTCATGAGACTTTTCTCAGTATTAGGATAATTGAAGTGAATATATGTGTATGTGTGTATGTATGTATATATGTATATATGTGTAAACATATGTGTGTGTGTGTGTGTGTGTAAACATAGAGGGCACAAAGTGAATTGAATATGAAGGGATGATATCTAAAGTGAGAGAGGAATATATTGGATGAAGGAGAAAGGGAGAGATAGAATAGGGTAAATTATCTCACGTAAAAGAGGCAAGAGAAAGCTGTTGCAGTGGAAAAGAAGAGCACGGAGGTGAAAGGGAATGAATCAGCCTTACTCTTGTTGGATTTAGCTTAAGGAGGGAATAACATACACACTCAAATGGGTATCTTACCCAACAGGAAAGTAGGGGGAAAGGGGATAAGAGGGAGAATGATAGAAGGGAGGGCAGATTGGGGGAGAGGGTAGTCAGAAGCAAACACTTTTGAAAAGGGGCAGGGTCAAAAGAGAAAATAGAATAAATGGGTAACAGGATAAGATGGAGGGAAGCATAGTTAATCTTTCACAATATGACTACTATGGAAATGTTTGTTGGTATAACTACACGTGTATTACCTATTTTGAATTACTTGTCTCAGTGAGGGTGGGTGAGGTGGGAAGAAGGGAAAGAATTTGGAACTCAAAAATTTTAAAAATAATTGGTAAAACATTGTTTTTAATGCAACCTAGATATAAGATATATAGACAGTGGGTATAAGAAATCCTTGTTGCCCCACAAGAAAGGAAGGGGGAAGGGGGAGTAGCAGCAAGCACCCCAGTATATCCAGGATGACTGCTAGAATGACAAAGAACCCAGGTTCTTTGATCTGCTTTTCTAAAGGAAAGCAACTCAAAAGGGGTTAACAATCTTAGTTTAATCAAACATATATATCATTCACTTAGTTCAGGGGGAAAAAATCAGCACCCTGAACTTCAGAAAATACAAACAGAAATTACAAGCAGACAAAAAATACAGAGAAAATAACACAATTCAATAGACCAATAGACAGGGCTTCTAGCAGAGAGAAGCGCCAACATCTGGGTTTTCAAAGCCGTGGGGCTTAGTGGCTGCCCAGAGTCTCATCTGGTCAAATCATACAACTCTTCTTATAAGTGAACCCCAAAGCAAAACCTCACATCATTGTATATATAGCCTTCTTCAGGGTCAGAAGACCATCACAACCTTTGTGACCCACTGCCTAATTACAGAGTAACAAAACAAGCCTCCCCTAAGCAAGCTTTTCTTGTTGGGCTCCAAGTGAGGCACATTAAGGGGCAGGGAAGATCTTCAAATTCCCTTACCATTATGGGTGGGAGGGGGAGAAGGGGTAATCTGTATGCTTGCCATCTTGGGGTGAGGGGTAGGGGAGAGATGGGGAGAAAATTTGAAACTCAATATCTTGTGGAAATGAATGTTAAAAACTTTATGGGGCACTACAATAATGAAAACCTAAAGGAATTTTTTATTTTTAATTTCCCCCTTAGGCATATTTAGACATCTTTTTTCCAGGCAGATCATTCAGAGTGTGCGAGTATGTGTGCACATGTTACAAAGACAACTACCATGTTAATAAAATACTCAATTTGAAATCTTTTTCGGTATTTGAATTGCTTTTGAATAATGTTTTTTATCTGGATGTAACACTGTTGCATTAGCTTTTTAACTTATCAAGTAATTGAGTACATTTTATTACTTGGACTTTTCTAAAACTCTCCCCCCCTCCCCCCACTGCTGTTTTAAATGAGGCATTTATTTACAAACAATGTTGAAGGCTGTTATTAAAGGAAAAAAAAACTAGTTTTGTCCCTTTTCCGTGGTTAGTGCATTCATAAAACTAAAATATGTTTGTTCAAATATAACACTGCTTTATTAGCTTCATGTCAGTTTTATTTTCTGCCAAAATGTATATTTAGGTTTGTTTACTTGATTTCTTAAACACATTGTTTTGAAATTACAAACAACATTCTATGGTTTTACAGGTAAAACATGTTGAAATTTTTCCCCTCTGTAAAAATCTAGTAACCAATCAAATCAGTGGAATTCACAAAAAAGAAAACTTGCAAGATCTGGCATGGAGTGCCTCTATTAATATTTATAGAAGCTGCATTGAGTTTGAAAACTGCATCAGTGAAAAATGCCAGTTCTTACAAGTTACTCAGTTCACTCTCTGTTTTGGTAACTTTGAAGGCTGGATAATCCTTGCAGTTTAAAGCTAAATATGAATTGAGAAAATCAACTACCAAATATTTACTATCATAAGAATTTGCACATACTGTTATTTGGAGTGAGATAAGTATAATCAAGCACAGTTTAAATTTGTGATCTAAGTAATTTGAACATGAAAGTTGAGTTTTCTTGAATCTAAAACTGAAATTTAATTTTTTGAGCCATATGTCAGCGTTGTAGTTCTTTTTTAGGTTGAAGGTTAACAATCTGCCATAACTATGACTTAAAAACCAATTTAAGGTGAATGAGAAATAGGAAAGAAAACTTTCAGAGTATTACTAGAAGCCTCTAATATAATTTTTAGTGTTGCCATTTCTTCAAGAATTGACTTTTTTAGAATGATATTTTCCCCTAATATAAGATACTATGTAATCGTGTATTTAAATAATGGAGAGTCCCCCTTCCTGTAACACCCCTCAGAAATGAAAAGGCAACAGTCCGTGACTATTTCCATTAAAAATTTTTTTAAATTTAAAAATATTTTAACCATTTCTGTTTCTTTGTAACTGTGGAACCTCCCATTCATTTAACTTAATAAGGCTACTTTGTATGGACAGAGCAAAATTATTGTCCTTCAGTTTCATATGATTACATCTGTAGCTACCATAATGCATGAAATTTAAATAAATTTTATTGTCTGAAAAAAAACAAAACAACTTTATGGGCCAGCTAGGTGGCACAGTGAATAGAGCACCAGCCCTGGAGTCAGGATGACCTGAGTTCAAATCTGGCCTCAGACACTTAACACTTACTAGCTGTGTGACCTTGGGCAAGTCACTTAACCCCAATTGCCCTGCCCTCCCCCCTCCAAAAAAAAAAAAGCAATAAATAAATAAATAAACAAAAAAACTAAAAATAAAAAAGAAGCAGGAAGTATATTTCATTCTTGGTGTTCTCTGGAGCTCCTTTTATTCCTCTTGGCTTTGTACTGTCCAGAGAATCTTTGATTTATTATGCTTTATTGCATCTTTTTTTAGGTGAAAATGATAGTATACTGTAAAATTCATTGCATCCTACATTATTCTCTAGTCTGCTATAGAATCTCACATATGACCCCTTGATACTCTTTCTTTCTAGCTATTTCAGTGCCCTTATCCTGGTGGAGGGAATGGATATTGACTCATTACATAAATGTGCTTTGGATGATAGAACAGAGCTCCATCAGTTTGCCCAGGATGGGCTCATATGTCAGGTAAACTTTGGATTTGGTTGTAATTGAAGATCTCTTTGGGAGTATTGTTTTCTGGATATGACCATCTTTGACAGGTTAGTTAGTTGATCAAATTGATTCCCCTGAATATATGCACATTATAATATAGATTAAACAAAACATAATTTATTTCCCAATATAGGATTTATCCTCAGGATTTCCTACCAATGTAGATCAGCAACTGTTCTGCACCTTGTAGTCTTAGAAAATTGATTGGGGCTCTGAGAAGTTAAATGACTTGCCCAAGGTCACACAACCAATATGTATCAGAAGCTGGACTTGAACCCAGGTATACCTGACTCCAAGGCTGGCTCTTTATCTATTATACCACATTGCCTCTTTGATCATTCAGTTTCCTTGAAGGATTGATTTTCTTTACCCTTCTCTCCCATCCACATTTTCTCATACAAAAGATTATGAATCACAAGATAAGGTTGATCCATATTTTGAAGGATAATTGATCAAATTTTGAGGGCTTTGTGATCTTTCCTGAAAATGGAAAAATCTACTGGTGAGGGTAGGATTTTCCAGATGCATTTATCTCTTTCCATCTTGATTCTTTTATTAACACAATTTTTGATCTAAAGGAGCCTCACATGGGCAGTGATGATTATTACTAAGATACTCTTGTAATATTTAATACTCAAGCAATATTTAGGAGAAATCAATAAGTGTCCTTCTTGCCTTGTGTTAGGATTCCACTGGTATCCCAAACCTGTGGTTGGTATCAGCATCTACTAAGGTCTTTATCATTCCTGTTTTATTTATACTAGCTATTTTCTTTTTCCTTTAATAGAATATGGACCACCTGATGCTGACCTTAGGGGACATCCCTCATCATGCCCCTGTGCTTTTAGCTTGGGCTTTACTCCGTCACACCTTAAACCCAGAAGAAACAAGCAGTGTCATCAGGAGGATGGGCAGCACAGCCATCCAGCTCAATGTTTTTCAGTACCTGACACGGCTGCTCCGATCACTAGCCAGTGGAGGAAATAATGTGAGTCTTCCCTGAGCATTTGGGAGTGAGGAATGGGCAGAGAACAGAATAGATTCTTAAAGTAAGGTTAATGCCTGATCTTTACTCCTGGTCAGAATGGTGGTGAAATATTTTCTACTTGGATTTAATTTCAGATCTAGAAAGTTTCTTGAAACCTGTTGATATGCTTGATTTATGTGACATCATTTACCTTTGGCCTAGTAAGGTAGAAATTGAGCTAAATAGTTCCATTTTTGTGACACCAGCAGTATGGGTTAATTTCTCAGAAGCACTAATGGTTTTTTCTCAGGGATATGTGAGTGAAGCCTGTCTATGCTTCCTCTCAACAGAGCAGTGTAATATAATAGAAAGAACAACCCATTTGATTGTTTTGCAGTGGGTGCGTCACTTAACTGTCTGAGCCTTTGGCAGCTCTCTTAAGACTGACCTCTTAGGTTACTGATGGAATAGAGGTCTGAGACCCGACCTCAAGACCTGGGACAAAGCTGCCAACAGTGATAGGCCATTTAACCTTCATGAAGTTTAGTTTCCTTGTCTCTTAAACATGAGTTTGAACATTCTATGGCTATGCATGACTCATATATAAAATGGATATCATATTCACTGTCTTCTCAATTGGAGGAAAGGAGAGAATTAGGAACTGAAAATAAAAATTTTTAAAAGCTTGCATTACCTGAGAAAGCAAAATGTAAATATTTTCTAAATGTAAGTAGCTAGTAGCTTGTTAGTCGTCTTTCTTCCGTGAATTTTGGTAATTTGTTCCTTCATGGGTTTTTTAAAAAATTGTATAATTTCCCTTGACTTTTCTGATGCTTGGATATTTTTGCCTTTAATTAAGAAAGTTAACCAGATTTCAAATTCTTTTCTCTATTAAGTATCCAAATTAACTGAAGTAGGGTTGGTCTGGATTTGGGGCTAGGGCTAGGGCTGGGGAAGAGCTAGTCTTGTTCCTCATAGATTGCTTTGGTTTTCCAGTGTACTACCAGTACAGCTTGCATGTGCATCTATGGACTACTTTCTTTTGTTCTCACCTCATTGGAGTTACACACATTAGGCAATCAGCAAGTAAGTGTTGGAATTTTCTGTATCCTTTGAATGAAAATTACTAAAGCTGCTTATCAATGAAATGACCTTTCAAGATGAATAGCTTTGTGTACACCTGATATCAATTCTTGTCAGTATTATGCTATTTTGGACATTACATTTTTTATTTGTCAAACCAGTTTGAAGTTCAAAAGATGTGAAAACTATTATTCTAGAGTTTTGGTGTTTCTTCCTTGTATCTTCATGACCCATAAGGGTAGGAATCTGTTTTCAAACATAGTAAAGCATAAATATGAGACAACTGAAAAACTCTTGAGTTTCAAAAAAAAAAAAAGGAATAGAATAAGCTTTATGTTTCTTGCTCATATTTAATGATCCAATAGAAAAATTTGCATATTTATGGCAGAAGGTTTTTTGTTTCTGTTTTAACATGATGCAGTGAGAAAAGACAGACCAGCAAGGAACTACCAACCCAGGTCAATTTATTTTCTTTTTTTCCCTTTAAAGGATGTCATTGATACAGCATGTGAAGTTCTAGCAGACCCTTCTCTTCCAGAACTCTTCTGGGGAACGGTAAGCATAGGGGTCTCAGGTGATTTTTCCATTTCTGCTGCAGAATTCTTTAGATGAAAAGGGTTTTCTCATATTGAATCACTAATACCTCTCCCTGTTGGAAGCTTTTCTTGTTACCAGCTTCCCCATATGCCTTTTTTTAAGCCCTATTGATGGAGTTCAAGAAGACTAGTAGTAGTGCATCTGAATTCTTACGAAAGTATTACAGCTGTTGGGGTGCATGTTTGGCTTCTGAGAGAATGATTACCTGCCAACACTGTTCTCAGTATTAATAGAAGCTTCTAATCCCAAAGCTAAACATAGTGCTAATATACTTCCTTGTATCTTATGGTCTAGTTGATTTGCTAAATTTCATTGAGTCTGTATATTTCAACTTAACCCCACCCATGGATAGTGCTTTTGCACAGATTCAAAATATTCTAGGAAAAACTAGTATTAAATGATAATATTTAGGCTGAGGCTCTGCCTAGTGGAGATTTTCGGTTCATTTTTGGTAGATAAGATGTAAGTATTAATGGTTATATTTTTAAGAAAAAGATATATATGTCAAACAAGGATGGTCATCACATCTTTTTTCACATAGAGGTGCTTTTTTGTTACATAATATGTATTATGTAATTCTGTGTGTGTGTGTGTGTGTGTGTGTGTGTGTGTGTGTGTTTGTGTATGACAGTCACTTATTACCCCTTATACAGTAAATCTAGTCATGTAGTAACTCTTGTGATAAATAATATTTTTGCTGTAGTCATTTCAGAAGTTAATGTTGTTGGGGAGAGAATACTTTCTTCCATTTGTAAAGATTTTATGTTTTGGGTGCTGGAGAATCTACAGAAAATATGTTGTTGCTTTAATAATGGTAATTACTTGTTTTAATATGGGGGAAAATTATGCTTTCATTTGTTGAAAGTGATAAATTAATTATCTTATTTCCTTTCTCTCCTAGGAACCAACTTCTGGGCTAGGAATCATCCTGGACAGTGTGTGTGGGATGTTCCCCCATCTCCTCTCTCCTCTTTTGCAGTTGCTTAGAGCCCTTGTATCAGGGAAATCTACAGCCAAAAAGGTATGTAGTACAGACAGGTACTTATGAAAAGTAAGAGTTATACTTATAAGACTTTATATCAATATCTCATCAATAAAGCCTTCATCCAAAATTCGAGTCCTTTCTGCTGTCCCATTGGGAAAACTAAGGAAGTAACCTTCAGAATTTGCATGCCTTAGTCCTTTGCCCAATTCAGCAAACATTTATTGAGTGCTTTCTCTATGCAAAGCATTATGCTAGTTGTTGGACATAAAAAAATAAAATATGACAGCTGCTTCCCTCAAGTAAGGGGTTGAGGAGTAGGAGATAGTGTTTTGTTGTATAACACGTGCACAGATTAGGGAATGATGTGTTTGGGGAGCAGGTATAGTATAAGATAGGGAGTGATGAGAGTAAAGGAGAGAGCCAGATAAAATGCTTTAGGAAAGCTTGAGTGGGGAGGATATGTAGGGATCGGGGAAGGGCCACATGGGCAAGATGGCACCTGAGCTGATTGTGAAAGGGGAGGTTTCTGAAACGTGGAGGTAAGGATGCTGTTCTCATCTCAAATACAGGACAGCCTGTGCCAGTGCATGGTGATAAGGCAGCATGTTATGTTCAGGGAACAGGCAGTAATCCAGTTGGGCTGCAACACAGAGTAAAGGAAGGGGAATAATATGGCATAAAGCTGAAAAAGGACATTCAGGTGATATGTGGCGGCATAAAGAGATTGTTTTTATCTTAAAGAGAATAGGGAACCTCTGAAGATGTTTGAGCAAGAGAGTGATAAGTTTTGACCTATGCCTTAGGGAAGTTATTTGGCAACTTGTATGATGGATATTTTGAAGAGGGTAAAGGCTGAAGATAGGGTGATCAATTAGAAAGCTGTCTAGGATAGGCCAGGCACTCTAGAGGGGATGAGGTCCTGAAGAAGACTAGTGACAGTATGAGTAAATAAAAGGTAATATAAAGGGAGACTTGACAGGACCTGGCAACTGCTTTGATGTGAGAATGTCAGTCAATAAACATTTTTTTTACCCGTTTTATCTATTCAGTTATCTGTTTATATGCTTATTTTGTGCCTTTATCTTTAAAATTTTTGAGTTCCATATTCTCTCCCTCCCTTCTGCCCCTTCCCCACATATTGAGAAGACAAGCAGTGATAGCCCTTATATGTGTGAAATCATGAAAAACATTTTCCTGTTGGCCATTCAGCAAACATTTATTAAGAACTTGCTCTATTCTAAGCACTGTGCTAAATGGGGATACAAAGAAAGGCAGGGCTCTGGCTTTTTTTTTTCTTTTTGGAAGGGGGAAGGCAGGGCAATTGGGGTTAAGTGACTTACCCAAGGTCACACGGCTAGTAAGTAGTTAAGTGTCTGAGGCTGGATTTGAACTCAGGTCCTCCTGACTCCCAAGACCAGTGCTCTATTCACTGTACCACCTAGCCACCCCCTGGTCATTATTTTCAAGGTGCTCATATTCTAATGGGGTAGTCAACATTTAGATAACTTATATACCTAGAAGATAAACATATACATAGAAGGGGATCTTAGAGGGAAGGGACTAGAAGTAGAGGGTAGGGTGATGGAAGACTTCCTGTAGAAGAAGAAATTTGAACTGAGTCTTGAGGAAAGCCTGGAGGAAGTGAAAAGGAAAAGTATTCTAAATATAAGGAACAGTCACTATAAATGCATAGAGTTATAGCAGGTTGGGGTCATAGGTGAAGAGTAGCAAGGTATCTGGTATAACTGCATCTTAGTGTATATGAGAGGAAGAAAATGTAAGAAGACTGGAAAGGGATGAAGGGGACAGATTGTGACATACTTTAATTGCCAAACAGGATTTTGGAGTTGTGTGTGTGTGAGAGAGAGATTTGTGATTTAGGAAGGTTTTGGCAGTTAAGTGTATGAAGAATTGGAGTGAAGAAAGGCTTGAAACAAGGAGGGCAGAGGTAATCTATCGAAACCTGTTCTAGGGTAGTAACTGTGTGAGTGGAGAGAAAGAGTTATTGACAAGACATGTTGCAAAAGTGAAAATTATGAGATTTGACATCAACGTGGAATCAGAGCTAGCCAGGAGTCAAGGATCATACCAAGGTCATTGGAAAATGGTGGTACCCTTAACAGGAATATTGAAATAGGGACAAAGAGAAGGTTTTGAGGGAAAGGTAATGGATTCTGTTTTGGACATGTTGAGTTTGAGATGGCTGCAGGACATCCAATTTGATATGTCTAAGAAATTGTTGTTACAGAGCTGTAGTTTGGGAGAGAGAATATATAGATAAAGCCCAATATATAGATGGAGAGATCATCTGAATAGCAATGATGGTTGAATCCACAGGAACTGATGGAATCACCAAGTGAAACAGAGAGAAAAAAGATAAAGGGACCAAGGTGAGATCTTTGGGAGATGTCCGTGGTTAGAGGACACAATGCGGATAAAGATCCAGCAAAGGAGGGACAGCTAGGTGGCACAGTGAGTAGAGCACCGACCCTGGAGTTAGGAGGACCTGAGTTCAAATCCAGCCTCAGACTCTTGACACTTAATAGCTGTGTGAACTTGGGCAAGTCACTTAACCCCAATTGCCTTGACTTACTCTCTTCCCAAAAAAAAAAAAAATATCCAGCAAAGAGGAATAAGAAGCAGTCAGGTAGATAGGAGGAGACCTGTGAAAGAGGATTGTCACAGAAACCCAGAGAGAGTAGAGTATCCAGGAGGAGGGGGTGATTGACAGTATCACAGCAAGGAAGATGAAGATTTGAGATTTGAAAAATGATTGTTAACTTTGAAGAGAGCAGTTTAAGTTGAGTGATGAAGTCAGGAGCTAGATTGCATAGTTTAAATGTGAGTGAGAGGATAGAAAGTGGAAGTTCCTAGTGTATATGACTTTCTCAAAGATTTTAGTTGAGGAGAGGAGGAAAAATATACAATAATAGGTAATAGAGAAGGTTGGGTCAAGTGAGGGTTTTTTGAGGATCAGGGAGACATGAGTTTGTTTGTAGACAATAGAGAAGGAGCCAGTATATGGATAGATCGAATCTTGATGAGAGATGATTGTAGGAGCAAAAGAAGATGGGATAGCATGGGATTAGTGGTCCCATGTAGAGGGGTTTGCCTTGACAAGGAGATCACTTGACATCACTTCTTGATGCAAGACAGGGGTGAAGGAGGAGATAATGAGAGTAGATGTATGAATGATGAGACGAGGAAGAGAGAATAGGGAGCTCTTGGTGAATGGTCTCAGTTTTTTGGGTGAAATATGAGATAAGGGTTTCAGCTGAGAATATGAAGGGAGGGAGTGCTAAAGGAGGTATGAAGAGGGATTAAAAGGCTTGAAATAACCAGTGTGGAGAATGGGATAATGAATTAGGGAGATATAAAAGATTACCTTGATGCAGTGCTCAGTTGAGCTTATATAGAATAGATCTGTAGCAAATGTAATCATTATGGTTCTCTGATTTTTATCTAATTCTTTTCAGCATCTGAATAGGAATTAAAGATGTCGATGGTCCTGGTAATCCAAAGTTGGTTGGACAAAGCAAGAAATTTGAATGTAACTGATAGTATAGAGTTTAACAATTCACTAAGGGTGATGCCCTAGGAAAGAAGTGAGGGGTGAAGGGGTTAGTGGGTCACAGTAAGGACAAAGAACAGAGTTAGGGATTATAAGGTAGAGAGAGGATGTTCAGATAAAGGTAGAGAAAAAGTCTGTGAGCCAGGCAGTGACCTCATTGAGGAAAACAGTTGAATATTGTTGGGGTTCAATAGATAACTGCCACCAGGATCCGGATTGGGGGATAGATTTGGATAGCACAGTCCTTAAAGGGGAAGAGATTGCTGAGTGGTGGTAGTAGAAGGGCAATTTGTACGTCACAGTGGGGAGCAAGGAATATTTTTACTCCTCTGCCAGAGGCCTTTGGATCAGAGGGTCTGAGTGAAAATGAAGAGGGGAGACTTAAATTTTGATCCTGAGTTATTGGGAGCATGGTCTGCAAGACTAAATACTCTTCTTCTTTCTGGCTCTGCCTTATCTTTAGTGCTTCTGTTGATCTCCAGTTATTCCACACAATCAATGATTCTTTATCTAAGTTTGTACTTAATTAATCTTTCATCTCCTTCAGCACCTAGCACAAGACTTTGCACATAATTTGTGTTCTGTAATCTTTTCTAAATATTGAATACATGTATTAAATACATGCTCTATCCAGGCACAATGGCATATACAAAGAAGTGGAAAACAGATTTTGCTTGTAATAAACTTGCCATCTAGTTGACAACATGATATATACATATAAAAGATATGCAACTACCAAATAAGTGGTACATATGATAAATACTATAATTATTCAGAGCTATGGGTTATGGTGTTGAATAGTCTGATTAGAAAATCAAAAGTGGAATTAGACAGTCTTCTTTGCTTGACCATGAGGTGGTTGCAGATGACCAGGTTTTCTATCTCTATCTGCAGGTATATAGTTTCCTGGATAAAATGTCTTTCTACAATGAGCTTTATAAACATAGGCCCCATGATGTGATCTCACATGAAGATGGGACTCTCTGGCGGAGGCAGACACCAAAACTCCTTTACCCTCTTGGTAAGAAAAAAGCAGAGCTCATTTTTAAAAATAAGATGTTTCTGAATGTATGGAATGGTTAGTAATTGAATTTTACAATAACCTCTAAATAGGCATCTTCTTTATAGCTTATGTTTAATGGAGAAGTACAATTTAAAAGGACTTCTTGAGAGCCCTAAACTCTTTCAGAAGCTGTTGGGAAGAGTAATTCTCCCAGATTAGTAGGGAGTGTTTTAGGGAAGTAGTGTGGGATTAGGGGGAAAAGTGGTGGACTTGAAGTCACAAGACCTAGGGTTTAAGTCCTAACTTTATGACTTAACATCTGGGCAAACCTGTTGTAAGGTTATGTATGTAAAATGGGGATAATATATTTGCATGTAGCTTCCAAATGATGTTATTGTGAGGAAAACACTTTGTAATCTGTAAACCGTTCTATAAATATGATCTTTTACTAGTATTAAAATGTAGTGATAGGAATGCTAAAGTGTAAGAAAAAAAAGCTAAATGGAATACAGTTATGCTTAGAATAATGGTGATAATAAAGGAATTTTCTTGCTTTTAAGATCCCAGGAATGAGCTTGGTTTGTCTTCCTTCTGTAGGGGGTCAGACCAATCTCCGTATACCTCAGGGCACAGTGGGTCAGGTAATGCTGGATGATCGGGCTTACCTAGTACGCTGGGAATACTCCTACAGCAGTTGGACTCTGTTCACTTGTGAGATTGAAATGCTACTGCATGTTGTATCAACAGCAGGTAAGAACAATTTAGAAATCAGTCATAATGGGAAAGGGAAGTGGATAAACAGGAAGGTATAACTTAGAACTATCAAGGGACTGTCTTGCTGATTTGCTTTACATAGGCTTGATCAGTGATCCAAACGGAGTTAGTTTCAAGTCTACAAACTGCCTTTCCCCTCAGATGTGATTCAACACTGCCAGCGGGTCAAACCTATCATTGACCTGGTTCACAAAGTCATCAGCACTGATTTGTCCATAGCTGACTGTCTCCTGCCAATCACATCACGCATCTACATGTTACTGCAGAGGTAAGTTGCTGATGGGTAGTCACTCAGTTATATGAAAACACTTGCAGTGGAATTTCCCTGCTCTTAGTAATTATTCTGAGACATGTTAGTTTCTAGGAACTAAGACAACACATCCATTGGTCCAAAGCCAGTTTACTCAGTGGGGTAACTCTTCTTCCAGTAGGGGACTTTTCTGTTTATCTAGACTGACTGAGAAGAGAAATTTGGAAGGAGAGAGTTGGAATAATATTTGTCATGGAACAAATTGTATTACTCCTTTTATTGAGTGTAGTACTTACAGGAAATATCAAGTCCTGATTTTCTTTCCTCACCTAGGTTAACAACTGTGATCTCTCCTCCTGTGGATGTCATTGCTTCCTGTGTCAATTGTTTAACTGTATTAGCTGCCCGGAATCCAGCTAAGGTGAGATTCCATTTTTCCAATACCAAAAGAATATAGAACATGTATAGATGGGGCAAAAAGTAAATATTTAAAACTTTTCTTTTCCCTTCATAGGTCTGGACTGATCTTCGCCACACAGGGTTTCTGCCATTTGTAGCCCATCCAGTTTCTAATATGAGTCAAATGATTAGGTGAGCCAGCTTTTAGCTGGGCAGAAATCTGTTAGAGCCCTAGAGCATCCTCACTAATTAAAATAAGTGAATAATTCCACTTTACCTACCTGCTTCCACTTGCCCATTCAGCTCCCTTTTTGGAAGTAGGCGGTGACAAGGAAATAAAGGCTGGTGGGGGGTTGGGGAGGGGAGGCTGCTCACTTGTGGCTCATCTCCCACTGAAAAGCATTACTGTGGTTCATCAGACTCAGAGAAGGACATGTTTGTCACTTGGCAGCACCAAATGTAGGTATGTGGGTGTTGGCTTTCTAGTCTAGAGAACCCATAGATCCTGGTCCAGACATTTGACCTATTGTTCTTTCTCAGAATGCAAACTGGCCATTATCATTGTTCCTGTTCCTCAGGAATTTCAGTGAGCCCAGCAGCCCCCAATTCATAGAACAGAAGGATCCACCCCTATCTGATCATTCTTCCTTAAAAACAAAATAAACATGTTTGCATTGTATGCTTTTAGACATAGAGGTGTATCCTTTGCTGAAAATCCTGTTGAATGGAATATATTTTATATAAGTCCACTAAGCATAAAATAGGCCATTTTGTCAGTTTCTCACAGCTGTCTTACACTTAGGATTCCTGTGAGGTAATTGGAGTGCTCTGTGAAGAGTTTGTTGCTACCTTGGGAATGCAAGAATTTCTTTTGGATTTCATGCTGCCTCTCTCCTTTACTAGTGCTGAGGGAATGAATGCAGGGGGCTATGGAAACCTCTTGATGAATAGTGAGCAGCCACAAGGTGAATATGGAGTTACCATTGCTTTTCTGCGTTTAATCACCACTCTTGTCAAGGTGAGTTCTCATCAGTTCTGGTTCTGAAGCATTTACCCTACAAGGTGCCATTGTCCTTGAATTATGTTTGGTATTGGCAGTACAAGGAGTTTAAACCATAAGCTCTCTCTTGTGTAAATGTGTCTCCCCAAAATGTTCATGGGAGAAATTGTATATCCTTAATGCTGAAAATAACTTCTTTTCTTCCCTGATTTGGTGTCTGCCTCCTCCCTAATGCCATTTGCTTCTTTGACACTTGTTGGTTAAGTGCTCATGCCTCTTGAGTTGTTTTCCCAGATTGATAAGGGTGTCGTGTGAACTATTCATTTGACTTAAGAACTCATCAAATATGATTCCTCTTAATATTATCCTCTGGCTTCCTGCTTTTGTACTAATGCAAAGACGTTGTCTTGATTCCATTTGGAATTTGACTCTGGCAGTTTATTCTGCAGTAATTGAAAGTCTCCATATGATAGATCTCATAATATGATTTCCTATAGGGGCAGCTTGGTAGCACCCAGAGCCCAGGGCTGGCTCCTTGCATCATGTTTGTACTGAAGGAGATGCTTCCCAGCTATCATAAATGGCGTTACAATGCCCATGGAGTGAGAGAACAAATTGGTAAGGATATTCCTAAAAGGGAACATGTGGGATTTTGAGGGTTCAGCATAGGTATGATTA
The DNA here is from genome assembly GCA_011680675.1 of Gymnobelideus leadbeateri. NCBI lineage: Eukaryota > Metazoa > Chordata > Mammalia > Diprotodontia > Petauridae > Gymnobelideus > Gymnobelideus leadbeateri. Next base: position 365,438 of record WOXC01011984.1, read on the forward strand.
GTATTTCTCTGACAGTTTTCCTCCTCTGCGGTATGTTAACTTGCACAGTGTAAGATTGTATAGCATAGTTCTCTGGAGTATGCTCCCTACCATCCTGAAATCAGGAAGACTTAGTTTTTTCCTTTTCTTCCTGAATCCAGGCTGTCTGATCCTTGAGCTGATCCATGCAATTCTGAATCTCTGCCATGAGTCTGATGTTCACAGCAGGTGAGATGGGGAAGAGCTGATGGGGTTTCAAAGAATAAATTCTACTCCTTGTGCCAGCAGCCACTCTAGTAAGCCTGGGAAGAAAAGTAAAAACCTAATGGGTAAAGCTAGCATACCTTCTTTCCTGGAGGAACAGTTAGAGTGTGTGTGTTGCTTGGGCTCCATGTCACTAGAGCAGAGAAATTTTCTGTAGTAAATTTCCCTGCAAATTTAAGAGTAATTTGGTGTTCCTTGTATGCTGTCTACATTTGGAGATAAAAGCACAAAACAGTGAAGACCAGGTCAGATTTATTGTTAACTTTGATATTTAGAAAAGGCGTCATCTCTCTGTCTCATTCACCTGTATCTAGAATCTAGCAAGTTAAATTTTCCTAACCTTGCCCTTACTGTCCAAAGATGTACTTGATGACTTTTTAGGGACTTAAGAGAACTCTTCTTTTGTTTTCTAGCCATTCTCCGAGCCTACAGTCTCTGTGCATCTGCAGCCTGGCCAACACTGAAGCTGGCCAAGCAGTCATCAACATCATGGGCATTGGTGTAGACACCATCGACATGGTGATGGCAGCTCAGCCCAGATGGTAAGTCCTATTTCTTACCAGCAGGATAGCAGAAGTTTTCAGGTCCTTATCAAATGAGAATTTAAGCAATAATGGTTTCCCTTGGGATGAAATGGAGATAGCCTCTGTGCAAACAAATTGCATCCTTTTTCCCTATCTTTCTGTGTTATACACATATAGACAGATAGAGTGTATCTGTTCGCCAAAAGAAAAAAGTTTTCTCTGTATCAGTTGTACTGTCATTACTGATCCCATATCTCCCAGCTACCCCTATTTAAATACCCCTAGAATATTGTCTACTAGAAAACTTTCCCCTTTCTTTCTCTCTCTTTCTTCCTTCATTTTTTTCTTTCCTGTCTATTTTTTAAATGTTCGTTTTGAGTTCCACATTCTCTCCCTCACTTTCAACTCTACCCTACCCATTGAGAAGGCACATAGTATGATACCCATTAAACTTGTGCAGCTTTCCCCTTCTGCCTTCCTATTATATAGCTTCATGGCAGCTTATATTGGGTTTTTATGAACTACACTGGGATTCTTCTTCAAGCTATAGTCATACTCTTCTTAATCAGAACTGCGTGTGCATACAGTATAGTTCTCTAGGTGGTGTTATTTGATTGTGTATATGGCAGCAGGTGGTATGCTATTCTTTGATTATAGTTTGCCTTTAGACTGGCACAGAGCTGATACTAATAATTCATATTTATTTAACATTTTAAAGTTTGCAAAATACTTTACATTCACTATATTTGAGCTAATGGAGTTAACTACATCATTCTTGAGTTTGGGCTGGGGTGTCTGCCAGAAGTTAATAGCAATCTTAGATTACCTTCTGACTCTTAATTTGAAAGATCACATATGATGAGAATGAGCATAGACTGAATCACCTTTGGTTTCCATTTGGCCTTCCAGTGATGGGGCAGAAGGCCAGGGGCAAGGCCAGCTACTTATCAAGACAGTGAAATTGGCATTCTCAGTGACCAACAATGTCATTAGACTGAAACCCCCTTCCAATGTGGTATCTCCCCTGGAACAGGCCCTCACTCAGCATGGTAAGTACCTCCCTTATGGCCAGCAGCATGTCCCTACACAGTGTAGGATTTTATACAGGGATTGAGAAGCAAACATTTCCTAATCAGTTCCATGTTGAGACATCCAGTTCTTCAGCTACCACTTGTGGAAGCTTTGTGGTGGTCTGGCTAGCACTGAGCTAAGAGATCAGTTCTAATGCTTGTCTTGTGACTAACTAATCTTATTATTATTATTATTATTTTTTTGCTTTTTGGAGGGCAATTGGGGTTAAGTAACTTGCCCAAGGTCACACAGCTAGGTTTTTTGTTTGTTTGTGCGTTAAGTGTCTGAGGCCGGATCCGAACTCAGGTCCTTCTGACTCCAGGGCCGACACTCTACTCACTGCGCCACCTAGCCGCCCCTCTAACTTAATCTTATGATCATGGGCAAGTCTTGGCCTCAGTTTCCTTATCTGTACAACAAGAAAGCTAAGCTAGATAATTTCTTTTGGTTCCTTCTAGCTCTAAAAATCCTTTCAGTCTATGTAATGCCAGCTTCTCTTTGCAGGTTTATCATTCTAATTATTATCTTTTGATTCAGTGGAAGCTTTTCTCTGACCCATTAACTGAAGACATCATTCAACATATAGTTCTCTTATGTAATATGGGATTATCCAGTATCTTGATCACATATCTTTATCCACTTAAAACTAGCAAAAAATAGGACAATGTTGCTTCCTTGGGTCACTATGGCACTTGCATATTTGAGAAGAGTCCACTGTATATTTTGACCATTTTTGAGTAGCCTTCTCTCTGTAAGGCCATGGATCAGGCAACTTGGAAATCTTCCTTTCTCCTTGTGTTTTTCTAGGTGCCCATGGGAACAACCTTATTGCTGTTTTGGCCAAATACATCTATCACAAACATGACCCTGCCTTGCCACGACTTGCCATCCAGCTACTGAAACGCTTGGCAACGGTATGACCCTCTTTATAAGCTGAAGTCTTGGAAACTGATTTTCTTTCACCTTGTCACTCTTTGAAACTTTACCTGAGGGAAAATAACTGTTAATGGAGATGGTGAAGTTTGTGCTGTTTGTAAATTGAATTTCTCTGAATATACCTTTCCTTTTACTGTAGTTTTCTTTCTGATTTTCTTGAATGTATCCTTTTCCCCTTTTTGCTCCTTCAAACAGATGGCCCTCCTTGGGCCTCATTAGGGGAACATTTGCCACATTGGCAGAGCAATAGTCCTTTGGTGTTCCTGTAGGTTGCTCCGATGTCCGTGTATGCCTGCCTTGGCAGTGATGCAGCTGCTATCCGGGATGCTTTTCTGACCAGGCTGCAGAGCAAGATTGAGGACATGCGCATCAAGGTCATGATCCTAGAGTTTCTTACTGTTGCTGTGGAGACCCAGCCTGGTCTCATTGAGCTCTTTCTGAACCTTGAAGTGAAGGATGGAAATGATGGCTCCAAGGTGAGCCTCCTCTTATCTTTGCATGAATCTGTGCTGGCTGCTGAAACTAAAAGGGTTTCTCTGCAGAAAACCAGCCCTTTGCTCAGTTGTGGTGGCAGACACCAATTGAACTTCCTTTTCTTTTCAGGAATTCAGTCTTGGAGAATGGAGCTGTCTCCAGGTGGTACTAGAGTTAATTGATTCAAAACAGCAAGATAGATATTGGTGTCCACCCCTGCTGCATCGTGCTGCAATAGCTTTTCTACATGCCCTGTGGCAGGACCGCCGAGACAGTGCCATGCTGGTTCTCAGGACCAAGTGAGTATTTTCTTCACTGCCCACCAGCAGGTGTCATCCCTGCTCTTAACTCAACTTGCTTTATCCTCTAGCTTTTGGTTTAATTCCGTCAGTATTTATTGTACTTGACAAACAACAGGGTTAAATTTTGAGTTGGTTGGTTTTGCTCCAAGGGAATACGTTAAGTCCCATAGCAGTGCAAGATGAATTGAAATTGCCCTATTGGCCTGGGGAGTTGTAGCACTGACCACCAATTGAACACCTATGTTGGGACTCTACCGTTCCTCAGTCCATTTTCTCCTTTTAGGAGTTAAAAACTAGTGCTAGGTGGCACTGTGTTAGGCCTGAAGTTAGGAAAATTTTTTCTGAGTTCAAATCTGACCTCAGACACTTACTAGCTGTGTGACCCTGAGCAAGTCACTTACCCCTTCTTGCCTCAGTTTTCTCATCTGTAAAATGAGCTGGAGAAGGGAATGGCAAACTACTACAGTATCTATCCCAAGAAAACCTCAAATGGGGTCATGGAGAGTCAGACATGACTGAAATGACTGAACAACAAAAAAAGTATGAGAGAGAAATAGTGGTTTGAAGTTTTATGAATCCACTTGTGTAAGGTATAATCAGTATATCCTTAAGAAAACAAACCTTCCTAGACATGGGACCCATTAAAAGTTGTGCAGAAGCTACTTGTTGCCTTGTGAGTCTAATCTCATGATTTGGGATAGTAGAATAAAGGAGAAACCATTGAGGACAGCAGGATCAGGGTTAGTTAAGAAACTTGTGTTGAAAAACCAACACAATGACGATGTGTCCTTTTTTAGACCAAAGTTTTGGGAGAACTTGACCAGCCCGTTATTTGGGACTCTTTCTCCTCCCTCAGAAACATCCGAGGTAAGTTGGGTGAGATGGTAAATGAAAGTGACAAAAATTTGGGAGAGAAAGGCTGGGTTTTGAGAGTAGAATGGGAACAGATGCCTCCCCTATTTCCTCAAAGGGCTTGAGTCAAATTCATGAAATCCCAGGCATTTCTCCCCTTTTAAATAACATTTTTACCTTTTTTTTTTTTTTGAAGCCTTGTCCTGGGAAAAGGCTGTTGAATTCTTGATTCTCCACATATATAATGGATGACTATCCAGTTCATCTCATCTGAGGTCTTTGCCTCTTGCAAGTCATTTGCTAATTTTAGTTTGGGAATCTCTGTCCCGTTAGAAACCAAATAAGTTTTGTCTGTGTTTGCTTTCTGTTTTGTGTCTAAAGACTAGATATGGAATACTAAGATGCAGGTTTCTTTGTATAATTGGTACATTCTTTGCTTTTTTCCCTTCTTAGCCTAGTGTCCTGGAGACCTGTGCCTTAATTATGAAGATCATTTGTTTGGAGATATACTATGTAGTCAAGTGAGTCTTTTTCACTCTTAAGATTTTATTTAAAGGCTTGAATGGAGAAAATTTTTTAAATTGTCCTTTCCATGAAGGAGATGTATTGTTATAACAGGCAAATGAAGGGATGGTTTGGATTGTTAACATTCTAGAGAGATAGTAGTACCCTCAACATGTGTACTTAGACTCCTAGTCATCCTTCATTGATACTTTTTGTAAATGTCAGAAAGGTGTATTGTAAAGCAACTTTCTGTATCTATGGAGGAGACATTCTGAAATAGGCCGCTTTTGTGGAAGCAGGCATTTGATTTAATGAATGACCCAGGGGAGAAAAATGCTTTTGGGGGGTATCCCTGGAACTGTCTGCAAGGTTGAGTAGTTTTCTACTTTGTGAGGTTGATCCCTTTTTTTTTTTTTGCACCTTTAGGGATCAATGTGGTCACTTTTCAGTTTTGCTTAAAGCTTTCCCTTTTTTCTCCAATTTCTCAGGGGTTCACTGGACCAGTCCCTAAAAGATACGCTCAAGAAATTCTCCAGTGAGAAACGTTTTGCCTATTGGTCAGGTTATATCAAATCTTTGGCAGATCACATGGCAGAGACGGAAGGCAGTGGCTGCACTTCTTTGGTGGAGTACCAGATGTTGATCTCTGCCTGGCGGATGCTTCTCATTATTGCCACCAGCCATGTAAGCATGTTTTCCTAAGCATCTTTGTTTCTCATGTCATAGCTACAGTGAATTGAGGTTCCTGGAAGTCACTACCCCTTGGGCAAGTCTATGAGAGCTAAGTAGTCAACTGGCTCCCTATTGAGAGACTTAGGAGTGATCACCCAAGACTTGTGGTGTTAGAACCAGCAGCAAGCACTAAAGAAGAGGATAGAATAGGGGCGGCTAGGTGGCTGAGTGAGTGGAGTGTTGGCCCTGGAGTCAGAAGGATCTGAGTTCAGATCCGGCCTCAGACACTTAACACACACAAACAAAAACCTAGCCGTGTGACCTTAGGCAAGTTGCTTAACCCCAATTGCCTCCAAAAAGCAAAAAAAAAAAAAAAAAAGAAGAGGATAGAACAGCTGCTCGAACCTCTTTAGAGAAAACATATAGGTGATAGGTGTTATTCCCAGCAGGAACAGCACCTCTTGTGTCTCCTCGTGTTGAAGTAGTTAGTTCTGATTGTACTCAGTTCCCCACATAAGGCCCACACCTTATGAATATATACAATTGCCTTCTATTGTTACGGATGTTATAGAGCCCTGTGGGCGCTCAGCAAATACTTGTTGGCTGGCCAGCTGATTATAACATAATAAGAGCAGTTTCTCAGCACCCGGGCGGGGGGGGGGCGCCAGAATTTCGTTTACTTTCATTGGTTGCAGAAATTACAGCCTCTGATCCTTTCGGGAAACAAGCAGTTATTACAGTTTTCATAGATGAAAAAGGGATTTTTTAAAGGCCAGAGCTTTTTGTGGGTGTGCACTTTGGAAGGAGATTCAGTAGTAGATTCTAGAGGGATCATTTTGAATTTCCCTTTATGGATTTGATACCATTGTGCTTTGAGCTTGTAGTTGAGTTGTTCTCATCAGAATTCAAACTAATGATCTAAAGTTAATTCATACAGGGTAGGTGCATCCTTGGTTGAAGTGGACTTTGTGCATGTCTTCTGTAAAACCTGTCTCCAAGTGCCAGAATTTGGCTCCTTGGAGCTTTGGGTCTCTCTGAGGGATTTTTGCTGTTAGCACATAATTGACAAGCATTTATTAAGTGCCTGCTAGGCTCTGGATGCTGTGCATGTGACTGCAAAGCTCTGAGTCTTCAGATATAAGGAGGTTTGATGCTGACGAAGCACTTTAAGTAAACAGTCACTCCCATAGTAAACTATGTGACTTTGCAGAATCTTCTTGAATTGTGCCTCTAGAGATCTCACCTTCTTCTTTTCCTTCTTTTAAGAAACTGGACTACATGTTCAGAGGGTTGGCTTTTAACCAGGATAATGCGATGTTCTTATCCTTTTTCAGAAGGACCTTGAGTACTTGACACTTTTCATTATGGTCATCTTCCTGAGTCCCAAAGGAGGGGCATGGTTTATTTGTCTCATAAATTACCGGTTGAAGTCATTGTTAGAGTTGAGATTGGGACCTTGACTTTGCATATTGAGGGAATGTTCCCACCTAAAGACCTTCTTTCTCTTCTTCAGGCAGATATAATGCATTTGAATGATTCTGTTGTTCGACGTCACCTATTTCTTGATGTGCTTGCTGGGACCAAAGCATTAGTAAGTGTGTTTCAGAGCATTTAAATCCTTTGTGTGAGATGCTTTGCTGAAGTCAGATACTTCAGGGTTCCCTAGACTGCTAGATACACAAGTAGTTTAGAGTAAGGGGCTTGATTTGACTTCAGGGTATACTGTACAGAAACAGTGTCTTCCAAATCATAGGCCTATGGGATTGCCATTCTTCCCCTTTGTCATTTCAGAGCTGGTTCTCAGACAGCCTAGCCAAAGAGGTCATTGGAAATGGTGGAGGTGCGGAGGTTGTGTGTGGAGGTTAGGTTTCCTAACTAGCACAATTCTAGGCTTTAGCTTACCTATTTTTCTTCAGCTGCTGGTCCCAACATCAGTGAACTGCCTTCGCCTAGGATCCATGCTTTGTACTCTGCTGCTTATCTTACTTCGGCAGTGGACAAGGTAAAGTCTGTGTTGGAAGAGTGGTAAATGCTGTTGGCTCCTGGTTAGCTTCATTGATCAGTTTCTGCCCTGACCCTCTTAACTTGTCCTTTGTTCTAAGAAAAGTAATTTGTGATTAAATTAAATTTGCCACATTAGATTTTTGTATATTTTTTCCATTATGACCGATCTAGAAAACTGGATCTGATTAGTACAAATTAGTGGGTATCCAGATGCCAAAGGCAAGTTATTAATGACATCTGAGGCTTTCTATTTCACTTTTGTCTCTTTCTCAGAGATTTGGGTTCTGTGGATGAAATCCTTAGCTCCCTGATGGAAATTCTGGAGGGAATCCTACAGGCAGACCAACAACTAATGGAAAAGGCTAAGGCCAAAGTGTTCTCAGCCCTCCTCACTGTCCTTCAGATGAAAGAGTTAAAAGGTGAGGTGGGCAGGATAGCAAATAAGGACACCACAACCACAGCAAGATATCTTTCTTCTAGCTCAGGATTCAGTGTTGGTTTGCCCTGGTTTTCGGTGGGACTTCTCAGTGGTGGGAGATTTAGGGTTGGGAGACTGCTATTCTAGACATGGATCTGAGACTGATATATACCATTTCCATTGCTCCCTCTTCAGTATGACACACACCTTCCCTGTCAGAACTTCACAATGTTTTCTCCATTTATACATCTTCATTCTTCACTTAGTTGAAATTTGTATCCCATTCTGGATCAAGAGGTACCACCCAGGAAGGGGGACCTTCCTCTTCCTTTTCCCACAAGCCTAGTAGTAGGTGGTATTAAGGAATTGTCAATGCATCCTTTGTCTACTCTGCAGTGAGTGAGATCACACAATACTCCCAGCTGGTGCTAAATGTCTGTGAGACCCTTCAGGAAGAAGTGATTGCCCTTTTTGACCAGACCCGTCACAGCCTAGCCTCTGGCAATGTATCAGAGGACAAAGACAGCATGGAGACAGATGACTGCTCACGGCTTCGGCACAAGGACCAGCGGGATGGGGTATGGGTAATTTGTTCAGCCCATTCCCAGAGGCAGCCTTAGGAGCCTTCTACCATATGTCTCCTTACTTTCTTCTTGATTCCAGCAGGTGTGTGTCCTGGGCCTACACTTGGCCAAAGAACTATGTGAAGTGGATGAGGATGGAGACTCTTGGCTGCAGGTTACCCGTAGAATCCCTATTCTGCCCACTCTGTTCACCACCCTGGAGGTGAGCCTGAGAATGAAGCAAAACCTGCACTTTACTGAGGCCTCACTGCATCTTCTGTTCACATTGGCCCGAACCCAGCAGGTAAGAGACAGGTTAGAAAGCCAGCATCCCTAAGCTATCAGGAACTTAGATCCAGAAAGTTCTCTTAGTCCCAAACCAACTTTCCTGTCCTCAGATAGGTTAAATTGTTTCTCTAGATATTTCTTGGTAGGGCTTTGGAGGTATCTTGGTATCATTATTGGTACTGTACTCATCCTCTTTCTTCATTCCCTCCCATAATCCATCATCCCCTCCCCACATAATCAGGGCAAGAGAGCTGTTGATCCATCCCAGTATTTTGGGCTTTTTCACATGGTAGAGGAGTAGTGATGTGTTGAGTTTGCAGTATCTCGAGGGCTACTTTAGGGTGCCTGTCTTCTGTGTCCCAGGGTGCAGCAGCTGTGGCTGGAGCTGGCATCACCCAGAGCATCTGTTTGCCCCTCCTAAGTGTGTACCAACTCAGCACCAATGGAACAGTTCAGGTGAGTACAGCCAGGCTTCCAGTACAGGTACAGGTGAGTCAGCCTTCAAATTCAGATGAGTGTTCTGTTAACAAATGGGTCTATTTCTTGCTATTGAAATTATTAGCCTTCCACTTTCTGGCAGTAATTTCTTGATGTCTTCTGAATTGTTATACTTTTGAGAGTACAGCTAATGTGGAAACTATAATAGTTCCTCATATAATTTCTGGTTTTTCAGCAAGAAAATCAGAACAGTTAAAAGGCATTACCTTTGTTATACTCATCAGCTGTGGAAAATGGCAAAAACCACTGAGAATAATTTTTCCCCACCTCATAGCTGAGAAAATAAACACAGAGAGGGTGGGTAGCTAGCCATAAATCATTGGCAAGACCAAGAGGAAGACCTTCGTATTCTGACATTGACTTCAGGGCTTTGTCCACTTCCTTTTCCTTGTGAAGTCTAGTGTACTCTGCTACACCTGTCCCAGTCCACTGCAGTGGGGGAAGAGTAGAGGATGTTGGTAAGGACTGGGGACTACTGGCACACTCCTGGTACAGAATGAGTGTAATGCTAGTTCCTTAGATATATTGGTTATGTAGTTATGGAGCCCATTTTAAGGTTTAATAAGTACCTCCTGGTCCCACCCAATAAATCCATATTCCAGCTCTGTCCACTTTGCAGTAGCATAGTAGAATATCAGAGAGAGGGAGTCTAGAGTTAATCTAATCTAACCCTCCTCAGTTTACAGATGAGGAAACTGAGGTCTAAACGTATACAGCAGATTAGCAAGAGAAGTAGGACTAAATCTTACATCCACTGACTTTGTCTAGTGCTTTCTTTTATATGATATTGTTTCTCTTCCTTCATGATAGGCTTGGGGAGGTAATAATTATGTTGATTCTGTAAAGCTTTCTCTTAATTTAAACCAGTTTGTCACAGTTTCTGAGGCACATACAGGCTTCTCTGTTTATTAGCCCAGCTCACTGGATATACTGTCATGGTGAGAACAGAGCTGCTAAGCCACTTTGTCCCATTCCTCTTATTTATACCACCCAGACTCCTGGTGCTTCTCGAAAGTCCCTTGATGCTCCCTCTTGGCCTGGGGTCTACCGTCTGTCCATGTCTTTGATGGAACGTCTGCTGAAAACCTTACGTTATAACTTCCTGACTGAAGCCTTGGACTTTGTGGGTGTTCATCAAGAGCGAATTCTGCAGGTGAAATTTCCATTCTCTTATTGGAGTTGTGACTCCTGGGGCATCCATGTCTGTGGTCAGATGGAAAGCTTGGTTGTAGACTGGAGTCCAGTATGATACATGGGTGAGGAGTGGCAGGGTCGCCTCTTAGAGAATTTACTAAAGTTAGAAACACTGTCTAGCCAATCCATGCTCCAGATGTGATAAAAGTTAAGTTTTGTTCATTTCATGCTTTTAGTGATTGACCCTAATGAAAATAATTTCCTGGTTGAAAATGAGGCCAAGTTCATCTCCTCAGGAGAGGAATTTACCCCAGCTAAGCAACCCTTTCTTTGCTGCTGTCTCTTTAGTACACTTAGAATTAAAAAGTTATTATTAAGGCTCCCTGTCCCTCTGCCCAACCCCAACCAAATTATATTGGGAGCTTTCTCATCCCAATCCTTCTCCTCTCCAGTGCCTCAACGCAGTAAGGACAGTGCAAAGTTTGGCCTGCCTAGAGGAAGCTGATCATACTGTAGGTTTTATCCTGCAGCTCTCCAACTTCATGAAAGAGTGGCATTTTCATCTGCCACAGCTTATGAGAGACATACAGGTAAGGGACAGTTTGGCCTCTGTTTTGGGCTGGCTTAGGTTAGTTGGGTATATCATGAAGCCTGTGTTCCAAAATCCAGAGCTTTTAACAGCATGGGGGTAGTGTTTATTCCTAGCAGCAAGAGCCCTTGGGGTTCTCGGCCTGGACTTGCACTGTGGACAGACATCTATGGGATCCTAGATCATATGAAGATGAAGGGCAAAGACACCAAAGAGCCTCAAGAAGCAAAGGGTTGGGTTTTGTGTGTCTTATTCCTGACGGGGGTAGAGAACCTTTGGCTTCAAGGCCACATGTGGCCCTCTGGGTCCTCAAGTGCATCCCTTTGACTAAATCAGTCACAGAAGAAATTCCCTTAGTAAAAGAATTTGTTCTGTAAAACTTGGACTCAGTCAAAAGGCTGCACCCAAGGACCTAGATGGCCACATGTGACCTCAAGGCTGCAGGTTCCCTGCCCCGTCTTAAGATAATTTTTCTCTTGTAAAAGGACATTCAGAAATCCTGTCAAGGCTGAGTATTTGAGGGACAACAAGCATGACTAGAATGACCTGAATAGAGCTCTTGATAAAAACTGTCCCATTTCCCCCATTGCCTGCACTGTCTTCATCTTTCCTGATGTGTTCTAGGTAAATCTGTGTTACCTGTGTCAGGCTTGCACCTCCCTCCTGCACAGCCGCAAGATGCTGCAGCACTATTTACAGGTGAGACTGACTGTAGGATGGCATTTGTTATTCCTTAACTCAAATTCCAGTCTTGTTACCCTGAGTTACTCCTACCCTGGATGAGCTGGAGAGAGTTCCTAGAGGGAGTCATCCCTGGTGCCTTTCTCCTCCCCATAGAACAAAAATGGAAGTGATGCCATGCCCTCAGCAGTGACTCCTCGGGTCCAACGCCCCCCCCAGCCCTCATCCTCAAAGCAGCCTAACCCTGATGGTGAGGCTGCTGAACAGAAGGCCCTGCGCATGGTCCAATATAGCCTCCTGAAAATTCTCAGCAAGACGCTGGCTGCCCTGCGCCACTTCACCCCTGATGTCTGCCAGATCCTTTTGGACCAGGTAGCAGCTGCCCTTGTGTCTCAGCAGGGGAGAAAAAACTGGGGTGGGGGGTGGAGAGCAGATGATGTTTTTTGTAACTAGGAAGCAGAAGCAGACGGGTTAGGAATGGATTGCTGATCTTCTCTTATATTTCCCCTTTCCATAGTCCCTAGACCTTGCTGAATACAACATTCTTTTTGCCCTGAGCTTCACGACCCCAACCTTTGACTCTGATGTAGCCCCCTCTTTTGGAACTCTGCTGGCCACAGTGAATGTGGCCCTCAACATGTTGGGAGAGGTAGGTCCAATGCCTAGAATATCTCCCTTACCAGACTTTCCTTACTTTCTGCATTTTGCACCTGGGTCTGACATTTCCCCCCACTCCCTACAGTTGGACAAGAAAAAGGAACCCCTATCCCAGGCTGTGGGGCTGAGCACTCAGGTGGAGGGGAGCAGAACACTGAAGTAAGACCTTTTCTTCATAGCACTGCCTGACCTTGGTTTCTTTTTTTTTTTTTAATCTGAGCCCAAGATCCTATTGGTGATGGGTGGGAAATTTTCAGCAGCTCTTAAGTCTTTGGCTCCTCATCCTTATTCCCCATTTTCCTGCTTTGCCAGCTAATCTGTTGTCCTTCACAGGTCCCTCCTTATGTTTACAATGGAAAATTGCTTTTACCTGCTCATCTCCCAAGCTGTACGCTACCTGAGGGACCCAGCTGTGCACCCCAGGGACAAACAGCGGATGAAGCAGGAGCTCAGCTCAGAATTGGTATGGGGGACCTTGGGCAGGGTAAGAGGGAAGCAGGCCTTTAGGAAGGGATTCCAGCATCCTTTCTGTTGTCTACTTTGTACAATTACACATTCCTTTAAGTAATTGGATACCTTCAACCCTACAGAGAGCCAATCAAAAGTCTGACCCATCCTTAACTCTTTCCCCTTTACATTCCAGAGTACATTGCTCTCCAGCCTTTCTCGTTACTTCCGCCGTGGAGCCCCTACTTCCCCAGCTGCTGGAGTCCTTCCTTCACCTCAAGGCAAACCAGCTACAGCTTCCAAAGCGGGCCCCGAGAGCCAGGAACCTCTGATTCAACTAGTCCAGGCCTTTGTCCAGCATGTGCAGAGATAGGGCAGTTGACTTTTCCACAGGCCACTCCTCCTTTCAGCCAGCCTAGGGGCTGTTAGCCTAAGACAACCCCACCCCACCCCCACGAAAGCGCCTCTTACAGGAAACAAATGGTCCAAGCAGGTTCTCTCGGGAACCCATCCTTATTTTTGTATCTCACCATCGGGTTGGGGAAGGACAGTGGAATCAGAGGATCAGTTTTCTTAGCTACTTGTATAAAAAACACCCCCTGAAAGCATATTCCTTTCCTGTGAGCATTCCTTGTTGCTGCTCATAGCAGCTGGGCCCATCTTCCCTCAGTGCATCCTGTCCTGAGTGAGGCCAGCCCCACTGCCAGCTGGGTGAGAGCTGTGTGTGTGCCATGTACAGTGCAAGACAAGAGGCCGTATGCACGGGTTTGAAACGTCTCTTTACATCCTGTGTTATTGCATTTTTTGTAACTGCTCTATTTATACAAATATTAAAACACTGTTTATAGACACAGGTGTGGTGGATGTCATTGGAACTTTTAGCATGAGCCAGCATGACACAGAAGAGCACTAGAATTCCTACTTAGGATATTTAGCTAGTTGTAGGACTAGTTTTTTATTTGTACAATGGGGATAATACCTAGAATGCTCTCACAGGTAGTTCCATGTAAGAATCAGGTGAGATATACCACTTTTACAGGGCTCAAATTGACACATATAAATGCATCTCCTTTGGTGATTTGGGCCACTGTTTCCCTATGTCTCTTGAAGACCACTGCAAGAGTTACTGTTGGACTTGACTTCTGAAACCTCTCCTTACATGCAGCATCCACATAGCCTTCCACTTTGTCTCTGAAGGCTGTGCCATACTGAGACCCCAGGAAGGATGTTCTCTGGCAGCTTGGGTGATAATGGCTTATGTCTGAGAACAAAATGGGAGGGAATGGGTTCTTGTGGAAGTGAACATCTAACTTGGTAAGGAGGGACCGCCTACATCCAAGACCAGTGTTCCCTTTTGCCCTACTGCAGCACCTGTCCCCACCATGCGCTTAGGCTCAGTGATTCTTTTCTCTCCCATAGTATTATTTAATGACTGTAGCAGATGAGAACATACAAATAATGCTCTCAGATGTATATACTGGAAGTTATACTTAAAATTAGTTTTTTTTCCCCGGTCATCCTCTGGGGCTGGTAAAATACAGCCTCCCCTCCCTGTGAGCCTAACACTCAAGAGGTGTGGCCTAGACCACACCAGGAGAAGAGAACAGCCCATTCTGGCCCATTCCAGAGGCTGGTGATGGAAAAGAAAGGAGCCTGACTGCAGAAGTTTGTGCACTACAGATGGTTTATTATCATTCACAAGAGGCCAAGCAGCCGGGCGTTGACACAGGAGTAAAAATGCCAGTTAAAAAGTGAGTGTGAGAGAGGGCTAGAGACAGCATAGGGATGGGCCACAACAGGGACCTTGCCTGACTACCTACCTGAGGGGCAAGAGGAAGGATGCTGCATTTAAGGTATATGGACTGAAATGACATTGGTAAAGGAGACTTCGAAGAGGCTCCCATGGTCCTTGTCCCTAGAATCACCCCTAGGGATTGGGATGGGGTGTGGATTAGGTAGGTGAATGAGAGGAACATCCACTCACTTCCTTGTTTCAGAGAAGCCCAGATCACTTTCATTACATGCTCTCCCGCCTTGGCCCTTGAGGGCCAACACAGGCAGTACCTAACTGCCCCTTTTAGTCTTTGGCAACTGAGGGATTTAGCCAAAGCCTGGGGTCCAGAAGAGGTGGTAATTACAATATCTGAAGGGGCTTTTGGCCCCACAGCCATAAGCACCAGTGAGGACTCCCTGCCTCCAAAACAAGTTACCTTAAGGTAGCAGGAAGGTTTGCATTCAAGATCTATTTTTCCCTCAGGGCCCAGGCTCTTCCCCAACCCATATAGCTCTTTGCCTCTCTCTAGATTCCCCAACCAAGGCTTAGCTTTCTCCCTCAAACCCTGGCTATCTACTTCCTTCAGTAAGCTTAGAGGAGGGGCAGGAGGGCTGAGAAAAGCAGTACAGAGGGAGGCCTTCAGTGTTCTGTCCCTAGGGTGGAATAGGAGAAGCAAGATGAGGGACTGGGGGCTACTCTTGAGACCCCTTTGTTCCTTGATGGAATGTATGTGACAGGGAAGGGAGGACACACAGCTTCCACCCTGAGCCAGGATCTTGGCAAGGTCGTGAATGAACAAATGACAAGATGAAGCAAGAGGAGTTCAAGGACAGCACCCTTTTCCTTCCCCCACCTGAGGGTGAAAGTGGGAAGTAATGGGAGAAGGTGTGGGGAGCCGTGGCAGCCCTCAGAAGGGGGGCCTGGGGCCCTGCTTAACTGAGCAGTTCTAAATAGGTGACGGGCACTTTCCCCTTTCTGTTGCCTCTCTCCCCTATGAGCCAGTCAGGGTCCATTCCAGGGAGGCTGTAGACTGTAATGAGCTGAAGAGAGGCAGAGGGTAGGATTAGAGCCCCAGTAACCCTCTACTAACTACCCTGATGACTCCTTCCCTACCCTCACCCCTGATCTAGAGAAAGGGACCTCCCTGCTGATGAACCTCACCTCTGACTCTGAGTGGCCATGGAGACAGAAAGAAACAGGTTCTGCCTGCTCCCCTCCATCAGAAGATCATTAATTATTCCAGTCTCTTCCCACCAATGATCCCCTCCCTCCACATGCTAAGATATCACCTCATCTATACTGAATGCCCACCTCATCAGCCAGGAGGGCCAGTTCACTGCTGTCGGCTGCCTCATAGTCGTACAACACCCGGGCCTTTCGGGTACCACTAGCAGGCGGAGCCACATCATCCAAGCTGATGGCAGCTTCTGTGGGGGGCATGCCTGCCGCAGTGGGCACCACTGGGATAGTGGCAGCAGCCGTTGCCAGGGAGGCACTGCTCAGAGGTGAGGAGGCAGCTTCAGTGTTGCCCACGAAGGTGCCCGGAAATCTGAAGGGGAAGGAGGGAAGGGTTTTGTTTTTTTTTTAATTTGAATGGAAACAGGTAGAAAACTCAGGATTCCAGGGCCTTCCTTTAGAGACCCACAGGAAGAGCTCTTCACTCTTAACAAGAGCATCTTAATGTACAACTCCATATTTTCTGTTTAATGAAGGAGGCAGGATTCACACAAACTGGACTGTGAGCTTCTTGGGATCAAGAACTGGGATTCCTCTCTACCCACATAGCTGAGCACAGGGCTTGGCATGCAATCAATGCTTTTTGACTTTATTCATTAGAGAGACATTTATTGAGCATCTACTATATGTCAGAGTGGCAGAGTAGACAGAGAGCTGGCCTTGGAGCCCCAAAGACCTGAGTTCAAGTCCTTTGATATACATACAGGCTCAGGAACCTGGGCAAGACATTTAACTTCATGGCACCCTTGGCAATTTTCTAAGTAGCAGGGAAAGAACAAGCTTATCTGCAATGGTAAGGGGTTTTCTCATGAAGTTCCCAATACCAGGGAAATCATAGATCCGGTCCCTGTTCCTATCCTGATCTCCTGATCCCTTAGTATAAGATACTGTGCTAGGACTTGTGAGAGATTCAAAGACAAGGTAGTCCCTGCCCTCAGGTAGCTTGCAGTCTAGTAGGGGAGACAAGGCAATACACACATATACATATATATATATATATATATATATATATATATATATATACATACACACACATACACAAAAATATAATATATACACACACACACCTATTCATACAAGATGATACAAATTAGAATATGACAAAAAGAATAAAGTGCTTTGAGGTCATAAGAGGAAGAAATCACTTCTTGACAGGATTGAGCTTGTAAGATGGGGGCTCATAGCCACAATTCCCCTTCCTCCACCAGATCTCAGCAGTCTATTACCAGATGGGACAAGCAGCCATTTTCCAGGTGCAGTCTGTAGGTGCCCAGGTTATCAAGAAATGGGATGGGGGATATCCTGATATCCCTGTGAACTGTTTCTAACCAAACATGAGGGCAGATTTCCACCACCCATACTTACATCACTCCTTGAGTGCTGGCCGCATGTGAAAAAGGCAAGAGAAACACATGAAAAACACTGTTTTTTTTGCCCCCTACCTCCCTTTTGCCCTCCCCTCCAAAGAACTTTCCAGACCTGACTCCTTGAGGCTCCTGAGTGAGGAGAGGGAAGTTTTAGCTCCTTTTGTGGGCGGAGAGCAGCATCAGAGAAGGGACCCAAGCATCCTAACTCCAAGCTGAGACCACCCCAAAGGTCCAATCTCCCCTACTTTGGGGTGGGTCAGAATAAGCAATCACTGCAGATCAAGTGGCCCTGGTACTAGGCCAGGCTTCTTCCTGGCCTGTGAATGAATGAGCCCCCCCACCCTCTTTCATTCCCTCCCTTCTTCCCTCTCCATCCCATCCTACCCTACCCCAGGTCCTCCCAGCTGCACACCTGCCCAGCTGTTTCTGTAGGTCCAGCATGTGTCGATAACACTGGGCATAATATGTGGCCTGAGACTCCACAAACTCTTGGAGGCAGCGAAGGTGATTCACCTGGGGGGCAAGACCAAGGAAGAGGCCTCATTTCTCTTGCCCTCCCCCTCCCCTGCCACTTTTCACCACCCAGAGGGAAGTGGAAAAGAGTCTTTGGGGGTGAGGAAGGAGGAGATGCAATTTAGTCTATACTCTTGCCAGGAAGTCTCTCTAAGGACGAAGTTACATTTTAGGTAAGACATCATGGAGAACTATTCTGGAGGTAGTTTCTCCTGTTTCAGCTCTTTTCCTAAGGCAGTTGGATAGTTCAGTGGATAGATCACTGGGTCTAGAAGTCAGGAAGACTTGAGTTCAAATCCAGACTCAGACACTTACTGGGTGTGTGGACTACTTTGGGCAAGTCACTTAACCTCTGTCTGCTTCAGGGTATAAAATGGGGATAATAATAGTACCTACTTCACAGGGTTGTTGTGATGATCAAATGAGATAATAGTCGTAAAGCTCCTGGCATATAGTAGGCACTTCAATGCTTACCTCTTCTGGGGAAAAGAACACCCCATCCTCTGAGGCTCCCTATTTAATGCCAGCCACAATGCTGGTCTTCTACATAACTGTAGTCTGAAATAAAGCGCCCTGCCTTTCATTAATGCTTGGAACCCAACAATTAGAGATTCCTTCATTCTCATTAAGTATTGCCCTCTCCTAGATTCCCTTAATGGGTGTTCTCTCCCACGGGTATTTACTTTTTGAGTTCCTGATACCTCTACCTGACTTGGGACTTTTGCTTGAGTTTTGGGGATTGGAAAGTAACACAAAGGTGTCAGAATCCTGAGGGGAATCTAGGACACTCACGTGGGTACTACTAATTCCTTCTAACAGGAGACGAGTCACCTCTGCCTGCCGATCAAATTCTGTCTGAGCCACACGAAGTTCCTGCTCTGCCTGGAAGAGATTGAGGTGGGGGTGGGGGGTGGAAAGTGTCAGAAGATGCAACTTTCCCCTTCTTTTTCCTCTTCCCCCTCTTTTATCCCCTTTCAGTCTGTCATTCAGCAATCATTTATTCAGAGCCTGAATAAACGTTCTAGGCATTATACTGGGTGCTGAAGTATCTCCCCACTCCCTTGGGAACTCTGCTGTCCTCTCTCACCTGCTGGGAACAAAGACATCACCCTCTCCTCCCAGTTCAGCTTTTCTATCCTGATTCCTCTTCACTTGTCCTGAACTCTGAACTGTGTCTCAACCCCCAGGACATGAACCTCTCTCTTTATTAACATTCATTTTTTAAAAATTTTAGTCCTAAATTCTCTCTCCCTCCAGCCCCTCCCCCACCCATTGAGAAGGCAAGCAGTCAGCTGCCCCATTATACAAGGATGTGAATCTCTAAACCGGTCAGAGGTCAGTCTCAGTCTCCTGGGATCCCTCAACATGCCTCCTCTGCCCTTAGACCCAAAGTCTAATCACACTCTAGAATCATGGATAAAACGGCCAGACCACCAAAATGTCAGAACATGGACTATTGGAGCTGGGAGGACCATAGAACATAACAGAGAGAGAGAGATCACCTAGTGCATGATCCTTCATTTCAGAATTGAAACTGAGTCCCAAAAAAGTGAAAGTGACTTCCTCGAGGTCTCATAGTTAAGTATCAGAGCCAAGACTAGAACCGGGGTCTGCCACTTGGCCTGGCCCCTGGAGGTACTTTCCAGATCCCCCACCTCTCCCCAGCCCAAGGGAGCACTTACCTTATCTACCTCATCACTCCACAGCTGTAGGGACCACAACAGGAGACATCAATATGGATGAGAGACTGGTCTAGTCCCCAACACCCCCAAAAGGCCCAATGCTCAGCTGCAGCCCCAGGCTCCTGGAAATCCCCCCACCCTATCCCTGCATCTTAAGGACTGCAGCTGGGCATGAGGGGATAAGTCAGTCCAACATGCTACATGCATTGCCTTTAGGAAAAGCAAGGAAGAGAGGAATGAGCATGGGAGAAAAGAACTACCAGCCCTCCCTCAGCATTTTCTTGGTGTTGTCACCCTTTATCCCTGGGAAAGTTCTCCCTTAGACCTAACCTCAATTTCTTTCACTGTAATGAATGTAAGCCTTGCAGCTGCTCCAACTGAACAGTCTGACTGGCCCTTCTCTGCTAAAGGCCCAGACCTTTTTTGTGGTACAGAGCAATAATTGTTTGCTAGCCCGAAAAGCAGGACAACACTGGGGTTCCAGGCCTGGCTATGTCCCCAACTCACTATTTGACTCTGAGTCCCTCACATCATTTCTCTCTCTCAGGTTCCCCATCCACAGAACAGGGATTCATTCCTGGCTCAAATAAGGTAGGAGGGAGAACAAGCAGGAAGTTCTTGGTAACAGACTAGGAGGATGTGAACAATGAGGCCCTTTTCCCTTCCAAAGAATTTCAGGACCAGGGGAAAACATAGGGAATCATAGGATCACATATAGGTGGAAGTATATAGATCCATATAGAGAGTGAATGTCGATCCATGGTGATGGAAAGGACCTTGGAGGGGTCCTTCCATTTGTCCCTCCCCCTCTTCTTTCCTTCCTCCTCCACAGTGGACCATATAGACAAGGCCCAGGACTGCAGGCCCTTATGTCCCTCCTCCCTCCCTACACACATCCTTGAAAACAAGGCA
The DNA here is from genome assembly GCA_011680675.1 of Gymnobelideus leadbeateri. Lineage (NCBI taxonomy): Eukaryota > Metazoa > Chordata > Mammalia > Diprotodontia > Petauridae > Gymnobelideus > Gymnobelideus leadbeateri. The sequence continues at coordinate 385,779 of WOXC01011984.1, forward strand.
GGTGAGTGTCCTGCAGGTGGGGCTGTTTGGGTCTGCTTAGTGAGAGTCACTTGTACTTTTGTATCAGTGCTGGGGGGGTATCTGGTCTTCAGGGTGGGCAAGAGCCCTTTCGAAGCTATTGAACCAGTCACGGGACTGACTTTCCTGGAGAGGGGCATGACTCCTGGCTTCTTCCCTCTTCCTGGGGATCTTTAGCAGCTCCGCAAGGGCAGAAATTCTTTTTTCAGGACGTTGGTAATAATTGCTGATGTTTCTATGGTACTTTGATGTTTGCAGAATGCTTTTCAATCAGCATCCCATCTGAGCCTCACAATAACTCTGTGAGGTAGGCACGACATGGACTATCTCATTTTTACAAATGAGAAAACTGGCGTGGGGGGGGGGGGTTTAAGTGATTTGTTCATGGTCAGACAGCTAAGAATCATTGGTAGGATTGGAACCCAGATCTTCTCCGTCTTTCTTAAAGGGGCATAGGATAGCGGCTATGGGCATGGGGCAGATAGACAAGGAATGAGGGAGGGGTTGGCACTTCTGTACCCTCTCTGGGCAAAAAGCATTGGAGCTTGAGGACAGGATCTTAGGGAAGGGAAACCCAGGCCCAAGGAAGACATCTCTAGTCTCTTCTGCCACCCTCCGACAACCTAGATGTGAAGTGCCCTTAACCCACCCTCTGGGATCTCTTAGGGGGTGAGGAGGGCTGGGATTGGGGGAAAGAAAGCTGGCAACTGGGATACCCATTTCCTACTCAGAGGTGGGAGGCAGCACAGTGAAAGAGGAGGGAAAGTCAAGGGATGGGGAAATAGGACGAAGAGCTTACCGCGGACGCGCTGGCAGAGAGAATGTAATTACGAGGTCTAGTCTCCTGAAAATCAGGCACGGCCTGGGGTTGGGGAGGGGAACAGAATTCATGGACGAGTCATGCCAGAGATCACTGGGGTCAGGAAGCTAGAACCAGGGGAAATGCCCTATCTAGACCCTCATAGGCAATGCCTGTTATACCCAGAGCCCAAAAAAAGGGCTGGGGGAGGGAGGTGCCACAGAAAGTATTGTTGGTGGAGAACTTGAACCCTCCCCCCACTTCAAAACTTTAGTTGACCCACTGGAGCTATCAACCCTAGGGGTGAGCCCCTGGCTCAGCAGTCCCTTACAACCTAGGCCAACAGCCCCCTTCAGAGCCGAAGCTGATAAATTGGAACCCTAAGACCTAGTCCTTTGGCATCAAATGATCAATTGATAAGCATTTATTGTCTACTATGTTCTAGGTACATGTGCTGGGTAGAAGTGGAGAAGTTGTCCCCATAGTTGAGTACTGAAGACTTCTGGGTTAGTGGTCAGAACCCCTACCTCCATCCCACAATCCTCCGCAAAGAAGAGAGGCCTGGAGGTGGGAGCTAGGACATTGGCTCTGCCTTCTAGACTGCCAGCAGACCTCGGTACCTTGTACCCTCTCTCCTCCATCCCTCTCAGGCCCCCCCACTTAAGCCACAATGGATACACTATATCCAACCAATACAGCATCCTAATCCCAAATCCCTGGACCATATGAAACAGACCCCTTCCCTTCCCCCTCCCTTCCATGTAGATGGTTCTGTTCTAATGGGGCTGGGTGAATGGAGTATGGACAGGACTGAGGAATGTACCCATGTACCAGTCAGACTAGAGCATGAGAGAGTGATTCTTAAGGACAGCACCTGCCTCTCCCAACTTGAGGCCCCAGGCCAGGATGCAACCAGACAGATTCTTTTGTAAGGCGGCCTGGGGCTTCCAAGAAAGGGAGGACTGGGCCACCAAGCAGCCAAGACCAGATGAGCTCCCAACTATCCCAAACATCAGGGGTCACATTCTAATGGCCTCTACGGGACAGAGGCAGAGAGAGCCATTAGCCATTTCCAATGTGTCCACCTTTCAGTCACCACCCTTCCAGGCAGATTTGGGCAAGGGGCCCCCGTAGGGAAAGGTGAAAAGGAGAAACAACAACAATAGAAATTAAAATGGCAAAGCAGCACAGCACTTGGGACACAGATATACTCACATCTCCCTCACACTGAGCCCAGTTACCAAAGCAGACCAAAAAAGAACAAAAAAAGTTAGTGAGTCAACAGCACAGGCAGCCACAGGAAAAGGCCCCAGCGAGATAGCTCCCGCTTTCCCTGCCAAAGACGACCGGCTGGACAGACACAGACATATCCACAGAAATGGCTCCATGCGTGGGGAGCCTCGGGTAGTGGAAGAGGGATATTCCCCAGGGAGGGGTAGAAGGGCACATGGGGTCTGGGGATGACCTATATTTTTTGGCTATGGCCCCAAAGTATGAAAATACTGCTCTCCATGGGCCCAGCTGGTGCGAGGGAGAGTGGCCCAACCTGAAGCAAAGACCAGATCAGATCCTTCTCCCTCTACCTCAGGCCTGATAGAGTTAATTCTGACTGATCCCTGGGAGCCCTGAATCCTCTGACTTCTTCCTCCTGGTTGGGGTTTTAAACCTCCCTAAGTATGAGGTAGGGAACAAGAAGGGAATGGAGGGAAGACTGATGGCTTGGTCTTTTTTAAGTCTCAGATCTGGGGTATTCCCCATGGCACTTTGAATCCAGGTAGCCAGGGGAGGGAGAATCTGGGGAAAGGAAAGAATCAAGCACAGGGCAAGTGTTAAAAAGCAGGGAGTTAGACATGAGCCAAATTCAGGAAGAAAGGCATATGGAAAAGTACTAAAGGAGATAGACACACCTTCCCTAACACCCAACCTTCCTACCCTAACTAGAAACAGTCCTGTCTCCCTCTGCTCCAGGTGCCTTAGGAAAATGGGCCATCTCACAGAGTATGTGGGTATTTGCCCAGAATAGGGGCTGGGTAACTTGATCTTTCTAGGGGTAGGACTGCAAGCTAGACGGCCTCAGCAGCTGATAAACGTCGCCCTTCTGGTCACCCCACACAGGAAGGTACCACTCCCCAGACGTCCTACTCCTCATTCCGAGATTTCTGCCCATCCCTCTGAAAACAGGTTAACGTCCTTGGCCCTGGAATGGGTGAGTGGTTAAATCACCCCACTCTCCCTGCTTCCCCACAGATCCAGTGAGAGGCCTGGGAAGCAGGGCCTGCTACATCAAGAGTCTGCAGTGCTCTTCCCCAGTGACAGATCCCCCAGAGTCTAGTGGGGCCAACTTTAAAGAGCCTCCCTGATTTCCCTTCAAATGGAATGGGGGGGTGAAGGGAATAAGTTCCTCCTGGGAATAGGAATTTTAATGGAGTTGGGAGAGGGAGCCCCAGTCTCCTCCTTGCCCCAATTCCTCAAGTTCAGATAGGAGGGAAACAGAAAACAGGCTACAATGGGGGCAAGAAGAGGAAATAGGGAACATGCAAGAGACAGTCCCACCTTAGACTTGAGAAGGCTCTGATATGCACTGATACATTAGTAAACTGGTTTGCTGGCCACAGTGTATTAGCTAGCTCCATCCCATAGCAATTATCTTGGCCACGGAAAAGATTCTCATCACTTGAGATGGAGGAGATGGGAAAAAGAGACACACCCTATCCTCTGTAGTTCAGGTCCAAAACAACAGGAAAGGAAAGCCTAGGGAACCCTGGGAACCCAATGCCCAGGATAGGGACAGGAGACCGATTTGGTCCCTTCCCAGAAATCACAGGGTAAAAAGTAGGGTCTATAAGGGTTATAGATAATATATTTCTGGACATGTTCAGTGGGAACCTAGGATAGGGAGGGAGGGATTGAGTTAATGAAATGTCTCCTTGTCCCAAAGGTGAAAGTGGCCACCAAGTTAATCAGTACATCTCAGAACCCCTCCTAGAGAGGAGAGGCCATTCCAAGGCTACTCAGGCAAGTAAGGAGAATTCATGCCAAAAATCAGGCAACCTTTAAGTAGGGTCAAAGTGGGGACCAGTCCAGAGGGAAAGGCACTGTGCACTCCTCATTCTGCACCATCCCTCCCAATTCCCCATCACCTTACCCTCCTGTCATCTTTTCCCCAACAAATCTTCAGGGAGGGCAGGGCCAGGCCCTGAGCATCATGGGGAACTTTGAGGGGAGACTTACCGCAGCTTTAGCCTCAGCTGCTTTGGCCTTTTTCAGTCTGGCTTTGCAGGCATCTAGATCCAGGCGCCGGTTCTGCAGAATTCGTCTCTCTTTCTGTAGGCAGGAGGGTAACAGTAAGACACAAAGGCCTAGGACAGAATTCCAGTTTCCCAGACTCCAGGGCCTGATTCTGACAACACATGGCCTTCATCTTCCTGCCTAGCCGACCCCTGCTGTATTTAGAGCCAGTAGCCAAGTCATGTGAGAACCTAGCATAGTAGAGTGGAAAAAACTAAGAGCAACAACAAAATTGGGCTTAGAATCAAAAGATTTGTGTTCAAGTCCCAACTCTGGGACTTGTAAGGTGACCTTAGGAAGTGACCTTTCTGGACAGTCTTTGGGCCTCTGTTTCTTCACTAATAGAATGAAGGAGTTGGATTACATCTTTAGGGTCTCTTCCAGCTCTGTCAATCCTGGACTTCCAGGGCAAAAGCAGATTAAGATTATAAGCAACTTGAGGGTAGGGAGGGTCTGTGTCACCTTTTAACTTTACACCCCTGGTGTCTATCACAGGGTCCTGCACACAGTAGGAACAAAATAAATGTTTACTGAGCTGAATTTTTGAAGAGACAACCTTAAATATTCCATCTTGTCTAGATGGGACATCAACCCAAGGGAAGGACCTACAAGTAGGAGGTGGGTTCCCATGCTCATCAGGCACAACCTGGAGAAAGCAGCTTTCCAGGACACAAACACCTGCAAAAGGGGGTGATGGGAGAAAAAAGCCCTCTAGTCATGGAAGAGGGAGGGAAGGCAAGGATTAGGGGCAGATCTCCTTTTCCTCACCGAAATTGTCCTCCAATCCCCTTCCAAGAAGTTTCGTAGAGGAGTCAAAAAGTTGATGGAAGCAGAGTGGATGAAGTCTCGCTCTGCTGCCCCAAGGCGTTTCTCAGTCTCCCCAACCTTGATCAGGGTCTTCCCTGAGGGAGGGGAGTCAGAGGGGTATCAGAGATATGGAAAACATATATACCAGGGACCAGGATGGGGAAGATGGAAGGCAACTTTAAAGAAATAGGGAGAATCCCTCCCTACCCCCTAACACACACACACACACACGCGCGCGCGCGCACACACACACAGAGCAGGTATGACTTAGCCAAAAACTTGAGATACAGCTACACCTATCACACACATAAAAGAACATACAGAAGAAAATATATATTTGAGGGTACCTCCCACCCTCCCAGATATACACAAACCCCAAAGGAGAGGCACCCACATATACTCACATCTACTTGAAGTCAGAGGAACTTAAACATAGACTTACAAATATACAAACTATCATATAAACATCAAATATACAGAGATTCAGACACCCAGAAAACCACACAAATACAAAAAGAGATGTATAAAGACACCCAGAAAAACACAGGCCAAGCTGGAGACTTGTCCCTCTGCTCCAGGCTTTAGAGGGAGTTGTCCCCTAAGGGTGTGGGCCAGGACTAAGCCCACCAGGGGCAACCAGGTGTTGGCACTGGAATGATGGGGGCCAGGGAATGTGGGAAGCTGGGCAAATGTCAGGGCATTGGCCTCTGCCATATGGGGAAGGGGAGAACGACTAGCTTCAAATTCATCTCTGCTTCTTATTAGCTATGTGACTCTCTGGGCCTTGGTTTCTTCAAGGCATTATATAAAACAGTTGGCCTAGAAGGTCTCCAAGGTACCTTTCCAGGCCTAAAATTCTATATTCTACTGTTTTATAGTCTAAGGCCTTTTCCAGCTTGAACACTCTGTGGTTCTGGGAGGGAGGGAGAAAAGGGGACAAAGCTACAGAGAGGGAGGAAGAAAGGAGGGAGGAAGAAGTCAGGCCTGGGCAGAGGCTCAGCCTCACCATAGGGTGTCTCTGGCCCCAGCTCATTGGCAGCCTCTGTCATGTACTGGGCCAGCAGCTCCCCATTGGTGACTCGAGAGGGAACCTTCCTGTCCAGCTTCTCATAGAGGAACTCTTCTACCCGGGCACCTGGAACAAGACCCATAGAGACCCCCCTGCCCATTATAGTCTCAACAGGTTTGACCCAGGGGTCATCTAACCCACTCCTCAGCCTCCAACCCTCCAAACCTCTTTTCTCCCCACCCTCCCCAACTCCCCTCAGCAGCAAGCAGCTCATTACTTACTAATTCCAAGGATATAGACTCTACAAGTTATTCTCATTATAACAGATATTTACATTTCATATGTATTTATAACTTTCCTCCACACCAAACAAAATATTCTCATTTAACACTCAATTCAACCACAAGGCAATTAAAAAAAAAAGACAAATTCAACTTTTCATTCTCTCCTTAGGTAAGATCTTAGATCATAAAACTCGGAGCTAGAGGAAAGAGGTCTCATACTTGTCCAACCACCCCCATTTTACAGAGGGGAAAATGAGGTCCAGAGACACCTAAGGTCACAGAGCTAGAATACACATATATGTATGTGTTTATATATATACATATATATAATATATATACATACATACATACATATATACACACACATACACATAAATATATTCTCTCTCTCTACTCTTTGTGTATATAAGTGTGTGTATATATGTATATATATATCAGAGTATAAATATGAGTGTGTGTGTGTGTGTGTGTGTGTGTGTGTATAATTAGAACCAGGACTCCAAAGTTAGTTAGAGTCCCTACCACTGTCCTGCAGTACCCTGGAGTCCCGACCTTAGATCTCTGACTGGGCACTTCTTTGATCCTGGGCCATTCATTTGCAATGAAAGTAGGATGTAGTGAAAAGAAGTCACAGGATCTCAGTTTGAATCCTGATTCTGCTATTCACTTACTGTCTAAGTGACTTTGAACAAATAATTTCACTTTTCCAAATTTATGATCCTTTGACCTCTCTCAGTTTCTTTCTCAGTAAAATGAGTGAGGTTGTCTCTGAGACTCCCTTCTGATTCTAACACTCTGTTCTAAAGTTGCTTCTGGCTCTGGCATCCTATAATGAGTATTTCTCCCTCCTCTGTTCCATAGGGTACTATCTTCCAGCCCAGGGGTGGGGAGCACGCCATAAGTTCTCCACCCCTGTTCTAGTCAGTTCTCCCATCCTAGAGTCTTTATTTCCAAGAATAAGATTCTCTTGTGCGTTCTTCTTTGAGCAGAGATGCCAAAGCCATGGCCCCTTGACAGGACTGTTCTCCTTGGTTTCTCTTCTTTCTCCTCTCCCCACCCAAACCCCCAATACAATGAGCATTTGTTAAGCACCTACTATTTGCAAGGAACTGCCATCTGGGTCCTGGGGATATAAAGACAAAATGAAAAACCATTCCTGCCCTCAAGAAGCTTACATTCTACTGGTTTTGCAGCTACACCATGGCAATATATCTTCATTTCAAATTTTAAAATATTCCACCTTATGTGATAGAGCCCTTAGAGAGTCTTACTCCAGGGACTCTGTATTCTAGCTGTGTGGATGTAGCCCTCCAGAGCCCTCCTCCAAATCTGGGTGGATTCCACTTGTCTGCCCTCAGGTGGGCCCCTCCACACCTACAGACACCTGCTGCTCCCCACCCCCTGATTCCCTGCTGCTTACTGGGATTTGGCTGCAGCAGCACCTCTGTCTGGCGAAGAATCTTTTCTGTCCAGTTCTTGGTGCTGTCTGCCCGGGCCAGGAGGTTTTCAAAATGAGCATCTAGTTCTGTCTTCTCTGCCTGGCCGAACTTCTCTTCAGTGAACTGTAGGGGAGCATGGAAAGAACAAACAGAGAATCCAGGATCCAGGCTCAGTGTCAAACTCATGGCCAGCCAAACTCCCCAGCCATGAATCAGAACTAGATTAAAATATGACTAGGAAATGCTTAATGAAATAAGTAAAAAATACAATGCAACAGAATGCTTCTTTGTGGTTTTCTATGTAAAGTTTCTAGTGAGTAACACTGTGACCCACACTAACCATCCCTGGATCCTGCTGCCTCTCTAGGAGAGGTAGCTTCAGAGTGTATGTAGTAGAAAGAATGTTGTCAGGGATAATGGATGGGAGAAACAGCCCTTTAATCATTGGACTGGGGAAATGGGGCTATTCTGCTAGGCCTTTTCCACACTGAAGCTGTCCTCTAATTCCTATAGGATTCAGGAGGACTGGGTCTAGTTAAGGGATTCTGCACTAATTTGTTGTCACAAGAGTTAATTCCTGCCTGAACCTCAGTTAAGCCATCAGGGAAAGGAATAGAACTGACTGCTGGATTGCTAGATTCGTAAGAACAGAAGTTGCTATTGGGATGGAAAGAAGCCTTGATTTGGAGTCAGACTCCACCTGTGCCACTTGATCAAGTAATAATCTTGCTAGGTCTCAGTTTCCTTATTTATGAAAAGAGAAGGTTGAATGCTTTTGGAGGTGGGATCACAGATTTAAAGCTGGAAGGGATGGCAGAGGCCATGTAATCCAACCCTCCCTCCCCCCCATTTCACAGATAAGAACACTGAGGCTAGGGGAGATTAAATGACTTGCCCAAGTCTCACAGTTAATTCAGGGTCAGAAGTAGGATTGGAACCCAGGTCCCCTGACTCTAGTGATCTTTCCACTGTACCATGAGAAATGACAGTCTGACAGGTGGAGAGTATTTATAAAGATTGTGATGTATTGAATGTGTAAAATCTATATCAAATTGCTTGTCTTCTCAATTGAGGGTGGAGGGAAGGAAGGGGAATAAGAGAATTTGGGACTCAAAAAACTTTTTAAAAGAATGTAAAACTTTGTTTTGCTTTTTTTGTGCTTTTGCTGTTGTTGTTTTTGGAGGTGGGAAGGCAAAGCAATTGGGATTAAGTGACTTGTCCAAGATCATACAGCTAATAAATGTCAAATGTCTGAGGCTGATTAGAACTCAGGTCCTACTGACTCCAGGGCTGGTGCTCTATTCACTGTGACACCTAGCTGACCCTAAAAATTTGTTTTTACATGTAATTGGGAAAGTTGGTTGTTGTTTTTTTAATTAATGTATAATGTAGGTAAGTCACAGGGCTAGACCAGAGATGGGGGAAGGGAGAATAGCATAGGTTACTTCCAGTCTGTCACAGGTAGCTTACAGGTATGTATGTCCTACAATGAACAGGATTAGGGAGTCTTACTTGAGAGTGTATGGATAGGCATAAAAAACACTGAACAGATTCTTAAAAGTTATCACCTCATTTACTTTTGCTATTCCTTTCAGCAACGTAGGCTGACACTACACAGGCCACCATAACCAGAAGCCCCATGACCCCACATAGTGTCCACTGATTACAAAATTGTAGTTAAAATAACATTGGATTGGGAATCAGATAAATTGGGTTCACATCCCACATCTGCAGCTTCCCACTTAAGTGACCTCAGGCAGGTCAAGTCACTGATCATCGGTTTCTTCATCTATGAAATGGCAGGGCTGGACAAGGCCTCTAAAGTCTTTTCTGGTTCCAAATCCTATGACCTCATGAATCTTAGATCCCAAGGGGATCTTGAAGGGAGAGCCCAACCTTTCACTTGGTGCAGGAATCCCTTCTGTAACATTCTTGGCAAATGGACAAATGTCCATTCAGGAAATGCACCTGGACTGGATGTCCCATGGCATCTCAATCTCAACATACCTAAAACTGAGCTTAGAATTTTTCTGACAAAACTAGCCCCTCCTTCCGACTTCCCTTCTGGCTGTGACACCACTGTTCTGATCTCATATGTTCAAAACCTCAGGGCTATCTTTGACATTTTCCAGATATCTCACCTGAGATCTTCACTGGTACTAAGTACTCACATTGTCTCCTTTATAACACTTCCTGCATTTGCTTCCTTTTCCTATTTTCTTTCTATTCTTGCCACTCTCACACAGGCCCTTATCACCACATGCCTGGACTATAGCAATATCCTGGTCAGCTCTCTTCCCCTCAGATCCATCCTTCATATTGTTTCCAGAATAATCTGGTCAAGTTGCTCTGATCAAAAGTTTTCAGAGGCCTAAGTAAAATTCTAATTCCTGTGCATGACATTCAAGGCTCTCCATAAGCAGGCACTAGCCTACTGTTCCAGTCTTATGATACTCTCCCCATACTCTATTCTTCAGACTACCTGGTCTACTCTCTACCCCCTGAACCATTCTCCCACCTCAGGGTTTTTGACTACATTGTTTCCTATGCTCAAAATGTCATCCTTTTCCATCTTCCCTATCCACTTCTTACTCATCCTTAAAAGTCCAACTTATATGCTGTTTCCTCAAATAATTCTTCCCTTATCACAAGTAAAAACTTTCCCCTTTGTACTTCATATAACATTTTGTTTTCTAATCTTCAATTCATTATTAGATTAATGTATATTGTAGTTATCTGGGTTGGCATCTTTTCCTCCAACTAGATCATAAGCTCTAGGAGGGCAAAGAACAAATCTTACCTGAACTTTTTCTCCTACTTCACACTTAGCACAGTGCTTTATACACAGAAGGCACTTTAAAAAACTGGCTGTTCACCAGATATGGGGGTGTATGCCTGTAAGTGCAGCTGCTGGGGAGGCTGACTAGTGGATCTTTTGAGCTGGGGAGTTCTATGTAGCAATGGCCTAAACAGACTGGGTTCCTCACTAAGTTCAGCATTAACATGATCAGTGTTCAGGAGCAGGTAGCCTAAGGAGGGACAAACTGGCCCAATTCAGAAATGGAGCATATCAAAATTCCTGGGCAGACCAGAGTGGGATCAGGTCCTCAAGGAGCCCCTGTACTTCCTTCTGGATGGAACAGGGAAACAGTGTTTAAAGTAACAACTGACAAGATCGAACCACACTCCTAGGCACAAGGAGCTCACCATTTCACAAAACAATATAATCATTTTCAGATTCCTTATACTGAGTTGAAATCTGGCTTTCTGTAACTTCTAAACCTGAATCTCTAGTTTTCTCCTCTGAGAGTTTCTCTTTTGCATACCAGACATTCAAATCTTTAAAGAAAGCCATCATTCTCTCCACTTCCCAATCCAAAGTATTCTTTCTGAAGGGTAAAAATCTTTGGTTCTTTAAAAAGACTTGGCTTCAACTCTTTTCACCTACCTAGTCCGCTTCTCTGGAGCTACTCCAGTTTGCCAGTGCCCCTCAAAATCCTGCCCAGAACTTCACACAATGCTCCTGATTCTGGTCTGCCTTGGGCAGACACCAAGAGAACCAGCCCCTCTCTTATTTTAGACACTGTACGTCTAGGTCTGCAGCCCAAGATCCAGTCTGCTTTCTTGGCAGCCACACTTATCACAGTGCTGACTCACTGAGTGTGACCTTGGTCTTTTTTTCACACGAACTGCTGAGCAAAGCACCCCCACCTCCCCATCCTGTGCTTGTGGAGTTGGGTGTTTTGAAGCTAGGTATGGGTCTTTCCATTCATTTTCAGCCCAGTCTTCCAGTCTGTTGAGATGCCTTTAAATCCTGATTCTGCCACACATACATCAACTATCCCTCTTGGCTTGGTCCCTGCCAAATACACCTTCATCCAAGTCATTAATAAAAGTCCTGAAAAGGACAGAGTTGAAGACTGAGCTTTGTGGCACACCGCTTGAGTTTTCTTCCAGGGTGACATCAGTAAATCTAAAAATCACTCTAGGTTCAACCAATTGCTAATCCAGCCAAAGGTGGTTCAGTAGATAGTGGCAAACTTCAAGTCAGGAAGTTATGAGTTCAAATCCTACATTAGATCCTTTCTAGGTGTGTGACTCTGGACTAAGCATTCAATCTATAAAATGGGGCTGATAACAATAGCACCTATCTCCCAGGGTTGTTGTGAGGACAAAAAGAGATGATGTTTGTAAAGCCTTAAAGTACTATATAAATGCTAGCTGATAATGGTGATGATGATGGTGGTGGTGATGATGTTGATGTGTGCTAATGATGAGTTCACCTTTCTCTGTATTGTCTCTAAAGTGGCTGTTGCAAAACTTCTCTCCTCAAGCCTCTCCCCCCACGGTCTCAGCAGAGAACTCTGTCACATTCTTTACTGATAAAACAGGTCATCCTCTTGAAGCTCACTCTTCTCTCTACATCTCAAGATCCCCTGATATCCCTCCCCCCATTCTTTCCTTTATTCCAGTCTCTAATGAAGAGATGACCCTTCTCCTCACCAAGGCCAACCCTTCAATGTGATCCTTCATTCTATCCCCTTTTATGTTCTTTGTTGTCCTCACAATCCCTCCCTCCTCTTTTACTCTTCAATTTATCTACTGTTTCCTTCACTGATGCCTAGAAACACTTTTAAGTTTCCTTTATTCACTCCCTCAAAAAACCCAAACCAATTTCATTTAACCCTATCATCCCCTCAAGGTATCTTCCTATATCTCTCCTTCCTTTTATAAGTTCCTAGAAAAAAAAAAGCTAGCTACTCTCTGTCTCCACTTCATTTCCCTTTCATTTTCCTTCATTCACTTTTCAACCCTTTCTCTGACGCCATTCAACTGAAACTGCTCTCTTCAAAGTTACCAATAATCTCTTGATTGTCAAATATGATGGACTCTTCTCAGTTCTGATCTTTCCTGTACTCTCTGCAGCCTCTGACAGTCAACCATCTTCTTCTTCTGGGTACTCTTGCCTTTCTGGCTTTTCATGACATAGTCTCTCTCTTGGTTCTCCCCACTGCTCTCTAACCATTCCTTCTCAATCTCCTTTACGAAGTTATCATCCATATCACAGTCCCTAACTATGGGGGGTCGATAGCTCTGTCCCAGGTTCTCTTCTGTCTCCTCACCCTCTCAATGACTTCATCAGTTTGTCCTTGAGCATAACTGCAAATTTTCTCAGTACTTTAGAAAATAATTGATTATGCCATGCACCTTAACTATGGAGTCTAGATACCTGAAATTCATTTCAAGCTAGGTATTCTTTCACAATCTCCTCACCTACCTTGGGCTTCAATTCCCCAACAAACAAATGTTTGTTTCACCGTTTTTGGTGTGAAGCCCTACCCTCTCCCCAGAAAGCTAGTTCTGCATCACTAGTTGCCTATTGTTTGTCCCTAACCGAATGTCCAGGCGTCTCAAACAAGATAAATCCATAATAAAATATTTCATCCAAAAATCCAACCCTCTTTCCAACTTCCCTTGTTCTACTGAAGGCATCACCAACCTTCCAGACCCTCAGGTTCACAATCTTGGAATCATCCTTGATTCTCCCCACTCTCTCATGCCCAATCTTGTTGATTCTCCCTCTGTGACATCTTTCACATGTGGTCCCTTTTCTCTCTTACACAGTCACCATCCCAGTTCAAATCCTTATCATCTCTTGCCTAGACTATTATAATCACCTCCCAATTGGACTCTCAGTTTCCACTCCTTCCTCTTTCCATTCTATCTTCCACAAAGCCACCAAAATTTTCTTCCTAAATAAGATGTCCCTGGCTTGAGAAATTTCAGTGGCTCCCTATTGCCACTAGGACAAAATACATTCTTCATCTTGATATTTAAAGTCCTTCACAATTTGGCTCCAGTATACCCTTCCAGAATGATTACACATTACTTCCCTTTAAGCAGTCTATGTTTCAGCCAAACTTTTCCCTAATAATTGGAATAGGAATAATAATAATAAATAATAATTGACTTCTGTATCTCAAGTCCGTAGCCTTCTGGAAAGTTCAGATCAAGTGCTAGCTGTCCCCCACCTGAAACCTCTTAGTTAATAATGCTCTTTCTATCCCCTTCAGATTATATTTGTTTAAAGTTTACATGTTGTATTCCCCCAGGAGAATGTAAGTTTCTTGAGGGCAGGGTCTTTTTTTTTCCATTTTGTCTAGTACCCAGCACAGTGCCTCACACAAGTAAGGCAATCAACAGAAGGTTTTTCTTGAAAGGGAAGATGGAAGCAAATTAGGATCTGAATGCCTGGTTCTCTATCATCTACTAGCATCACATCACCTACCCCAAGCAATTCACCTGTCCCTTCGATTTAAAAAAAAAATTGTCTATAACATTTTTTCAGTGGGTGGAGCATTGGCCTTGGAGTCAGGAGGAGCTGAGTTCAAATCTGGCCTCAGACACTTAACACAAAACTAGCTGAGTGATCTCGGGCAAGTCACTTAACCCCAATTGCCCTGCCTTCCCCACTCCAAAAAGCAAAATAAATAAATGAATGAATGAATGAATAAATAAGTAAGTAAGTAAGTAAATAAGGCAGTCTTCACAAGATGGACTGAGAACCAGAGAACAGCAGCAAACTCTAGATAGGCATGTTGAGTACCCCAACCTTTCGTGGGAGGCAAAATTTACATCAGAACCAGTTGAAATACAAGCTTCTCAGGATCCCTTTACCTTTTGCTCTTTCCCCGTCTGAAATTCTGAACTACTGTCTCCTCTTACCCCCAAATCCCCAGAGCTAGAGCTGGGATTCTGAGTCTCACGGTCCCTCCTTCCTGTCCCACAGTACTGCCCTATCCATGGTAAAGAAACGGAGAGGGGAGAACAGCAGGCATCACAATCGAACGCTGCCCAGTGTGGGCCATGATGCTCTTCCTCAGGCCCCTGGAGAAGGCCCTGCCCTGGTTTCTCCCAGAGGAAGAGTGATAAATTATGAAGGAGTGGCCTCTTGGGCCTGGGAGGGGGAGGGGACAGAGAGAACAAGGAGTGTTGACTTCCAGCCCATCAATAATGCACCAGGGCTTGGGTTTCTTCCTAGTGAGCATATAGCTACTGCTGCCTCCCAGGATCCCAGACTCTATCCTGGGGATGAGGGGAGAATCAGAGATGGGCTAATGCAGCACAAGCAACCATTTGTAAGGACTCCAGCCTGGGGCTTCCATTTTCCTCTGCCAGCTCAATCTCCTCTTACCGCCCCCCCCAGTCACACACCTTTCCTTCTTTTTCATTCCTCCTCCTGGACTCCCACAGACTCAACCTGCCCTGTGCCCACCCTGCTCTGCTATCTATAAACACTCCCAAATCTCTCTTAGCCTAAAACAGCCCCTCATTTAAAACTGTCTACTCTCTTTGTCCCAACTCACCTTCAATCTGGAACAACCTTCCTATTTCTACTCCACTCACCCAAGTACCTACTAAGATACTGTACTATCATGACAACCTCTTCACCCACACCACTCTAACCAGAGGTGGGAGAAGAGCCTGAAGGCTTCTTTCTCTCCAATCTCTACAGTGTCTCTTATTCTAATCCACTTCAACTATCCACATGTATCTGGGTAATGTTCAGGTTTACATCTCCAACCATCTCCTACTTTCTATGCCTTATCTTATCTCTTATTCCTTCTTCCTGGCACAGGCTGGCCCCTCTACCCAAAATGCTCTTCTCCTTCACCTCCGTCACTTAAAACCCCAAGCTGTCTTCAAGGCTCAGCTCAAGTGACACCTCCTTCAAAAGGCCTCTCCTAATTCTCTAGTTCTTAGAGCACACCCCTAAATTACCACATATTTGTTTTATCTAAAAGCATCTTGGGATGAAGGATAAAGAGTTGGCTTTAAAGCCACATAGACCTGAATTCAAATCCTGTCTCTGACACATACCAGCTGTACAACTCTGGGAAAGTCACTTGACTAGCAACAATTCTGTGAGTTATAGAGAAGCTCCCAACCAGCACAGTCAATGGTACTTTCTTCAATCTATCCCAATAAAATCACAGGTGCAGACCTCATCCTTCCCCTATGGAGTGTCAGCTCCCATAAGGCAGGGGGACTAGCTCATTTCTGCACTTGCATCCATAGTACCTAAGAGGGACTTAATAAATGCTTATGAATTTGTTGATCTCTAAACAGACCAATCTGTCTCCTAAACAAGGCCATAGTAGAAAATACACTGAATTCAGTTCAGATTTAGATTGCTAAGACTTAGTATCCTAGCTCTGCCATTTACGATCAGTATGATCTTGGCAAGGTCTCTTCTCCCCTTGGGGCCTCCGTTTTTGCAATCTGGAAAATGAGGACACTGGTCTAGATGAGTTAAAAGGCCTTTCCAAGCCCACATCCTATGATCCTATGATCTACAGCCTAGCATTTCCAGCTGCTTGCTGGACAAGTCCATGTGAGGATAATGTTGCTTTATCAAGTTTGAATGTCCAAAACCCAACTCACATCTGAGCTCTCTATATTTCCCACTTTCCCAGTCATTTTTAAAGTTGCCATCACTATGGCAACTAGATGCAGAGACAATCAGAGAAACTGAAACAGGGTTTGCTAGCCTTGGAAATATCTTGTTGCTGCCAAAGAAGTGAAAACGTATGGTATCAGACAGGGAAGCTCCAAGCCACCCCATAGTCCTTAGGTCTGTCCATCATGGTCCAGGGTCTGGCTACCTTTCTTACTTCTATATCCTGCCTTGCATTTTGGGAGACCAGAATGAACCCCCAGGGCTGGAGAAAAAGACTTCCCCTGCTACCTTTGAGTACAAGACAGATGACCCTGACTGCTATTGTCATATCTTAGACGGATTCCATTCCTCCCCTTTTTTTTTTTTTAAAGCAATTGGGGTTAAGTAACTTGCCCAAGGTTACAAGGCTAGGTTTTTGTTTGTGTGGATTAAGTGAGGCCCTCTCCGAACTCAGGTCCTTCTGACTCCAGGGCCGGCGCTCTATTCACTGCGCCACCTAGCCGCCCCCCATTCCTCCCTTAAATGCTTTGGGATCTTCCAGGGGCCTCAAATGTTTGGTCAGGACTTATCTCTGCCCTATCCCTTCTGCAGTGATAAGATTAATGGTTGCAGAGGCCCTAGTCCTCTCACAGGATCTGGGACTGGGGTAAGGAAGAAGGTTACAACTCTTTCCTTTTGGGAGCTCACCTCTCTGCTCTTAGCTCAGGCTGCAGAAACTGAGGATGATAAAGCTTGGATACTATGATTTATAGTTAGAAAGGACCTTACAGAGCTCCTCATTCTATAGGCAAGGAAATGGAGGCTTCCACTTTCAAAGAGGAGTGATTTGTGCTCAGGCCCAAGGCTACACAGACAGAGATTTAATCCCATGTCTTCAGACACCAAATCTGGTGCTCTTTACACAGTATGACTTGTAGGTTTGAGGTCTGGAAATCTCCCCATAATCTCTTAGCACATCCAGGCCTCCCTCCTTCTAGCTCTTCAGTCTTGATCTTTTCCTTCTCCCCCTTACATTTCTCTTCAGGTTTGGTCCTCTGGCCCTCATTTATTTGAAAAGGAGCCTGGTCCTAAGATCCCAGGTACTAGGGGTTGCTCTGGAGTCAGAAAGCAGCAGGGCTTGGTATGTGAAAAAAATTAAAAAGTGCCACTATTTATAAATTTCTCCTCTAGATCCCTGCTGCGTGGGACAGGGTCCCTCCTACTCCTCAGAGAAGATTTCATTTGCCAGTAACTGCCGCCTAGGCTACACATGTGGGGCCTTCCCTTCACTCACAGAGAGACACAAACACACACTCCAGGTAACCCCCAGCTCTTGCAAAAGGATAAATTTGGAGTGGGGAGTGGGGTAGGGTTAGTTTTCTCCCTAACATTCAGCCAGAGGTAGGGTAAGGGATGGGGGAGGGTTGAGTGGGGGTGGGAGGGTTGAGAAGGAACCTGCCAATCCAGTCTAGGCTAGATATAAAGGCTGATAGTATGGTTGCCCTGACAACTCAACCATTCCCTACCAGGGGGAGGGCCCTCAACTCCCCATCCCAGAGCCATGAACATAAGTGGGGGGAGGGGGGAATGCCATGTGGAAAGTCCAGAGAAAAATCAGCTTCCTGTGTCCCTTTGCCCTTCAGAGTGGGAGAAAACAGTCTCCTGGAACTCGTAGTAAACATGGGCAAGGGACATCCAAGGATGAAGATCTCGATGACTGGGCCTTGGGTGGGGAGCTAGGTGACCTCTGTTCTTCCCAGGACTCTCTCACTGACTACAAGCAGGTCCAAGACCCTTCTTCAATCCTCACCTCACTGAGTCCCTTCCTATTTTCCTGGGGGTGGTGTGACATTTGTAACTCAATTATCTTGTACATTATCTCACTTGAAGATCACAATTCTTTGAGAGGTGGGTACTATTATTCTCTCTCTCTTTCTCTCTCTTATACACACACACACAGAGTTTACATTTGAAGGAACTGACACTAAAAAAGGCTAAATGTCTAGACCAGAGTCAAAGAACAAATGAGGGACTGAGGCAGGAACAAGGCAAGTAGAACCTAGACCTATTTGACTTCAAATCTAGCATTCTACTCCCTACGCCACCCTTTTTCTCCCTAAGGGAATTCTACCCTAACTGGATAATGCAGATAGTTGTCTCCTGCTGAGATCACTCTAAGTTATGGAGGACTCTTGGAGCTAGATGGTACCAGTTTCATTTTACAAATGAGGAAGCTGAGGTTCAGAGAAGGAATTTACATAGCAAGGGTCCAAGTGCCAGATGAGTGGCAAAGCTAGGACTAGATCCCAGACCTCTTGGTTCTAAGATCAGTGCTCTTTTTACTATACCAGACTGAGACGGAAAGAACCAACTTCCACTCCCCAGAATTTACCTAGGGATGGTAATTTCCAGGCTGACCAAACAAGGGGAATAGAACAGTCTAAGTATTCAGGGACTCTCCTGCCCTGACCTCTCACCTCCTCAGCTGTAATCCATATCTGGGAGAAAAGGGAAGCCAGCAACTTAGACTGTTTGTTTACTCTGGGTTTGCCCAACCAGCCTCAGAAGAGGGGGTGTGACCCATGGGCCACGTGTCCTGATCAGGATGTGGTCATTATTCCTTTTCTTGCCTTCCCTCACCCTTCCCACAAACAGCCAGGCATAAAAAGCTGCCAGATGCAAACTATTAAGCTCTGTTGTGGCCTGGACACTACAAGCTCAGACTTTGCTGCCATGATTTATGGGAGCACAGTTCAGCACATGTGGAGACCACCCTTTCCCTTGAGCAACTACAAGGATACACAGGGCTATGCTAAGGGTTTGGCTCTGGCAGCCTCTGCCCTAGGGTGGGTGGTTAAGAGGAATCTGGGGCTGAGTGGGAGATGGGGAGGGAAGCAGGTGGGGTCCATCCCTAGCTCCCCTCCTTCCTCCCCCAGCTATTGTGGTCACTAGTTAGTGACAGGGAACTGGAGGGTAAGGTGGGGGGGTAGCTAGAATGATAAATAGAATAGATATATGAGTTCAAGTTTATCTTCCACCCCCATCACCTCCTCAGACTGCTTCTGAGCGCCTGGAGCAGAAAGGGAGCTCCACAGACTAAGAACAGGCTAGTTCTAGATAGAGAAAAGGTGGGATCCATAGAAGGGGCCTTCCCTAGAAGGATCGAAAGCTTCCTAGACACTCTTTCACAGACCTCGGCATGGTAGATCAGAGTCCTGAGCCAATAGCTTCTGGTGCCTGGCTCTGGGTCTCTCCTCCTCCGTGCCCTCTTCGCTGCCTTAGAATGCTCTTAGTCAGACCCTACAGCATCCCAGACATCCGGGTCTCCCGGCGAGAGCCCTGGGAGAGATGCAGGGGCTGAGTAACAGAGCACACCAGCTGGGGATCAAGGCGGGCGCCGGAGAGACTGCTTTGCGGTCCCGGGAGCTCTCCAGCTGCTCCTGGGCTCGCTCCCCTCAGTCCCTTCTTGGCTGCAACCCAGACTCCCGATGTCTATTTCTCAGAAGAGGCAAGGTCCCCGACTCGCGGGGGACACAACACAAGTGGGGAGCTAGGGACCAAGGAACAAACTGGCTGCTGCAGGAGGGAAGCCAGGCCTACGAGCTGCCCCACCCGCCCAGCCCATCCAAGCGCAGCCCAACCCAGCTAAGCTCCGCTTACCTGCACCGCTCGGGTGAAGAAGATGCCCGCGTCCGACGCCAGCTTCTTCATGTTGAAGTCCATGGCGTAGACTCCCCGCTGGCCGAGCCTTCTTCTCCTCCCTCTCCCTCTCCTCCCGCGAGCACCGACCCGGACCAGCAGCCTCGAAGCATCGGAGCCGGTGGCGTCCACCCCGCCACCGCCCCGGCCTCCACTCCGCCCACCTGCTGCCTGTCAGCTCTGGGGAGAGGAGGTGCCGCCGCCGCGCGCAGAACCCACTGCGCCCCGCGTCTCCAGCCCCGCGCCGGTGCTCGCTGCTGCCCTCTGGCCTCCAGCTGAGCTGCTTCTTAAAGTGGAAAATACCTGCAGCCCTAGACAAAGCCAGGGTACAGGTTGCCCTCTCTTCTTCCACCCCTTTTCTTTCTCGGCCTCTCCCCTTCTCCTAAGATCCTAGGATCTTTTCTCTCGAATAACCTTTTCCCCCTCCATCGTTTCTGTCTCTTTCGCCAGATGGCTCAAGCTAGTAGAATGGGGGCTGAGGAGCTCTCTCCACTCTCAGTGTTTCCTCTGTGCCAGCTGTTTTTCCTGGATTGGAGCCATTCCCCGGTGGAGAGGGAGAGGGATATGGGGCTACCCCCACCCCCTCGGCTTATCTCGGGGCCCAAGCCGAGGGAGAGGGAACTTGGTACCGGGGGAGGGAGAGTGACAGAGATGAGTAATAAGGCCGGAAAAGGGGAGCATCTTGTGACAGAGAGCCCCAGATTCAGGAGGGAAGTGCGGAGTCCTGTTCTTTACCCCATTACCTTGTAGGAGTAGGGACTGGCTAATTGGAATAATTAGGGATTAGGCTCTCTAGGAAAGGACGCCATCTCAATGCAGATCATCTGATCTTTTAACAAAGCTCAAGGAAAGAAAGGGAGAATGATTGACAGAAAGTGTCCATTATAGCTATAATATCTACATCTGATTTTTGATTGTAATTGTATTTTGATGCTTCCACAAATCTATGATTTCATTGGTGTGGCCCTCTTTCTGCTGGTGCTGATAACTAATAATAAACAATAATCGATATTTATTTTACCCCTTACGAAGAAGAACCTCATAAACATTTTTATCCAACCAGAGAGAAGTATGCATATGTTCTCTTATTCAAAAAATTATTTTATTTATTTCTGTCTTTGGTTTTCACATCACCTTTTCCAAATGTATCCTTTCCCCACCCCTCCAGTCAGTAAACTATGCCTTGTAGCATAGAAAAAGAAAAACCAGTTCCACAAAACTAAGCAACAAACCAACAGAATCAGATAGCTTAACCAATGTTCCTCACAATATAATCTGTAAATGTAATAACCTCTGCAAAGAATGGAAGGAGGTGAATTTTTTTTTCTGCTTCAGGGCCAAATTGACTTGGAAATTGCACTTACTAGGGGTAAGACTTCTTTTGTTCTTTCCATTTATGTTGTTGTAGCCATCTCATAGGCTGTTTTCCTGGTTCTTCTTATTTCATTAAAATCAGTTCATTTGTCTTCCCATGCTTCTCTATATTTACCATAATTATTTGTTACAGCTCAGTAGTATTCTATTACATTCAAGTACCACAATTTATGGACCACAGTTTGGCCCCTGTTGATGGGTAACTACTTTGTTTCCAGTTCTCTGCCACTCCAAAAAAATAAAAAAGCATTGCTACAAGTATTTGCTGTATTTTTGACCTTTTTTTCTATCTTTGATCTCTTTGAGGATATGTGATTAGAAATTTGATCTCTGGGCCAAGGGATATTGACATCTTAGCAACTTTTTTAAAATCACAATTCCAATTTTTTTTTCAGAATGTTTGGACCAACTGACTAAGAGTATACAACCTATGCCTATCTTTCCATAAACCCCCTACCACAGACTATTGCCCATTTGATGCAGAGGTCAGAGGTGAAAACTCAGATTTATTTAAATTTGCATTTTTTATGATTAGTGATTTGAAGCAATCTTTCATATGATTTTTAAATAGTTTTCACTTTTTTTTTTTTTGAGAACTGCTTGCCATCCATGCATTTTCATCTTATTCAATTCTTTTTTCTCTGTGAATCCCCCAGAGGAATCCTGTAGAGTCCTGGAAGCCTTCTTCAGGTTCTTTTAAAATTCTGTGGATGCCAGTACAGCTGTTGGAATTCTTACTCTCAGTACATGAATAACCCACCTCCTTTTCCAGTCACATAGGTCCTTGATCATGTTTTTATGCCACTTCTCAAGGGCAAGTCATTGCTAGTAATATATTATAGCCTAGTAACACCTTCCATTCATCTTTCTATTGTCCTTGATTCTGAAATTTTGATTCTTTTGAAATTACCCTGTTCTGTGATTCACAATTAAATATAAGTAGTATCCTTAAAAGGAGCATTTCTTTAAAAGGACAAAAAATTATGCAACCGTGTATATAACACTAAGTATAGGCTACACTCTGATTTTATACAAGCCAGATTTGGGAAAAAGTAAGGCAGCTAGGTGGCACAGTGGTTAGAGCACTGGGCTTAGAATCAGAAAAACTAATTTTCCTGAGTTCAAATCTGGTCTCAGACACTTACACGCTGTGTGATCCTGGACAAATCACTTAACCCTGTTTGCCTCAGTTTTCTCATCTATGAAATGAGCTGGAGAAGGAAATGGCAAACCATTCTAGTATCTTTGCCAAGAAAACTCCAAATGGGGTCACAGAGAGTCAGACATAACAGAAAAATGACTGAACAATAACAAAAAAAAGACATACATATATAATCATAGTTGTGGGTTAGGGCCAATACAGATATTTATCTATAGTACTGATCAGTGAATGAGCAGTTATTAAATGCCTACTATAATCTAGGCTTTGTGATAGGTGCTTGGAACATAAAGACAAAAATTAAATAGTCCCGTCCCTTGAGAAACTTACATTCTGAGGCAGCTAGTGATACAGTGTATAGAGATCTGGGCCCAGAGTCATAAAGGCCTGAGTTCAAATTTGGACTCAGATACTCACTAGCTGTGTGACCCTGGCGAGTCACTTAATGTCTGCTCCCTTCAGTTTCCTCAACTGTAAAGTAGGGATAAAATTGCACGTACCTTGAAGAGTTGTTGTGAGGATCAAATGAAATACTATTTCTAAAAGGCCAGGGCATGGCATACAGTAGATGCTACATGAATAAGTAAATGTGTATGTATATAGATATATATGTATATATGCTGATTGTACATACATGGTAATTTCCAGGGCAGGATGAAGGAGGTAGCAGCTGGAAGAATCAAGAAAAGGCCTAATGTAGAATGAAACATTTGAGTTAAGCTCCGAGAGTCAAGATTCTAAGAGGCGACACTGAGGAAGAGAGCACATTGCAAGCATATGAGGAAACCTGTGCAAAGGTACCAAACTGGGAGATGGAGTGTTATGTGTGAAGAACAGCAAGAAGGCTGATCTTCAGTGAGGCTGGACTGTAGAGTTTGCAAAGGAGAGGGATACATAATAAGTCCAGAAATGCAGGTTATGAAGGGCATTTAATTCTAGAAAGTATTGCTCTTGATCTTAAGAGTTAATGGGGGGGTGGCTAGGTAGCACAGTGAGTAGAGCAACGGCCCTGGAGTCAGGAGGACCTGAGTTCAAATCTGGCCTCAGACACTTAACACAAAAACTAGTCATGTGACCTTGGGCAAGTCACTTAAGCCCAAGTGCCCTCCAAAAAGCAAAAAAAAAAAAAAAAGCGCTAATAGGGAGCCATTACAGTTTACTGAACTTCAATAGTATCAGTACTTATATTATCTACCTCTAGGACTAGTGATGAACAAAGTGCTTTCTAAAATTCAAAGTAATATATGAATGCAACTCATTATTATCATGTATACATTACAGCTATCTATATAACCCATCTATGATAATTATATACACTTTGCACATACTAAGTGCTTAGTAAAGGTTTTTTCATTCATTCTTTTGTTTTTTCCCTTGATGGATTATTAGGCGATTGATATCAGGGAACTCTGTCATATTTTAGAGCTTGAAACAATTTTATTTTAACGTTATCTGAAAACAGGAGCATCTGAAGGACCTCCCCACCTACAGGGAATCTGTTCTCCATTTGGACTGTGCACAGGGTCTCCTTCATGGTAGTGGAGAATGCCTTTGGAAAATACCTTTGGTGGTATACATGCATCAAATATTTTGCCCCTACTCTTCCAGGGCAAGGCTGAATACCCTTGAGAAGTTGAAATGTCTTATGCTGCCAGGTAGAGTTCCCATTCCACTGTGTTCCTCCTTCTGTTATCCACCAATGACTAGTTCCCTTGATCCATTTAACCAGTTAATATAAATTATTTTTTATAAAGGGAATTTTGCTTCAATGACATAAGAAGCCAGAAATACAAACATTCCCCCCAATACTTTGGGGGCATACTCTCTCCTGTACCACCTCAGTCCCTAGGAAGTATGGGCTCAGACTTTACGCAAGCTCACCAGGGCATTGGTTCCACCAAGTATAAATCCAAGGGCAGCATCACTGTTAAGATGAATAATCCTCTCATTTGTTGGGTCTTGAGAGTATTTAACTACTGATCAGGGCCTCAAAGCTTAACTGGCTGGCTACCAACCCAAGTACAGACTCTACTCCCAGATCTCCTGGTGATTCTCCTGGCTTTTCTCCTTCTCTTTGTTCTTCCTTTTTTAAATTGGGTATAGGAAAGCCTTTATTTCCTTCACCATTGAAATGTCACAAGATGCAAGGACTCAAAGGTGTCAACGTGTGTGTGAAAATACAGAAAACATACAATATTTAATAGCCTATCTCACTCATATACTTCCATTGAAAATTAAAGACTTTTGGAGACTCCTGAACATTCCACATTCACCTCTGACCTGCACTATCTGGGCAACTCATAGAAATTCTGGATGATTGGCAGAGTCTGTTTCATCTGCCCACCCAAGACTAGACTCTCTTTAGTCCTTCTGGTACATGTTGATATTGGCAATGGTACTCTTTTCCTCAAAAAAAAAAAAATAGTACTATTAGGAAAATTTTTTCTTGTTGCACAACTGCTGCTCTACTCAGGATCTTGGGAAGTCTTGAATTCATGAGGTAACCTCCCCAGTCTGGACAAGATCTTGAACCTGTGCTCAAAAAAGGAAAAAGAAGGGAAGAAAAAAGCCTAGACTATTCCCCTTAGCTGGGGATTCAGGTTTGATTAGGCAAGCACATGTGTCCAGCAGGTATATGCTTCTGCTACAAGACATCATTGCCACTGGCAATGGAGAGAAGGAAGAAAATCCTCTTCTCTCTTGCTAAGATTCCAAGGGAGAAAAAGCACTATTTTTAAGAGTCCCAAAAGAGGTGGAAGCTTTACTATTATTAGCTGCCTCTCCTGACCTTCCAAAACACACAAAGTCAGAGAGTCCAAGCTTTACCTAAAATGAATGAATAAACAAAAAACCAAGGCCCATATTCAGACTAAGGGTGGGCCAGTCTCAGAAGGAAAGGATCTGAAGTCCAGCATTGTTCCTCTTTTCTTACCAGAAAGCTGCAAGACAGAAAAAAATCACACCAAAGGAAGTTCTGGTTTACCAGTGAGTGCATTTTGAATTCCCTCCTCCTCCTCCTCTCTCCAAGTTTTTGAGACATGGTCAATTAAAGAAACTCCTCTTTGGGCGGCTAGGTGGCACAGTGAGTAGAGCGCTGGCCCTGGATTCAGAAGGACCTGATCCGGCCTCAAACACTTAACACACACACAAACAAAAACCTAGCCGTGTGACCTCGGGCAAGTTACTTAACCCCAATTGCCCTCCAAAAGGCAAAAAAAAAAAAAAGCTCAAAAGCTCCTCTTCACCACATGGTTAGCAGACTAGAACCAGTTATAGAATGTCTACATATGCTCCAAAGTACCTATGGGGACTGTATCAGCTGAACATTCTGCATATGCTCCTAAGAGCCCTCATTGTCCCATCCCTCATTACATATATTTATCTATTTTATGCCTTACTTGATAATGATGATCAAGAAAATGAATCTACAAGCATTTATTCAAAATAACCCTTGCCCTCAAGGAGCTTACATTCAGTTGGGGAAAGAACTGTTGAATAACATCATCCCTGTGGTTACATTCATCACAGAATCTTGTATGAGTTTTAGAAGAGTTTTTTTATTGTACTTTACTGACCCAAAGTTTTTTTTGGTAATAACAATAAACACAGTAGGATCATGTATTCCCCATACCTTTCAATCAATTACGTGACTGCAAAGATGTAGACTGTTGTAGAAAATTGTCTACAAGAGCCCATGTATTCCCTTCTTATATTTTCATCAAGGACACTCTAGGTATGTACATAAGTTAATCTCAAAAATTTTACAGAGATGAACACATAACTATATAGATCAGTTGTTGCTAATGTCCTCTCAGTCACCATTTTGGGTGATAATACTCTTAACACATTATCAATGAAGAATTCTGCAGGAGAAGTAGCATGAAGACTGTTATCAGACAGATGTATTACCAGAAAGAGGGGCCAATCACAAATGGAAAGTGAGGGGTAACCAATGTCAAGAGATCTAGAGGAAGGTTCCCAGCACTATCCCTTGAAGGGGATTTATGGGAGGGATTTGAAAGAGAATTAAATTAGACTTCAATCTTCAACAGTGAAAGGAACACCCACACTGATGAGATGAAAGTCTATTAAAGTACTGAAATGTTGAAGAAATACCACCCATGGTTTCTTCCAACCATTTCATATACTTCTTTGAAATATATTGAAAATCAATCCCTCAATATTTTGAAAAATATATTAAATCCAGCACAGATTTCTTTGTGTATAATTTGTCTGATCCAGCTACTTTTCTTTTTTAACTAAATTTTATTTTTTTCAATTAACAAAAATCTATTCTTTCCCTCCCACCTTCCCTCTCCCACTTAAAACAAAACAAAGCAAAATCCTTGTAACAAATATGCATAGTCAAGCAAAACAAATTCCTGCATTGGTCATGTCCAAAAAATATATGTCTCATTCTACACCCTGAGTCCATCACCTCTCAGTCAAGAGATGGTAGCATGTTTCATAATGGGTTCTCTGGAATCATGGTTGGTTATCATGATGATCAGAGTTCTTAAGTCTTTCAGTTGCTTGTCTTTACAATATTGTTGTTCCTGTATAAATTGTTCTACTGGTTCTGCTCACTTCACTCTACATCAATTCATACAAGTCTTCCTAGGTTGCTTTGAAACCATCAATTTAATCATTTCTTTGTTTAAAAATAGAAAAACATTTAATAGTCGTATTTAAAATTCAACTTAAGCCTTAAATTCAATTTAAATATTACCAAATTATTTTTAGTTTTAGGATCACAAATTTCAAAGTTAGACTACAACATACTTCACAATAGATACCTTTAGAGACTTTACAAGCAAGGATCTGACATAAACAAATTCAGTTCACTCGCACCAGGTACTTGGGATGTTTCACTAGGTCAGGCCATTAACAAATATTTTTAGTTCCTCATTAAATACTGCTTTTAATGAAAACTTCAAAGCACTAAGTGGATGACATCTGATTAATATGCATGTATTCATGGAAACACTACCAGTAATCACCCAGAAGCACAAAGAAAGAAATCCAAACAAGCCCTACAAAGCATGCTTAAGGAGTTAATGGCATGCCTGGTCTTGATTATGACCGTGGCCCAAGCTGCTGTCCTTAGATTGGATCCCTCCTCTACTGCATTCCCCATTACCAGCTTCCTCCTTTGCTCCAGGTGAGGTCACATCCGCTAGGGACGGCTTCCCTTTTACCAGGCCCACACTCCCGGAAGCAGAATTTGGATCAGAGGAATCTGTTTCTTTCTGTTTGTTATGATGCTCTAAAAAAGACTCCCAACCTTTCAGTCTTTCTTCCCTCTCTCTTGAAGTTTCCTCCACCTGAAAATCAGTCACACCATCCCACACTTCCACGTTTAACTGACGACCGCCAAACCACCTCCCATGGAGGGCTTGGATACATAGGTCAGCTTCTTCTGGCTCCTTGTAGGACACAGAGGCCACCCCGTCTGGGTGTCGGTCAAAGAGAAGGACCTTCTTGACTTGCCCAAACTTTTCACACTCTGTTCGGAGGTCTTCCCGGATCTCATTTAGTACCAATGGATCGGCCTCGAAATCCTTGGGGTGGAACATGTTCTTGATAATGACCACCCGCTCATGCCGCATTCGAGTGGTATTGGCTTTCTTCTCTGGCCGCCAATCCAGCTGTTTTTGCTGCTGGGACATCTTTTTCCTGTAGTCTTTGCATTTCTTCTTCTTCTTGCTAGCATCATATTCTCCCTTGAGCTGAAACTTTGCCATTTCCACATGTAATTTGTAGCCTCTGATTTCATCATCATCCAGAAGTCTTAATGCTAGATCCACAGATTCCCTCTTCAAATAACAGCAAAGTCCATCTCCTTTAAGATTTCCTTGTTTATCTTTATAAAGCTTGATCTTGTATTCTTCGGTCTGCGGGTCTCTCATGATGATGCCACACTTGGACATGAGCTGCACAAACTCGTCCTTTGTAATGTCCGGAGGTAAGCCAGTCACATACACATTTGTATTTTTGTCTTCCTCAACATGAAACCACCCCGGCTCAGGCTTTCTCTTTTCCCCTTTCTGTTTCTTTTCAGCGTTTTGAGTGGCTTTTTGATCTGCAGGTTTCTGTGATGCTTTTACATCCACATCAGCCCGTTTCTCTTTTTGCCCACCGGAAGAAGAGGAGCTATCAGCAGGGAACCCATAATTAGCCTGATAATTGGCAAGGAAATCTTCCGTAATCTTAGGGAACCAAGCCTTCTTGTCCCGGTCCCACTCGTAGGCGGTGCCATCCGCCGGGTCCACGAAAGTGTAAGGGTCATCGCCCTCGGGGCCCTCGGGCGAGCCGCTGGCCGCGAGCTTGGCCTCCTCTTGGAGCTGCTGGAGCCTCAGCTGTTCGTTGAACTCCTCATTAACGTCCCGCCTGCAGCTGCTCATATCTCCGCTCTGGGCAAGCACCTGGGGCGCTCAGTCCCGGTGGGATCCCCGGACCTGGGGAGGCAGCGGAAGAAGAAGGAGGACGCGGGAACACGTCCGGGAGGGGAGGGGCGGGGCGGAGAGGGGGGGCAGTGCGCTTGCGCGGCTGAGCGGCCAGCGGCTGCAGAGGCGGCGGCGGCGGCGGCGGCGGTAGCAGCGGCTGCTGTGGTGGATTGATGCAACTGCAGCTGAGACCACTGACAGCCTCCCCCCTCCCCCCCAGCATCATTCCTGAGAGCGCGAGGGTTCCTCTCCCCACCCCATGCCGTTGTTGAGTCAGCCTGTCCCCAAATGATGGGCAGTCCCTACTCCCCAGTTCTCTGCCATCACAAAAAAGAGCTGCTATAAAGTATTCTTTGTACGTAGGGGACCTATGTCTTCTTCAGTTTTTTTAGATATAGGCCAAATACACATACATAGATACATACGTACATACATATACACATATATACCCCTACACACAGTGGGTGTCCAGAAATTTTAGTTCTGTTACAACTAAAAGCTTAAAAGCTTTGATGGCTATGAAAACAGAATTAAGACCTTCCATGTGTTTATATACATAGAGGTATCTGTAACTACAGACATATATACATATATAAATATTACACACATATAGATATAAGACATATGTGTGTATAAGAGGCTATGCTTTAGGGAATCAGCCATATAGTATATGATATATATTTGGTATACCATATGTATGATATATTATGCTGTATGCCATGTGGTATATATAACATTGTATATATACATATTATCTATGTGTATCTATGTAGCATATACTTACAATATATTTACATGTGATGGTATAGCATTGATATGCATGTGGGTATATGAACATGTGCAAACATGTACATGCATGTAAACATACAACTACATTCATATACAAACATATATGCATTCATATACACACACAGATTTTTCCAGAAATTGTAGTTCTGTTTTAAGCTTTGATATCCATCAAAACTGAACTAGTGAATCTATATACGAATATATACACATTTATATGTACAACACATATAAAGAAAACTATGAACCATATTACCTTTTAAACATTCACACAAAAAATTTAAATAAAAATGTTTGGAGATTAGAGCAACATATCATAAAAATTATACATTATGACCACTCTGGATTTGATACCAAAAGTGCAGGATTTAGGAAATATAAAAATAGACTAATGTTGAACACTGAAGTATATACCAAGACAAGCTCCAAATGAATATATGATTTGGACATAAAAAGTAATATCACAAAGAGAAGCAAGAAAATAATGCACATAGGGGAAGAGTTCATGACCAAGCAAGAGATAGAGAGGATCACAGTAGATAAAATGGATAATATTTTGCACAAACAAAACCAAGGTAGCTAAAATTAGAAGGGAAGCAGGTAACTGAGGGGAAGAAAAAACCTTCACAGCCATTTTCTCTGATAAAGGTCTCATTTCTAAGATATATGAAGAACAGATGCAACAAGTTTCTCTGTTAAGAATCTCATTTCCAGATATAGAAGGAATTGATTAAAATTAATAATAAAAGCAATAGGGGCAGCTAGGTGGTGCAGTGAATAGAGCACTGGCCCTGGAGTCAGGAAGACCTGAGTTCAAATCCAGCCTCAGACACTTAACACACTAGCCATGTGACCTTGGGCAAGTCACTTAAACCCAACTGCCCTACCTTCCCCCCTCCAAAAAGCAAAAAATAATTATAATAATAATAAGAGCAATTTCCCAACTGATACATGGTCAAAGGGTATGAAAAGTAGTTTCCTAAGGAAGAAATACAAACTATGAAATACAAGCCATATGAAAAAAAAATGCTCCAAATTGCTAATAAAGAAATACCAATTAAAACAACTCTGAGGCTCTACCTCTCCTCCATTAGGCTGGTAAAATTGATTTAAAAAAAAAAAACTGAAGTGGATGGGCTTCTGGGAAATTTGGAAGGGCATCTGGGAAAACAGGTACATTGATGCACTCTTGGGAGAACTATAAATTATTAGTACAGTCGTTCTGGGAAGCCATTTCGAGCTATACGCAAAAAATTACTACACTGTACATAACCCATTTATCAATCTTCTATCTATCTATCTATCTATCTATCTATCTATCTATCTATCTATCCATCTATGTTTACCTACCTGGTATACAGGGTGTCCTAAAAATTCTAGTGCAATTTAAAACTTTGGTAGTTTAAAACTGTTCTAAGATTTTGGGGGACACCCTGTATATATTTGATATATGCAGCAGCTAAGTTTATAGTGTTGGACTAGAAGTCAGGAAGACCTCAGTTCAAATACCACTTTAAACATTTACTATCTGTACAACTGTGGGCAAGTCACTTAACCTCTCTTTGTCTCATTTTCCTCATCTACAAAATGGAGATAATAATAACATCCACCTCCCAGGGTTTTTGTCAGGAATTAAATGAGATAGCATGTGTAAAGTGCTTTCATATTGGCAAATGGGTTGTGTTTTTTTCATTCTTTTTTTTTTGGAGGGGGAAGACAGGGCAATTGCGGTTAAGTGACTTGCCCAAAGTCACACATAGGGGAAGCCAGTAAGTTAAGTGTCTGAGGCCGGATTTGAACTTAGGTCCTCTTGACTCGAGAGCTAGTGCTCTATTCACTGCACCACCTAGGCACCCCTCTCATTCTTTTTTTAAAAAAAGCAATTTATTTTTAAACTGTCTCCTACTTTTATTTATTAATCGTTTCTCTTTAATTTTAAGAATTTCTATTTTGGTATTAATTAGGATTGCTTTTCATGCATTGATTTTCTAGTTGTGTTAATTGCATACCAAATTCATTAATTCCTACTTTTATTTATTAATCAGTTTTTTCCCTTCTTTAATTTTAAGAATTTCTACTTTGGTATTAGGAGTGTTTTTTCATGTATTGGTTTTCTAGTTGTGTTAATTGCATGCCAAATTCATTGACCTGTTATCTTTTTCTTTTGTTGACAAAAATTGTTAGAGATTAACATTTTTACCTGAAGACTGGTTTGACTGTATCCCTAAAACTGTATTAAATTGTCTCTTTATTGTCATCTTTGATGAAATTATTTATTGTCTTACATCTCTAACTGCTTGTTAGATATATAGACTATAGACATCTTAAATTCAATTATCAGAAACTGTTCTTGTTAATCTTCACCACCTCTTGATACCCTCTCCATTTTCTAATTTTCCTGTTATTGTTGAGTGTACCACCATCTTTTCCATCACCCAGGCATGTAACCCAGATGTCATCTTTGACAACTCATTCTCTTACCTCACACCCCTAAATCTAATCTGTTACCAAGGTCTGTCAATTTTACCTTTATAACATCTTCAGTATATGTGCCTTCCTCTAATATTGCCATCACACTGATGCAGGCCCTACCTTTCCAGTCTTCTTTTAACTTACATCTCTTCACTTACTCTATGATCTAGTGAAGGAACTCCATTTTTTGACAACAGAAAGGTTTTTGTGCCCTAATAAATGTTCAATTATTGGAAAGGTACCAAAAACATTTGAGAAGTATATATGATCCTTTCTCTTCCCGTTCAATAACTGCCAGAGGTTAGTATATTTAGCTTTAAAAATGTTATACTTTATTTTTAATATTTTTTCTTTTTAAATTTCGAGTTTCAAATTCTTTCCTTTCCTCCTACCCCTTCCCCACTCATTGAGGTGAGCAAAATTATATCAATTACATGTGTGAAATTATATCAAAATTATATCAATTACATGTGTGAAATCATGCAAAACATATTTCCATATTAGCCATATAAAAAAGGTAAAAAAATAAAGTGAGAAAATTATACTTCAATTTTCATTCAGAGTTCATCACTTCTCTCTCTGGATATACCATTTCTTCATCATGAATGTTTCGGAATGGTCTTAGACCATTGTACTGATCAGAGTAGCCAAGACTTTCACAGTTCATCATTACAACATTGCTATTACTAGGAACAATGATCTAGTTCTTCTCACTTCACTTTGTATCAGTTCATATAAGTCTTTGGTTTTTCTGCTCATCACTTTTTTTTTTTTTTTTTATCTTTTTGGAGGGAGGATGTCAGGGTAATTGTAGTTAAGTGATTTGCCCAAGGTCACACAGCTAGTAAGTGTGTCAAGTGTCTGAGACCAAATTTGGAGGTCCTCCTGATTCCAGGGCCAGTGCTCTATTCACTGTGCCACCTAGCTGCCTCTGCTCATCATTTCTTGTAGTACAATAGTATTCTATCTTGGTCATGTACCACAATTTGTTCAGACATTCCCCTATTGGTGAGCACTCCATTCATTTCCAAATCTTTGCTCCTACAAGAAGAGTTGCTAGAAATAAATTTATTCACACAAATCCTCTTCCTTTTTCTATGATCTCTTTGGGATACAGACGTAGTAGTGGTATTGCTGGGCCAAAGGGTATGCATGATTTTATAGCACTTTCGGTATAGTTCTAAATTGTTCTCCAGAATGAGTAGAACACTTCATAGCTCCAACAGTTTATTATTGTAGCTATTTCTTATTTTCAAGCATTTGTTATTTCTGATAGGTGTGAGGTGGTACTTCAGACTTGTTTTAATTTGCATTTCTCTAATCAATGGTGATTTAGAGCATTTTTTCCCATATGACTATAGATAGCTTTAATTTCTTCATCTGAAAACTGGCCGTTCATATCCTTTGGCCACAGATCAGTTGGGAATGGCTTTTTTTTTTTTTTATAATTTTGACTCAATTCCTTGTATATTTGAGAAATGATCAGAGAAACTTGGCTGTAGAAATTGATATCACTTCATTGTCTATGGTACATTTTATCAAAATGTAGTTTCCCTGATTTTTTCTTTTAATTTGGTCTATTTTTGCTTTGTCTGAGATCATAATTGCTACCTCTGCCTTTTTTGCTTCAGGTGAATGAAGCATAATAGATTTTGCTCCAGCCCTTCGTTCTTAACCCTGTGTGTATCCTTCTGTTTCAAGTGTGTCTCTTGTTTTTTAATCTTGTTTAATATTTTATTTTTCCCAATTATATATAAAAACAATTTTAACTTTTTTTTTTCAAATTTTGAGTTCCAAATCCTCTCCCTCCCATTGAGAAAGCAAACAATTTGACATTTACATGTGTAGTGATACAAAACACATTTCCATGTAAGTCATTCTGTGAAAGAAAACACAGATAAAAAAAAAAAAGAAAAATAAAGTAAAGAAAAAGCATATTTGATCTGCATTGAGGCTCTACCAGTTCTTTCTCTGGAGATGGATAGCACCTTTCAATAAGTCCTACAGAATTATCTTGGATCATTATATTGCTGAGAATAGTTAAATTATTCATAGTAGATCATCATACAATATTGCTGTTACTGTACAATGTTCTCCTGGTTCTTCTCATTTCACTTTGCATTAGTTCATGTAAATCTTTCCATGTTTTTCTGAGAGCATCCTGATCATCATTTCTTAAAGCACAATAGTATTCCATCAATTACACACAACAACTTGTCCAGCCATTCCCCAATTGATGGACATTTCCAATTCTTTGCCACCATTAAAAAAACTGCTATAAATATTTTTTGTACACATAGGTCTTTTTCCTTTTTATTTTTTATCTCTTTAGGATATAGACATAGTAGTGGCATACCTTGGTCAAAGGACATGCATGGTTTTATAGCCTTTAGGGCATAGTTCCAAATTGCTCTCTAGAATGGTTGTCAGTATACAACTTTCACCAATAGTACATTAGTGTTTTGATTTTCCCACATCCCTTCCAGTATTTGTCATTTTCCTTTTCTGTCATATTAGCCAGGTGTGAGGTAGCAGCTCAGAGTTGTTTTAATTTGCATTTCTCTAAATAGTGATTTAGAGTATTTTTTAAAACATGACTATAGATAGCTTTGATTACTTTGTCTGAAAACTGCCTATTCATATCCTTTGACCATTTATCAATTGAGGAATTGCTCTTATTTCTATAAATTTGACTTAGTTTTCTATATGTTTGAGAAATGAAGTCTTCATCAGAGAAACTCACCGTAAATTTTTTTTTTACAATAATGATTACCGGCCATATAGTTACTTCCATCCTATTTTTCCCACATTTATTCTGCTTTCTCCTTTTATCCTACCCACTCTCAAAAGTGTTTTGCTTCTAATTTTTACCTCCCCAATCTTCCCTCCCTTCTATCAGCTTCTCCCCATCCCTTTTCTTATTCCCTCCCCTTCTTATTTTCCTGTATGGCAAGATAAATTTGCACATCCAACTGAGTGGGTATATTATTCCCCTCTTTGAGCCAATTCTGATGAGAGTAAGATTCATGTGCTCCCTTCCCCAATTCCCCCATTTCTCCCTCCACTGTAAAATCTCTTTTAGGATTCTTTTATGTCAGATAATTTATTTCATTCTATCTCTCCCTTTCTCTTTCTCCCAGTGCATTCTTATTTCTTATCCCTTAGTTTCATTTTTTTAGATAATCATACCATCACATGCAACTCACATCTCTGCTTTCTGCCTAGGTACATTCCTTCTAACTACCCTAATAATGAGAAAGTTTTTAAGAGTTATAAATATCATTTTCCCATGTAGGAATATGATTTCTTGTTCTGTTCACCTTTTTATGCTTCTTTTGCATCTTGTATTTGAAAATCAATTTTTATATTCAGCTCTGGTCTTTTCATCAGGAATGCTTGAAAGTCCCACATTTCATAGAATGTCCATTTTTCCCCAAAGGATTATACTCAGTTTTCCTGGGCAGGTGATATTTGTTATAATCCTAATTCCTTTGCATTCCATAATATCATATTCTAAACCTTCCACTTCCTTAACTTGAAAGCTGCTAAATCTTGTGTGATCCTTACTGTGGTTTTGTAATATTTGAATTGTTTCTTTCTGGATGCTTGCTATATTTTTTCTGTGACATTCCTGGAAGTTTTCATTTTGGGATCTCTTACAGGAGGTGATTGGTAGATTCTTTCAATTTCTTATTTACCCTCTGGACCAAAGATATCGTGGTAGTTTTCCTTTATAGCTTCTTGAAATATTATGTTTAGGCTCTTTTTTTTGATCATAGCTTTCAGATTAAATTATCTCTCCTTGATATTTTTTTCCAGCTCATTTGTTTTTATAATGAGATATTTCACATTTTCTTCTTTTCCCCCCATTTTTATACTTTATTTTATTGTTTCTTAATATCTCAGGGAGTCATTAACTTCTACTTGCCCAATTCTGATTTTTAAGAAATTATTTTCTCTGGTGACTTTTTGTGCCTCTTTTTACATTTGACCTATTTAGATTATAAGGAGTTCTTTACTATTAGGCCAATTCTGTTTTTTAAGGTGGGTTTTTTTTTGTGCCTCTTTCACCAAAATGTTAATTTCTCTTTTCATAATTTTCATATATCACTTTCATTTCTTTTCCCAATTTTTCCTCTACCACTTTTATCCTTTTCTTTAACTTTTCCAGAAATTCTTATTCGGCTTGGGTCCAATTAGCATTTTTCTTTGAGGTTTTGCTTGTAGCTATTTTCATAGTGTTGTCCTTTGAGTTTATCTCTTGGTCTTCCCTGCCACAGTAGTAGCATTTTATGATCAAATTCCTTTTTTTGCTGTTTGCTCATTTTCCAGTCTATTTCTTCACTTTTAAATTTATGTTAAAAGTTTGGTTCTGTTCACTTGGGTGTGAGGAGGCACTCTCCTAAGCTTCAGGCTTTTTTGTGCTGTTGTTATCAGAGCTAGTTCTGGGGAGTCTTCTTTTGTCACTTCCAAGGTGCCCTGAGATCAGGGCAGAAGTGTAGTCACTGCTTTCCTGGCCTGTGCTTTAGGTTACCTGCAACCACAAATTCTGTCATTCCTCTCTGCCTTTGAATTGTGACCAGGGCCCCTGCTCTCTTGCACCATAAGTGCTTCTCTTCATTCTAGAACTGCAATCCAGAATTGCTCACGGGCAATAGAGTTGTCAATAAGCACCAGCTCAACCCAGTGCCAGCAAAAGGTTCCTTGTAATCTCTTTCTGACCAGTTGTCCAACCCCCTTATCATCTCTGGGCTGAGAGCTCTGGAAGCTGCTGTCACTGCTTTTGACTTTGCACAGATCTGCCTCCTTAAATCTAATTAACTTACAAGTCAATTCACATCACCCTAGTGGTGGTGGTCCTCCTTGAGAAAAAAGGAAGAACAATAATGACCCCAGGCAAATCATTTAACCCAGTTTTGTTGGGGGAGTGACTGCTGTACATTCTACATCTTCTTGGAGCCACAGGTTGGGCAACAGGTGGAGACCAAAGATGGACAAACAGCCCTGAAAAGGGCTTGTTAAGCACTCACATCAGAGGTGCTAGTCCTCACTGAATACTCTATATACTTTATTGAGTAGAGGGATGACATGGTCAGATCTTGCTATACTTAAAAAATAATAATAAAACTAAAAGAAATCAGAAAGGGCTATAACAGAGGAGAGGAAACAGAAGAGCATTGAGCTGAGTACACATTTACATAAAAGGTGGCCCTGCTTCACTGAGGAGTGAAACCTGTATATCCACACAACCCTCCAGCGAAAATTTTAGCCCCAGAGATGTCAAGCAAGGAGAAGGAATATCAGAGCCTCTTGGTACCTGGAGATATCAACTAAAGAGAGGCAGATATTCCATTTATTTTTCTCTAAGCTAAATTTTTAATTCATACACTAAGTCCTGGGAGTTCAGGCAGTGGGAAGGGCAGTAGCTCAAAGTATAGCCCAAGCAGCCAAGTAGGCTAAGAGCACTCTAATGAACTGTGGGGATGCTAAGTAACTTTAAAAAATAAAAAGCAAAAACTCAAACCATCTATGCCTACTCAATAACTTCTGAAGGAGTCATTGACTGGTAGTTTGAGGGTTCCACCATCTAGTGGCCAAATTATATACTACATTTCCTTGCTGGTTAATGTATATAATTCTGTAGCTCAGATCCTTCTGATTCCTGGTCTGCTCCTCTATCCACAGAGCCACCTAGGTGTCCCCTTTCTACTGCCCTCCCCCCATTTAATTTAATTCCAATTCTAACTCAAGTGCTGCTTCATGTCATTCATTCCAATTCAGTTCAAACAATACTTATTCTTCTCATTTTACTAATCAAGAATGAAAGAGATCACTACACAGTCAAAATTCCTCAGGTTAAGGCTCATGGGGTTCATTAGGCCAACACTAAGTTCAAAGGTACCACCTCCACATAAGGCATTTGCTCAAATAATCAACAAGCAATTATGAAGTCAGTCAATAAATCAATAGACATTAAAGTGACTACTAAGTGCTAGACACTGGAGATAGAAACACACAGAAAAAAGGACAATCCCTGCCCTCAAGGAGCTTACATTCTACACCCCACCCCCAATAAATACAAAGTAATTAGTAGAACAGAAGAAGCATTTAAGTGCCTACTATGTACTGAACATTATGCTAAGCACCAATCATTCTGATCTAAGCCAATGATATCTGATCATTCTGATCCATATCTTGCCATTGGACACAGATGGCTCTGGAGGAAAAAGTGAGGCTGGTGACTTTGCACAGCCCTGCCTCACTTAAATATAATTCACTTCTATCTCATGGCATCATCTCCCTGGTGTCATAGTCCTCTTTAAGAAAAGAAGGACAAACAACAATAATTTAATTATGTGCTACTTGCTTTTTCCTAGATTTCAGAAAGCAGGCAAACAGCCAAGTATATGTAGCTATTACCATAACATCACCCACCAAGTATGCATGCCTAGGGGCAGCTAGGTGGTGCAGTGAGTAAGAGCACCGGCCTCAGAGTTGGGAAGACCCGAGATCGGATCCGGCCTCAGAAAATGAGCACCCACACATAAATAATGACTGGCCGTGTAACCTTGAGCAAGTTACTTAACCCCAATTGCTTAAAAAAAAAAAAGTATGCATGCCTAGCCCATGCCACTGTCACATGTTCTTATTCCACAATTTTTTCAACAATTCCTCAATCAGGATGTTTGTGCTATAATAAGGAGTATTGCAATGAATATTTATTACATATAGAACCTTTATTTCTTGATAATGATCTCCTGGGGGTATATATCCAGTAGCGAGATTACTGGGTCAAAGGATACATATGAATAGTTTAATGATGTTCTTGCATAATTCCAAGTTGTTTTACAGAATAGTTGAACCACTCCACAGTTCCAATGGTCTTTTAATGTGCCTAACATTCCACAGTCCCTCCACCATTGTTTGTATTTCTGTCATCTTTATAAACTTGATGGTATGATGTAAAACTTCAGAGTTTTAAAAATTTACATCTCTCTTATTACATCATCTTTTAGAACAATTCTTTATATAGTTGTTGATGCATTTCTTCATCTAGAAACTTTATATTGTTGGACCACTTTTCTATTCAAGATTGAATTTTAGTTTTATGTATTTGTGTAAGTTCCTTACATATGTCAGCAAATAACTTAGTCCTGAATGCTGTTCAGTAAGTTAATTAAATGTCAGTGGGGATTTCAAAACCTTCATA
This sequence comes from Gymnobelideus leadbeateri, assembly GCA_011680675.1. Lineage (NCBI taxonomy): Eukaryota > Metazoa > Chordata > Mammalia > Diprotodontia > Petauridae > Gymnobelideus > Gymnobelideus leadbeateri. The sequence goes on from WOXC01011984.1 coordinate 425,009, forward strand.
AGGAGAGCCTTTCAAAGGCAGGTTGAGTACATGTGTTTACCAAGTAATCTCACATTTGTTGTTCTTCTGTCATGTACAACTCTCTGTGACTCCATTTGGAGGTTTTTTGGCAGAGATACAGAAGTGGTTTGTCATTTCCTTCTGCACCTCATTTTATAGATGAAGCACTGAGGCAAACAAGGTTAAGTGGACTTGCCCCGGGTCACACAGTTAGTAAGTGTTTGAGGACAGATTTTAACTCAGTAAGTTGAGTCTTCTTGACTCCAGGCCTGGCCCTCTATCCACTATGTCAGTGTTAGCCACACTTTCTACATCAGTTATACCTGGCTTTATGGCCCATTGGTAGAAGAGGCCCAGTGCAACATAGGATACCTCTATGAAGAGACTGCCAGATACCTCCAGATAAAGGTCAAGGCCCTGTAGTTACATCAGATTTATTAGGGGAGTCATCCAACTGATCAGGGACTCCCCCTGCAAACTTGTCTATTGAATTCTCTTACAAAGCAAAATGTAGTTCCACTTAACTTCTCCTATTTCTTTTAGTATTTCTAACATAAAACTAGTTTTTAAAATAAATATATATATATAATCAATTAAAATTTACATAATGATTTTATAACTGTGTTTTTTAAAAATATTATTTCTTTTTAACAATTTTTTAAAATTTGAATTCCAAATTCTCTCCCTTCTTCTACCTCTTCTCCCATCCATTGAGAAAGCAAACAATATATCAATTATAGATGTGAAATCATGCAAAATATATGTTATTAAACCATATTTTCAAGAGCTTCCATAACATGCTTTGTTTCCCTGGGAAATTTGTCTGGTCTCCCAGTGATATAGGTATTTTTCTATCATTAAGATTTAATGGCTTGGGGGGCAGCTATGTAGCGCAGTGAGTAGAGTGTCGGCCCTGGAGTCAGAAGGACCTGAGTTCGGATCCGGCCTCAGACACTTAACGCACACACAAACAAAAACCTAGCCATGTGACCTTGGGCAAATTACTTAACCCCAATTGCCCTCCAAAAAAGGCAAAAAAAAAAAAAAAGATTTAATGGCTTGGGGGTGGCTAGGTGGTGAAGTGAGTAGAGTGCTAGCCCCGGAGTCAGGAGGACCTGAGTTTGGATCTGGCCCCAGACACTTAACACACACACACACACACACACACACACACACACACACACACACACAAAACTATCTGTGTGACCTTGGGCCAGTTACTTAACCCCAATTACCCTCCAAAAAGCAAAAAAAAATGTAATGGCTTATAACTGCACTAGGGCTTTCCTTGTATCATGGATTCCAATAATAAGAGAAGCAATATGGTGGATAGTGGATAGTAGTGGATAGAGGGTTAGTATATTAATCAAGAAGGCCCAGGTCCAAGTCCTGACAATGACCTTACCATAAACAAGTTACACAACCTCTCATTATTTCAGGAAACTCTAAAATCAGAAGTCCTCAAAGATAGTGTTGGGCAGTGTTTGGGAACCTGTGGCCTCAAAGCCACTTGTGGCCCTCTAGGTCCTCAGGTGTGGCCCTTTGCCTGAATCCTTTGTTCTGTGAGGTTTGGATTCAGTCAAAGGTCCAAACTTGAGGACCTAAAGGGTCTTGAGGCCATAGGTTCCCCACCCCTGGTGTTGGGAGTTTCCATACTTCAGATTCTCTATACTGATTAAATTCAAGGTCAAGATAATACTACTCCAATACTACTCCCCCACTTACTGACATAAACAAATTATTCAAAAAGACTTTTCACTGATAATTTAAATAATCAAAATATGTGGTAGAAGGAGGCAATATGGCTTAGTGGAAAGAGCATAAGATTTGCCACCAGAGAACCTGTGTTCTTGGGGCAAGTCACTTACTATCTCTGGTCTTGCTTCTTCATTTATAAGACAAGTCTGGACTAGATAATTTTTAAAGTCTCTTCCAGCATTAAATAATTTGATTCTATGAATTATGTAGACATGAATATATGGTTCATATATACACGTTGGCCTCCTCTTTTTTTTAAATAACACCCTTAGGCAATAGTAGTAGCATAGAAAGTTTTGGATCAACATTTATAATCAGTTTAGTAGCCCATTGTTTATTAGATATATTTTGTATTTTTAATATAGGGTTCAGAGTGATCACAGAGAATCTAGTAAAGAATGCAGTCAAAGCTGAAGCTGCTGATGAAGGGGCCAACACAATTTTGGGTGCCACCAGGAAACACAACAAAAATGCTTCTCTTCCTGTGTAAAATGATAGTATCCCCGAACCTGTAACCTTATGGATAAGATTGGTCACTGTTCCTTGAGAAGGATATGATGGAGAAGCTCCCAGTGAAAGTAAGGAGGAATGGAGGGATAAGAATGGGCATGGGGAAAGGTTGTTGGTGTGTTTGTCCTTCATTTTTGAAGAGGACCGTGGCATCAGGGAATTGATGACAAGACTTGAAGTTGATTTCTATTTGAGTGAGGAAGGGCTGTGCAAGGTCACCAGCCTCACTTTCTCCTCCAGAGCCATCTGGGTCCAGTAGCCAGATATTAATCAGGATGACGAGATGGTCCAGGATGCAATGGGAGAACCTGACCCTTTGAGGCTAAGGACTTTTCAGATGCTCACTTAGAATGAGGTAACACCCATTTAGGGAATAGGCCACTTTAAGAAGTGAGTAAAGGAATTCTTTAATCAGAAAAAAAAAGTAAGCTGGAGGGGGAGACCCTCAGGGTTGCTGTTCCAATGAGAAATAGTTACCTTTGACATTTACTCTAAATTAGGAGGGCCCAAAATATAGCCATTAAGTGGAGCTTGGGCAGGCACCTATTGTGGTCCAATCTATAAAGTTCAGAATGAACTGGGTTTAAGGTTTTGTGAAGGAAGGAAGGAAGGAAGGAAAGAAGGAAGGAAGGAAGGAAGGAAGGAAGGAAGGAAGGAAGGAAGAAAAGAAGGAAGGAAGGAAAGAAGGAAGGAAGGAAAGGGGAAAGGAATGGCCTTATAAGGTGTAAAGCCAAGCATCAGCAGCTTTCCAAAGGACTGCTGCTGTGAACAGCTTCATGGTTCTGATTACATAGTATAGTGAATTCTCTATTTATTCAGCAGTAAATAGGAGCAAAACATTCATAGAAATCAAAGTACAGAATTCACAATGTTATGACATAACAACTTATCACTAAAATGGCCACATAGTTCATTTAGAAACCCAATCATTTAGTAACTCAATCATGCCTCCTTAAGGGACACAAAGTATAATCTTTCAGTAAGTCCTTAATTCAATCATCCTTAAGGAGGCTTGTCTCCTTATGGATACAAAGTACAAAGGTCAAAGTTTTCCACCCCTAGGTCACATTGTCTTAATCTCTCAGTCAAAAAGTCTTCTTTCTTCTTAATTTGAGATTAGTTTCCAATCATCCTTAATTCAATCATTCTGAAAAGGTACAGGATGCAGAGTACAGAGTTCTCCACCCCTAGGCCACATTAAATCATGATCTCAGTTTGCAGTAAACATCATATTAAGTAGTCTGGGGTGAACCAATAGAGACAGTGAAAGGAATGTCTAGTAAGCTAATTAGGTGGTCTAGGTGGGCTGGGGTGGGCCAGATGCCTTGGGTGGAAGCCTGTGATCTGGGCTACTGAAATGTATGGGAAAATTCAGGGACTGGATATCTTTCAAAGACATGATCTTTTCCTTTTAGGGAATGAGAGGTCTTTTCATCTTGACTTGAGGCAGGCTCTCAGCTTCCATGGTTCCAGCTTCTGCCCGAATCTACCCAACAGTCATCTGAGTTCAAAGGCAGACAGCTCTCAGTTCTTGTCCAGCTCCTTGTACAGTTCCTATTGTATATTGAAGCTCACAGTGTCTAGTCCACCTCAAGTCCTTCACAGCTTCTGTTCCTAGGAAGACAAAGCTTAACAAAGCCACAATACACATTGCCAGCATCCTCATCAATTCATTTTCTGCCTGTGAAATCAACATAGACCCAACAACAACAACGTCTGAGAAATCAACACAAATCATCAGTATAGTCCCAGGACCTTTGAAAACATCAGTAAGGCCCTCCTCCCAGGATTTCTGTAAACATACAACAAGAAAATCCTCTTTCAGGGCTTCTGAACCAGCATTCAAGTCCCAGGGCTTCTGTAACAGCGACATCTTCTATCAACAGAAGAAGCTGACAAAGTAACATCAAGACTGACAGACAAGGTACCAACACCACAGCCATGCTTCCTCCCAGCTCTCCTCTCTTCTCATTTCTCAGTTCTCAATTTTCTTCTCAGCTCTCAGTTCTGCATTCTGCCACCACAAGTTCTGTTCTCCATTCTGTTCTCAATTTGTAGCAGTTTTCAGAAGTTCTCAGCATCCTAGCAGTTCTCTCTGTCTCAGCAATTCTGGCTCTCTAGCTTGGGCTTTTCCTTATATATGGTATTAGCTCCTCCCTGTTCCTTCCTTTCCTGTCACATCAGCAACTTTGCTCCCACTGTGGGATTCACAAGTTCTGGATCTTAATACTTGATACAATCATGAACTGAAACAAGGTGCTAAATACCTGTTTGATTGCCAATACAAGGGGCATGGAAGATCTTCAAATCCCCATTACCATTACATAAGGATAAACAAAAGTTTTTTTATCCTGCAAAAGCAAAGCGTGGACACAATTTAGTGCTCATTAGTGAATGGATGAAGGACTTTGTCAAATCTGGAAATATTAGGACTGAAATGGAGCCAAATATGAAATAGGGCCAAACCTCAGGAGATTATAGAATAACCTTGTTTTTTCTTGAAGAATGCATACTTTCCCAACCCTAACCACAATGTCATGTTGACCTATAAGATTCGGGAACTGAGTCAACTGCCTCAACTGCCCCCCCCACCTGACACCTGTTTGCTCTCACCCCTCCCCTATAGCCCATGAAGTTGGCATCGAGCCTCTATCTCCAAGACTCAACTAAGTCTGCTAGCCAATCATTTCCCGCCAACTCCTTGTCTCTAAGAATTAGCTGAACTTACTAAGCCAATCAGTGAGCTCAATACTTCCTGCTTTCCCCTCATAATTGTATAAAAAAGCACCCGAGGAGACACTTGGGGTCCTCCATCTAAAATGTATGGTTGGGCCCGGGTTCGAACTCGTAATAAATTTTTTCTTTTTCTTGCCTCAGTGGTCTCGGTTTGTCTATTATTCCACTCCACGCTTCAAGGACAAAAAAGAATTCTTTGATTCTGAGCCCAGTCCAGCTGTAGAGAAAGTAGAAACTAGGAAGAGATAAAGGTAAGTCCTCACAATAAGCAGTGAATTATGGAACATATTTTAAAAATCAGACTAATTTCAGAGATGTCAAACATCAAGCCTTTGGCTGCAGCATTCCTGAGTGCAACCTGAACCACATTAAAATGTAATTGAGAAATATTTAACAAAATAAATAAAAATATGATAAAATAGGTAACATTACATTTTAGAACTGTCAATATGTGGCTCATAGGAATCCTTATGTGTAGGTTACTGGTGCCCATTTCTATTTGAGTCTGACACCAATAATCTAGGGAACTCCCCGTGGGAGAACTCCTACTAATGGAGATCTCCACCTGCTCTACCTGAAGACTTCCAGTAGAGTCTTTAGCCCTTTTTGCATTGTGGATATCTCTGATAGTCTGGAAAAGCCTATAGATCCCCTTTCAGAATTATGTTGTTTTGAATAGTTGAAGGAAATGCTAAATTTCAGTTAGAGGTTAGTGAAAATAAAGATACGTGTGTGTGTGTGTATGATTGGGATAGCTAGGTCGAATGAGCATGCATGATGGATAGAGTGCCAGACCTGGAGTCAGGAAGACTCATTTTCCTGAATTCAATTCTGATCTCAAATGATTACTAGCTGTGTGACCCTGGGCAAGTCACTTTACCATTTGCCTCAATTTCCTCATCTGTAAAATGAACGAGAGAAGGAAATGGCGGTTTATCAAGAAAACCTTAAATGGAGTCACAAAGAGTTGGATACAACTGTATGTATGTGTACATACATATGATAGAGTGATGGGACCTGGACCCCTAAAAGGAAAAAATCATGTCTTTGAAAGATATCCAGTCCCTGAATTTTCCCATACATTTCAGTAGTCCAGATCACAGGCTTCCACCCAAGGCATCTGGCCCACCCCAGCCCACCTAGACCACCTAATTAGCTTACTAGACATTCCTTTCACTGTCTTTATTGGTTTACCCCAGACTACTTAATATTCCTTTCACAATTCACTGGCTTTTTTGTATACGTGCTTGTTTCATACCCCACCTCCCCATTAGGTTGCAGGTTCACTAGGAACCCTGCCCCCTCCTACTGGTCTTACAATAAACTGCCCCCCCACTAGAATAAGGTTTGAGTGGGTGACTTCATTCCAGGTGGACCCTGCCCTGTTCCTCGATAATTCAGAGTTCACAGCAAACCCAAACCACATCACAGATACACACACGTATATATACACACACATATTTCCCCATCCAAGTTCATGAACACCCTGAAGTCCATCCAGAGACTCCAAGTTAAAAACCTCTTATGGAACTCAGAGGTTAAATGACATGCCCAGGGCCACACAATCAGTATATATGAGAGGTGGTATATGAATTCAGGTCTTCCTGACTCTGAGAAGTCAGAACAGATTTTTGAAGGACAGAAACATGAATATGGCATAATGGAAAAAACAGAACCTCAGGAGTTAGGAGCCTTGGACAGACAATCATAATAGTTGGATTCAAATCCTGGCTCTGTCATAGACTATGCGGCTTTGGGTAAGTACCTCAGTGTTCTCAGCTGTAACATAGCACCCTTCCAGGACCTACAATAATACCCCTCCAGGACCTGTGATAGTGGCAATAAGAGTAAGAGAACTCTTGGGTTGTAGATTGGATCCTCTACTGATGAGGTAGAAGTTCTGGTAACGCCCCTATACTCTCCTTGAGTCTTCCCACTTGATCTGGTGTTCCCTGGGGGCCATAAGCCTCCTATTATAATTATACCCAAATCTCTGTTATCCTTAATTTAACCGAACCCTCCATTGTCTGTTATCTCCAGGTAGCCTTGAGCTACTTCCCACCCTAAATCCTATTCTCTTGGTTCTTGGCATCAGACCTCTAGTCACCCCAGTCCCATCAAGATCCTTCTTAGACTTCTCAAGATCCTCCCTGGACACTTCCTCTAGTCATGCTGATGCTGTTTGAGGCAAGGTTGAGAGGTTTGGGAAGCCCTCATGGACTGAATACAGGAAATGGTCACTTAGAATGAATTCAAGGACTCCTGCAATCTGTAAGTCAAGTTAGCATAGATTTATTGTAACACCAATATGGCGGGCAGAGCTCCTTGAGGAACTTGCATTCCTTAAGCAACCTTACAACTTAACAAGAATGATGCTAAAACTTATATAGGAAAAGTAGTGGATTATCTGGCAGGTATACTAATTAGGTGACAATTTATAACCTTGGTCACAGGTGTCGTTCACTATTGGAAACCAGGGGGAGGGGTTTCACAGGGGTGTATTTTTGGTCTGTTACATCTGTAATGTTTTGAAGCTAGGGAGAAATGTGATTTTGGAATTGGGATCCAAGCACAAGCATCCAAGCATCCCATCAACTGCAGACTACTTGGCCGACCCTAGATCCCTCCCACAGTCTTTCTGTATATAACATCCATCTTGTTTCTATGAAAGTGTTCAGATTCAGTCTGGCCTGCTTGCACAAGCAATACAAATGCTCAGGTTCCTTAAGAGTCTACCCAATATGGCAGATCTTTAATAAACTTTGTTTTTTCTTCAGCTGAAAGAAGGCTTGAGTCAAATTCATTCAGGCAGGACCTGTGTGTTATTATTTTGGGGTCCCATTACCCCTAAACCTCAACATTACCAGGTGGCTGGCTACTGCTTTCAGGTTCAAAGGTATTCTGTGGTACTGTACTATTAAACTATACCTTGCATTCCCCTCTACCCACGTATTTATGTTTTATAGTTATCCAGTAGACACAATTAACTCAAAGAAAAAATGGTACACTTGAAGATATTTGCATATACTTTGGATGCAATCTCCCACAAATACAAGAAGAAGAGAGCACATACATGAAGTTCATGGCCCTGATGTCCCTTCTGTTCCCATCATATTGTCATGCTTCTTCCCCAGCTGCAGTATCTGTTGGGTGTAATGTGTATCTGGGCTTCCTGAGTCTACTCTTGTCTGAAGCTTAACTGCCAAATACCAGGGCTAATTCAATCCATAGCTGGATCTTTTCTGTTGCCAGGGGATACTCTCTTCAGATCTGTTTCCAGTAACTGGCTCTCCCTACAGGGTGTGCTGTCTCTCCTTTGGACAGTCATTCTGATATAAGATGTAATGGTGGAAATGAAGAAATCCCACCCTGCCTGGAAGACCTTCGAAGTTCCTCAATTGCTATTCTTACTTTGCCTGAGGTCACTTTCTCCTAGAAACTGTTTCCTGCCTCAACTGTCTCCAAGTTGGCAAGATAGCTTTCAAAAAGATTCCCAGGGCATATCTGATCTTTGGCCAGTAAGCTGTTCTCCAGTCATGGTAGAGAAAATTTCACAGTTGACCGTGGAGAAAAAATGCAGCCCAAGCCTTGCAGTTCCTTTAAGGAATGAATACATCTAATCGAGTCAGCTACCGGCTTCCCCTGGGATTCTATTGGGGGAAGGGGGAAGGGGAATCATTCATCAAGCTTCCTGATTAACTCAACTGCCCACTTTCGTAAAATGGATTAGATAATTTCAAAAGCCCTTTAAACAATTCTGACTCAGTATAAAAATAACTACCGAAAGAATTTGGGATAAACTGGACTTTTCCGCCTGATTCTGGAAGAACAATTGGCCATTCTTGTGGAGTTTCCCTTTCGGGTTGCTACTGCTACTTGGTCTGCAGGTCAGATCCACAGAAGTAACTCTTTGCTCCCTGCCTTCTCTGTAACCATGAATATTAATTTATTTATATCTATCTATGGAGAATGAGAATGCATTGCCCTTTTGTAGCTTTTCTGGTTCTTTTCCTCTCTACAGCCTAGGAAGCCATTTGGCTCTTGGTTTGGGGCTACACTGGGGGCTATGGTGAGGACAGGTGATAAGGTTAAGGTGAGATGAGAGTCATTATATAAAACTGATATAGTTTGGGGTTACTGGGAACACTGAAATGTCAGGACATGATGTCTGTCTGGAATGAATTCATGCACTCAAACCATCTTCCAGTCAGCGGCAAAGTTTATTGTAAAGTGCACATTTAGGAGTGCACATTTAGGGTTCCTAAAGGAACCTGCAATCTAATGGGAGTGAGACTGATGCTAATATACAAAAAGGACAGTGAAAGGATCTGGATGGGGTTAAGGAATGATAAGTAGTCTGGGGTGGGCCAGATGCAACAGTGAAAGGACATCAAGCAAGCTAATTAAGTGATCTAGGTCTGGGGTGGGCCAGTGATCTGGGCTATTGAAATGCACAGGAAAATGAATGGGATGTTTTCAATGAGACTGGGATGTTTTCAAAGACATAGTCTTTTCCTTTTAGGGGTCCAAGTCCCATCACCCCATCAAGTTTATTTTATGATTCCAGATCAGCCTCTAGTCAGCTATGTTAATCATGGGCAAATAAATCACTCAATCTCCTGAGCTCTGTTTCTCCATCTTTGAATTAAGAACAATACTTCTGTCATATCTCACAGGAAAGTTAGCATCAAACCAGGTCATAAACACTCATGGGCTTGAACATTGGAATGGCAAACAAATTATTACTAATTTTAATATGGTTTTATACTTTCTAAAATCCTTTCATACAATTGTCTTATTTGATCCTCTCAGCAGCCCTTTGAGTAGTTAAAGGAGAGAGCTATTATCCCCATTTAACAGATGAATAAACTGAGGCCCAGAGAAGGGAAGACTGCCCAAGGTCAGAGAGGAAAGTTAGAGCAGAGCTGAGATAGGAACCAAGGTTTCCTGCTTTTTTCCTCCATTTCTCTTTTGTGCACGATGCAAGCCAACTCTGCACTTATAGACAAGCATCCGTCCACTAGCTCTAGGTCCGCATGGCCTAGATGGGGCATCTCCTATTTCTGCACAAAATTACCTGCAACACAGTCCCTTTAAGAGGAGCCCCACCTCTTCCCCGCCCAACTTGTCAATCAACACCATATAGCCAATAGAAAATGAGAACAGTAAGGCTTCCCGCCTTTTAACCTTGGGGGAGGAACCCTTACAACTCAACCACACTACGGAGTGCGGGTAGTGGGCGGGTGGAAAGAAGGAGGGGACCGAGATGCCGGTTAATCTCCTCCTCTTCATTGGCTCGCGACTAGAGAAATCGCTACTCTCATTGGTCTCAGTAGACGTTCATTAAGGGCTCGGGTCCCGCCCCGTCGGCTGGGCCGCAGCGTTTGGCTGCGCGGCCGGGGAAGGAGACGCTGCCCTTCTGAAGCGATGGAGCTCTCGGTAAGGGCTGGGGGAGCTCATCTCTGGGGTTCCTGTTCACCCCGCGCAGCCGCTCTTATTCTGAGCCGTGGTAGCGGCCGGACTCTGCGGGGCTAGCTGGGCAGGATGCAGCCATCCAGCTGCCGCGGGTATGGGTCCGGACGAGAGGGAACAACGCAGTTCGAGCCTGTCAGGAGGTTGGGGGACCCGGGGTTTGGGAGCAGAGAGCAGGGCCGGGATGGGGCTGGGGGAGAGCGCATTGCTTGCTCTGCTGACGGGGGGCGGGAGGGGGACGGCTCAAGGTGGGGGGGGGGTCTAGGCCCCGGGACTGGGACTCGCGGGAGGTGGGGAAGCCTGCAGGAGAGAAGGACTAGGGAGGACTGGGGGAGAGCTCTGCTGGGGGGGGGGGGTTCGGGGGGAACGGCTGCTCAAGGTGGGGAGGCTTGCATGGGGGGATCCTGGGGGAGAGCCCTGCTCTGCAGGGGTGGGGCGATAGCTCAAGGCCGGGAACTAGGGAGTGGGGGAAAGGTACACTGGAGGTGGGGAGGCTTGCTGGGGCCTCGTGGGGGACTGGGGCGGGAGGCTTACTGCGGGTGGGGGGTGTTGAAGGTGGTCAAGGGAAAGGGCTTTGGGAGGGGGTTGGCTTAAGGTGGGGGAGGGTTGGAGTAGAGGCTCACAGGACGATATGATGAGGAAAGGGGTGCTGAGAAGTAGATTTTGAGGGTGGCTAGGGGAAAGTCAGTTAAGAGGGGCGTGGCCCAAGGTCGAAGTATAAGGAGGAGGGTAGGTAGGGTGGCAGTAGGGGCGGGGCAGACTTCTGAGAGGTAGGTGGAGGGATGTGCCTAAGCGGAGGGTGGGGGCTGGGGAGGTTACAGCAAAAGTCCTTGGGAGGAGGATGGAGGAAGTTAAGTGTTAATGGGACTGAGAGAGGTGTGGGGTAGAGAGAGCTGTCGGAGACAAGTGACACTGAGGAATGGGGGTGGGGCACAGGGCATGAGTGAAAAAGTAACCTAGGAAGGGATTGGCACCCAGATGAGGAGGCTGTCATGGCAAAGGAAGTGCCCAAGTCATAGATGACTGAGATGTCTGGCCCGGAGCAGTTATTGTAGACCTCAGACATTATCGTATATTGTATATTATATATATTGTAGACTAAAGATTTCTGCATCAGGATTTGGGATCTGGCACACCCATCCCCCAACTGCTGATTGTGCTAGCTATGAATTTAGTCATTGGATAGCAATCTATATCCCTCTAGGTGTTAGTCTTAGGGTATAATGCTTGTGCTTCTAAATACTGACTTTGTTATGGGGTATTCTGAGGGAACCAGGAGCACTCTTAGAGTGAATGAATGGTGTAGTGGAATGGGCTTTGGATTTGGATTCAGAGGACTTGGTTTCATATACCTGGTCCTCTAATTATTAGTTGTGTGACCCTGGACAAGTCTTATTCCAGTCCTGAACCTCAATTTCCTTATCTGTGCCATGAGTACTTTCTAGCTCCAAATCTTATCAGTTGTGTCCAGCTCATAAATTTCCGTGGTTGTGATAAAGGTAGCCATCTCTTTTCCCAAGTCTCCTAATATTCACTATCTGATGCTTGAATCCTGCCTGTGGACGTTCAGGGGAAAAAGGCAGCTGTTTCCCTTTACTTGTCTGGTTTTCCCTTTTAAACTGTTGACAGCTTAACACTCTTGTCACCTGACAGATGGTATACGCATTTTGGCCTTGGATGACCCTTTGGGATGCAATGGACCTCTAAGATTTGAGAACTGTAATGTTTTATGTTTGGGGGTGGGGGTAGGAGGAGGCTGGGCTGTTGGAAGAAGGATCTGGAGCCTCTTGTGGGAATTTAGTGACCTCGTCTTCTGGTCCTGACCTAAAATGTTCCCATGACTGCTTTTAGTGGCACTTTTAGTCCTGATTGTCTCAGGAGTCATGGGAATGATAACTCTGGTTTTAAGTACCTTGTTTTTAATAATCATAGTAGGAAGGACCTTGTAGATGTTATCTATTTCTTTTTGTAACCTCTAGGCAGCATGGATTTGTAGTCTGGTTCAGATTCTGTATGTTATTTTCTAAACATTTGACTTTGACAAATAACTTAATCTTTCTGGTTCTCAGTTTTCTGATATGTAAAATGAGGGGACTCAATTAGATAAGGAATCTTCTAGCTTTAAATCTTATTAGTAATTTCCCAGATAATTCAGGTAAAATATTCACTTTTCTCTGAGCTATTTTTGTACTTGTCTATACATTGTCTTACACAGGAGCCAGGTTGTCTGGCACTTTGGGGCCGCTAGATGGCACAGTGAATAGAGCACCAGCCCTGGAGTCAGGAGGACCTGAGTTCAAATCCGGCCTCAGACACTTAGCACTTACTAGCCATGTGGCCTTGGGAAGTCACTTAACCCTAATTGCCCTGCCTTCTCCCTCCAAAAAAAACCCAAAAAACAAACTTTGAGAGCTAGTGTGATACCTCAGAGGTGATCTGGTCCAGTCTTTTCATTTTACAGATAAAGAAACTGAGGTTCAAGGATTTTTAACTTGCCCAAGGCAGCATAAGTAGTGGGCTTCAGGGGTAACATTTGAACTCCAGTCTTTTGATTCCAGAGCTCTTTCCATTGCACCACCCTGCGTCCTACATTATGTTTTCTCACTTGGAATTAAGAATCATAGTAAGCTGGCAAGGTAGGTATTTACAAGTATTTTTATCCCCATTTTACAGATGTGGAGACTGAAACTCAGGTTAAATGATTTGCCCATGGTCACTCAGCTAGTAAGTATCAGAGATGGGATCGGAATCTCAGGGTTCTGGACATTAAGCCCATTACTTGATCCACTACACTATATGATTCTACCCCCAGTCTCAACCCTATGATGGAGCGGTAGTTGTCAAGAGAGACCCTAGCTTGTCCCTTGACTCCTGCAGTGCCCAGCTGTGTGGCTTTGGACAAGTCACTAAACCTCTTGGGACCTCCTCATCTGAATAATAACATCAATTTATTCTTTGTGGGGAAAATTCTTTTGTAGACCTTAAGGTGTTGTGTTAGTGGGAATTATTGTGGTTGTAGTTGGATTGGTTCCTAAAATAGTCATGTGATAAAATGCCAGCAATTTTTAGTGCTTATACCACAGTGCTTTGAATGTAATAATCACTTAATGAATCTTGTTGACTAACTGACAAAATGACTGTGTCATTAGTTCCAAGAGCCATATCACTAACATTTACCTCCCATTCACCTGGGATGTCATTATTTGTCCTTGATGAGTAACATTTGGTCACCAACCTAGACACATAGACCCCTATCCTGGTGTTTATAATGCCTGCTCTGCTACAGAATGAGGTTGTTTCTTATCTAAGGTCTCTGTATATATTTAAGAAATCCTTGGAGGGGTGGTATAAGCAGCTTTATAAGGGGTAGTATAAAATCTCTGTGGATCCAGACCTGGTATATTGAAAATCTGATGTTAAACAAGCACCATGGTACAGCTTGCAAGTCTTGCATCTTATAGGAGTCCTTACCATGCAGTTGGCTTTTAGGTTTGCAGATCATAGTTCTCTCTGCTCTGGTCTCATCTGGCTTAAGGCCTTTCTCCTGCATCATTCCCTCCCTCCCAGGAACCTTCTCTATCTAGGACAAGTACCCTCCCTTCTCTCCCATGAAGCACAGTTTGGGGTTGTAAGAATGATCCCTTTGCCTTAGCCCCATGGTCCATCCCACCTAGTATTTTGTCCCAGATGGGTGAATCAAAGTATTCTTCCCGTGCTTGGGGCTATGGAGATCTGAGAACTTCTTGGAAATCAGGGAATATGTCTAGAGGAGTTGCTTCTTTAGCTTTCTCCCTGGCACAGAGTACCATACATGTACCCCTTGTGCTAGTGGTAATAGTGCCAAGGCTGTTTGGTGTTTGGCCCCAAGAGAGAAACTTCTTTATTTGTTAATAGAACTTCAGGTGACTTATCCTGACTCTAGAATAGATAGAATTTTCTAAGTTTTCACTGACTCTTACATTGTACTTGTAGCTCTGCAAAGGCACTTGGGTGTTGGAGTCTCCCTTTAGGAATGAGAATGTGACTGTGGCCCTGTGGGCAGCCAGTTGAAGCATTGCTCCAAGCCATTCCCATTGTGGGACTTGGAGTTCCCACCCTGGGGCACTCTTAGCTGCATCTCTAACCCGGTATGGCTTTCCGAAGAACTGAAGGCATGTCCATGATCCAAGCTTTGGCCATGACAGTGGCAGAGATTCCAGTGTTTCTCTACACAACCTTTGGACAGGTAAAGGTTTCTGGTTTCTTTTTTCTCCTGTGTTGAGATCCCAGTATTCCATGAGCAGTAGGCACAGAAGACCAGAGCCATCTTTTTCCCTTCTAAGTCTATCTTAGCATGGAGGCAGCAAATAGGATTATAAAGAACTGGAAGAGAAGGGACTTTAGAGGCCATCTCAAGTCCAACACCCTTATTTTACTGATGAGGCAAACTGAGACATAGAGTGGTTAAGTGACCTGCCCAGGGTCACACAGCTAGTAAGTGACTGAGGCAGGATTCAAATGCAGGTTTTTCTGACTCTTAAGTCTAGCACTGGACACTTTGCCACTTAGCTACTAACTGCTGATAACTCCTGCCCAGCAAAGTTTCTGTGGCAATGGAAAGAACAGTGGATTAAGATGTGAGTGGCTTGGATACTTTTTAGCTCTTCTACTAAGTACCTGTGTGACTTAGAAAAAGTCACTTTAAGCCTCAGTTTTCTCATCAATTAAATGGGGTTAATATTTACCCTGCTAACTCTATTACAGTATAATGAGGATCCAGGTGAATTGTGAAAGCACTTTGAAAAGAGTGAAATGCTAATCAAAATCTGAAGTGTTGGCATCTTTGGTATAAGTTAATGAAGATGGAAGAATTCCACCCCAACCCTATGAACGAGATGCTGTCTAGTACCATTTTGACTTCCCAAATTCCTCTTCTTGCTAATTAAATGGCATTTATAAGAATTTTCAACATGAATCTAAAGTTGAATGGTATTTATTTCTACGGAGATTGTAGAGTTCCTTCCTAGAAGTGGATGCCACTCACTGGTGGGATTGGGGTTGGGGAAGGTAGTTCCCCTGATAGCTCAGATCCCTGCCTGAGAAGGTGTAGTCTTGGTGGGAGTCATTCACTGAATTCTTTTTCTCCCTGCTTCTGGGAGCAGTCAGCATTTTCTCAGCTACGACTATCTCCGGGTCTGCGGAAGGTGCTCTTTGCTACAGCACTAGGGACGGTGGCCTTGGCTTTGGCTGCTCATCAACTAAAGCGACGTCGTCGACGGAAGAAGCAGATTGCCCCTGAGAAAGGAGGTGGGAAGCCTGGAACTGTTCCTATCCCCATCTTCATGACCAGAAGGGTTCCATCAGTGAAGAAAGGTAGGTTTTGGGTGCTGGAAACCAAGGTGCCCTGACACACAAAGAAAGGTTATGGCCTGTGTTGGAAATGTCCAGCTGAGGTGAGGCAGAGCCTGAAAGGAATATCTTGACTGGGTTTTCAGATATTTGGGCTACCTGGAGATAAGAGAAATAGCTAATTAAAAGTATTTCGTGGGGAGAGCAGCTGTTTTTTAGTGTTGGGTTCATCTTATTTTATCCTGGGTTTATAGTCAGCACACACCCATAGCATACACACTCTTGTCTTTTTTTCATTTCAACCAAATATTTGTGTACAGAGTGCTAAGCGTTAGAGGAAATGAGTTATGAAAACAATGTTCCTGCTTTCATGGAGCTTACAATCAATCTATTACATACAAACATATCTATAATATGCCATATAATTATTGAAGAGGAGGAAAAGGTAGCACTTGAATTGGGCTTTAATTGATAACCAGGACATTGAACAAGTGAGGTCAAAGAGAGACCTTCAAGTTGTAGGGGGAACAGCATGAACAAAAACACAGAGATGGGAAAATACAGTTACAGTTGAGGGTAGAGTAATTCTGTTGGGTTAGAATTTCGAGGGTGGGGAACTTTTGGTCTCAAAGGTCACGTGTGGCCTTCTAGGTCCTTGGGTGTAGCCTTTGACTTAAAACATGGACCCGGGGGCAGCTAGGCGGCACAGTGAATAGAGCACTGGCCCAAGAGTCAGGAGGACCTGAGTTCAAATTTGGCCTCAGACACTTAACACAAAAAACTAGCCGTGTGACCTTGGGCAAGTCACTTAACCCCAATTACCCTCCAAAAAGCAAAAAAAATTTTTTTAACCCTAAAAAGTTGGACCCAGTAAAAAGGCTGCACCCAAGGACTAAGAGGACCACATGTGGCCTTGAGGCAGAAGGTTCCCTATTCCTGAGACTATATTGTACTACATGGAAGGAAGTAATAGAAGACTAGAAAGGTAAATTGTGGGGGCTCAAATGTCAAGTACAGGGGTTTAAACTTAGTAGGCAGTAGGGAGTCATTGAAGATTTTTGAGTAGAGGCCACAGTGTGGTCAGACCAATACATAAAGGAAGAGTAATTGGGCAGACATACAAAGATTGAAGCAGGGAGTGGGGAGAGGAAGAAAGGAAGAAGAGGGAGACTTTCAATTTCTGGTGTCAGCTTTCCCTGCCCTTTTGTATTACACAGGCTATTCCAGTCGAAGGGTCCAGAGTCCCAGCAGCAAGAGCAATGACACCCTGAGTGGCATTTCCTCGATTGAACCCAGCAAACACTCAGGCTCCTCTCACAGCCTGGCTTCGGTGAGGACTCCTCCTGAATATTCTAGTTCCATCTCAGGAGTACATGGACATTTTAGATCAGGAAGCTGGGTTATTTAGTGGTGCAGTCCAAAGGTATCACCTTGGCTTTGGACTGAATCAGGCTGACCATACTTGGTGGCTGAATAGTATTGATCTCTCTGACCTTTTAATTAAAACAAGCATATATGTTCAGATCCACATTGGCCACTATGAAAAATAGAACAGGAGAAATTCCTTACAGTTTACAATCTAGATGGGGAAATAATTAGAGACAAGTCAAATGTTAAAACTAGGTTCTGTCAGTGTAGTTCAGATTTAGGCATTACAGAACATAGTGGGTTGTAATTGCCAGGGAAGTCAGTAGAGGTGAGACTTGAACTGGACCTCCAAGAAGGAGAGGGGAGATGTAAGCTATTTGGAGGAAAAAGCATAAGGAAACATTACTGTGACAGAGTCCATGGATAGGTAGTGTTGGGCCAGATTGTGGAGAATTTGATTGCTAGAATGAAAAATCTACCAGCACCATGTAGAGGATCCAGTCTAGCTCTTTTTACTTCTCTACCAGTATTTGGGAAGCAGGTGATAGGAAGCTGGGTTCTGGTGATCTGGGTTATGTTGAAGATGGGCCATGTGCTATCTGTGTATATGTTGGATGGCACTAACCCCTTGTCTGGAAGCTTTCAACATGTTCAGGCATTTGTTCTCAGTTGAGAGTATCATTGGGGTGGCTAGGTGGCACAGTGAATAAGAACATTGGCACTGGGGTTAGGAAGACTCGAGTTCAAATATGGCCTCAGACACTAAACACTTACTAGCAGGGTGACATTGAGCAAGTCACTTATCCCAATTGCCCTGCCTTCCACCCCCAAAAAAGAAGAGAGAGTATCATAAAACAAAACCCTACTGTGCTCTGTGTCCAAGTATTTGTTGGGTGCATTAAAGGTGAATCTATTCCTGTTGTGTAAGTCATGGACTTCTGGTTCAGATCCTTATACCTTAGAAAGCCTGGAGGGTTTTAGGCCTTCAGATTGAGAGTGTTCTGTTTTTGGATTTTTTCCCCTTCTTGGAAACTAGATGGTGGCAGTGAACTCCTCTAGCCCAACAGCCGCATCCTCTGGGCCCTGGGACGCTAGAGTAACTGAGGAGTCAGGGGCTGCTGGTGATGCCAATGCAGAGAACCTCTACATTCAAGGTACAGGATAAGCTTTCCTTCTCAGTCTTCTCCCCCTCCCCTTCTACAACTTGTCTTGAGACCCTGTCATATCCTTCTGTGTGGTAACTCCTCTCCCTCCCTTGGATCTGGTGATCTCCCTGGTGACATTTCTCTTTGACTGGAGACCTCATTCCTTTTTGGGAAAGAGAAGTGAGGTCAGTCTCTCAACCAGTGGGTTCTTCTTCCCTCTGATGGTACAAGTGCTCCTCACTTTTTGTTGTTAGTCTCATTCAGTACCTTATAATACACAGCTGGAGTTCACTTCTCTGTACCCATACCTTTCATTCTATATTTTCTACCAATGTCAGAATAGAAGGGAATAAGGCAACAATGGATATGTAGTTGGAAATTGACTTTTGAGATTAGGCTCCACCTAAAAATGATGTTTCTAGGAACATATTAGATGCAAAGACGGGGACTACCTTCAGTATTGTCTTTTGGGAACATTCGTCTGGATTTATTGTCCCTAAGAATCAGTGGGGATTAGCTTGATTAGGCCAGAAGAGGAAGGAAGAGCCTTACTTTGACCCCCCAGTGGAGTTGTTGAAGTGGGTAGCGTTTCCCTCAGCCCAGTTGGTTTGTGAGTGGAGGGTAAACTAACTGCCTCTACTTGTTCCCATAGGAATGGAACTGTTTGAAGAAGCATTGCAGAAATGGGAGCAGGCTTTGAGTATTGGACAGAGGGGAGACAGTACTAGTACCCCCACACTCTGGGATAATCTCAAGAGTCCAGAGACCATCTCTGAGGTGCTCTTGGAGGTAGGTGCTGTTTTTACCCTCAGGGAGGGAGATCTTGTGGTGATGATGATGATGATGATAAGAACAGGATGGGTTCTCTATCAATTATTGAGTGGTAGGCAGAAATGACTGTGTTGTCTTTGTGTGTGACGAGGATACTGACTGACTCAGCCACTGGGTCTCTATTTTGTGGACTGCAACTGAATTGGTGCTTATCCATCTGTGTTCTTTCATTGGGCCTACTTGTGATCAAGGACACATCTGTGAGCAGCTGGTTGGAGTCAGTCTGGGACTTTGAAACAGCAAAATATCTGATCCATGTGAGAGGGAATTCATGAAGTTGGCCTCGTTAGCTTGATGTTCCAAGCCAGGAGTTTTTAAAGCCCCAGAATCCTTATATTAAACAAAAAATTTGCAGAACTTTGCATAAGTTGAAAAGTTTTGCTGTTTACTTTCTTATGTTATTCTCCATAATATTGGAGTAAATGCAACATTATAACATTTGTATTAAGAATATGAGTTTAATTGGGAGACAAGAAAATAACATACTAAATTTAGAAATTTCAAATATGAAAAATGTAAAACACCTTAACCTGAGCAAACTTCTACAAAATTTTCTTTTGCAAACCCATTTGACATATCTTGTTATAAGCAGCTGGCCTGTAGGTCCTCTGTATCTAGCTGCAGGCCTGCCCATTGTCTCCCAGTTCGTGGCTTTGTACCCACCATATCCTTCCTACTTGTTTCCCTTTTCCTAGGCAGTATCAGTTATAAGTCCTTTAATCTACATCCTGGTCATTTACCAATGCAGAAAACTGAGGCCAGGGTTGCCTTGTCTCTGCAACCCCTCTATAACTGCATCAACTCTAAAGGATTTGAGTGGGATCAAGCATAGTGAACTCTTGCCTTATTCTTTTTAAATCTCACTTTGAACTGGAAAGATTGTCAAACCACTTGGCTTAAATCTAAGAAGCTATAGTTGAAACTAAGAGCTTTATGATTGATGCATTCCTGATTCTTTATGGCAGATTATTTCTGCAGAGGAAGCTCTGGGCTGAATTTTCAGATAGGTATCCCTTGATGCAACATGCAAAGGAAGCCTGTTTCAAATAGGCTCCATTGCCTGAATCTATCCCTGCTCCAATAGTGAAAATCATCTCTCCCATAATCCTTAGTCCATTGATGAAAGCCCAGTATATCTTGGGGTTTTGCTTCTTTTATCTTCCCCCTTGGTAGTTCTGGAACTTTAGGTGGGTGAGGAAACTTTAGAGTGGCTTCCTGTCCATTGGACCTTAGCTCTGGGAGCCTGGTGGGGAAGAAGTTAATGTTGGATTGTTTTTGTTTAAAGCCAGAGTCCCAGAAAAAGGAGTTTGCTGAAAAGCTAGAATCCCTATTACACCGGGCATACCACCTCCAGGAGGAGTTTGGCTCCACATTCCCATCAGATAGTATGCTCTTGGACCTAGGTGAGTTGGAGTAGAGGTCTTTGGGTAAGAGGTAGTTGGGCATGGTTTGGTGCTGTGTGAACAGACCTTGTGTCGTTGATGCTTTTCCTTCACTCTTCTTGGGTCCCCATAATTATTGCCCCCATAATCATTCATCATTCTTTCTGATCTCCAAACTGTCCCTTCAGGGAGTAGCATGAAGAATAGAATGTTAGCTCTGGAAGAGACCTTGACATGAGATGAAATTGAGGTGAGAGCTAAGCTACTCATTTTATAGAGGTGGTAACTGAGTCCCAGAGAAGGGAAGGAACTTAGCCTAATTCCAGAGGTTGATAATAACAGAACCAGAACTAGAAACCAACTCCTATTCATTAAACCACTGAAAGTCTTGGACTGAGTCATCTTGCTCTGACACCCATCTTCCACTTTCTTCCCTGGAGGCTTATACAAACACACAGAGCTCCTTCAGTGTTGGCTAAAGGGCTCTATTGGTGGTATTGTGGCCATTTGGAGCTTCTATCTGTTTTTTTCCTCTTTCTTTTTTACTTTCTCTTTCTTCCTCCCTCCTTTCCTCCCTTCCTCTGTCCTTCTTTCTTCCTTTCTCTTCTTCATTTGTAGACAGCCAGACTATTTGTGGCTAAAACCTATGCTGAATTTAGTGATCTTCTTGGTCTAATGGAATGAATGATAATAGCCTACATTTATATGTAGCTTATGTAGGTTATAAACTATTTTACATATATCATATTTTCATCATTATTGCTTTTATTTATTAAGCACCTATTCCATTCAAGGCAAGGAGAATACACAGAAAATAACAAAACAGTCCTTTCCCCCTTGTTATGTTATACTGGGGAAAACTTATATGAAGTTAAAACAAGATCAGATATGTACATTGTAGTGGTTCTTTTAAGGGATTGTGAAGAAAAGATCCAGAATGCAAGAAACTTGAGCTGATTTAATCTCTTGCCCTTTTCCCTAGAAAGGACACTCATGCTGCCTCTGACAGAAGGTTCACTGAGGCTTCAGGAAGATGATGAGGGCAGTCTTTCTTCTGAAGACTCTTTCTTCTCTGCTGCAGAGGTGATTTCAGGGCATTGCCTATGATAGGAGGAGCTAGGGTATGGGCTGGGGGTATCTTTTCCCCACTATTGATCCTCTTCAGCTAGAATAGGGCTAAGAACAATGTCTGGGGCATCTTCTGGTATGTCTCATTCCATCATTTTATAGAACCAGACAGGGAAAGTGGTTTATTTACACAAGATCACATGGTGAGTTAGTGGAAGAACCAAGATTACAATTTATATCCTTACTCAGAATCTTATAAAAGTGAATGTTGAAAACTATCTTTACATGAAATTGAAAAAAATATATAATACTAGTGAGTGGAAACAACAATTTCTATCCTGATTCTCTGTCTGGTACTCCTTCCACTATGAGAGAGCATAGGAATTTGACAGTGATATGTGTTTATTTGACATAAAGACTGGATAGATTAAGTGGGTTCCTTTCTCTAATTGTTTGTATCTAGATTTATGTTAAGAAGTATAATTAAAAAAACAAGTGTAACTGGTTTTATTTAAAAAAGAAAACCCACCTATAACAAACATATAATAAGACCAGTTTGATCAGTAGTCTGAGCAGGGCTCTTTTGTATTTCCTATCTTTCCCAGACTAGGGCTAGTCATATAATAGGTGCAGATAGTATCTCTTTTTGGGGGTGATTAATCCTGAATTTTTCTTCTTTATCTTTCTACCTCCTGAAGCTGTTTGACTGTCTGCAGGTGGGAGATCTCCCTTTCCAGCTCTCTAGGCCAGCCGCAGCATATGAAGAGGCCTTGCAACTGGTGAAAGAGGGGAAGGTTCCCTGTCGGACACTCAGGTGAGTGGCCTAAAGAGCCTGATGCCTCACTTCCCAGCTGGTGGAAAGTGGAAACGGGGACAGGGACAGGGACAGGTTTGGGAACTTATTTCAGGCATTTGTGTTCAGGACCTCCAGGAGTGATGACACCCTGCCAGGTATTAGCAGAAGAGAGTTTGGGGCCGTCTTTGCCCTCCAGAAGCCTAATAGTCTCATGAGCATCAGGGTAACTAGAAGACTTCAACACTTTACGTGTTTTATTCCTTTTAAGCCTAGCAACCAACTAACAACTTTGTGAGGTTAGGCTCTCGTTTTTACAGCCTCAGAGGCTGACTGACTTGCCCGTGGTCTCATGGGAAGTGCTGATGTGGGATTCAAACCCAAGTCTTCTTGACTTTAAGCCTGGTACTCCATCCATTGCACCATATTGCCTTTCCAGTTTCACAGGGTCATAAGATTCAGAGTGTCCTTAGATATATATCAGCTATGAAACAGAGGATGAGAAAAATTAAGTGACTTTCCCAAGTACTATGCTGTACCTCTATTGAAAAAATAGACTGCTGGAATGGATGGCTAAAGGGGTCAGGATGTGAAGCTCATGAGACTGATGAATAAGAACATGGTAAAAAAGAAAGGAGAAAAATCTGATTTAGTTGGATCCATAAAAACTAATAGATAGTTAATTGAATATGTCAGAAGGTTTTAATTTGGGAAAAGAATTGTATATACATGTACTATGTAGGGCAATTGGGGTTAAGTGACTTGCCCAAGGTCACCTGGCTAGTTTTTGTATTAAATGTTTGAGGCTGGATTTGAACTCAGGTCCTCCTGACTCCAGGGCCTGTGTTCCATTCATTACTCCACCTAAACTCCTTTTTAAATATGAATTCCTGGCAGTGGTCAGGGCAGAAACAGCATTTCTAAGGCAGAAATGTTATTGAAACAGGGGCTTGTAAGCTGTTGCATGAACCCATTATGTTTTATAGAAGTTTGCTATGGGTAAGTAGAACCAGATTTTTGTGTCAGGAATTAATGGTTTTTCTAACTCAACTTTATACCAGAATATAATGTCAGAATTCAAGTCCTTTCTCTTTTTCTCTTTATCTTTCTCCAAATAACCTCATCTTTGTGGATAGTGCATTTGTCCCTAGCTACAGTCAAGGAGCCATGTCAGAAAGCAAGCCAAAGGTGTTGCTGCTTTTGGGTAAAAGTCTTATTGTCTCTTGACCATTGTGCCCCAATTATCATACTGACACAAAGACTTTGTAACACCAGAAAGTTGAACCTCTCTTGGTTTAGACAGCCACGTGGTTCCTTCAGGGCTCCTAGCTCAAGGATTCTGTAGTAAGGTCATAACTGTACCATACTGAATTGTATGGACACATTTCTCCCCCAGATCTGACTTGATTAAAACATAAAGGCAACCTATAATTGTACTACTAGTTTTATTATTTTTTTTATCATTGTTCTTGAAGAGATGAAAGGGATAAAACATCTTAACATTGATTTTTTATTGTAAATTTTTTCTATCAACAGAAACAGTTAAACATACAAAGTAAGGGGTAAGATCATACCAAAAATGCTTAGCCTTTAACAAGGCAGAAGCAAATGAATTAACAAATAATAAACAAGCAAATAAAAGACTCTTATTCTGTTTTCCCTTCCAGGCCTATACCTTTGGCTCTATTTTCCTTCCTTTCTTCATTCTATCGGTTATCAGTTCTGTGTATAATTCAGCTTCTGCTGATTGTCCTTCATATCACCTCATTAAGGTCTTTTGACATTTCATTATATGTTTTATATTTATTGTTTTTGTGGCACTATTATTAAATAAAACAAATTTGAATTAAAAACCATTTAAAAATATTTACCACAAATAAACAAGGACTTAATCAGCATGCATGTAAATGATCTTTCAACCAATGCAGGTCACGACTTCTCTGTGATTTAGATGAACATGGCTGAAAATTATTACTGAGTAGCCAACCTGAGGGTGCATAAGTATTACCTGTTTTTTAAAAAAAGAGAAGAAACAATCAGTGATGTGGTTGGTAATCATTTAGAAAGGGAAGAGGTGATTACAAGAGCCAGCCTGGCTTCAGCAGTGCCAGACTATTCCCAGTGCACCTTCCAGCTTTCACTTATAGCCTTTGTTGGCCCACTAGGAGGAGCAAAAGAATGCTGTAGGTGTTGTTTACCTTGTCTAGCAAAGCACTTGGTCCAGTGGCTCATGCCACTTAGACATCTAGACAACATGGAGAGATACAGACTAGATAGTGATACAGTCAGATGAGTTTGGAAGTGGATGAATTGCTAGATGCAAAGCAGAGTCATTTTCAAGTATTTGAAGGACTGTCATGTAGGGTTTAGACGTATTCTTTTGGCTCTCAAAGGGAAGGTTCAGGAGCCGCAAGTAGATGTTGCCAAATGAAGCAAGCTTTATTTTAGGAAAAACTTGCTAACAATTGTGCACAAGTGCCATCTCAAAGAGGTGGCAGGCTGTCCCCCATTAGAACTCTTTAAGCAACAAGTGGATGGCTGCTTGTCTGGGATGTTCTGTAGAGTGGGAATTCCTTTCTGGTACAGATTGGTCCATATTCCATTGAGATCCCTTCCAGCTCTAAAATCCTGTGCATCTAGGCCACATGGTTTCCTGGCTGCTTAGTGGAGGGTTGGCTAGAGCTTGTACTTCCCATGGCCATGCCAGTGGACTTCAGGGTTATGTTCTCATGATGAGGTATTAGAGGACTCAGTGGGGGCTCATAGTAAAAAGGTATTATAAGACATTGCCATTTTTAGTAATTATTTTTCAGGAAGCTTGGCATAGTGGATAGAGAGGAAAGGAAGACCCAGGTTCAAGTCTTACCTCTCACACATCTGGTGTGAGCCTGAAAAGTCACTGAACCTCTAGGTATCTCTGTGTCCATAGATT
This sequence comes from Gymnobelideus leadbeateri, assembly GCA_011680675.1. Lineage (NCBI taxonomy): Eukaryota > Metazoa > Chordata > Mammalia > Diprotodontia > Petauridae > Gymnobelideus > Gymnobelideus leadbeateri. The sequence goes on from WOXC01011984.1 coordinate 450,332, forward strand.
TGCAGAGAAGGCTCTGACCTATATTGGAAGAGGGAGTTTCCTTTGCCAAGTTTTTCTTATACCAATGAAATCACAGGTCCAGTCCCTCTCACAATATCTTTCTGTCTGTATACACATATATATGTATCCATTTACATACATATATATGTCTGCTTATATATATATATATATATACACATATATATATATATATATATATATATATATATATATATATACACACACACACACACATATATAATTTTTTTTTCTTTCAAAGAGGTCCCACTTTAGGGGTGGCCTGTGTTAGCAACAGTCTTTATTTGGCTCAGTTTCAAGGCATTCAGACATCCATTCAGGCCATCCACAGACCAGAGAAGACCAAGGAGATGCCCTGTCCTGGCTGACTCAACAATTGTAGTCATTACCCTGAAAGAAAGCTCAGAGGTCTCAAGCTCTTCCCCTCTTCAGTTGAGGAAGCTGGCTTCAGAGGGGAAGCTGCCTGTCCAAGGTCATAATGGTAGAGCAGAGCCAGGATGAGAACCCCCAAGTCTCCTAACTCCTAATAGTCCCAGGCCAATTGCCTTCTCTGACTTGGAGAATGATGTTGTCATCCTCTTTGTTTTCTTCTCTAGGACAGAACTTTTGGGTTGCTATAGTGATCAGGACTTCTTAGCTAAACTGCACTGTGTCCGGCAGGCCTTCCAGGTGGGTGAGAGTCTAGGGAACTAGGAAATGGCATTGGGGTAGGGGACAGGATGAGGTGGTTTTTCCTTGTGTCCCAAGTTCTATGACTTTGCATGGGGTCATTATCATCCATTATCCAAATAACTTTGCTGCCCACAGAACTTCCTTTGGTCCCAGGTTTTTCCTTCCCCTGGGAGCATTCTCCCAGCCTGTCTGTTGGAGTATATGAGCCTAGGGACCTAGCACCTAGTATATTGTTCAAATAGATACATAGATAGGGATTGCATAATGACGGCCCTGTTTATGTACCTGGGCTGGTACTTTGAGTTGTGGGGGTACCGACAAAACAAGATGCTCCTTCCTCTTAAGAAGCTTATGTTATCCTGGAGGGATGTTGGGGGGCGAGTATGCTGCTTTGGTGTCTAGGCAGCCAATGTAGAGATAGCGTGAGCTGGAGAGGGAGCAGGAAGTAGAGAATGTCTTAGGAATTCTCATATAATGTCACTCCATTGAATCCCTCCACCCTTCCATCCTCAGGGACTTCTGCAAGATGAAAGTAACCAGCTGTTCTTTGGGGAGGTTGGGAAACAAATGGTGACAGGCCTGATGACCAAAGCTGAAAAGGTAGAGTGTTGATATGTTGCTGAGTGCTGGGGGAGCAGGTGGGGGCAGGGTGATTTACATGGGCTTTGCACATCTTGACTGCCCTCTTGGTTTTTAGGCCTCTTGAGGATTTTGCCTCTTCAGCCTCTTCCTGGGATTCACAAAGCCCAAATTCTGCTTGGGGCTGGGCCCCTTAACAGCCTTAACTAATGTCCTTGTGCCTTTTGCCACTTCTTCCGTTCTCACTTTTCTTCCCTGGGAGGTTGCTTGTGTCTGCTCCTAGGGAATGCCACCCAGGGTTTTGACCTTTGCTGTTCTCTCTACTTCTCTCTAGGGGAGGACTCTGAAGTCTTCCCTTCTGGCAAGACAAACTCATGTTCCTTTTCCCCTTTTAGAACCCAAAGGGCTTCTTGGAGAGCTATGAGGAGATGCTGAATTATGCCCTGAGACCGGAGACCTGGCCTACCACACAGCTGGAGCTGGAGGGGCGGGGGGTGAGTTGACCCCAGATGCTGGGTCACTTGCATGACTTTGTGACAGAGTCCTAGCAGATTGTTAAGTACCTACCTTCCTGGAGCTTTGTCCCATTTCCCAGAACCCCTTTGTGGGGAGGGAGACTGTTGGATGATACTGGATTCCTTTCAATTTCCAGGAGCTTCCCATTGTCCCCACTGTTGCCATCGGACTAAGAGGCCTCCAAAATGGGTGGGATTGGATAGGGTGGCAGGGGAGGAGAAGGGGTCCTTTCTCTGTCCCTAAGGTCCAGTCTGAGGTCCCTGGCTACAGGAATGGAAGCTGAGGATTCCCTTTGACAGGGCTCCCATGGCCCCCAGCCCTCAGGGCCTCCAGGAATTGGGACACAGTATGCCTGGGGATCCTTCACATCCAGGGCCCCAAACATGAAGCTAATAGCTTGTTGGTGAGCCCTGAGGGTTGGGCTCAGTGAATCACTGGATCATAGGATTATAAGTGGTTGCCTCTCAATAGCTTTGAGGGGTGGGGGTAGGGGGTTCTGACCCTTCTCATCAGGTTTCTTCCAGGTATCCTCCTATCCTCCCAAGCTGGCAGGGGCCCAGGGCAAGCTGGACAGCTCTGTCAGGGCTTCTTTCCAGTAGAGATGGTAGGGGTTGTGGTAGTTTGTAGGGAGCCAAACACTCATAGTCCCAGGTCTTTTTCAGGAGAAAACATATCAGTCTTTCCAGATGAGAGGGTCATCTTGACTTGTAAAACAAAAGTAAACCTGCTTCTGAAGCTGATGAGCTCTGGAAGAGATCTCTTTATGAAAAGTAGTATGATGCTGTACTAGTAGTTGAGAACTAGATTCTGGTCCTGACTCTGCTACTCATCTATGTGAGCCTCAATTTCTCCATCTGTAAAATGAGGGGGTTTGGACTCAATGAACTCTGAGATCCCTTAAACTTGTGATATTATCTCTGTTATCTCTCCTGAACTGAAATGTCACTTTCTCCAGGGGAGAAAGGACCAAGAGGGTCCTTAGGCAGTCCCAGCCCCCTCATTGCCTGGCTCCTTCCTGCCAGGTGGTATGCATGAGTTTCTTTGACATCGTGCTGGATTTCATACTCATGGACGCCTTTGAGGACCTGGAGAACCCCCCCTCCTCTGTGCTTGCTGTCCTTCGTAATCGATGGCTCTCTGACAGCTTCAAGGAAACGGTAAATGTCCCTCCAACTCTTACCTGTGTTCCCCTCCCTCACCCTTTCCTCCAGTGTTGACTAGCTTTCTCACAACATCAGACTTGACCTGTTACTTGGATCCTAGAGATGTAGGACACTTCCCTTACTGTCTCCTTCATTCTAGCTGGAGCCCTGGAGTGAGTAGTGCTGTCTAGAAGGAATAGATAAGGACTTGGAGAGAGTATAAAGGGCTGTCAGGCAGAGAGAGGAAACTGAGAGATGCAGGGAAACTCATGAAACTGCTAAATATCTTGGTCTCAACTCCTGAGCCTCCAACTTCATTAAAGTGGAAGTGTGGTATAATGGAAAGAGTTCTGGCCCTTAAGTCAGAGGTCCTCCAATATCCTTGGGTAACATTGGACCTAGCATTGAATGTCCTCATCTGTAAAAGGAGGAAGTGGATATGAATGACCTCTGGAGGCCTATCTTAGGTTCACGATCCCAGCAGAGGGAGTTTGTTTCTTGGTAGGGGTGGGGTACGGTGGGGATACACTGAGACTGCCCTGAATGTAGCAATTTTTATCTTGTCCAGGCTCTGGCCACTGCCTGCTGGTCGGTTCTGAAAGCCAAGAGGAGGCTTTTGATGGTGAGTAAGGTCCAGTGAGCACGTTAGCCCCAAAACACACTTTCTGCTCAAGAGACTTTTATTAAACCACAAGCTTGCATTGAGTAACTGCTCTGTGCCCAGGATCTCGATGAGTGCTTCTGAAAGAGAAGAAGACTTAGTCTTTGCCTTCAAGATGTTTACATTCTGTTAGAGGAAATGATAATTCAAGAGCAGCAGAGGGCAGTATACTATTGTGTATGATGTAAATGTTATAGGATCAGAGAGAAGGGAGAGATAATTGAGGGCAGGTGTAGTCAAGACTTGAACTGGCCCTGAAGGATGGTTAGAATTTGGGGCATTCTTGGCAAGGGTCCCAGTATGAGTAAAGGCCTTCCATATGGGTGTAGGGGTGGTTCCCTTTGTGCTGAGTGCTAGAGATAGATACAGACAAAATGAAATGATCCTATTCTCTAGGAGCTTATATTCTTTTGGGGGACACTAAACACAAAGAGGTTTGGGGGGAGATATGTGACATACATAATTCATGGGTCATTGCTTCCTTTTCCAGGGAAAACAATGCCACTGTAGACTGTGTTTTCTCTTGTTCCATTCAGGTGACCACTTATTACTGTTTGGTTTGTGATACCTTTTCCTTTCTGGGCTATGCCACTGGTTCTTAGATGGACTGGTAGCTTGGTTTGGAACCAGGAGGTAGATGGCTACAGAGCAGTGAATGGCCTCTTCTGCTTAACTCTCTGAGTGGCCCACTTGATGTCACCTCCCTTCTCTAATTGCAGGTGCCTGATGGCTTCATCTCCCATTTCTACTCCGTATCGGAGCATGTTAGCCCCGTTCTTGCCTTTGGCTTCCTAGGGCCCAAGCCGCAGCTGGCTGAAGTCTGCACTTTTTTCAAGGTGAAATGAATTTATAAGTTTTTTTTGACTAGGAGGGAGCTTTGGCCTGTTGTGGATTATCGGTAGATGGGAGGGCTCTCCACTCCATTTCCTTTCCTTCCCCCCCTTCTCTCCACACTCCCATCTGTCCAGGGTTCCCTGTGAAGAAACCAGACTGGAAATTATCTTTCTCCTTTGGTGATACTTTCATAATCAAGTTGTCCCAGGCAGGCAGGGCTGATGGTGGGATGACAGCTGCCTCATGAAGCTTCCAAGAAGGGGGTGACGAGCTGTGCTGATCTTTTGCTCCTCTTTCCAAAGTAATATATTGATTGCTTTGCTGCTCTCAGGGTTAATTGTGCTGATAGTGAGACACCTTGTAGCTCTAAATGCTGTATTCTGGAGATAGGTCTTTCTTCCTTACCTACCCTCCTACTCTAGCTAAGGAAAAGAGGAATAATCCATATTTGTTGAGAACCTCACATGTCCATACTTGTGCTAAACAATTTAAGGAATACAAAAGAAATTTGGTAAGCCTTTTAGGAGCTTATACCCTAGTTATCAGAAAACATTGGCAAACCACACAAGACAAAATATAATCAGGGCTAAATTGGGTGGGACAAACACCCCAAGAGAGCAGAAGATGGAGAGATCACTGGAAGGCAGGGAAGGTTTCATGTAGGAACTGGGACTTGAGCTGGGCCTTGAAGGATAAGTAAGATCTGGATAGGACAGTCAGGAGAAGGAATTAGTCCTTTTGAAGTTAGAGAGGCATTTTAGAAATATTCTGTCCAGTTTCATAGTTGAAGGGACTGAAGGGACTGAAGGGACTGAAACCCCAAGAAGTAAATTGATGGCCCTGCATCAGATTGGGGATACGCAGCAAAGGGAGGATGTAAACCCAGTATTCAGCCAGAATGAAGAGCATTTGCATGGGCCAGAGGCAGGAATGAGCCCAGTGGGCTGCCAGGCAGCCTGGAATAGGTGAGGACCCTGCTCCAAAGCCCACCTCAGATACTGGCCTATCTCTGCAAGTCCCTGAATCTCCCAGATGATAATACTTGTAACACCTGCTTTACTGGGTCATTACAGGATAAGTGTTTTGCAGTTCTTCAAAAGGCTATATGATTATACTATTATTGTTGGAGGAGTGGGTCTATTGGTGGGGATCAGAATGTGGGGAAACCAGAAGAATTCAAACACAGCCCCTTTCCTTCTGTCCCCAGCATCAGATTGTGTACTACCTGAAGGACATGTTTGACCTGGACAATGTGCGCTACACCACTGTGCAGTCACTATCAGAGGACATCCTTCAGCTGTCACGCAGACGCAGTGAGATCCTATTGGGTTACCTGGGAACAGAGCCTGTCCGTGAGATGAACGGGATGTTGCCCCATGAAAATGGACCCCTGGGGGAGTTTCATTAACCCCCCATGCCTCCCTCAGGAAGACTGACTCTTCTTTTGGATCCCCTCTGGCGATGGGTGCTTGCTGTCTCCTGAGTGACATGAGTAACTGTGGCTCAGCCCAACCCCTGGCTTCACTTGGTCCTTCTGCTTGCTCTCTGTGGGGGGATCTGCCAAGCCAGTGTCTTGGACCAGTCGATTGCTTCCTCTTTTCCCTTGCATTGGAATTCTAGGCCCCAGATCTCATCTCAGAAGGACCAATTTGTGATGCCCGCTTCCTTCCCCTCCTGTTTGTCCATATATGCCATACAGTGGCAGTTTCCTGGCCGTGGCCAGCTGGAACCAGCTGGCAATGCCTTGTTTGTCAGGTGGGCAGTAAAGGTCAGCACATGTCTATCTGTGCATCACTGGGTGGGCTTAGACATGCATCTGGCACGATATGCCTTGTGAAATGAGGCAGGGAGGTGAGGGACGAGTGAGGTTCTTGGGAGGCTGAGAATGATGGAGGCTCTGTCCCACCAGTTCCAGGGACTGGTGTAATGGTGTGAAAGTGATGGAGTGAGAAAGACTGAAGTAGATTGAGGGGTGAGAGTGGAAAGGAGAGTCCTGTGTAATAGGGGGAAGAAAGGAAAAGACCCAAGGGGGGAGGAAGAGAGAGACAGAGTTTAAGGAGGGGAAGAGGGAAAGTGTTGGGAGCTCAGTACAGCAGAGGCCAGGCCCAGATAGGGATTGCTGCTTCTGCTCCCGTTACTAAGGTGCTGTAGGCTAGGGAGGAAGGAGCAAACACATTTCTGGTCTTTGATGAGGGAACTTAAGGCCTCTCAGGTTCCTGGGAATCTGGTACTGGCCCAGATAGCAATAAGAGTAGTGATAATAGTTATGGTAAAATAAGAATGAGAGACAGTGCAGTAGAATGGAGAGAGCCAGCCTCAGAGTCAGGAAGAGGGTCCAGTCCTGCCTCCAGCACATCTCGCTGTTGGGTGTGACTCTGAGGCACTAAACCTCTCAGGACCTGGGCCAGTTTGGTAGAGGGAGTGAAGGATACTTCCTAGTTGTATATATGTTGGGTGGGGTGTCCAGGGAAGGGAGGAGGGGGACACAGCTGTGTCAGAAAATTGACAGACTTTCTTCTTTTCCTGGGCTTTGGGCTCCTCTACTCACTTACGGAGAATAGCTTCAGAAGAGTTTGGGGGTCTTAACAGAGTGGGAACACAGGTGGCCAAGAGGGTGACAAAAACTACATGGAGGGAACCTGGGAGAAGACAGTAGAGGGAGATAAGAAGGGTGACAGAAAGCTACAGCTAGAAAGAGACAAGAGATCACTGAATCCAGCATTTTATAGCCAAGGAAACTGAGGCCCGAGAAGTGAGCTCTCTTGAGAGTTGAGACTTAGTTTAGATTTTCTGATTCTAGATAAACTGTCCTTATTATACCACAAATCTCTATAGTCTCTTGACCAGAGTAAGAAAGGTTATTTAGAGTTTGCCAAACATGTATCAACACCCCACCCCTGTCCCCTCCTTCTAGCAAGAAGGATGCAGCCCTGAGGACAATCTTTTTCTACACTTTATTATATTGTCTGGGTGTTGCATTGAAGGTCCATTGCCTCCTAACCTACGAGTAGAAAGATCCCTTGCATATTTATTTGGGTGTGTTACTTGGAATATTCCTGAGCTGATGGACTTGGACCATGATTTGTAGTTTTATTCCCTTGCAAATTGCACAAGCCCATTTGTTCTCATCCTCTTGACATTAGTGTTCCAGCTCCTCCTAACCACCAAAGCTAGTCCACTGACTTTGTGCCAGGTGAATGCCTGCTATCATGGGCAGTGGGCCTCGTATTTGGATGAAATTTGTAATGTTGGCCAGCGGGTAAAGTTTAACCAGTACAAAAAATAAGCCACTCCTCCTTCACCTGCCAACCATACATCTGAAGAATTCAAACAAGATACAAGAGCTGTTTTCACCATCATTTCCTCCTCTAAAGATTATGATGTTACTCCATCTTCACCACCAAAGATTCCTGAAAGTCCCCCAGGAAAGAGTAGGCAAAAGCCCTTTGGTGTCTTGAAATGCTGTAGAGACCAATCCCCACAAAGCAGAAGGGGCTGCATTTTTAGCTCCTGGAAACTCCTTTCCCAGTATCTGACAGTTGATTTCCCTCCTGGGGATGTCATCACTACCAAAACAAGGGCCTTTATGCTCTGGCCCTTGCTCTCTTTGAATGTGTGTCCCATCTTTCAGCACTATATAGGATTAGCACCTTTACTATGATTGGTCAGGCACTGGGGTTGGAGTTCATGGCCTCATATGGAACAGGGTAGATGTATGGAAGAAAAGGTGATAGGCAAATGACAAGTTTCTCTCTACCTTTGTGTTCTTGGGAAGCTTTTAAACATATGTATTCCCAGAACTTTTTATTGAACCAGAAAGCAAATATCAATGTAGTCTTAAGTTTAGAAAGCTGTATTTGGTATTCTAACCAACACAGTTGGCCACTATAGATAAGTTACATTAGCAATTTTCTAAACTATCATCATTTTCAAGAGCTTCTATCTTAACTCTGCAGACTCACTTCACTCATGATTACAGCATTGGACTTGAGTAGGACTTTTTAAAAATTGCCTTAAAAGGAAAGAGAAAAGTTGGATTGTCCCTTAAATTGAGACAGCTTAAAAAAGTTGATTTTTGGATGTTTGGGATTTCTTAAAAATCTCAAGAACTGTCTTTTTAGGAAAAGGTTCTGAGTCAAATTTTAAGGAGAAGATTGGAATGAGATTTTATGAAATGTATATTTGCAGAGTAAGATTTAAATAGGCCATACTGTTATCCTAGCAAAAAGCATCGAAATTGACATCGTGATTTTTTATGTTACTATGGAGTCCCTATGTGATCTGCTTGAGGTAGGGCTGAATATTCAGACCAAATATACAAGGAAAAGGAAATTGATCTGTGTCACCAAAGATTTAAATTGTTTATGTTGTAGGGTTACTGATGTGATTGAGTCAGGAGTTAATTTAGGAGATAATCTAAACCAGTTTATTGACTCTATTAATTTGTTACTATCGTGAGGGGAATATTAAAAAGTTTCAAGATTGTAGCCCAGTATGTATCCGAATATGGATATGAGGTATGTCAACTGGGAGGGGACAAGACTGCCAGCCTAGACAAACACCTATATGCAGACAATAAAAGTCCTTTATTGCAGCAAGCAGTCTCACAAGGGGAAACAAGGGAATAGTTGGTCTTTTCATTTTGTTCTGCAGCCTGTTCCTCCCAAAATTGTTAGTCTGGGAACAAGCCTTCATTGAAAAAGTCTTATGTCAAGTCCAGGTTCATTTGGAACAAGGCTTAGCTGAATTCCCCCAAACGTGGGTTTCTACTACCACCATGATCATATCCTGTAGGCATGAAGTTGAACTTCACCCTTTAGCCCAAGGCAGGCAGGGGTTTCCAGAATGAGCTTGAAAGTTCAACAAGCCATCAAAGCAGGGAATTCTGAACTTTCCTGGAATCAACCAGTTGGAGCATGGGCTGTACCCACAATTCTCAGCAATTGCCATAGGTATTGCCTCATAGAAGTGAACCTCAAATAGGGGTGAACCTTGATGACAAGCACCAAACCCTCAAAAGAATCAGCCCATGAGGCTGTCAGTGATACTGAAAGTCAAGAGCCGTGGGCTAGGAAAAGCTGAGAATATCCTCATAGAATTCTATCAGCAAAAGAATACAATAAGCAACAGCAAAAAAGTCATGAGGACCAAACAGGAATTACTTGAGAAACTCAAACAGCAATTGGCCCCTGGATTGACAAGCGGAGAGGGAAGTCCTCCTTCACTTCAACAGAACATTGATTTACTTGGAAAAAACTCATTCAGTCCTAAACAAGAACTAGTTAATAAAACACTAAAGTACTAAGACATTTGATTCTTCAGTAGCCCCTGCTAAATCAACATCTGAAACTATATACTTCTTGGCTCCTACCCCTTTACAAAACCAATCTACCCTTCCAGCAGTGGTCCACAAGGAGGAAAGCATTCCCCTTGAGTTCAGCAGATTATGATGAGTATTTCAGGGAGAGACCCCAACACCAGAAATCCAAGGAAGCCAAGATGACCTGGTAGACTGACTATTTGAGGACATCGACTCAACTGTAGGCAGTTTGGAACTTGGGGATGTATTGTTCTTTGAAGTTCCTCCCCAAAACTCACACGACCAATCATAAACTTATCCTACAACCCTCATCCTCCCAGGAATTAACAAGTCAAGGTCTCTGAGTTTGGAAGCTATCAAGGAGAGCCCAAGCAATACAGAACTCTATGTCAATACAATGAAACAGGAAAACTACATCTGATAACTTTCAATGGCTGCCCCTGGGAGTTACCCTGACATGCTTATCTTTGAGGACTTCTGGAAAGTTTAACCAGCCCAGGAAGGTCTTCCAGCTGGTCTTGTTTCAACTTCCGAAGGGGTCATCCATGGGAGGAATTGTCAAATGATCTTCGCTACAAAGCTTTTACAGAAGGCCCTCAGAATATTTTAAGAAAAAAAATGCATATGTTTGCCTTTCTGATAGGTTTTGTTTGACTGTTCCTTCTCTGAGCTACTCATCTTACCCAAACTTCTAGAAGATATGACCCCTGACCATTCCACTAATTCATAGTTCTTTTGATCATAAACTTGCCTCCATGGACATTAGCCTGAAGAACTAGTACCCAGTGAGGGTGGTATGCTTCATAGGTGGAGGGAGTCTTCCCTTAATCTTCATTCCTCAGACATGTTCTTTGTTGTCACTCATACAATCTATGAATGTAATCTTGTGCTTGATTCCATCCCCCTTTCCTTTTCCCTCTAATCTCATGAAGGTGTCATTTCTCTTGATTTTGTTTGTTTACATATCCATAAGCTGCCTCTGACTCTGATTTGCAGCTTTTACCTTTTGTATGGTAGATGGAGTGTGTTGACTGGAGTCAAATAAAAATTTTAAAAACATTTCTTTTCACTCTCACTGTGGTGCTGTGTGGACCTGTGTGTGATTCTTTTTGGTAGGAGTTAAGAGGGGATTATCTCCTTCAGGGTTAGAGTAGGGAAAAGAGTAAAGAATAGTTTCTGAAGGGAAACAGTTACTAAGTCACTCAGAAATTGTACTCCTTGTTCCACTGGCAGATGGCAGGACGTCCATGAGTCACTTCTTTAGATTGATCTGAGTGGTATCTGGTATTCAGTTCTCAAAAATCTGGTCTGGGCCAACTTTTGAATTAATGACCAAAGTCTTGTCATTTATATCATGAGGGTACTTTTTCACTTGCCATTAGGGATTTAAGAAATGTTTTTAATTATCCTTTGCCTTAAAATGATAGAATGTGGAAAGATCTAGAAATCTAGTCCATGGGTTCTTAACCTCAACAAATTTCAGAGGATTAGTAAACTTAGATGGGGGGGAAAATTGTATCTTTATTTTCACTAACTTAACCAAATACCATTGCCTTCGATTAAATAAAAAACAATATTCTGAGAGGAGTACAAAGCCTTTACCAGAAAGCCAGGGGGATCCATGAACCCCCCCCTCCCAAAAAAAAAAATCCCTGCTCTAGTCCAACCCCCTTCATTGTACAATGGGGAAACAGGCCTAGAGAGGGACAGTGTTTTACTTAAAATCATACAGCTTATGATAAGTTGCAGAACTAGAATCTAGATTCCTTGGCTACCAGGCACGTGTTTTTTTTATTGTACTAGGCTACTGCTTTTATTTTTATGTTTTATTTTTTCCCATCATTGCAATTGCACTGGATCTCAAGTATCTACCCTCTGTGGATTTTTCCCTAGCCAAAGAAAACTAGGTCTGTTAGGCAGTGTGAAATATAGTAAAGGTGTGATGAAATGATCTCGGTACATATATTTTATTGTACCCCTAAGCATACTCTAGGGCAGCTAAGTGGCAAGTGAATAGTGTTGGGCTTAGGGTTAGAAAGACCTTAGGGTTAGAAAGAGTACAAATCCAGCCTCAGACACTTATTGCTGTGTGACGCTGGACAAATCATTTAACACTTGTCTGCCTCAGTTTCCTCATCTGTAAAATGTCCTAGAGAAGGAAATGGCAAATCACTGTAGGGTCTATCAAAAAATCCCCAAAAGGGGTCACAAAGAATGGGACAAGACTGAGCAACAAAACTTAGATTAGCCAACTCCAGCCCACAGCACGAGAAACCTCTACTCCATAAGAACCAGGTAGCTGTGTGCCACCAAACTAATGAATTCTCCCTTCTAAGTTATTTATCATTTAGCCCAGGAACTCTAGGCTGTGCTGATAGAAGTAGGTGATGTATTCCATTTTTCAGAGATTATAGACACAACTTTTTCACTGGAATGGTGCTTCTAGATCACGTAGAGTCACAGCCATTCAATGGCTCAGGAGTACATGGGGAACCCATGACAGGGAATGAATGAGAACCCTCATTCTGTATCTGATGACTGTCCTTTGTCTTAAAGCTTCTGCTGTCACCCAGTTGGAACAATAAGGAAGTACTTTAGGTGTGTAGTCACTTGCTTGGAAGCCTGACTGATCTTTCACTTGAATTAGCCAACGCCAACTTAACTCTTGCAAATTCTACAGGTGAAAGGTTGTCCTTTGCCCTAGTAGAGACAATGGTCTTTAGGACTTAAAAAATTTTTTTATTGGTGGTGGTTGTTTTTGTATTGCCTACATTTCCTAAAGTGTCCCTCCTAGAGACCTATCTTTTTTTTTTTTAACAAGAAATGAAACAGCGATAGAAAAGTTTAGCAAAACCAACACTGAGAAAGTCTAAGATATATATAGTCCAGTAACTAGTCCCCCACCTCTGAAAAGCAAGGGAGAGAGTTGTCTTCTCAGATGTCTTCTTTGAGGTCAAGCTTGGACATTAAAATTTTGCAGCATTCAGTTTCAATTGCTTTGCTGTTTTTTTTTCCCCTAACGTAATCATTGCATAGATTGTTGTACTGGTTCTTCTTACTTCGCTATGCATTCAGTTCATTTAAGCCTTTCCTTGTTTTTTGCATTCATATTCATCATTACCTAAGACATAGTAATATGCCGTGATATTCATGTCCCACAACTAGTTTAGCCATTCCTCACACTCCTTACTGGGTGTAAGGCCCTTGGCCTTGAATACAAACTGGAATGACACAATCCATTGAACTAAAGGAGCTTCACTGTTTTGTACCGATCCTCTATGCTGGAGAAGAAATCAAAAGAAAGAGATAACTTTCTGATCTTTGGAAAGGTTGTGGAGGGTTTCATACTGGAGGGGAGACAACAACCGAGAGATTTCTGGGGTATAGAGGACTTGGGCATATGTAAAGGACTGAGCAGGAAACTTAAGGAATGGCTAGCTGTTTGAAGATCTGTAGGTACTAGAACAGTAATAACTAACATTTAAATAGTGCTTTAAAGTTTATTGTTCAGTTGTGTCATTTGGAATTTTCTTGGCAGAGATACTGGAGTGGTTTGCCATTTACTTCTCAGATGGCTTAAGGCAAACAGAGTTAAGTGACTTGCCCAGGGTCACATAGCTAGTAAGTATCTGAGGCAGATTTGAACTCAGGAAGATGAGTCTTCCTGACTCTAGGCCTGGCACACTATCCAGTGTGCCATCTAGTTACCCAATTACAAGTACTATCCCCTATAAGGAGAAAAAAAACAAGCTTGGCTAAGTTAAATGACTTGCTGGTACAATCCCCACTGAAGAAGCTGGGATGCTAATGATTTTTGATGCACATTCCAGCACTGATATTCTAGGATTCCTACATTTTATTTTGTCACCACCAGCATTCTGATGAGAAAGGACCCTGTTTTATTTATTTGCTTTTAGTTTACAACATTCACTTCCACAATCCCTTGAGTTCCAAATTTTCTCCCATCCCACTCTTCTCCCTTCCCAACCCCCCCCCCCCATGGTGTCATGCAATTCCATATAGGTTCTACAAATACCTTCACACTAAACATTAGTCAAGTTGTAAAGAAGAATTATAACCAATGGAATAAATAACGAGAAAGAAGGAACAAAACAAAACACAAAAGAGAGAGCAAGTAGTTTGCTTCAGTCTTCATTCAGACTCTAGTTCTTTCTCTGGATGTGGATATCCCTTTCCATCATGAGTCTTTTGGAGTTGTCTTATAACCTTGCATTGCTGAGAAGAGCCTAGTCTATAAAAATTAGTCATCACAGATACGATGTGTCTGTAATCGTGTACAGAGTTCTCCTGGTTCTATTCTCCTCAGCATCAGTTTATATAAGTCTATGTTATTATGAAGTCCATCTGCTCGTTTCTTATAGCACAATAGTGTTCCATTACATTCATATACCACAGCTTGTTTAGCCATTCTCCAATTGATGGGCATCCCCTTGATTTCCAATTCTTTGCCACCACAAAAAGAGCTACTATAAATATTTTTGGGCATATGCTAAGGACCCTATTTGTAGGCATCATTGTGGAAGCAATAGATCCTGGTAATTTAAGGAATTCCTTGTGGAACTGAAGTTGTAGAGCAGTTAGGAATCTGACAGGTAACTATTCCAAAGCAATGTTCCTATGGGGAGGTCAAGTCTCTTTCTACCTATCTGAGACCCTCAGAGAAAACTTGGCTTCAGATTTCTTAGGGACTTGGGAATGAATAAGGTTCTGATGGCTAAGACCTAGGGCATAAGACTTAACTATTCCAGGGGCATCTAGGTGTCTCAGTGGATAGAGCATAAGTCCTAGAGTCAGGACCTGAGTTCAAATGTGACCTCAGACACTTGCTAGCTGTGTGACCCTGGGCATTGCCTCAAAAAAAAAAAAAAAAAAAAGGAAAGAAAGAATTAACTGTTCCAGTTATGTTAATCTTGTTAGTATTTGGGGGGAAAGGGAGTATATAACACTTGTCCTGGATTTTTTTTTTCTTTCAATTAAATCACAAACTGTTAGAAGGCAGATATATATTTTAAAATTTCTTTCTAGAGTTCTTTACCCTAAGTCAAGAAATACTAAAGTTGGAAACAACTTGAGAATTTAAAATGTGAGAAGTAGAAGAGACTTTAGGGACCACCTAATTCAACCCCTTCATTTTAAGATGCGGAAATGGTGGTCCTTTGAGGGGAAGTGATTTGTCACAGATCACATAAAAAACGAAGCAGACCTGGGCTCTCAGATCTCTCAGTCCCAGATTGGTGGACTTTCTACTGCACCCCTCTTCTCTTCCTGCATACCTCCTCTACCCTTCCCTCCATGATCCAGTGCAGTTCCTCAAATAAGACTCTCAATCTCCCTACTCTGAGCACTCTCTATGACTGGCCCCCATGCCTGGAATGCCTTTATCTCCACTTACTGATAAAATCCCACCTTCTTCTACAGGAAACCTTTCCCAATTCCTTAATTCTAGTGTTTTCCTTCTGTTGATTAAAGTTGTCCACATGTTGGGGCGGCTAGGTGGCACACAGTAAGAGTGCCGGCCCTGGTGTTGGGACAACCAGGGATCGGATTCGGCCTCAGAAAATGAGCACCCACACATAAATAATGACTGGCCGTGTAACCTTGAGCAAGTTACTTAACTCCAGATGCTTAAAAAAAAAGTTGTCCACATGTTGTTTTTTTCCATTAAGCTATAAGCTCCTTGAAAACAAAGACTAACTTTCTTGGTATCTTCAGTGCCTGATGTAGAGTAAGTGCATAATATATATTTATGGACAGACTGTTTTTAGTAAAATCTCAACTAGAATGCCTGAAGAATTTGGTGGAGAGTATCTGCTTAATTGAATGTTCAGATTAACAGTGGATTAACATAAAACTTTTTAGGGCTTATTTCTGAAAAATCAAAAGGGTGTAGATCTGTGATTTTTCTTGGTATAGGGAACTCCCAGGGGAAGAAATTTCCTCTGCCAATATCTTCTCTGCAATTTAGAGTTTTCCACAGCACTGAGAGGTTAAGTGATTTGCTGAAAGTAACAAAGCCAGAATATATCAGAAGTGGGACTTGATGGGGTGGCTAGGTGGTGCAGTGAGTAGAGCGTCGGCCCTGGAGTCAGAAGAACCTGAGTTCGGATCCGGCCTCAGACATTTAACGCACACACAAACAACAACAACAACAAAAAACCTAGCCGTGTGACCTTGGGCAAGTTATTTAACCCCAATTGCCCTCCAAAAGGCCAAAAAAAAAAAAAAGAAGTGGGACTTGAATTCAGGTTTCCCTGACTTTGAGGTTAACCTGGCTCCCAATGCCATGGTGATTCTCCTTTATTTATTTATTTGTTTGTTTGTTTGTTTATTTATTTTGCTTTTTTTTTTTGTGGAGGGGAAGGTAGGATAATTGGGGTTAAGTAACTTGCCCAAGGTCACACGGCTAGTTTTTGTGAGTGTGTGTTAAGTGTCTGAGGCCGGATCCAAACTCAGGTCCTTCTGACTCCAGGGCCAGTGCTCTATTCACTGTGCCACCTAGCTGCCCCACTTCTCCTGTATTTTTATGCCCCCTTGATTTTGAATACCACTTTCCCCTATCCTTTGAGGTATCTTTTTTTTTTTTTAAAAGCAATTGGGGTTAAGTAACTTGCTCAAGGTTACACGGCTAGTCATTATTTATGCGTGGGTTCTCATTTTCTGAGGCCGGATCTGATCTCGGGTCATCCCAACTCCGAGGCCGGCACTCTTACTCACTGCGCCACCTAGCCGCCCCTTTAGGGCAATTGGGGTTAAGTAACTTGCCCAAGGTTACACGGCTAGGTTTTGGTTTGTATGGATTAAGTGTCGGAGGCCGGCTCCGAACTCAGGTCCTTCTGATTCCAGGGCCGGCGCTCTATTCACTGCGCCACCTAGCCGCCCCCTTTGAGGTATCTTTTACAACAAAGAACAAAAAGAAAGAAAAAAGTTAAGTAAAACAAGCCAACACATCAACTTAGTCTGATTATGGTACATGCAGGATTGAACAACCACAGTCCCCAACCTTGGCAAAAAAGAGGAAGGATGTGTCTTTTTTCAACTCTTTCCCGAGTTAATTTTCCTGATCATTATAATTACATAGAGTTTACCTTAATTTTGTTCTTTCCATTTAAATGTCAACACTTCTTATTAAAGAAATAAAAACCCCCAAACTTCATTAAAACTTGAATTGATTTTTCTTTTCTTAGTAAATGTAGTGAACACAACATATTTGATGATGGGGGAATTAGCAGAAATCCTCCATCTCTTCCCTGGTGTGAAATAAGACCCTTTCCCTTAGTCCTGAGAAGAGCCCTTTGTCCTGGATCCCTACTCTCTTTGCTCCCTCTTCCTGCAGAGCATGAGTCTTGGGACCATTTGGACCTTGGAGTATGCTATACATTTTTAAAAATTTTATATTTTATATATATTTTTTCCAATTACATGTAAAAACAATTGTTAACATTCATTTTTCAAAACTTTGAGTTTCAAATTCTTTCCCTCCCTCCCCTTACTCCTCCTTGAGAAGGCAGACAATTTGGTACAGATTATATCTACCTATCTATCTATCTATCTATCTATCTATCTATCTATCTATCTATCTATCTATCTATTTATCTATCTATCTATACCTATCTACCTATGCAGTAATGCAAAATATATTTCCATATTAGCCATGTTGTGAAAGAAAACACAGAACAAAAAAAATAAGAAAAATCATATTGTAAAAGAAAACACAGAACCAAAAAAAAAAAAAAACCATAAAAAATAAAGTGAAAAATACCATGCTTCAGTCAGCATTCAAACTCCATCACTTCTTTCTCTAGAGGCATTGAAAGTAAAAAAAAATATGCTTTGCTCTGCATTCAGACTTCATTAATTCTTTCTCTTGAGGTGGATAGCATTTTTCATTGTAAGTCCTTCAGTCCTTATATCATATTTCTGTGAAAGAAGTGATTGTTTTTCTGTTATATAAATAACCAATTATTAATTGAGATTAAGATGTTTTTCCTTTTCTATTTCCTCAATTAATCTTGAGTCTCTCAAGGAGATTTCTAACCTTGCCACAAAATTTACCACCACATTTCCCCCGAGACCATTTTATCTAGGTGGAATTCTTATCCCACCCAACTAGAAAACCTTACAAAGAGAATCTAATATAGGTGAATTCCAGCCCATTGTGTTCTACTCAAGACAAGTTCAGGTTGGGGGTAGACCCCTTTTTCTAGATTGCCCAGTCAGGAGTAGTCTGGCTTGGAATGAGTCTATGTCCATGAGTAGGGTCATAATCAGGGTCACATACCCAGCCCCTCATTCAAATAGGCCCACTTCTCATCATATGATATTCATTCTTATTGTTAACCAATCAGAGTTGATTGTGGGAACCCACACCCACTCTTCCAAGGGTATATAAGTAAGCATCAAGAAGCCTCCATGAGGGATCTTTGTTTTATAAGAGAAAGTCAAGCAACCACCATTTTATTAATAAAGTCCAAACTAAGTCAGCACCATCTGAGGAGTATGAAGGAAAGTGTCTGAGGGAAGGATGTGAAGGAATGTTTCCAATTGCTTTTTTGAAAAGGGGCCAAAAGGATACTGACCTGGAAAGACTGTAAGTTGCCTTGAGGGCAGGAGTCTTTCACATCTTTGTACATCCACAGAAGAGGGGCAAATGGAATATTTTTATTACTAGCCATAATTAATAAAATGATTACCCAGAAATGATGTCTCTTGAACTTTTCATTTGTCACAGCTGAAAATAGCTATTTTCATTCTCAGTTGATCATCATATAATATTGCTATTACCGTGCACAATGTTCTCCTGGTTCTGCTTACTTTAGTTCATATGAGTTCATATAAGTCCTAGTTTTTCTGAAAGCATCCTACTCATCATTTCTTAAAGCACAATAGTGTTCTATCACAATCATGTACCACAACTTGTTCAGCCATTCCCCAATTGGTGGGCATCCTTTCAATTTCCAAAATTCTTTTTCCACCACAAAAAAGAGCTGCTATAAATATTTTTGTACTTATAGGTCATTTTCTCTTCCTTCCTTCCTTCTTCCTTCCTTCCTTCCTTCCTTCCTTCCTTCCTTCCTTCCTTCCTTCCTTCCTTCCTTCCTTCCTTCCTTCATCTCTCCCTCCCCCCCTTCCTTTCTTTTTCTTTAGGACAGATCTAGTAGTTAGTATTGCTGGGTTGAAGGGTAGGCACAGTTTTATAGCCCTTTGGACATAGTTCCAAATTGCTCTCCAGAATGGGTGGATTAGTTCACAATTCCACTAATGCATTAGTGTCCTAATTTTTCCACATCTTCTTCAGTATTTACCATTTTCCTTTTCTGTCATATTAGCCAATCTAATATAGGTGTGAGGTGGTACTTCAGAGTTGTTTTAATTTGCATTTCTCTAATCAATTATGATTTAGAACATTTTTTCAAATGACTATAGATAGCTTCTCCTAAAAACTGCCTGTTCAGATCTTTTGACAATTTGTCAATAGAGGATTGACTGTATTTTTATAAATTTGACTTAGTTTTCTACATATTTAAAAAATGAGTCCTTCCTTTATCAGAGACACTATAACTTTCCCACATTTTCTCCTTTCCTTCTCATCTTAGTTGCATTGGTTTTGTTTGTGCAAAATCTTTTAAATTTAATGTAATCTAAATTTTCCAATTTACATCCTATGGTGCTTTTAAAATTTGGTTTGGTTATAAATTCTTCCCTTATCCATAGATCTGACAGGAAAAATATCCCATGCTTTAGGAGTATTTTCAAAGTCCAAACTAAGTCAGGGCTGTCTGAGGAGTATGAAGGAAAGTGTCCAAGGGCAGAATGTGAAGGAATGTCTCCAAATGCTTTTGTGAAAAGGGGGCAAAAAGATGCTGACCTGGAAAGACTATAAGTTGCCTTGAGGGCAGGAATCTTTCACATTTTTGTACATCCACAGAAGAGTGTTTTGAAATGATAGAAAAAAGGGTTAGTATAAGCTAGTTTCTTATCGTACTTAAAGGTTCACAGAATGCTTCACTCCACCCCCAACCCTGTAAGGTAGATAGGACAAGTATTATTATCTCTATTTTACAGATAATAATAATATTAGCTAGCATTTATATAGTATTTTAAAGTGAAGAAATACTTTACAGATATGATCTCATTTTATCCTCACAACTCTTTGACGTAGGTGCTGTTAATACCCTCATTTTGCAGATGAGGAAATTGAGGCAGATAAAAACTTCAACTGGAAGTGACTTACCCAGGGTCATAAGTCATAGCCAATAAACATTTATTAAATACATACTGTATGCCAGGTATGGTAAGCACATACAAATACAGATAAAAGCAGACACAAATACAAATAAAGCTCCTGCCCTCAAAGAATTTATAATTTTACTTTCATTTTAAAATTTATTTTAAAAATAATATTGATAATAGTATATATACATATATATGTATATATACATATATGCATATATACATATATATATTTTAAACATTTGATTTTAAAACTTTGAATTCCAGATTCATTCCCTTCCTCCCTTGTCACCCACCCTTGCTGGGAAGATAAGTAATTCAATATAGGTTGTACATGTGTAGCTATGCAAAACATTTCCATAGTAGATATATTGTAAAAAACTGACTATATTTCCCTCCCTTCTTTCCCACCTCCCACTTGTTCTATTCTCTACTTTCATCCTATCCCTTTTCAAAAGTGGGTGCTTCCAACTTCCCTCCCCCCCAGCCTGCCCTCCCTTCCATCATCCCCCCTCTCATCCCTTTCCCCCCTACTCTCCTGTAGGGTGAGATACTCTATTTAATGTGTATGTCATTCCCTCCCTAAGCCAAATTCACTGAGAATAAGGTTGACCCATTCCCTTTTGCCTTCCTGTTCTTCCCCTCCATTGTAACCATTTTCTCTTCTTCTGTATGAGATAGTTTACCCCATTCTGTCTCTCCCCATCTCATCTCATTATATTCCTCTCTTACCTCTTAATTTCACCTTTTAAGTAGCATCCCTTCCCATTAAATTGGTCCTGTGCCCTCTATCTATGTATACCTGTATACACACACACACACACACACATTCACATATGTATTCATACACCCATATACCCTCCTATATAGACATATATATGTATGTAGACACACACACATATACACACATTTCTATTCCCTTCAATTATTCTCATACTGAGAACCGTTTCATAAGTTACAATTATAGTTTTTCCCTGTAGGGATATAAGTAGTTCAACTTTGATAAGTTCCTTATGATTTCTTTTCCCTGTTTACCTTCTTATGCTTCTCTTGCTTCTTGTATCTGAATGTCAACTTTTCTATCCAACTCTGGTTTTTTCATCAAGAATGCTTGAAAAGCCTCTATTCCACTGAATGACCATATTTCCCCCTGAAACATGATACTCGGTTTTGCTGGGTAGGTGATTCTTGGTTTTAATCCCAGTTCCTTTGCCCTCTGGAATATCATATTCCAAGTCCTTCCATCCCTCAGTGTAAAAGCTGCCAGATCTTGTGTTATCCTGATTGTGTTTCCACAATATTGAAATTGTTTCTTCCTGGCTGCTTGTAATATTTTCTCCTTTATCTGGGAATTTCGGAACCTGGCTATAATATTCCTAGGAGTTTTCTTTTTGGGATCTTTTTCAGGAAGTGATTGGTGGATTCTTTCAACCTCTATTTTGCCCTCTGGGTCTAAAACATCAGGGCAATTTTCCTTGAGAATTTCTTGAAGGAAGGAGTTTATAATTTAATGAAGGAAAACAGAAAAGGAAGCGGAAAAGTTGAGAGTGACAGAGGAAGAGGGTGTAGGAACATGATGGAACATGATGGAGAAATCCAAAGGAAAACCAAAGCAGTGTAGTTGGTGGGAAATGAAAAGACTGGGATAGGCCCCCTCCTTAAATCCCCTGAAGCAGATTCAATCTTGTGGGATAATGAGATATCCTAGATCACACAGCTATTTTTTAAAGCTGGATTTATAACTCAGGTCTTCCTGACTCCAGTTCCAGTGTTCTACTCATTCTTTTAGCTTGCTGCCCTCATAAGGGACCAGTTCTCACAAACAGGTCTGTGGATATAAGTGTAGTAGGAGTTTAGTCTGAGGGATAATGACATTTTATTTTAACAATAATATAGTTGATGAGAAGTGCTATCCACCTTCAGGGAAAGAACTGATGAGCTCTGAATGCAGTTTGAACCATGCTTTGTTTTCTTTATTTTTCTTGCTTTTTTGTGTTTTGCAACATGGCTAATATGGAAATATTTTGCATGACTTTACATATATGATATATTGCTTGTAGGGTAGAGTAGGAAGAGAACTTGGAAATCAAAATGTAAAAAAAAAATCTTAAATGTTTTTATCTGTAATTGAGAGTTAATGAAATAAATAAAAATGCATTTAGAAATAATATAGTGTATTTTCTTCTCATTGTCTTTATTTTTCCAAAGAGACTGATTTGATTACTTCCGATTAATAGTAGTTTCTGGTTCCTTGTGTATCAGGTTGGCGGATTTGTGAACTATGGGTGCTACAGTCCTCTATTCCCTGCATCTTCCCCCGAGCTCAGTCGCGGACTTGGCGATCCAAAATCTAAGAGTCCAGAGCCAGTGCCAGGAAAACCCCCAGCTACTCGAAAGAACGAATACGGTTAGAACCAAGACCCCAAACTAAAGCTCCCACCAAAGCCCAACACGCCCCCCAAGCTAAAGACTGATTGGTTCATTCTGTCCGCCCCTTTAGCGCCAGTCTCTCCTTCTGATTGGTCACACTGCTCCAGTTTATGGGCTGTAACCCTACCCTGTACTGATTGGCTAGGTCCGTACCTGTGCTCGCAACGGATTGAACCCCGGTGGGGAAAGCTCAAAGGCTCCATGAACCCCACTCTCTGATTCGTTGCTCTGGCTAGGCCGATGGCCTGCGCGCTGATGGGCTGCGCCACTACCTGTAGCGGCTGACGATTGGGTGTGAGGAGTCTTCCAAGCGGGATAGGTCAGGACCATCTCCCCTCTTTTTCCTGATTGGCTAATCGGCAAAGCCCGGTCTCCGGGTAAGATGGCAGCGGACGGACAGTGCTCGCTCCCCGCTTCATGGCGGCCGGTGACCCTCACCCACGTCGAATATCCCGCAGGTAAAACTCAGCCCCAGGCCCTCAGAGGAGAGCTCCCCTGTGTCTTGCCCCTCCCCACCCGGCCTCTCCCTCCCCGGGGTGAGCCAGGGGAGGGGGCAGCCGGGGGCTGGGGTGGCAGCTGTCAAATAGTGAGCCATTGAAGGCTCCCTTCGAGGAGCATAGCGCGCAGGCGCAGTGAGGTGGCGATGAGCTGTGCTAAATTGTGAGCCGTTGGCTCACTCACTCTGCGCCTGCGCGGCTAGCTACCTAGGCTCAGTGGCACGAACCCGTGAAGTGGGTTTGTGGGGTACGGAGCTGTTGGGTGCATGGAGTGGTTTGGGTCTCAAAGACTCTCCCTTTACCCGTCAGTGCCCCCTGGGGACTAGAGAAGCAAGCGTGCAGAGGGGGTGTTGCCCCTTCGGCTTGGGAGGGGACGGTCCGTGAGTACTTGGAGTTTCCTTGTCTTGGACTAACCGCCCACCCTTGCCCCTTGTAGACGTCGCTTGGCCGTTTTGTGGCTTTCAGGAGCTGGGCAAGCCCCCCCCACTGGAGCTGCCTCTGAGTACAGCCAGAAGACCCTTCTTTCTGGTGCCCTAGGGCCAGTCCCACCCCCTCCCCCTGCCCTTGATCCCTACCCTCTTGCTTCAGGGTTAGGGTCCTGGGACCCTTTGGATCCCGTGGTGTGTCTCCAAAGGCTGGACTGAGCCCAGGCCATCTGGGGCAGCGGTGAGATGTGAAGGAATGAATTTCTGCCTGTTTTTTGTGTACTGTTGGGGACAAGGATGCTGACCTGGAAAACTTGGCCCTGCCCTTTGTCTGCATACCCTTCCAGGTCTGACACAGAATTCAGAACTCATATTTGTACATGTTTTTAAGTTTTCAAAGTGTGTTTCTCCCTCACCCCCTCCCCCTCCCCCCATCCAATGAGGTTAGGTAATAATACAGAGAGAATACAGGATGTACCAAAAAGTCTTGGTGCAGTTTTAAGCTTTAATGGCTGTGTGTTATTCCCATTTTACAGATGAGGAAACTGAGACTCAGATGAAGTGAGTTGCCCAACATCTCACAGCTATTTGGGAGCAGTACCTGGTACAGTATTGCTTTTGAAACAGCCAAAGGCTATGTCCATCCTGAGAATGAAATGATATCAATATGGGAAAGAGTACCCTTGGGCTTAAGTTAGGGTGTACAGAGTTTCCAGGGCCACATAGCCAAGCACCATTCTCATGCAGAAAGGGGACAGCTAATTGCTTTTCAACTTCTGTGATGCCCAGGTAGTGTAAATCTTCTTGCTAATTCAAGGCGTAGTCCAGAGGGAAATGTGTGTTGGGCTAGTTTCAGTCTCTATCCCCCCTGAGCAAAGTCATGACAAATTTCCATCCCTGGCTCACTCAGTCCCCCAAGTATGAAGGTATGCAGATTTTCCTAAGCTTTTTGCATAGCTGTCAAGATCGTTTTTGGACAGCATTGACCACCAAGCACCCCCAAACTTCCAAACTGAAAAAGCACCAATGGTGATTTCTTGCTGAAGTCAATGAGAATATTCCTCCCTTTCTTGCCTCCTGCTTGCTTGGAGGAGGATACCTAATATTGACGGGCAGATTTTGCTCCTTCAAGTGTCCTTGCTTTTGGGTTCTGGAAAAGGAGGGGAATCAGCAAAGGGACATGCCCTGTTATATGTTATCATTGTGTGTTCACTGTTCTGCCCCACTTATGTCTCCCTGTTGCTGCGGCCAAAAACTCCCCCCAAAAACCCAAGCAAAATGCAACTCATTTAAACTCTTCATAGGGATTGGAAGTGGGCAGGAGGGTCATTTGTGGCCCTCAGCGAGATAACTGAAGGCATTAGAGGCTTTTGTCAGGAGCATGTATGGTTGTGTGAAGCACTGCCAAGAATGCAGACTTGAGGGATGCATCCTGCTGGTCTTCACTCAACACTAGTGTTAGAATCAGATAGCTTGGGCTTAGAGTCCCATCTCTGAGATTAGGTGGCTGACCCAGCCTTCCTGAGCCTCAGGGAGTTTCTGCATCTGTAAAATGGGGATGCTAGTCTTCAATCCAGGCAGCATTTCAGTACCTGCAATATGCCAGACACTGTGGTAGATGCTGAGCATAAAAGATGAGAAAGAAATAGTCACTGCCCTCAGGGAACTTTCTTTCATTCTATAGGATATTACATGTGCATAAATGAGTTCAGTATAAAGTAGGGAATGATGGTAACCAAGAGATCTGAACAAATGCTCTCAGAAACTTTGAGATAGGAAAAAAGATAGAAGATAAGTTCTTAAAACTACAAATAGGGCTTTTTATTGCCATAGAATTTTGCAGTGTTAAAGCTGTAAGGAACCTTAGAGACTACCTAATTTAGAACTTTGTTTTACAAATGAGGAAATTGAGACCCAGAGAAGGAGTATGACCTACCCAAGTCCCACATTTAATGACAGCATCAGATCTGAGCCTGCCTCTTTACTTTTAGTCTCGTGTTCTTGACATCTCCTAGTCTAGCTCTTTGCTATGATCCTGCTGAAGGAGGTTTGGAATGAAGCCTGCTTGGCATATGCTTCCCTCTCAGCCTGGGTTCCTTGAGTTATTCATTGGGAGACCCTTTCGTCATTCATTTGACCTCAAGGGTGTTGGTCTCCTCTCTCTCCCCCAGTCTTCTCTACCTGGGGCTGGGGCTTGGCTTGGCTTGGTGTCCCCTGGATTCCTGTGCAGACTGGCTTATGCCCAGTTAGGTTTCTTTGGGACCATTTCCCAGGTTAGAATTTTTTCAGTATGGATCTGGCCTTTGGCCTGGGCTGTTTTCTAGGAAATGTACCAGGTATTGGCCCTAGAGAAAGGTTTGAGAGGGGTAAAGTACATTCTGGAACAGACAGTCTGAATCCAGTAAAACTAGAGGTGAATTACAACTCCCTATCAACATAACTTCTCTCTCTCTTCCCTTCCTTCCCTCCCCCTGTCCCCCACCAAGTTTTGTTTGAGCCTAGGGTAAGAATTAGGAGCCTGGGTTGGTCCTGGGACTTATTCCTGAAAGGAGAGTGCTCCAAAACCACAGGAGCCTACAGCCTGGGAGGGTATAGCGAGAGGCAGCTGTACCGTTGTGGGGTATGTACCTTAGGCTGAGTTTCCATACCAAGAACATGGGCTATGTTGAGTCAGTTTGCCTGTATCCTCCTTTCTAGTCACTGCAGGGCAAGACCCTGAGCCTCCTTTCCTCCTTTCCTAGGCTTTCCTCCATGCTGTCTCTGGGGAAGAGCCAAGGAGATGCAGCTTTCTCTAGAGCCTGCTTTCTTCCATTGCTGAGGCTGGCTAGCTGGAGCTTCTGTTTTGTGATTCCTGCTCCCTTATGGTGTGGAGCTGGCTGCCACCAACAGAGTTCCTGCTGTCCAGGGTCAGACTTGGGAGTTTCTCCTGGGCTCTCAGAGCCCTTGGACTGGCTTTCTGTTGGGTAGCTGGGTTTCTAATTTGAAGAGATGGATTTTGACCAGTTCTTCCATTTCCTTGCCTCCCGCCTTCCCCAGGTGATCTTTCAGGCCACCTCCTTGCCTACCTGAGCCTCAGCCCCATCTTCGTTATTGTTGGCTTTGTGACACTCATCATATTCAAGCGAGAGCTTCACACTGTGAGTCTGCCTTGCCTCCTGCCACGCCCACCCTGCAGTTCTCCCCACTGTGCCCACTGTGTACATTTCCTCTGCTCAGCGGTGGGGTGGGGGTGGGGTGTGAGGAAGCCTTACCTCTACAAGGCTGGCAGGAGGCAGTGGGGAGGCATCTGCCACAGGGAAGTGGTCTCCATGTTGTGGGCAGTTGTGGTTCCCAAAGACTGGCCTCCTCCTGCTGGTGATGATAGGATTTAGAGCTGGAAGGAACCTCAGAGATCATCTAGTGCAGTTGTCTCAGTTTTCAGAGGAGGAATGGAAGTCAAGAAACATGATGTTACTTCCCCACTGACACATAGGTAGTATAGGCATGATAGGAAGCCAAGTCCTCTGACTCTCAATCTAGTGCCTTTCTCTATTTAACCAGGATAGCACCACTCCCTTCCCTTCCCCCCACATACATATGAATCCATGCACCAGAGTTTTGGGGTCTCCTGCTGGCTTCAGATTAGTTCTGTCATCTAGGAATAGTGGCTGGGGTCAGCATCTGGGTGGAGAGGGAGAGACTTGCTTTATGGCTTAGAGTTATGGGTAGAGTTGACCCCACTCCTTCTTTTACAGATTTCTTTCCTGGGGGGTCTGGCACTCAATGAAGGGGTCAACTGGCTAATAAAGAACATTATCCGGGAGCCCCGGCCCTGTGGAGGTATGGTGGGACCTTTGGAGGGGTGCAGTGGGAGAACTGAAGCTGGATGGAGACATCTCCTGGCTTGGGGGAGCTGGATATCCAGGGGAGTATAGCCCTGTACCCCAGACACTGCCTGATGGACATTGTCTGCTTGTTCTTAGATACCCACTCCATGGTGAATACCAAATATGGGATGCCTTCCAGCCATTCCCAATTTATGTGGTTCTTCTCAGTCTACTCCTTCCTTTTTCTTTATTTAAGGTAAAGTACCTTTCTTGGGAGGGTGGGAGAGGGCTACTGGAGTTATGGGCATCTCAGACTTAGTAGGCATTTTTTTCTTGGGCCCTCGTCTGCTCCAGGCCTCACACTGGCCCTGGCTTTGTCTAAGGACTGGCACCTCCTATACTCACCTCCTAGAATGGTCAATGACATAAACCTCCACTTGGGGCCTTGTCCCTGGAACCCCTGGTTGGGTTATCCACAGTTAAGAGTTAAGATAGAGAAGTAGATCCATGCAAAGTGACTTAGGTAGAGCATGAATGTAGTGTTCCAGAAGCCACATTTTCAGAAGGGGTTGATGAGCATAGGGGCCAGAAGGTGTAGAGTGGTCAGACAATGAGGACTGAGCAGTGGAGACTGCTCCCTTCAGTGCTGAGGAGGAAGGACAAGCTGCCGTTTTACCTGTCCCCTCAGGAGTCCCCCTTTCTTCCCCCTTTCTTTAGAATGCATCAAACAAACAACGCCAGATTCTTGGACTTGTTATGGAGACACGTGCTCTCTCTGGGCCTTGTGACAGTAGCCTTTCTCGTCTCATATAGTAGGTATGCAGCAGTATTTGCCCTTTCTTCTTGCCCCTCCATCTTCCTGCTCCCCTCTCTTCACAGCTCCCTTAGTGGCCAGGAGATCGTTCCTCCCCTCAGGGCCTCTCCATTGTCCCCAAGACCCTTTACTTAACCCCAAGCCTGACTCCTCCCCCTTTCTGGCTCCTTTTTGGCCTGGAAGCATAGCCCAGGCCTCTCTCCTATGAATACTGAGGAGAACTCAGCCATAGAGGCCACCAGATTAATCAGAGTGAAGGACAGAATAACCCACTGAGCAGGAGTGTATGGTGGGGCTATAGGATTCTATTTAACACTGAAGAGGGAGGCCTGACTACTTCTTGTAATGGTTCCTCATTCCTGGTCCTTGCTCAGCTCACCACATTTTGATTGGATCAAAGAAACTCCCCTATGTGCTGGACTTTGCCCTGCTGTTCTTGGCATCCCCCTTGGGTTTGGAATTCAGGGCTCCTGGACTTGAGGTCAGGACCTGGCTGAGCCATTAAGAAAGGAGCTGTTCCACCGAACCAGTGGGAATGGTGGGTCTCATCTCAGGTGCAAGGCACTTGACTATCTTTGGTTCAAACCTCAGCTCTGACCTGGCATCCTGTGCTGCCAGGAACTGTCTGTCTGATTTATCCATCTCTCTCTCATTGGTTCTTCCCCATCACTTTCTGCTGAAGAGTGTATTTGTTGTACCACACCTGGAGCCAGGTTCTCTATGGAGGGGTTGCAGGAAGCATCATGGCTGTCGCGTGGTTTGTCTTCACACAGGAGATCCTCACTCCACTGTTCCCCAGGATAGCAGCTTGGTAATTCCCTCCCAGAGCCCTTTTCCCCATACTTCCCCTCTCCCAGGGAGCTTAGGGATCTTTCCTTCCCCACCCCATATTCTCATTCTTGGCTGGGTCCATTGGGAGCGCTTTTTCCAGGGATGGTTTGCACACTAAGGATCATGACCTATGGCAAAGTTAGTAAGAGAACCTGCTCATCCTGATTCCTAACCCAGGCCTCCATTGTCAAGGCTCTCTTTTTGCCCTCCAGACTGTGGGCAGGCCTTTCTTTGCAAAATCCCAAGTGGATTCCCACTGGCCATTGAAGAGACCTGTAGGAAGAAAGTGTTTTAGGATTCTGAGTGAGCCTCAGGAGCCATATGTGGAAAACCTGTGTGTATTGGTTTTCCCTTCTACCTCATCTTCAGGCTCAGGAGTATGCTGCTAGGACTCTGGATTAGGACCCTGGGTTAGGTAGGACCTTTGAGCTTAAGGGCAGCATCTTCTATCTGCATAGGCACAGTTCATAATCCTCAAGTCTCAGAGGTGCATGTACCAGGCTTTGTGCCCAGGACTATATGGAACATATTCAGTGGAACTTTGACCCCAGTGAGATGTGGCAGGCCAACGATATCTCTTTTGACACCACCCATGTCCTTTGCTGCTGTTTGACCCATTCTCTCCTTGTCAGGACTCCTCCCCTCTCCCTGGCCACGTCTCAGACAGTTGGGCTCTTTCCCAGGACTTGGAAGCTAGATCTATATTTTTTGCCCTTTTAAAAGTTAGAAGCAGAGGGGAAGGGGATGGAGGGAGTAGGCATAGCCTGAGTCCTTTAACACCTTGGAGTTTGGGGGGTTTCTAGGATGGCTTTGTAGAAAATGAGCACCCTGCATGTGCTGTTCTTTTTCTCTAGGCCCATATCTGAGTTCTTCTTAATTCGAGACACAAGCCTCATCCCCAATGTCCTGTGGTTTGAGTATACAGTCACCAGAGCAGAGGCCAGGTGAGTAAGATGGGAAGCCCACTTAGACTCCCACGACTGGCCTTGAATAAAGAGCCTATCCCATTGGCCAAGGGTTCTCCTAGAACAGCTCTTACCTATGTAGGGTCTGGGATTTAGGGGGCATTTGACCCCATTTCTCCAGTTGAGGTCTAAGTTGGAAGATCTTGGATTATTATGTTTTATTTTTTACCAGACCTTGGAATTTTATTGTTATAGAGAACGCTCAGTGAGGAAACTCCCTCTTACCATTGCAGGTTGGCTCTTGCTTTATATTTATAGTCTTAGAGAAATGTGATAAATTTAGTGTCTGACCCAGAGGTTCTGTATGTGTCAGAAACAGGATTTGAACCTAAGCCTTCCTGTCTCCTAGGTCAACTCTCCATTCACATTCCCTTCTAATTCTAGACTATTTTAAATCTAATTTTTAGAACTCAAAAGAGCAGAGGCCTGCATAGAACTCAAGACCTAGAATACGCAGGTCACAGAATATTAGATCTGAAAGGGACCCAGTTTCTGAGTTCTCTGAGAGAAAGGCCAGGAGGGTTGGGCTTTCAAACAAAGGGTGTCAGGAGCAGGGAGAACACTCAAGAATGCACACATACTGGAGGCAGAGGTGGGGATGGGAGGGGAGGGGGTGGTTGGAGAAAGTTGATGTGGAGCAAGGGATTAGGAGGAATGGGAAGGAAGAGGGCAACACTTTTTCCTATTTCTCTAGTAATTTAAAACTTACAGAGTATTGTTATTTAACTGCAGCCCTTTGAAGTAGATAGGGCAGCCTTATAGTTTTCAGGTTGTGGGGGTTAATGGTCCCAAATCGAGGGAGTTATGAGAAAGGCTGAAAAGAAAGGCTTGGTAGTATGTGGGCTGGCGGGTAGCTTTGGAGATATGCATCATGAATGCATCCTGGCTGAATTATAATAACAAGCTGAATAGGTAAAGGCCCACATCTGTTAGGAAAGGGGATTTGAGAGCTTTGGGGCAAGGCAATCAATCCCTTTAATGGCATAAAGGACACAGCTGGCCAGAGGCCGAGAGATTTTCTGCCTGGTTGGGGATTATAATATAGTGAAGATAGTATTAAAACAGGGATTGAAGATTCCTAGACTCAAGTCCACCTCTTTTTGGCAAGGTAACCTTGAGCAAATAGTTTCCCCCTCCTCTCTGACTTTGAATTTCCTCCTCTGTAAAGCAGGCTTAATAGTTCTTGGCCACCCTGCTTGCCTGCCTGCTTGCCTGCCTCATAGGGCTGTCATGAAGAGTAAATGAGATAATGTGCATGAACCATTTCTTTCTAAACTGAGAAGTGCTGTACACACATTGGGGAGTGTTAATAAAAACAATTGGGTAGAGAGCAGGAGGAAAGGGAAGTAAGTTGCTTGCCCTTTATGGGGGAAGATCTCATTTTTTGTTTCTTTTTTACCATTCTCCGGGCCACCTGTTCAATGCCACCTTGCAGAAACAGACAGCGAAAGCTGGGTACAAAGCTACAGTGAGAGTGCTCGGGCGTGGCTGGGCCAGCCCCACAGATCTGACTGGTAGGATGCCGCCATGAGACCTCGACAGACCCAAGTCACCACGTGGAGCCTTTTTCTTTCTTTCTTCTTTTTTTTTTTAAAAATCAACAAGATGGACCAAAGGCCAGACTGGGGCCTTCAGCAGGAGTCCCGAGGCCTGGGCATTGGTTTGGGCAGCTTGCTAGGCATCCCCACTGCCCATGGGACCAGGATGCAAATGGGACCTTGCCCATACCACCACTGCACACTGAGAAGCAGAATGCACCATAACATCCAAGGCTAGAGGAAGGGTCTAAGGGTGGGGTAATAGGGGAGAAAGAAGAAAACTTTCATCTGAGAGCTTAAGACAGGGTGGGTGGGGAAAAACAGCCAAGTATTTGTGTGGAATTTAGGTGGTGTGAAATATACACGCTATTTATTTTTTTCTAAGGTTAATTTGATTTTTGGGGCTGTGGTAAGGCCTTTTTGAAGAGGAACCCATTGAGTAGGGTTGGTTTCTCAGTGGTGCAGAGAGAGCCTAATTCCAGACCATTTGGACAGTGTCAGTTCCATCTATCTGCACTTTATAAGGAAGAAACAAAACTTGATGGACATTTTGCTTTGAACACCAGGAAGCAGCCTACCTCTCCTCTTAGTGTAGTTGTGAAATATGGGGGCTTAGGGCAGAATACTTGGGGAAATCAGCCCTTTCTTTGATTCCTATCTCCTCTCTGCCGATAACAGCCTAATATGGTGGATGCTGTTTCTGAGTCTTGTTCCCTGTAACACAGCTATTTCCATATCTGGGAGAGTGATAGCTCAGAGAACAGTGCTTCTTCATTGGTCTGGTGATGACATTTCTTTACAACAGTAATCTCGTTCAAGGGCCTTCTCTGATTCCTGTCCATGCAATGGGTTGTACCTTCTATAATGAAAGAACTTTTTTTTTTTAAATGCTATTTACATTGTAGATGGGGAAACCTGAACTGTTTTACAGATTTCTTTTTGTCTTGCCATCAGGTAGCAATTGCTTTTCAATTCCTTTCATCCCTTCCCACTTCCAGTATGCCAACCACTTCAGAACTGTCCTACCAGCCTACCCAAAACAGAAGGCAAACAACCAGGAGTTCAGCTGGGTGTGTGCCTGACACCACCCTTCTTCCTCTGCTGGGCTCCAAACGCTTGTCTTTCCTTGAGACTTGGCTCCAAAGGAGCTAGGTCTCAGCTGTCTCACAGGAGAGTACTCCAGACTAGAGGGAAATGTGCTAGTTGGCAATGTGTTTGGTCCAACCAGGTCTCATGCTGGACAAAAGAACTTGAATGTCTTGAGGAAGTCAAGGTTATTTTACTTGTACTTGGGTCTGTAGTTTTAAAGTTACTTTCAAAAGGAATCATTGAGAGGAAAATGAGTCTAAAGCCCAGGGAATATTTAGAATTGACCTGGATGGTTTGGGACATGTTCAAATCATTGAAGAAAAAAAATTGGTTTCCTGAGCTGCTGCTGCTGCTGAAGCACGCCTCGGTGGTGCTTTTCTTTCCTTTCCTTTTGCAAAGACAGTATCCACAAGCCATTCCAGATGTCAGGAAAATGGGCTTATTTCCAGGGAAGTTAGGTCAGCCCCACATTCCCTTCCCCTTCCCATTTTACTTTTTGGCCAGAGAATAAGCCAGATGTCAGGTGGTTTGGATTAAGACAATAAATAAAATTGTTTACTATTGTTTTAAAATAAAATATGGAAAACTGCCTGAGTGTGTGATCTCCAAGGTGGCTGGAGTAGTGGGGCTGTCTATGGGATGTACACCTTGCAGTGTACATTGAAGGTGAAGAGATTCAGGAACAAGCCACCCAGCAAATTAGCTCAGGGAACTTCCTTCTTACAGAGAATGAGACTCCTCTTGCAGCAGGAACTCTGATACTTAGGTAACTTAGGCATGTCCTTTGCCCTCTGTGGGCCGTACTGTTCTCATCTGTAGAATAAGGGGGTGGCAGCCCTGATTTACTTCTAATGACCTCTCGTCCATCCTCGAAAGAAGGCCTGGAGAAAGCCCTCTGCCTGGGGCCAGTGGGTGGCGGGAAGACATGGGGAGATATTTAGGACAGGAGACTGACACCTGCCTCCTCTTAGCAAAGCCACCAAAGGCTGAGTCACTGCATCTCTGTTGGTGTTGCTGTCTGTTCTTCCCACTTGGGAAGTCGTGTGGATGGGCAGAGCTGTGTCTCGGGACAGCTGCCTCTCTAGCCTAGATGTGCTCTCCATACATGAGCACAATTCTGGGAGATAGGCATGGGCAGCATATTTGGAGGGGGAAAAAAGCATAGAGAACATTGAATTAAATGAAGGGGTGAAATGGTGCTCAACTTCAGGGATTGTTATTTCCCAAGTCATTGTTCCACTTCCTTGCCAGGAGAGACAATTTCAAAACTAGGTAAATGTAAAACAATAATGAATAGCTGACATAGACTCACAGTTTACACGACATTTTAGATCATAGTCCCATTTTAAGGCAGGTAGTACAGAAAACAATCTCAGAGAGTTAGATTGACAGCCAGTTAGGAAGCACACTGAAAGCATGATATCCTAGAGTAACCTGCCTATCTACCATAAGGATCTTTCCCTTTAGGTATGGGTGGAATTTCTGGTAACCCAGCCCTCTGAAATAGAACTGGGTAGAAGTTTTTGTTTCAACACATTAAAGGCAGTATCGGGGGATGTGTGTGTGTGTGTGTGTGTGTGTGTGTGTGTGTGTGTGTGTGTGTGTGTGTGTGTGTGTGTGTGTGTGTGTGTGACATATAAATGGATAAAGAATAGGAACTAGGCCTCTGATTTTATTGGTGCAGACAACTAGATCAGAAAATAGACAGCAGGCTAAGGCAACAATCCAGGGGTGAGATGAGGCCCTGTACCAGGTGATGAAGGCATTGTCAGAGGACAGAAGGGGGCTTATTTGAGAGATGTCACAAAGGTGAAATCTACAGGCCCTGGGCACAGATTGAGCAAAGACTACTGGATTTAGTGTCTAAGAGATCATTAGTAACTTTGGAAAAGATAGCTAGATTGTTATGAAGAGAGGATAGGAAGTAGAGGCACATATTGTAAACAGCCTTTTCAAGAAGTTTGGCCGGGTGGCTAGGTGGCACAGTGAATAGAGTACTGGCCCTGGAGTCAGGAGGACCTGAGTTCAAATCTGGCCTCAGACACATAACACTTAATGGCCGTGTGACCTTGGGCAAATAACTTAACCCCAATTGCTCTGCTCTCCCGACTCCAAAAAGAAAAAAAAAAGAAGTTTGGCTACAAAGGGCAGAAGAGAAATAGGATGAGAAAGGGGCTGGAAGGATCAAGTGAGGGTTTTTTCAGGATGCTGTTGGGCATGTTTGTAATGAAATGAACCAGTATAGAGGGAGAGATTGAAAATAAATGAGATTAGTGGTGGCAGGGGGCAGTTTTTTGGAGGGGACAGGATGGAGTGGGATCCCTTCAAGAGGTAGAGGGGTTAGCCTTGTTAAGGGGTGATACAGGGTGAAGGAGGAGAGGGGTGGAAGTTCTCTAATAGGAAATGAAGAGGAGGGGAGAAGCAGGAACTCCCTGCAAATGGCCTCAATTTCTTCTGTAAAATATGAGGCAAGATTCTTAGCTGAGAGAGTGAGAGGAGAGGGAGGCATGGAAGGTTTGAGGAAGGATGACAAGGCTTAGAATAGTCACTGTGGAAATTAGGATGGTGTTGATAAGGGAGATATAACAGGATTGCTTAACAGCAGTGAAGGCCCACTTGTGCAATATAAACATGTAGTAGGCCCAGTTAGAACAGTTCTATGATTTTTTTTTCAGTCGAGTCTGACTGTGACCCTATTTGGGATTTTCTTGGCAGAGATACTGCAGTGGTTTGCCATTTCCTTCTCTAGCTCATTTTACAGATGAGGAAACTGAGGCAAAAAGGGTTAAGTGACTTGCCCAGAGTCACACAGCTAGTGTCTGAAGCTGGATTTCAACTCAGGTCTTCCTGACTCCAGGCCCAGTACTCTATCCATTGTACCAACTAGCTATGTTAGCTGTGTGATTTTTTTCATCTGTGTTCAGCATCACTAAATCCAATATGCTAGGACATGATGTTTCATGGAGTTGAAACCCTGATGGAGAATGGAGAGTTCTCTGGGAAGTTATGAAAGTTTAGCCTTTATAAAGAAAGGCTTTGTTTGGGAGTAGCTACCCTCCAGCCCTCCAATCAGATGGGAGAGGCAATTGACAAGGTGCCGAGTATCAAAAACTGAATCAATCAGCAGTGATGAGATTTCCAAATTTTGAAATCATCTTGACCCATCCCCTTCTGGTTAGTCACAAGTTCTATAAACTTTGTCCTTATACAGCTGTGTGTCCCCTCTTTTCCATTTCTACTATAATCCTAATCTAAGTCCTTATTACCTCATTCCCAGATAAATACACCATCCTCATTAATCTTCCTGCCTCCTGGGGGCTCTGCTCCATCCTGCAAAAACTGCCAGACTATCAGTCAGCCAGTCAGCTAGCATTTAGTTGGCACCAAAGTGCCAGGCACTATGCTAAGCACTGGTGATTTGTTTCAGTCGTTTTATAGTCATGTCCAACTCTTTGTGACCCCATTTGAAATTTTCTTGGTAAAGTTACTGGAGTGGTTTGCTGCTTCCTTCTTCAGCTCATTTTGCAGAAGAGGAAACTGAAGCAAACAAGGTTAAGTGACTTGCCCAGGGTCATACAACTAGTAAGTGTCTGAAGCCAGATTTGCACTTGGAAGATGAGTTTTCCTGACTCCAGGCCAGGTGGTCTATCCACTGTACCACTGACAAAGGTGGCAAATAAGCAAACAAACAAACAAACAAAAAAACAACCTAGTTTCTGCTCCCAAGGAACTAATAATTTATCATTCTCTCAATCCCTGTTTTAGAACTTTCAACAGCTCCCCAGATAAAATCTAAACTCTGATGGGTTTTCAAGACTGTGTAATCTGGCCACATTTTAATATAGGAAAACCCACCACTCCTCAGCATATATACTCCAAATGCAGCCACTATGATCCCTCCCCCACCATAAATCACTCTTATTTCCATCTTTCTGCCTACTACTTATCTATAATGTCCTGGTTTCCTTTGCCCGTCTAACTAAATTAATTTCTTCTTTCAAGATACAATTCAAATTCTCACCTCTGGAGGTCTTTCCTTGATTATTCCAACCCATACCAATTTCTTCCCAATTGAGCTCCACTTAAAGGCATCTGGGCCATGTCTAGTCATCCTGATCTTTATCTCACCACCAGACCCAGAGGGCTCTGGAGGAAAAAGTGAGGCTGGTGACTTTGCACAGCCCTCCTTCACCAAATCCAATTCACTTGCAAGTCATGGCATTATCTTCCTGATAACACTTCAAGAACAAAGGACAAGCAACCACAATCTACAGGCAAGTCACCTGTGTTGGTAATGTGGGAGGATTTGCATGTGAACAAGATGTGCTTCTTGCCTTCTAAGACCTTCCAACCTAATAGGAAATTATAAGTCAAATTCAATAAAAAGCAGAATGTGGTAATTGCCATAAGTCAGAAGAAACAGACTATACAGCTCAGAGGCTGGGTCACCAGTGTGTGGCCAAGTACTCCCAAGTTCTAGAGTAGCTTCTTCTGGTCTGCACTCCCTAAACTATAGTTCAGAAGTCCTCACCAGTAAGTTTTCTCTTAAAAGTCAGTCCATAGACACATTTCAAAGAAATGACATTTGCTGAGATATAGTTAGAGCACTAGTTACAAAACTTGTCTGTAAACCTGGGTCACACTCTCCCACAGATACAGTATTTGTGAGAAGACTCAAACACAAGCTTAGTGAGAACCCAGTGCTAATGAGGCCAATGTAGATAACACATGTGGTCAAGGCAATTCACATGCTGCCTAGTATTACAAGCTCTTGATGTATTTTCTCTCCTCATGGAGCTGATGTTCAGGGAAAGGTGAATAGTGCGCATTTACTAAAATGTAGCATGCATGAAGGAAAGCATTGGGAACCAGAAAAAGCTAGCAAGATAGATTGGGGGCAGCTCTTAGAGGGCCTTAAATTCCAGGCTAAGAATTTTAGATTTTATTCTTTAGACAATGTAATCAGGATTGTATTTTTGAACTCATGGTGTTTACTATCAATCTTGCACAGTTTACCATTTGTTATGTTAGTATTGTTTGTTATTATCTTACATGTTCTAGTCATTTCCCCCAATCAGACTAAATTTTTAGAATGCTGGAATTTTAAAATATCAATGCACATTTAATGTAACAACAAAATTAAATTAAACATACATTTATAACTTATATAGTAGCAAGAGTTTTCATGGGTTAACCAACTTTACTTGTAGGTCACCCTTCACCTTGCTGTTTTGATTTATTCTGACATATAATCTTATCAGCCTGAGCTCTGTGGTAATCCAGGGGCATATCTGGATATTTTCTTGTTAGTAAATAAAATTGCAGTCTCCTTCTTACTAATCAGTGGACTTAACTCCCTGCCCCAGTTTATTAAATATCATTTGTTAAATAAACTGGAGAAGTCTGCTTTCCTAACCATAGTTAATCATATCTTTCTCTACATTAAATCCTTTAATCTCATATGATTAAGTAACTATTAAAATGACCAAATATACAATTTGTGAACAAATGAAATCAGTAATAAAACAAAGACAGATATTTAATTATAACCTGCTGGGCGGTGAAAAAAATTATATCCAGGGAACTCCAAAAGCAGATGACTTTTCTTTACTTCAGGAAATACAATTTTACCATTCATCTCTCTCCAGATACCAATTCATGTCTCTCAAGATCCCCCTAATTCTCCTCAAAGAATTATATGGGGGAGAGGGGGCAGCTAGGTGGTGCAGTGAATAGAGCACCTGCCTGGACTCAGGAGGACGTGACTTCAAATCTGGCCTCAGACACTCGACACACTTACTAGCTGTGTGACCTTGGGCAAGTCACTTAACCCTGAATGCCCTGCCTTCCCCCTCCAAAAAGACAAAAAGAAAGAAAAAAATAGTTAAATTCAGCTTCTCAGGAAATAAGCTATGTTCATCCTTTTTCTTTGTCTTTTTTTTTTAGCCATCACAGGACACAATCTTTCTAGAAAATATTTCTAGGAAAAAAAAGTAACTGAAAAGTCCCCACAGATTCTTCATAGAATTCTTTTAAAGACAGTTCTCACAGGAGAGACATTTCTTCTCATCCTTTTAAAAAACTAAAAATTTTCAATGAACACAAATTTATTTTTCTCCCATCTGCTCCCTTATTAAGAGAACAAAACTAAACCAATAACCTACAATAAAATCCTTATAAAATATGCATACTCAAGCAAAACCAATTCCTGCATTGGTTATGTCCAAAAAATTTGTCTCAGTCTACACCCTTCATCATCACCGCTGTCAGGAGGTAAGTTGTGTAAGAGAGAGGTTAAGTTGTACATTTCACCATCTTTTCACCTTCTCTCGGTTTTTTAGGTCAAAGGTTAAAAACCATACTCTCCTGGACTCTGTAGGGAAAAGTACCTCATTGCCAGATAGTTAGAACAGTAATTCCAAACCACTAGTCCCAAATGCCTTTTCTGCAATATTATATTTGGCTCTTAAAAGACATCATAACAGTATCTAAAGTCTCTGTGGGAAGTTTAGTGAAACAGGTGCTAACAATACTTTAAAATCAATTTCTATGTACAATATGCCCAGTTTAGTTTATCCCGTTATTCATGTATCTCTGTATTTATATAAATATACAGTGTGAACCCTATTTCTGGTT
Source organism: Gymnobelideus leadbeateri (assembly GCA_011680675.1). NCBI lineage: Eukaryota > Metazoa > Chordata > Mammalia > Diprotodontia > Petauridae > Gymnobelideus > Gymnobelideus leadbeateri. The sequence continues at coordinate 489,356 of WOXC01011984.1, forward strand.
CTGCCTTTTCATTCCATATGACTTTATATATGACCTTTCCAAATTTCTTTCTGTTCCTCATATTTATCAGTTATAATGACACTCTGGTGTGGCAGATAGAGAGCTGGTCTGAAAACCAAGAAGACCCAGATTCAAGCTACACTTCTGACCTACCCTGGCTGTTTATAACCTAATGTTTCCCTGTACTCTAAATCAAAGGTGTCAAAAACAAGGCCCCTGGGTCACAGCGGCCCACAACCCTCCTGAGTACTGCCTGAACTAGATGAAAGTGTAAGTGGGAACTATTTAACAAAATAAGCAAAACTACAATAAAAACATAGATAACTATGTTTGAAAGCTAAGTAAATAGGTGGCTGGAAGGGATCCTTACATAGGGTTCAGTGGCGCCCATTTCTATATGAGTTTGACACTACAACACTGTACAATTCTCTAAGTTGTTGAGAAGGTGCCAACCTGCATTGGTAGAGGGGATTTCTAGAAGACCACAGGTCTGGTCCCTAACCTGGATGGCATTGTAGTTTCTAATCACAATGCTATGACTTGGTTCGTTCAGCTGTTACCAACAATTTGACATAATTTAATTTGTTTTTAATTCAATTACATATAATCCTGTTTTATACAGTTATAACAAAATTTTCATGATATTATTCTTAGGATATATTCTCAATAATGAGATTGTTGGGTTTAAAGTTTGGCGCTTGTTAACTGCTAGATTGCTCTCCCTAAAGGTTCTACAATTTGCAGTGCTAGCACCAGGGTTCAAGTGTGTTTGTTTCTCTATAACCCTGCTAACAATGGATTTTGTCACTTTAGTTATTTGGGGCAGAAAACTTTCTATTATTTATCTTCTACAGGCATAGAACTAAGTACATGGCAAGTGTTGAATATCACCATCCCTTGATTCTGAATTTGAAATTCTCACATTTCAGACTAAAGGGCTACTGGAATAGAAAGGAGAGACTGAGAGTGTTTGATGTATTTATTGACAGGCACACTGCTCAGTTTTCACTAGTCTCTACCTTAACTTTTTTTAGGGATAGTGGTGGTTCACAGGCTCATGGATTTAGAGCTGGAAGGGGCCTTTGTTCCATCTAGTCCAATAGTCTCATTTTATAGGTGAGCAAACTGAGGCATGGAGGGTGACTTAGCCAAAGCCAAATAAAAAGAGCAGCGATTTAAACCCTAACCCTTTTTATCACAAGTTCAACATGTCATGTTGGATCCTGCTTAGATTCCAAGATCAGATGAGACTGGGCAAGTTCAAGGTTGTATGGTTATAGCTGAGAAGGCTTATAACTTCTCAAAGAGCTTTGCTATGGGATAATGAATAGGAATGGGGAAGGGCAGCACTATTTTTTTTGGGGGGGGGTCAAGCTATTGCTGCTGCTCCTGAAACCAGAATCGTCCCGGTCCTTAGAGCTGGAACTAGTTCTGTCATGACTGGAATATTGTATGACAAGCACTAGCAATCTTAATCTCTTGGCTAGGGATTTTTAATTTTAAATCTCTGCTCATCATATACTATATTTTGGGAGCTCTTCCTGCATGCAATAGAACAGCATGGGAAATAGTATGACATAGAGATTTGTAGTAAAATTAGATCTTCTTAATATGTTTGTGGAGCATGTAGGGTCTCCCTCTTCCCTCCCCCCCCCATTTTGGGAATAGGGGAATGCTTTGTCTTATATAAAACCATAGACAATTAGAACTGAAAGGTACTTAAGAGACTCTTCATTCCTACACCTTCATTTTATAGATAAGGAAACCAAAGCTCTGTCCTCCTTCCCCCAGGGTTCCAATAAGTAAGATGTTATTCTATCTTAAAAGGGCATAGGACTTGGAGTCTGAAGTTACTTATTATCCATGAGACTTTGTTGAACATGTTTAAATGTTAAACATGGGACATGTGCCTTTAACATGTAGCTGCATGCCTCAATTTCCTTATCTGTCAAATGGCAATGCCTATTTTGCTAAACTCAAATGATGACTTTGAAAGCACTTTGTAATTGTCAAATGGTCTATACATGTCTTACTATGCTCACACAACAGAACATGTAAAGGACCAGAAAGGTTTTGTTTTTTTTTTTAAACTAAAGCTCCTCTCAAAAACAGTGGGGTGCAATAGTGACTTTTTTTTTTTTGCAAGTTCTGGACACTGAATATATTTGTTTAGGTTTAATTCCCTTTAGGTTGGGCTTCCAGCAAAACTGAAATTCTTGGTTTGTCTCATCTGGTCCAAAGCTTTTCTTGCCTTGTCCTGAGTCCTGATGTCATTGGGCTAGTTCTCAAGTAACCTGTAGCAAGGTACCGAAGCCTAAAGGAGGGCTCTTGAAGCCCGGCAACTTTTAAGAGCTACAGTAATGTATCTTCTGTGGAGAAATTTCAGGCATTGGGTAGGGTGATGGGAAAGTGATTGTTTTTAGTTCCACTTAGATCCTAGCTTGTTTCTTTGATGGACTTAGCTATGGGGGGAAGAGTTGTTGGCTTCTTCAGTCCAAGGCTTGATTTATGAACCTCCCTTCTCCTTTCCACCCAGAGTCCCCCAAAGCCTTTTTCAATGCCTTGTTAGCTGAAAAGGCTATACTGCCTCCCAAAAGTCACTGTGTGGCTGTTATGTTGCTGGTTATTTGTGCTCAAGAAATGCCAAGACATTGAGGGCATTAACAGCCCCATGGAAAAGATACACCCTTCCCCCCATGAATAGAGCCTCCACAAATGATTTGTACAAGAATCTGGGCAAGAACCACACAGGATGACAAGAATAGTATATGAATGGATTGCAATCTGCACTGGTAAAAAGGGAGTGCCTATGTCGAGATTATGGATCCATTGACATTAATCAATTTCCTTCAGACCAGGGATTTTTTTTCTCTTGCCTCCTTTCCTATAGTGCCAAAGGGCTGGGTACACAGCAGGTGCTCATTAATGTTCAATGAATAATTGGCCCAAAGAGAGATATGTACCTAGTGTATTCTACAGAGTAAGACTAAAATAATACCTAGGCATGGAGTGGAGTTTATCATGAGCCCAGAGGCTTCCAAGGGTTTTATTAAACAGAGCTGACACTGTCCTGCCCCTCAGAAGGTGATTTGGAAAAAATATTGAATACTTCATTTATTTTTAGAAGTTGCTTGTGTTTTCATTTGGAAAGAATATGAGACTGGGATCTAGGGAACCTGGGTTCTCACTGAAGCCTCATTGTGACTTGAGGTACTTTACTTCTTTTGAAAGATAGTTTGCCCATCTGAGTGGCTTTAATAGTAAGGTTTGTTTAACTGAGGCCTCCCTGTGGCTTCCATGGCAGATGGGATGGTTGGAGAATTGGATGAAGTGGAAGTATTTTGTTTCATGTTCCCTTCAAGCAGATTAGGCTTCTTGGAGGAAGATTATACAACTGAGGTGAATCTTCCTCTTTCCCCTTGGCTTCTTAATGGCCTACACTATGAAGACGATGCTGGAACATGCACGGAGATGGGATGGGGGCCATTCCTGTTGCTGGTCCTTGTACTCATGTAATTTTTCCAACAAATTTCTCCTTTATTAACTCCCACGTTATTACTATACAATCATTCACAATGGTTCAGGAATCACAATGACAGGGTCGAGGGACCCAGGGCATTAGTAATATCATCAGAGATAGTATTGGAGCCATAACATGAACGATCAAATTCATGCAGACCTGGGGTGGAGTGAGGAAGGTTGACTGACCCTTCCCCTCTGCTCTGTCCTCCTTTCCCTATGGCTCCAATAAAGGCTCACATCTGGCTAGTTCTCCAAGACAAAAGTCCATCATCCCCTGTCTCCTTACATCAGAGACTGGGGTAAGGAGGAGGGCCCAAAAATAAACTAGGCTACAGGAGTATTATCCTTCACAGGTATCTTTGGCTTGCTCTTCCCCAAGACAGAGGATTTGGAGTTGAAGCTCACAGCCACTGTCAGATGCAGCCCAGTCCTGTCCTAATAGTTCAAGAATTCCTATTATAGATGGCACCAGGGGCTTCTCCCACCACAGGCTAGGGACCAGGGAGAATGGGGAACTCCTATGATGGGAACAAAGAAAATGCTATTATTGAAGGCACTTGATTTCTGATATCCAAACCTAGCCCTGCTCCCAGTTTACTAGGGAGAATGGGGTGGCTGAGAAACCTCACACCTCTTCCTCCACAACTACAGCATCTAAGGAAGCTTGATGATGAAGGTCAGATAAGATTTGGTGCTGACCCTGAGCTGGGGTTGTGGGGTGAGGGATCCCTCTAGTGTAGGGCCCACGTTGAGATATATCAAGATAGGAGGAAGAGTTGGGTGGGGTGGGAAGTAAGCCAGTATCTCAGGAGGGTAATGGAAATGAGGTTTCAGGAGGAATCAAAAGGTAGAAGAGGTTAGGTGCAATGTGCTGGGCAGTGGCAGAATCAGCTGGTGAAGATGGTATATGTAGTGCCAGGCTGGGAACCTGGATTTACTTTGTCAGGAAGTACTTTTACTCTTGAAGCCTCAGTAGTTCAGAGGCCTATGGCAAGTAGACCCTGCCCATGTACTTCTGTCTTTCCCCCAGAGACTCTTCTCTTGAGCCAGAGATGGCTCACAGCTTGGCTCGTGGGTGTGCCTGTAGCAGGGTACGCATGTCCAACAGGGCCTTCTCCATGTAGTGAGCAAGACGGGCAGCGTTAGTCTCGGCACAGCTGTTGTAGGCAGAGATCACAAAGTTGATGTGCTCAGCCATGGGATTATAGCAGACACCATAACCATCAGGGACCACTGGCCCAAAGCACATGACGCAGTCGGTCTTGGCAGGGACCTGGAGAGAAAGACATAGAGCTCTAGTCTAGAAAGGGAGGAGGCCAAGTGGGAATTGCCAGCCATTATCTCCCATTCTGACCCAGTTCTTTTCCCAAGTGCACCTGGGATGGGACTTACAGCTAATGGTGGCAGGAGTGGGGTTTGGGGGAGGAATGTTCAGTAGCCTTACCTGGCTGGTAGAAAGGTTAAAGTGCATTGCAATGGCATAAGATGTGTCCATGAAGATATCAGGGATGCTCACTAGATCTTCAATGGCCTGAAGCTTTAGGCCCAGTAGGTGGCGGTCAATGGCTTCCCCTCGGATGGCCTGGGAGAGATAGGAGATATAGGGAGTGTGAGGGACAAAATGATTATCTGATTTCTTGGGGGATATAGGGCTGGCATTGTTTAGTTGTGATGAAGGGTTGTGTTAAAGGAAGTAGGAAGGAGACTGAGGAAAGGTTGATTAACTACAATAACCCAAGGTAATAGAAACATGAACAGAGGAAGATATAATCCATAGATATAGTCCAACCTTCCTGTTTTACAGATAAGGAAACTGAGGCTCAGAAATTACTTGTCCAAGGTGTCCTGACTCCCAATCTGGGCTTGTCTCTTAGTTTTCTGTATCTGCTGTCCTTAGATCACTGTACAAAACTTTGGGCATAGCAGAAATCCTCTGAAGGTCCATGGCATTAATGAATGAGTCAATGGAAGGTTAGCAACAAGGGCACAGGATGTCCAAGGGCTTGAGAGTGAGATAGGCTCTGGCCCAATCTGCACTTTCTAACTGAAACCCTTCCTTCCCCATCCCAAGCCTACTCACCTTGTCAGTGTATGATCTGTGTGACATCACTGCCTTCCTCAGCAGCTCTACCTTCATTTGCTCCTGTAGGAATCAGTGGGTCAGAGAGGGCCGGTGGCTCTCGTACAGAGCCCTGACTCTTTTCTCTGGAACCAGGGGATTCCAAGTGGGTGCAAAAGAGCTCAGCAAACTCTCTGGATTATATGGGATTCCAGCATGGCGATTCTGAACTAGGAGTGGCTAGATTTTAAGGGTGAACCCCTTTGTCCAACCCCACTCTGGCCCAGACTCACAGTCATGTCAGTGTCATCCATGGCTTTGACAAAGTTGAAGGAATCAATAGAGTTGGAACGGATGGTGTCAGTGCGGCCCAAGTGGAACATTCGGAGTGAGGCGCTCTCATAGGTGGAGCAGGTTTGGCCGTAGATTCTGAAGGGGGAAGTGGGAGGGAAGGACTAGTTGTGTGCTCCCTAATCTAAACAGCATGTTGGGATCTCTCCTTGGAGACCTCAGAGGTACATTCGGGCCCCACAAAATCTCTGCATAGTGCCATAGCCCGCTTCCACTGCCCTTAGGCCATATTCCTTCCCTGGGTGGGGGTGGGTCTAACCTGTAATAGGCCAGCTGTAGAGCCATCTGGATGAAACCATCAGGGCTTATCTTCTCTGCCTTGGGGAAATTCTTCCCAAAGTGATGGAACACTAGCACTGTAATGTCCAGGTCCTGTACCATGCTAGAGAAAGAGGGCACGAGGAGCAGGGTGAAGGGGATCTGAGGGAGGGAAGGACAGGCTAGGGTTTTAGTAAGGGAGAAAGACTAGAAGGGAAGGAAGGTGGGAGAGGAATTTCTCTCCATGGGATAAGGCCTCAAGGGTAGAGGTCAGAGGGATGCTGAGTGATGCCTGCCCCTTCAGGTTTGGCCTTCAGGATTTCCCAGAGATGAGAGGTGGGAGAGGGGCCACTTATTTCAGGAACTCACATGTTGAGGTTTTGCTTGGCCTTCTCAATGTCACTCTTAATCTCAGGGGTGATGTTGAAGCGCAGTTTCTTGGGCATGGGTAGAGGAATCATGGGTGACCTCACAAGCTCTGGTTTCTTCCTGTATAGGAGAATGGGACTTTAGTCTCCACCCTAAGCCCCAGAAGCAGGGAGAGAATGTGAATATGGGGAAGGCCCTATCCCAAAGTGTAAACACTGGCATATAGGCCGAATCACTTTCACTTTATTGGGGGAAAAGGGATCTAGGGGTCTAGACCCCTAGAAGTCATCTAGGGGTCAATGAGGGAAGCCCCCTTTAGCTGGAGGGCTGAAAACTGAATGACTTTAATGCTCATGAGGTAGATGGGGCAAAAATTTTCTCAGAGAAAAATGTTCTTCTTCCCCTTTCTTAGATCAAACCCACAAAACACAGCCAGAGATCTTGTAAATGTGTGCCACTGGTCACAAGGGGTTGGTTGAAAAGAATAACTATGAGTCAGCATCAGCCAGCGCCACTTTGGGAAGGAAGGCTGTTCTATTTCTTAAGATAACCAAAGGAAGGGCTCCTCACGAGAACTCCACGATGTGGTCCAGGAGTGCCACGATGGGGGGGCCCTCTGCAGCAGCATGTTCATATACGAGGCCACAGGAACCATCTTCTGCCACTATGAACTGGGGCACAATGTAGGTGATAGTTAGTTCAGGGGCTCTGAGAGTGCCTGTCTTCTCCACCTTTCAGGAAGCATGTGGTTCCAAGTCTATCTCTCCGTCCCTTTAGCCTCTCCTGGTCTTGACTAGAGGCAGGGGGCCTGGGTCTAAATCCAGGCTCCAGAAATTGCTAATGAGTTCTGAGACCCTGGAAAACTTTCTAAAGAACCTAGGTCCCCTTCCCTCAAAATAAGACTAATAGTATAATATTAATGATTAAATTAAATTATTAAATTAAAAATAAATATATTAAATAATACTGCTTACCTAACCAGGTTGTTTTGAGAAAAGTGCTTTATAAATCTTACTAGTCATGTGAGAAAGGGCCTGGCTAAGCTGCCATGGAAGGGGAGGTTGGCTAAGGGGAGGATGATGAAGAGCCTTCAATATTCTGTATTACATAGAGAGTCTTTACTCCAGCTCCCTGAAACCCTTGTGCCCCTTAATGACAGGTTGATTGGTCAATAATTACAGAAGCCATGCCTGCATCCCTGCAGCTCAAAGTACTTTATGAGCTGCCAGGTCCAGAGAGAAAACTGTGAGCTCATTGCCCCAGGCTGGGGCTGGGCAGCGGAGGAGGAAACCTGTCAGAGTCACGGTAGAGTCCCAAGATCTGCCAGAACAGGAACGTCTACATGGGGGGCACAGGTCAGGGGCACATGTAGGCTCTACTCTCAGGTCTGCCATGAACTTTCTCTGTGACTGGACAAACCCCTTCTCTCTGGGGGTCAGTTCCTTCTTTGGGACATAAATAAGTCCTTTGGGGGGAAAAATTTGCTGAATTGAATTGTTCCAAGGCCCCTTTCTGAAGCTAGGATTCTGAGATCCAAGTTTAAACTGAGGCTTCCTCTTCTTTCCCAGGAAATACCAGGGATTTTGCTGGATGGTTAGTGAGCCCTGGGGCCTTTACCTGTAGGGTTTTATCAAACCAGCGGTTCCCACTGTTCTGCTTGCTGCCTCCACCATGCAGCATCTGGCCAGCCACCCGGCTCTTGTAGATGTCCTCTGAGACCCGTGGCATGGGCGCATCTAGACATACAGTGAAGATGCTCTTCTGTATTGAACGTACTGAAGCCTTGTTTGTTTTGTCTGCATTGGGGATGGAGGGGCAGAGGAGTAGAGAGAGGGAGAGAGAATGGGGAAGAGAGAATGAATCAATCAGCAAGACTTTACTAAGTACCTATTTGCCCAGGCCTATGTCCAGCTCTGTGGGGGAGACAGAGGTATAAAACATAATCCCTGCCTTTGAGAACTTTTAATTCTAGTTGGGAAGACAGTGTACAAGAAACCACAAGGCTGAAATATTATAGGGAGTCTAGGCAGGAAGTCAGAAAAGAGAAAGGTCAGGGTGGTTGGGGTAGGACTTAAAATGAACCAGATTTGGACAGGCAGAAGAGGGTAGGGCAATATGAGCAAAGACCCAGAGCTGGAAGGGATTTTAGAACCTCCAGCTTTATAGATGAGAAAAGTGAAGCTCAGAAAGATTAAGTAGATTGCCCAAGATATTATAGTCAACAGTGGCAGAACTGGGATTCAAATCCAGGTCTTCTGAATTCAGACCCCGTGCTCTTTTCACTGTAGCATGCTATGGCAACAGGGAACCACTGTAGGTTCTTGAATAAGAGATTAGACTTTCCTGTTTTTTTTTTTTTTTTTTCAGAAGAAAGCCTTTATCTCATATGGGCCAAGACTAGGGGCACCTTCCTACTTAACCTAGTCCTGTTACTTTTTTGTACAGTAGGGAGCCAAGGTTACAGGTCCGGCCTGTTCCCCTCTCCCTTCCTTTCTCCCAGCCAGCCTGATTCTTGGCCTTCTCTGGGGACTTAGAGAATGGAGGAAAGGGAGTAGCTGCCTTGCCCAGACCTTTGATGAGGTTATTGTAAGCCTTGGCCCAGGTGTTTCGGTGATTGGTGGTGAGAATGCCAATGGGCTCCTTGTTGGTCTGCAGGGATGAATTCCAGATCTTCTCCAGCTGTGTGAAGATCTGGTCTGCAGTGAAGGGTGTCCCATCACTGTGGTACACATCCAGCTCAAAAAACTGAAGGAACAGAAATGTGAAGAATTGTACAATGAATGAGAGGAAGGGGAGGTTGGACTAAAAAGGCCTAGTAAGACCACAGCAGAGGATAACCTCCCGAGGGCAGGGAAGGATGGCCTTTTCTGAACAAGTGTTCCCACCATCAGAGACAAAGCCACTCCTGGTGGTGGGGGGAACAAAGGAAAAAGGCTGGGTTCCCTGCATGTTGTTCTAGGAACCAGACAGCTACAGTTGCTCAATGGCTCAGAGAGACAACGGGGGCCAGGTAGCATGACCAAGGGCCTGAGAGAGGCCACCTGGGCCTTCTTACTTTTCTGCACTCAGCTCTCTCAGGCTATGGGTTGTACTTTTGTGCCAGTTTCTACTCTTGAAATTAATTTTAAACCAAATTTTCCTCATAGAATGCTGTTGGGGGCCTACTTTGCCATATGTTCTAGGGATTCACTTACACTAGGATGACCTTGGTCGAAGCCAGTTTTGCTCCCAGGTCTCCCCTAAGGAGCAGGAGCAGTCCCAGAGTAAAGGGGCAGGGGAAGGTGTACCCCTCTCTCTGCCTTGTGGCCACTGAGAGAAAAAAAGAGGAGGATGGGAGAATCCCTCATGATTCTAGGCCCTGAAGCAGCTTCTAGGGACTGGGGGGGATATAAGTGGGGTTCAGGTTCTCTGAATTGGGAAAGAGTAACAAGCAAACATTGATGACTTCCCTCCCTTCCTCCCAGCTAACCCCATCCACTGCCCTAGCTCAAACCTGGAAATTGTGCACAACGGTGATATGTATAGGGGGCTTAGTTGTCTTGCTGTAGTTAATGACAGAGTCCTGCTTGGGGCCTGGGATTCGGCAGGAAGAGAGGATCTGGTAGTACTGGTTCATACACAGTGGCTTTCCTCCAAGATATTCCACTGGCAGAGTCTCACTGGAAAGGGGAAGGTAGGAATGGAGAGGGGTCCAGGGGATGTGTCCCTGGGAGTAATAGGGAGACAGTGCTCATGCTGACATATCCTCTTCAATGATTCCCTCGTCTGATGACTGAAATGGGTTCCTGCCATTTGTCCCTGTGCTCCCAACATTTCCTTTCATTGCTGAGTCCCAGGACCTTCTTATGGGATGCTTAATGTGACAAGAAGGAACCCCGGTTGGGGAGTTTATATAATGATACTCTAAATTTCAGTGTTTTAGAAATCTATTATGTCATTTCATCCTTCCCAGGAAAATCCGGAATAGGAGACAACGCCGCTTACTCTGGATGGCAAACCCAGTCGTTCTGATTCCCATGAACTAGATCCCACTCCTCCCAACCCAGGGAGGGGCCAGGAAACAGGAAGTGAAACTGACCAAGGCTGAGAGAACTCAACCACCTCCAGCCCAGGGTGGGGGGAGGAGGGTGCTTGGTGGCCGAGGGATGAAGCAGAGGGTAGTTTTAACAACAGTCTGAACTGTAATTAGGCTGGGTATCCCAGGCTTGGGGAAAGAGGCACAGTTCTGGGTTCCTGGATTTGCTGTGATTGTCAATGACCTTAGCCTGGCCCCCCTAACTTACTACCATATTGGTGAGAGGGCAAAAGGAAGTGTCTGTGGATTGAGTGCTCCAGGATGGGGAGGAGAGAGATCAAAGGGCAGAGATGGCAAAATGCATGCTCACTTGTCAATCATGGCCTTGAAATCCAAAGCTCCTTCTATGAGTTTGGCAGCAAACCTGTGGGGGCCAATTAGAAGTAAAATTAAAAATAAAATTCAGACAACTAACAACAATAATAATAGATCAGAGAGGAGGATTTCAGGCTTGGCCCCTTGCCTTACCACAATCTGGCTAAGGAAGAAGCTGTATGCCTGGTGGGTGGGGAAACTTTTGGCAGGTGAGAAGATGGTTTGGCATAGAGGGAAGAGCCCCATACTAGCATGGATTTTGGTCTCAGTTCTACTGCAGATTAAGTGCATAATTAAAGACAAGTCATTCTACTTTCTCTGGGCCTCAGTTTTCCCATCTGTCAAATAAGGGGATTGGATTAGATGATTTCTGCAGACCCTTCTAGCTCTGACTTTTTATGAAACCATGAGTCTCAGCTACTGGGGAGAGGGAAAAATCCCTTTGATCCCCTTCTACCAGAGTCCTTTTTACCTTTGATAGATAGGAGGACCCTCATATCTGCCCTGGGCAATGGTGCTGGGCAGGAGAGGAGTGTCTTGGAATCTCTCCTGACATATCAGAGCCTTAAAAACCAAGGGCAAGAACTTAGGCTCTAAACTGAAGCCATGGGCAATCTCTTTTTTCACAAATAGGAAAATGGAAGGAAGTAGCTGGATTCAGTAACAATGAAACATCCCGTTCCAAAGAGCCAGTCCAGGAGGGTAGGAGGCATCTCTTCCACCAGTCTCAGGGATGGGACCAGTCAGTGGTTTAATGTGAGCTGTCTTCTTGCTTCGCTCTGCCCACATTCATTAAGAATCTATGACTGTGGCCCACCTTGACCTACTGTCCTACTGTATTCACAAAGAGCCCGTTGTGAGGGGGTGAGGGCCAATCCTACATTGGGCACCTCTGACTTTAAGAGTAGAGAGGAGTGGGGCTTGAGTGGGCAGGCTAGGGAGGGGATCCCTACTGAGTGGTATTTTTATCTAGAGCTAGACTAGAACTGAGGGTTGGAGCAGGCAACAAGGCTAAGTATGGAAAAGGTAATCCTGTACAAAGGTCATCTGAGAGGCAAGAAACATGGGTGTTGGGTTTCAAAGCAGGGGGAGGAGGGGGCAGCCAATGACATGACAGGAGGGACAGAACAGACCTTCCCTAAACTCAAGTCCAGAGGAATTCATCCAGAAGTCCAGAGGAATGCCTCTAAACCCAATGGGAGGATGTGGGTATGTGTGTAGATAGGGGGTGGGGGTGGATTGACAGCTGCGTTGGGGAGGGACTCCCCATGAAGGTGGCTGTAGATCCAGGTAGATGCTAACCTCACTCGTCTGCCCTAGAATGCTCTCATAGCCCTCCCCTCTGTTTGTTCCTCCCCTGAAATACCCTTGTACTCACCGAAGCTGACCCTGGGAATCCACAAAATCTTGTTTGGGTAGCATCAGGCCTGGGCTAGAGTGGATCACCACAGGTTGTCGGTATTGGAGGTAGGCAGTCTTTAGCCACCACTCAGATAGCTGGGGAAGGTAGCAGAAAGGTGGAGACCTGTCATAGACCAGCTAGCTAGGACCTGGAGCCTCTCACAGTCTGGAGATGCACCATCCAAATCCTTGTTCTAGTTTAGTAAACTCTACATTATCTGCAGGTGGGTTATCTAATTTGGTGCTGGCAGATGTTAATCCCAGAATTGCCCCCCTTGTTTATAAAGGCTTCCCTGCTCACCTCAACCCATCAATATCATTTTGCATCTGCCCTGGCTAACATTAGCAAAGTAAACACAAAAGCATTTCTCTCACTTCATTCATAAAATCACAGTATGAGAACTGGAAGAGACCCTAGAGATGAACTGGTTCAACCCCTTAATTTAATTTTTTTCTCTTAATTTTATAGATGGAGAAACTGAGATGCAGAGAGGGGAAGTGACTTTTTTTTTAACCTTACACAGCTGTCTGATGGCCAAAGCAGGACTAGAATGTAGGTTTCCTGATCACTAGTATAGCCTTCATTCTACTACACTCATGGGACTTAGTTCAGGGCTCTGCTTATAATGACCATTGATAAACACAGTCTGATCTCCTGGGCAACGGGCACTCTAGGGGAGATTGTCTTGCTGGAACCAGTCACTAGGGCAGGAATGGAATAAGGCCCCTCTGAATCCCAGATAAAGTCTCTTCCTGATTCTGTGCCACATAGTTTCCCCTCAAAGTTTCTTCATCTGTAGAAATGAATGGGTTGGATTAGATAAGGTCTCTCTGTCTGTCTTTCTATCTCTCTTGGAGGCAACTGAGAATAAGTGACTTGCCCAGGGTCACACAGCTAGTAAGTATCTGAGGCCAGATTTGAACTCAGGTCCTCCTGACTCCAGGGTTGGTGCTCTATCCACTTTACCACCAAGCTGCCCCAATAAGGTCTCTTTCAGTTTTAAAATCTATGAGACTATGAGCTCACCCTTAGCCTGCTTCATGGGGTCCTTGAAATGTAAAGACCATTTTGGGACACTCAACTAATATGAATTAGCTAGAGCTAGGGAGGGAACCCTTCTGCCACAGAAGGTACAAAACCCATTGAATCTCAAAGCTTTGCTAATTAAGGTAATGTGACAGTGAACAGAACACAAGAGAGGGAATCAGGAGCTCTGAATTCTAACCCCAACTCTTCACTAATCCACTGTGTGATACTGGGCAAGTTTATTCCCCTCTCCAGGCCTTAGCCTCCTCATTTGTACAATGAGGTGTAGGATAAAACGATCTTCTGGGTCCCTTCCAGCTCCAGAAGGTCATGATTCCGTACCATGGAAGCCACCATGATCATTAGAGGAGAAGGAAGCAATGGCTTACTCTCCGGTGGGAATGGGGGCTGGGCTCAGGAGCTGTGGCTGGAAGCAGAGAATCTCCCCGTCTTGGGGCTTCCTTTCTTATGGAAGTCTCCCAACCCATGCCCTGGATCTTACACCCTGTAGGGTGACAGAATGGTAGGGAGGCTCCTAGTTGGGTGGATGGATGGGGTTAAAGGTCTGAGACCATGCAAGCAGTAACTCCTGCTGCTCAGTAAGAGGACATACCCAGTTGTCTGTCTTCCTGGCTCTTCGTTCCAGGCTCTTCTGAAGTCGCTCCCCTACCCCTGAGCTCCGGAAGTCATCCACAAGCTGCTTGGTATTATTCCACTCGTCCTGGCTCACAATGGGCTGCAGGATCTGAAGGTAGTGATCCAGGGTCTGCTGCAGGGGTGGCACTGGCAGTCGAGGCAGGGAGTTCTGATGGGCCTGAAACCTGCCTGGCACCTTCCTCAAGGAGACTGGCTTGAGGAAGCCCAAGGGCTTGATCTGTAGGCAGCAAAACATTCTCTTAGTCACCAAAGCCTCGAAGGACACCTTCACCACACAACTGGAGCCACAACAGGCAAGAATACCCTAACTATCCAATGATGCTGGACAGGGACCATCCACTGTATTTATGTCCTCATCCAGAAGATACAAGGGGAAAGCACCTGAACTGCTCCACCCCCTTCCCCGGGGCCAAAGAGGTGTTTCCACCTGTGAGGGGATGGAAGGTGATGGCTAAGGATGGGAAGGGGAGGGGTAAAGGCTGGCCCCATGTGTAGGAGGTGGGCTGAGCTAGTGCCATTGATCTTGGCACAGAGAAGGAATCTGGGACTGTCCACCTGTGTACCTTCTCACTCCTAGAAGAGTTGAGATGACTCCTCTTTCTCCCCACCCCTACTCCACCCATCCCTCAGGTTGAAAAATATGACAGGAAGGCATTAGAGATCAGAGGAAGCCCAAGGGTGAGTGCTACCTATAGAGTTAGGGACATTAGACCCTTTCCCAGAAGGCTCTTTCTTTTGTCTTCCTTGCAGGCTGGAAGGAACCTTTGTTAGGGGGTAGGGAAGAGTGAGAAAGAGCAACATGGGATATTCCCAGTGAACATCTCTTGCGCTTTGAGAAAAGGAAAGGGAAATCCTGTAGGAGATGAAAGGCAAAGAAGTAAAAAGTGAATAAGGCCAGAGAGGTTGTAGAGGCAGAGAGAGAGAGAGAGAGAGAGAGAGAGAGAGAGAGAGAGAGAGAGAGAGAGAGAGAGAGAGAGAGAGAGATATGGCGAATAAAAGAGAACCACTGATGATGGCCTTCTGGCATACCTTGTCTCCCTGCTTCTGCCTCCCAACCATGGCTGGAGTAAGGCTCTGAGTTCAACCTGTTTGTCTGCCTCAGGTTCAGGCTCTGAGCCTAAACTGTGCTAGCAAGCCAACGAGCAGATGGATGGACTGGACCTAGTGAGTGAGAAGCCACCAGCCTCCTGGGCTGGAAAGAGAAGGCAAGAGCTGAGTTTAGGAGGGGCAGAAGGTCAAGCTGGCTGGTTTTCTGGATGCTGTTCCATTTTTCTTGACTGTCAGCAGCTCTGGAGGAACCTGAAAGAAGTGTTGGGGTGCAATGTGCTTGTGGAGAGTGGGTTGAGGGAGTTCAGGGATGGGCAGGAGAGGACCTGCCTGGAAAAATTCCTTGTTTCCTTTCTGAGCTGGCTCTGCTCTTGCAGGTTGCCTGAGGCACCTGAAAAGCAAGTGAAAACCTCATTTGTTTGATTTTATCTGAACCTGTTGGAAGAGAGAAATTGCCATTTGGGTAAAAACCACATAGCACTGAGGGAATGTCCACTGCTCAGTCAGGCCAGATTCCAAGGGGCGTGGATACCTGGGCTGGTCCATCATCTCTAGAATGGTTAAGGGAAGGATCCTGGTAGTCAGGGATCTTGGCTAAGCTTCTTGTCACCAGGGCCAAGTTAACCGCTGGCTCCCTCATGCCTTCTGAGAGAATTGGACTTCCCCAAGAGGCTTGTCCATAGTTAATATGGTGTGTGTGTGTGTGTGTGGGGGGGTGTCACTGATTCCCATATTTGAATTCCAGCCTTTAAAAACCCAGGTAGGTGGAGATGGGACAAACTTTGTTAGAGAAAAAAGGGGGCACATTGGTCATGAAATTTTGTTTGATTCAAGAAATTTCCTGTGTAACCTTGGGTAAGTGTCTTTACTTCTCAGGTGACTCTTCACTTTACTCCTTTGTAAATCATTTTGCCAGGTAGAATAAACTAAATAATCTCTTAAGTTCTCTTCCAGCTAGTACAGCCTATGACTCAGCATCATAGCTGCTGAGGTGTTATGGGAATTCTGCTTCCAGGGAGGGACAAGGGAGGAAAAGAGGAGGATTCCATTCAATTCAAAACCACAAACATTTATCAGTTTAACTGCTGAGAATTCAAAGATGAAATAAAACACAGTACTTACCCTGAGGTGCTTACAATAAGACATGTATACAAATGACTATGAGCCAAGAGAGAATGTGGTAGTGAGAGGCCCAAAATGCTATGAAAAATTGGAGGAGGGATATTACTTTTGGGGGTGAGATAAGGTCATATGAGATGAATTTAATGGAGGGGGTATCCCCTGAGTTTAGCTTTAAAGGAAGAAACAGGTAGAGATGGGAACATGGAAGGAGCCCATTCCAGTACTGAGGGACGGCAAAAGTATAGAGACCTGAGAGGTCAGGAGAGTGGTTTGACTGAACATATGAATGGTAATAAAGTGAGATAAGACTGAAAAGTAAGACTGGAGCCAGATTGGGAAGGGTCTTGAAGGCCAGGATAAAGAGTTTCCACATTTGTTAGGAAACAGGGAATTACTCAATGTGGTTTTGAGTAGATGTGTCAAGTGATCAGAGCAGTGCCTAAGGAGAATTACTTGGTCAGTTGTATGAAAGGAGACTGGAGGCCAGATGACTAAGTAAGAGGCTTTTCTAGATCATTTAAGAGGTGATAAGGGCCTAGCACTAGGGAGGTAACAGTGAAGTAGGAGTTCTTTGTCCAGAGTTAGTAATTGAACCTGTGGGAGGGAACCTGATTGCCAAAGGAGAAAGTATAGGAAGATTAGAAGAGGAGTAAGGACAGGGCCTTAGGGCAACCCACATTTAAAGGTGGGAGGAAGACAAGGAGTCAGAGGAGAGAAAGAAGTGGTCAAAGTGAGAGGATAGCCATCAGGGTGAGGGTCATGGAAGCCAAAGGGGGAAAGAGTATCTAGAAACAACAGTGTGAAATACCATAGAGGATGAAGACAGAAATAAGACTACTGGATTTGGCAATTAACATGTGACTTTTGAGACAGATGTTTCTGTGGAATAGTAGGATGGCAGCTAGATTGCAAGACGTTGAGGAGTAAAGAAAGTAGAGGCTTTACCTGGTTTGTAGAGGCTTTGAGGAGCCAATGGATTGGTCCTGAGCTTGGTCCTCAGGATGAAGCTATCCTACTGAGAAGTCAGGAGGATTTCCTGCTCTCTGGGGAATGAGGCACTGGACTCCTATTTTGGGTACTTTAATAGTCTCCTAATTGAGCCTCTGGCCTCTCCCTCTCCAATACATCCTTCAAAGAGGTGGCAGTCTTCCTTATAGACAGTGTCTCTTGCTCAAAATCCTTCTGTGGTTCCCTATTGCCTCTAGGATTAAAAAAGTGATCTTTTCTGTTTGGAAGGTGTATAAAGTACTGTCAGAAGACTGTCTTTATTTGCCTTCCCAGCCTTATTTAGCATTATTCCCTCTCATCTACATGGTCAGCTGAACTGGACTCCTACATCTTTTCTAATCTTGCCTTTTATTCTTTCCTCTGTTCATATGCCATGCCTAGAACTCTATCCCCCTCTATCTCCACTTACTTAAATCTTTTCCTTCCTAGATCCAATTCAGGTGCTATATCCTTCAAGAAGTCTTCCCTATGCCTCCAGCTCACAGTCATTTCTTCCTTTTCAAATTTCCCCCAGATCCACTTGACTGGGTCCATCCTTTATTATTATCATATTCTATTTAGTATACAAGTTACAATATTCCACTGGATTGTAAACTAATAGAAGAAAAGGGACTGTGCCTTTTCATCTTCATTTTCTCTGGCCTAGCATAGGATAGGTGTTTAATTAAATTAAATTATAGAGGGGTGTCCATCATTTCATAAGGCTGTCATTGATACTCCCAGGCACCTCCAATCCCTCCAGGCCACATAGCATTGTTTAACCAACTTTCTCAGAAGGAAGCAGGAGGAGATATAAACATAGAGTCTACGAAATTACAAAGGAATGATATGGGAAAACCGTCTTTCCAGAAATAACTGAGACAGGACGACCATTCCCCGGGGACAATAGTGCAGAGTCTAGTGACCTGGCATGTTTAGAAGGTAGGTATGGGAATGAGGGGAGGGAGCAGCATCTTAAATCTCTTGGTGACCTGGCACCATGCTCAACTTTCTTCTGAATTAACTGCAAAAGGACAGCTTTGGTTAGGTGGTGGAATTAAGGTGAGTGGGTAAGAATATACCCTCAATTAATTAAGAAGTTTTGGGGTCTTTTAGGGGTTAACTTTATCTGGAAAGGCAAACACTTTGGGAGATCATCAGAAAAACCAAAGTGGTCTATGCTAAGAGTATGAAACTGCTTTTACTGAGTCAAAGGTTATTAGAGCAGGAAGGGACTTCAATTCATTAAAAAAAGTATTAAATGCCTACCATGTTCCAGGAACTGTGCTAAGTGCTGGGGGTATAAAAAGAGGCAAAACACTAATTCCTACTTTCAAGGGGCTTACACTCTAACTGAAGAGACAATATGCAAACAATTACATACAAATTAAGTTATATATGGGATAAATAGAAAATAATTAAAAGAGGGAAAACACTGGAATTAAGAGGAGGGAAGGTGGAAGGTTAGATTTTAGTTGGGACTTAAAAGAAAGCCAGGGAGGTCAGTAGTAAGAGTGGAGGAGGGAGAGTGTTTCAGGCATGGGAAACAAAAAATGTTCAGAGCTGAGAGACTGAAAGCCTTGTTGACCAAACATCCAGAGTGTCTCTGGCTGGAAGGTTACTCACTGGGAAGTAAGGTGTAAAAAGACTGGAAAGGTAGGAGGGGTCAAGATAGTGTGTTAGAGCTAGAAGAAACTGTAGAGACTAAGTTGTGCTTCCTCATTTTCAGTTAAGACACAGGGCAGAATCACAAGTTTCAGCCCTGGACAGAGAGGGCAAGGGAAGTTTTCTATGGACACATGCCTTAGATGGAGTTCTCCTAAACTCCTAGACTTACTACTTTCGGTATATTTATTCATATATGTACATTTTGTTTCTACAGGCTAGGCTATAAGCACCTTGAGGACAAGGTTTGTTTTATTTTGTCTTTGTATTCCGCCCTCCCCCCCCCCAGCCTAGCACATAGTAAGCATTTCATAAAAGGTTTGATTGATTTGCCATCCTCTGCCATCTGAGCCTCAGTTTCCCTGGAGTTGAGCTAGATGGTCTCAAAGGTCCCTTCTCATAGGGAGGAAAGGGTCATCCTTGGCACAGCTGGCTTGTATAATCTTCTGGGACAGCCCGGTTGATTCATTCCCCTTGGGGCCTCTGCATCAGCTCCAATTTCACCAGCTACATCGCAGCCAGATGGGTCATCCAGGCCGTAAGCTCTATGCCCCAAAAGCCTCCGGGCGCGCTCAAGACGTGGGGGTCAGGGTCAGTCCCAGCTTCCCAAGCCCACCTGCAGGCCCTCCCGGCGCAGACTGGAACTGAGAGCTCCTAGTAGGGTGCAGCTTTACACGGTCCCATCACCCTGCACCTGGTCGCCTCCTCCCTCGGTTGTCCTCTCCCTGTGGCTTTCCCAGCTCTGGTCCTCCCCTCCTCCAGCCCTAGCCCTGGGCCCCCGAAGGCACGCACTCACCATGGTTCTCGCCGCAAATGCCAGCATCTTGGTGACCCTCGGATTGCCTGCTCCACCCACCTCGATCCGAGCAAAGTGTGCGAGGCTCCAATAGAGCTGCTTTCTCCCGCTGCACTCCTAGCTTCGGCCAAAGGGGCCAAGGGTAGATGACAGCAGGTCGCAGAGCCACTCCCGCCGCGGCACCCGCAGCCTCCGCTACCCCGCCAGCCCAGGCAGGGAGGCGTCCCTTCACACCCCCCCACACCAGCGCCAGCAGCCCCGGGAGGAAGCAGGGCGAAGGGGTGGCGCTGGGACAGTTGTGGAAAGGGCAGCTGGAGTAACTGGCCCAGAGCCAGGGGCGGAGCCAGATTGCCAGGGGGTGGGGCCAGAGCCAGGAGGGTAGGGGCCAAAGGTTCCGAGACAAGTTGGAAACTCAGAGAGCTGATATCAGTGCTCTCCAGAACTCCTTTCCTCCCTGCGTTTCTTCTGTCATTGTCGTTTCCCATTTTTATCTCTACTACAGGTTTGCCTCTCAACGTAGGTTAGAAAGAATTAGTCATTTTTTCGTGGGGATGATTTCCTTGATACATGATGGGAGAAAACTCTCTAGTGCCCCGCACAAAGATGGCAGCGCGGGGCCTCCTCGGGGAGATGTGTATGCCCCGAACCAACATGGCTTCCTCCCTGAATAAATATGGCCTCCACGAGCCCGCCCATTGGTGGATACACTTCACAAGCGCCCCGCATCAACATGGCGGGCGTCTCAGGCTGGGTGACTCTTGGTCGCGGTTTTCGGTTATAGCGGGCGGGTGCCGGTTCCTTTTCTTTAAATTCTTCCCTCTCAGCTCAGGGTGGCGCCAGCAGGAGAGATAAAGGGGAAAGGTGAGAGTTGACAGCGGCGGGCGAGTGGACGGAGCACTTCGGGAAGAACATGGCCGAGAGTGGTCGGCAGCAGCCTTCAGGTAGGGCCTGGCCCTGGCCGAGGCATTGGGGGCCAATAAGGGGCGCTGGGACGAGGCTTCCAGTACAGTCATCCGTTGACCGGGAGAAATCGAGGGCCCTGCTAGCCTGAAGGGATGGAAGCAGGAGGAGGCCGTAGTGACTTAAGGAATGGGGGGCAGGAGGAGGCCTGGGTCTGAGCTGAGGGGGTGGAAGGCAGGAGGAGGCCCAGGGGCAGGAGACCCGGGTCTGAGGGGATGGGGGGCAGGAGGAGGCCTGGGTCTGAGCTGAGGGGGTGGAAGGCAGGAGGAGGTCCAGCGTCTGAGGGGATGGGGGCAGGAGGAGGCCTGGGTCTGAGGGGATGGGGGGCAGGAGGAGGCCCAGGGTCTGGGGGGATGGGGGACAGGAGGCCTGGGTCTGAGGGGATGGGGACAGGAGGCCTGGGTCTGAGGGGGTGGGGGCAGGAGGAGGCCCAGGGTCTGGGGGGATGGGGGGCAGGAGGAGGCCCAGGTCTGAGAGGATGGGGGGCCAGGAGGCCCAGGGGCAAGAGGAGGCCCAGCGTCTGAGGGGATGGGGGGGCAGGAGGAGGCCTGGGTCTGAGGGGATGGGAGGCAGGAGGAGGCCTGGCTCTGAGGGGATGGGGGACAGGAGGAGGCCTGGGTCTGAGGGGATGGGAGGCAGGAGGAGGCCCAGGGTCTGGGGGGATGGGGGCAGGAGGAGGCCCAGGTCTGAGAGGATGGGGGGCAGGAAGGAGGCCTGGCTCTGAGGGGATGGGGGACAGGAAGAGGCCTAGGTCTGAGGGGATGGAGGCAGGAGGAGGCCTGGGTCTGAGGGAATGGGGGCAGGAGGAGGCTCGGGTCTGAGGGGATGGGGGGCAGGAGGAGGCTCGGGTCTGAGGGGATGGGGGGCAGGAGGAGGCTCGGGTCTGAGGGGATGGGGGGCAGGAGGAGGCCCAGGGTCTGGGGGGATGGGAGGCAGGAGGGGGGATGGGAGGCAGGAGGAGGCCTGGGTCTGAGGGGATGGGAGGCAGGAGGAAGCCTGGGTCTGAGGGGATGGGGGCAGGTGATTGGAGGTAGAGGAAGAAGGCTAGGTTAGAACTGAATTTGGAATCAGAGGATCTGAATTTCAATTCTGATGTTACTGTCTACTACTTATGTAACTGGGAAAATTGCTTAGCTTCATTGAACCTCAGTTTCCTTATTTTAAAATGGAGTGGGGCCATCTTTTTAAGATTTCTAATTTGAAATCCTGTGACTTTGAGAGATAAGAGGAGGATTTGTTAACTTGGAAGGCAAAATAGAAGGGATTGGTGATTTAGAGGAGAGAGTCTTGAGAGATGGAAGGCAGTCTGAGGTGTGGAAGGGGAGAGTTTGGTGACTTTGAAGAAGAGGGATTGGGTGTTAAGGGGGAAGAATTTGAGTGATGGGGAGAAGATGATCCAGAGGAGGGCATTTTAGAGTGGGCCATAGAGGGAAAGGGGGTCAGATTGAGGGTTTGGTGACCTAGAGTAAGGTTGGGAAGAATAGAACAAATATGAATCTTGTTCAGAGAATTGACTGGAGGAAGCAGTAATTATTAATGATGAGATGTTATGAGGGGACAAGAATTACAGAATTTTCAAGCTTGAAGGAATTTTAGAATATCTTCTATTCCTTATTTCTGAAACTGAAAGCTAAGGTTCTGACATATGAAGTAATTTCCCAAGTCTAGAGCTAGTTTAGTGATGTAGTCTGGACTTCCTAGGTCCTAAGTCCTTTCTTTTCCTTACATGCTGTGGAAAATCCTCTTGCTTTTAGGTAGTTAAACTGAGATCTTAATGTTCAGGATACTCACCTAGAAAGGGAAACTTTTCCAGGAATGAGCATTGTGGGGGCAGAAGAAACAAGGTATAGATTTAAAGTGGGTAGTCACCTGGAGTGAAATTTGGGTAGAGGTGTGAAAGGGGGTACCTGATGTTTGTTGAACACATAAATATGAGAGATGATACTACGGCATTTGTGAAGGCTACTATACTCTATCTACTATAATTCAGCCTGTCTTGTCCTGACCAGTTGGGCTCTTTCCATGGCATGACACACTCTTGTACTTTTGGAGAATTTGAGAGAAGCTTCCCATCATATTAAAACAACCAATTTCAAATGGCTGATTGTGCTGTGAGATTGTATGAAAAATCTCCCTGTCTTTTTCTTCTGTAACTGTAACTTTGGTTGCTACTTGAGGCTGCTAGGTGATATAATGGATAGTATCCTTTACTTGGAAGATCCGAGTTAAAATTCTGCCTAAGATACCTAGCTGTGTGACACTGGACAATTCACTTAACCTCTCTGTGCCTCAGCTTCTTTATTTATAAAATGGGGTTAACAGCATCCACCTTAGAGAATTATGAATATTGCATGAGATGACATATGTAAAACACTTAGCCTTAAAGTGCTGTATAAATGTTAGCTGCTGATGCTATTAACTACTGCTATTATTACATCCTTGACTTTTTTTTTACTTATCCTTCCCTCCTGTCCCACCCCCTACTCCAGTTGCCAAGCATTGAGTATTCTACCTCTTCAACATCTATCACATCCTTTTTCTGTTTACTCATACTACAACCACCCTTTTCACCTAGGCCCTTTTCACTTCTTGCCTGTACTAAATTTTCAATAACTGCCTAGTTACTGTCCCTGTATTCAGTCTTTTTCTTCTCCAATTCTTCCATACAGCTGCCAAAATGATATTCCAAAAAGTGAAAATCTGACCATGTCACTTCCTTACTGGTGAATTTTCACTGGTTCCCTATTGTCTTTAGGATAGCATATAAACTTCTGTGTTTGGTCTTTAAAGCCCTTCCCAATCTGGATCCAGCCTGTCTTTCCATGATGATTATATATTACTCCCCGTCAGGGAGTGCTGTAGTCAGTGCTGTAGTTAAATTGGCATACTTGCTGTTTGAGGTCTCTTACCTTTATATCTTTGCACAGGCTGACTCCCATGCCTGAAATTGTTTTCCTCACCTCACATCTTGGAAACACTAGTTCCCTTCAAAGATCAGCTCAAGTGCTACCCCCTTTAAGAAGTTCTTGTTTCTCACAGTTAGTGCCATCCTCCCAGCAGTTTGTATTTACTTTGTATATAGCTTATAGTTAATCATTTGTGAACATTCTAGTAGAATATAAGCTTCTTGAAGGTAGGGATTATTTTACTTTTGTATTTGTATCTCCAATGTTTGTCACCAAGCAGGTACCTAATAAATACTTATTGGTTGATTGGCATTTCTGGCCTAGGTATGCTGAACTGGATTCAGTATGGCATTTTTCATATTCTTGCATTTTAAGACTCATTTTAAGGCCTGTTTTTTGCTGTTGCATGTTCAGGTGTGACTTCTGTGTGTGTGTTCTGCTGATGCTGCCTCAGGGCTATTAAAAAATGACAAGCCCAGATTGCTTCAGTAATTTCTTTTAATTAAGGGATGATGTTAGGATCAGTATCCCATTAAGTACTGGTAGTCCCCAACTTAGTAATGAGTTTTAATTTGGAACTCAGCTAGCACTTTACCATAGAAATGATGTAAATGTTGATAGGTTCCTAAACTAACAAATATAAACTTATTTATCCCATAGTGTAGTTGAAATTAGTAATTCATTGCTAGAAGTACTAGTTTAAATTGTAGGTCCTGGGAGCTGGGGTCCATACTTTGGATAGCAGGACCCATACTAGATAAATGATTTACAGATTAAATGTTGCGTCTTGTCACTAGCCATTCTTAGAATTCAGCCAATTAGTGCCCTCATACTGCCCTGTAAGCCTCCCCTCCCCAACTTTGTCACCCTACTTGGGTTTGTCCTATCACCTTGAATGTTCCAAAATTACCAAATTGCCTACTCCTCATCAAACTCCCTTTTCTTCAGTGTAATAGATCTCAGTTGATGTATTAGGGAGAAAGGATTGAATCAAACTAATAAATGCCAATATGATTCTTTGATGTTTTTCCACAGAGATAATTCTTTTTTAAGAGGAAGCTTATTAACTCATGGGGTTCTTTTAAGTGATAAAATTTCAGGAAATAAAACAAAATGGAAGGGAATATCAAGTAATATGGGAGAATGTATTTTTTGGCAAAGGATCACTAAAGTAGGCATACCAGTCCTGCCTAGGACTATGTCTCAGGTTAGCTTTCTCAAGCTATTTCTGTTTTTCACAGCTTCTTCCTATCCTTGACTTTTGAATCTATAGATTTTTTAGAAGCCCTTTTGTTTCTCATAGTGGTTTGTCTGAAATGGTTGACTTGGAGGAAGGGAGGAGCTAAAAGCAAGAGATCATCTGTTGTGTGTGTTAGTAATATTGAACAATCTATATTTTATAATTTTTTTCTTGAGGAAATGAAATACAAAGGGAAGAACCATTGGTCAAATTTTGACAAGATTTTTTGCTTTGGTTTGAGAATGGATGTCCAGGTTCATGTTTAGAGAGTTAAGACTAGGAGGTATCAGGGCTAGAGAAAGAATCTGATCTCCTGATTCAGAAGCTATTTGCTTTTTCTTTTTCTTCATTCAGACTCTTTGGAGGAGACCCCTCCTACTACTCATAACTTCATGATTCCAAAGAAGGAGATAAATACAGTTCCTGACATGGGCAAGTGGAAACGGTCTCAGGTACAAGTGGGCAGGGTTGGTGGGGGAAGTACTTTATGTTTCAGATCTATGCTATAAGGTCAGAACTGAAATGGGGATGTGATTCTGTTCTGAGAAATCATTTTTCTTGAATGTAGATCTTGTGTGTAGGTAGGATTGGGGAGTTCTACTTGCCTGTAGAGACTAGATCATCTAAACATGAATTTGTTGTTATTCAGTTGTGTCCAACTCTTTGTGACCCCATTTTGGGTTTTCTTGGCAAAGATACTGGAGTGGTTTTCCATTTCCTTCTCCAGCTTGTTTTACAGAGGAGAAACTGAGGCAAAAGGGGTCAGAACAGGGCAAACACAGCTAGAAAGTGTCTGGGGCTGGGTCTGAACTCATAGTCTTTTTGATTCTAGGCATGGTGCTCTATCCGTTTCAACACCTAGCTGCCTTAAACATCAGGAGAGAAACTATTATTTTATCTTTTATAGGCAAAGTACTCAATAACATAAACTTCTGTAGAGGGCTTTTGGGACCAGGAAATCTGCCCTGGTTCTCATTTTGTTTGATTTTCTGAATTAGTATATGAGAAGCTAAATGATGGTGGACTGGGCACTCAAAACATACTTTTTTCCCTTTGCTTTCTTTTTGGAATTTTGAAAAGTAGGAGACTTAACTTCTCTTGGTCTGAATATAGTCCTGAAGTTAAAATCTTAGTGAAGCCACTTGGTAGACCTCTTTAATATCTAAATTGCTTTATCCATATATTAAGTAGCTGAATTGCCTTATTTTCTAGGGCAGGGTGAGCCTCCTTCAACTGTCAAATCTCTGGAGATCTTAGCTGATAAGCAAGCAAATTGTGTTATGATTTTGTGGATTAGAAGAGAAGGAAAACAATTATTTTTATTAGTGTTGTCAGTCACCAGCTCTTTGTGGAGATGTTGTAATGGTTATCTATATTCTTGTAATTTTATTTTACCCAGTAAAGCTATATATGGATGAAGCCAAGAATTCTTTTTTTTTTTTTTTGGGCCCAGAAGTTGTTTGGCTATGTCACAGCCTGACTCTTATTCTCTCCCTAGGTTACATTAAGTGGATTTGGACTAGGGTGTTAGGGACTTGAATCAACTTCAAGATTATTTCTTTGAGTATAGACCAAGAGTAACGGAAGGGCCCCACAGGCATATTCACAAACATATGTTCATTTTCTCTTGTAGAAGTTCCAGAGATGTGTGAGATCAAAGAAAATCTCCTAGTCTGATGGTGCATGTACCTTCTTTTTTGTTTCACTTCTTTCCCACTGTGTTTTTTTAGATTTTAATTCTTTTTTTTTTTTTTTTTGCTTTTTTGGAGGGCAATTGGGGTTAAGTAACTTGCCCAAGGTTACACAGCTAGGTTTTTGTTTGTGTGTGTTAAGTGTCTGAGGCCGGATCCGAACTCAGGTCCTTCTGACTCCAGGACTGGTGCTCTATTCACTGCGCCACCTCACCCCCCTGGATTTTAATTTTTATATCAGCAGGAGGTAAATTCTGACTTGGAAGGAGATTCCCTTTGTACAGTCTAGTATGGCAGCTTTCTTTACATTTAACCTTTACCATAGCACTTGATTATTAACTGAATGTATACGCAAACAATTGGATCCATGGTGTTTTTTGAGGAAGGAAGACTTTGGAGAGAGTTTTTATAAAAATCTACTTGACTCTGGCTTGTAGATTCTGCCTGAAAGTTGTTCTTTTATTATTCGCCAAAGAAGATCTTGATACAGGAACACCACCTTCCTAGATGATGATTATTTGCCAGCTCAAAGTGCTGCTGGAGATGCAACTCAATATCTAGGAGCTGAGGGAGGAGAGTAAGAGAAAAAGAGGTATCAAAGGAGCAGGCAGTAGGTAGATTATCTTTAGTATTAGCCATGTCATAGGTTGCTTATCTTTATGGTGGCTTTAACCTTTAGATTTTGGGTAACATGAGGAACATAGATACCTGGGATATGTGTGCAGAGGAGTCTGGTACTTATTGGTTTGATTACATTAGGAGACTGTTTTTTCTACCTTTTGTGAGAAGTGGCCTCTGCCTCATCCATCCTCTATGGGATGGGCCAAAATAAAGATCAAAACCAAGTATATAGTTGTTGGAGGGTCTTGGTTGGGGCATGAGGCCATGTGGTATATGTGTCTCTGAGTGATTCATTCACTGAAGGAATTTGCAGAGAACCTAGAGTTGAGAGTTTGGCAGGTGGGGGTGGGTGGGAGAGAATTTAGATGCTTTGTTATTCTCTGCAACACAGAAATTAAGAACCTTGGAGCATCTTGGTGTGATATATGCTGAATAGTTAGAGCTAAGAAGTAATCCTCACAGGCCTTCATGTTAGGTTCAAGGTGATAGGGCTGATTCTTTCTCTCTCTTTCTCGGCAGGCATATGCAGATTACATTGGTTTCATCCTCACTTTAAATGAAGGGGTTAAGGGGAAGAAGTTAACCTGTGAATACAAAGTCTCTGAGGTAGGAGAAAGCAACTTGTATGCCATTTTAAGGGTGTTTTCTTTTTTTGCAGGGAGGGGAAGGGAGAACAACAAGAGGAAAGTTGGAGTGGGAAAGTCCTCTTTCTGTTTATTTATGATACAGAATTTCTATGGATGCTATAATCCTATAGTTTGTTTTGCCCCAGGGATTTTTTAATTTTTGCAAGCGGAAGGCAGGGAAGTTGGGGTTAAGTGCCTTGCCCAAGGTCACACTGCTAGTAAGTGTTAAGTGTCTGAGGCTGGATTTGAACTCAGGTCCTCCTGACTCCAGGTCTGGTGCTCTATTCACTGTGCCACCTAGCTTCTCCCTACCCCAGGGATTTTTAATTAATTTCCATTGGTTGAGTTCCAGGCCTTCCACAGCCTCTCTGATACCTTCACCCAAAGTTTCCCCAGGACATCTTTCGTCATGTCCTAGGACGTTAAAGCCAAAGCTGAGTTCTAATTGCTTAGCATAACCAGTTTTGCATCTACAGCCTTAGTCGGTGTTGAATAATAATAGTTTCTGCTTATGCTCCAGATTTATCACCTATCTTGCAGATTAGTCAAGTTTCCTATTACTGGGAGAGGAATAGGTAGCCTGATTATGCCACAAAATGCCGTTGACTCCTATGTATTGAATGGTTTTCTGATTTATATAGGTCGCCTCACTTAGTAAACAGTTGGAGAGCTAGACCAGCTGCCCTGACATTGAGCCAGTTGGACTGGTGTTTGAATTGTTTTGTTCCCATGCCCTATCAGTATCCCTTTAAGCCTAGGGGTTATTGGCTTCATGACATAACTGTTACCTTGGGGCAAGTCGTGTAGTGGGATAGACTTGAAGTCAGGAAACCTGAATTTTAATCTACACTTTCCCACTTAATTGCCATGTGACCTTGGGTAAGTTTCTTTTTTCAACCTTGGCTTCCTTATCTGTAAAAGTTGAATAATAATACTTGTTTTACCTTCTATCACTATGGCTGGGAGGAACATGTTTTATAAATCTTAAAGTGGGAGGGGGAGCCAAGATGGTGGAATAAAGGTGGAGACTTGCCTGAGCTCTCCCAAATTCACTCCAATTTAAAAACATTGCCTCAAAACCAGTTCTGGAGCAGCAGAACCAGCAAAAGGGGTGACAGATTTTCTAGCCAAAGACAAGTTAGGAGGTTAGTAGGAAAGGTCTGCCTCAGTGGGGTGAGAGTAGAGCCTTGGCAACCAGCAGCAGGCCTTGAGGCAACTGAAATAGCTGGGATATAGACAGTAAGGGAAGTAAGTAAGACAAATGGTTAGAAGGAGGGACCCTTTGCTAGCACTGAGTACTGGATTTTATTATATTTCACATATGCAATTCTGGATCTCAGTACTAAGGCAAGGAAGAGCACTAGCGGGAACAGGGACCCTGGTCACAGTTCCAAGGGTTGAAAAAAGAACTTTTATGTGCTTTAAGACCAAAGTATAGGCCAGGAGAACAGTGACCACACCTTTCCTTAGATCATACCACTTTGGAAGAACTGGAAACTTACAAACCCTGAAAACAGTAGCATGAAAAACCTGAAACTTGGGACAGTGCCTTCTCCACCCTAGGAGTAGAGTTCGACTTTAACATAAAGTTAAAAGTCAAGAAAAGGCTGGAAAAAGAGCCAAAAAAAAAAAAAAGAACTTGACCATAGAAAGTTACTATGCTGACAGGGAAGATCAAAATACAAACTCGGAAGACAACAATTTCAAAACAGCTGTGTGCAAAAACTATAGCTCATGGTCCCTATCAATTCATTTACCTTTACTCCGGGTAACCAGAGGATGCAGTTAACTCAAGGCAAAGGCAGTTACTAAGTGGCATACTATAGCAGCAGTATAAAACATTTCCTTCAAAAGCCTGGGATTTTCCCTCAAATATACACAGTGCTAAAAACCAGAATTGAAACTCTGCTCTGTTTCCAGTATCTGAGCCACACTATTGCTATTTGCTTCTTTTCTAAATTTTAGGAAAGTTAGATACTATAGACCTTTGGATAATATTGAATGGGAATAGAAAGGACCATACCTATTTCTCAGCTGTGTGTGGCATCTTAAAAAAAATAACCTGATCATGTATTAGGGTATAAAAATCTCACAAATAAATGTAAAAAAGCAGGGGGGAAATAACTGTGCAAAGTCTCAAAAATGTGAATTGGTCTCAAGAAGGATTGCTGGAAGGGTTTTAAAAATCAAATAAGAGGAAGAGTTAGGAAAATCATTTAAAAAATGACTTAAGAGTGAAAATCATTAAAAAAGAGTCAACAGCATGGTAAAAGAGGCACAAAAACATACTGAAGAAAATTACACCTTAAGAAACAGAAAAAGGGGGGAAAGGTGGCTATGTGTCGCAGTGAATAGAGCACCAGCCCTGAAGTCAGGAGGACCTGAGTTCAAATCCAGCCTCAGACACTAACACTTACTAGCCATGTGACCTTGGGCAAGTCACTTAACCCCAATTGCCCTGCCTTCTCCCTTGCAAAAAAAAAAAAAAGGAAAAAGAAAAACAGAAACAGAATAAGGCAAAGTATAAAAGAGGCACAAAAGTCCTTTGGAGGGAAGAACTCCTTTAAAAAAGCAGAATTGGTCAAATAGAAGAGGGAGTACAAAAGCTCACTGAAGAAAATGATACCTTAAAAAGTAGAATTGGGCTGGGGAAGGTGAATGACCCCATGAGACATCAAGAAACAATTAAAGTCAAAAGAATGAAAAAAAATAGAAGAAAGTGTGATGTCTCATTGGAAAAACAAATGACTTTGAAAATACATTGATGAGAGCTAATTTAAGAATTACTGGAAAGATCTTGAAAGCCATGATCAAAAAAAGAGCTATCATATTTTAAGAAATTATCAAGGAACACTGCCCAGATATCCTTGAGTCAGTGGATAAAATAGAAATGGAAAGAATCCATTGATCACCTACTGAAATAGATCCCAAAATGAAAATTCCAGCAGGAAGCCAGAAAGAAACAATTCAAATATTGTGGAGCCATAGTCAGGGTAGCACAGGCTTTAGTAGCTTCTACATTAAAAGACTAGAGGGCTTGGATTATGATATTCCAGAAGGTAAAAGAGCTAGGATTAAAACCAAGAATCACCTACCCAGAAAAATTGAATATAATACTTCTGGGGGGAAAATAGATATTTAAAGAAATAGAGGACTTCCAAGCATTCCTGCTGAAAAGACCAGAGCTGAACAGAAAATATTACTTTTAAATACAAGACTCAAGAGAAGCACAAGAAGGTAATTAGGAAAAGAGAAACCATAAGGGATTCAATAAGGTTAAACTTCTTATGTTCTTTCATGGGAAGATGATACTTGTACCTCCTGAGAACTTTACATTATTAGGGCAGTTAGAAGGAGCAGTATATATAGAGGACACAGGTATGAGTTGACTATGATGGGATGATGAGAAAGAGGGAGAAGAGGAGGGGGTAAATTATCTACCATAAAAGAGGTACAAAAGAGCTTTTACAGTGGAAGGGAAGATGGGGGGTGGGGGCAGGCAACACTTCAATCTTACTTTCTTCAGAATTGGCTCAGAGAAGGAATAACATACCAACTTAGTTGGGTATAGAAATCTATCTTACCCTACAGGGAAGTAATAGGGAAAAGGGGATAAGAGAAGGGAGTGGGGCTGATAAAAGGGAGGATACATTGGGGGAGGTGGTAGTTAGAAGGAAAACATTTTTGAAGAGGGAACAGGGTGAAAGGGGTGGGTAGAGAGAGAATAGGGTGGAGAGATATACACAGTTAGTAATCATATCTGTAAATGGCATGAACTCACCCATAAAAGGGAAGTGAATAGCAGAGTAGATTAAAAATCAGAATCCTACAAAAATGGGGGGAAAATTTTTACAGTAAATTTCTCTGATCAAGGCCTCATTTCTTAAACATATAGATAACTGAGTCAAATTTATAAGAATAAGAGCCATCCTCAGTTGATAAATGGTTAAAGGATCTAAACAAGCAGTTTTCAGAAAAAATCAAAACTATCTATAGTCATATAAAAATGCTCTAAGTCACTATTGATTAGAGAAATACAAATTAAAACAACTCTTGAGTTACCACCTCATACCTATATCAGATTGGCTAATATGACAGAAAAGGAAAATGACAAATGTTTTAGGGGATGTGAAAAAATTGGGATACTAATGCACTGTTGGTGGAGTTGTAAACTGATCCACCCATTTTGGAGAGCAATTTGGAACTATGCCCAAAGGGCTATGAAACTGTACAAACCCTTTGATCCAGTAATACTTATATATTCTAAAAAGATTTTTTTTTTAAAAAGGAGGGAAGGATTATTATATACAAAAATATTTTTAGTAGGTCTTTTTATGATGACAAAGAATTTGAAATTGAGGGGATACCCATTAATTAGGGAATGGCTGAACTAGTTGTGCTTTATGATTATGATGGATTACTGTTGTGTTATATGAAATGATGAGCAAGATGGTTTCAGAAAAACCTGGAAAGCCATAACATGAACTGATGCAAAGTGAAGTGAGTCAAACCAGGAGAACATTGTTTTTGGAAATAGTTTTATTTTTTTCCAATTACATATGAAGATAGTTTTCAACATTCATTTTTTTGGTAAAATATTTAGCTCCAAATTTCTTCCTCCTTCCTCTCTCCCTCCTATCTACCCTCCACAAGACAGCAAGCAATCTGATATAGGTTATACATGTGCAATTATGTAAACATTTCCACATTACTCTTGTTGTGAATGAAGAAACAGAACAAAAGGGGAAAACCAGGAGAACATTGTGAACAGTAACAGCAATATTTTATGATGATCAACTGTGAATGACTTAGCTATCATTACAATACAGTCATTCAAGACAGTTATGAAGGACTTGTGGTGAAAAATGTTCTCTTCCTCCAGAGAGAATTGGAAGAAGATTGAAGCATACTTTTTTTTACTTTATTGAAAACAATTTTTTTGGTCTCTGTTTTCTTTCAGAATATGATTAATATGGAAATATGTTTTGAATGATTGTGCATGTATATAACCTATATCAAATTGCTTGCCTCCTCATATAGGGGGTGGGGAGGGAGAGAATTTGGAACTTAAAATTTTAAAAAATGAGTGTTAAAAATTGTTTTTGTATGTGATTGAAAAAATAAAATACTTTAAAAAATAAAAAAACATCTTAAAGTGTTATATAAATGTGAGTTATTATTATTTGGGTCAAGGTCAGTGAATGGGGAAGGAGTTAATTAAAGAAGAGCTTTATAATTAAGTAAATCTTTGTTTGCCAAAGTGCTTTCTGTGGCTTTGATTGTTGAGACTCTAGTGTTAAGGTCTTTTGCGTGCATTTTTTCCCTTAACTTCAGTGTGAGACCATTCTAGGGGTAGGGAGGCAGAGGGGATTTGCTCAGTCTCCAGAGGTATAGGAGCAACTACAGATAGCTGGCAAGGACACCATGCAATGTGGTTCAATTTGGGCTGAGGGCAGACAAATGGGTGAGTTGTACTGCCTGCCTATAGGTAAGGAGTACAATGAAGAGAGTAGCTGCTTTGTCTTCTCTAATCTCCCTGTACTTTCCTCCAGAGGTGGGTGCATTTGGTACTGGGAAGAATTGGCAAAGTGCTCTAGAGGAGTTGAAAGCAGGAACTATTCTTTTTGTTGGAAGGGCCCTTGACTTGTGCTAATTCAACCTTTCTCCTGGACCCATTCTCCTGCCTCCAACGAGATAATAGTTTGCTTCTTTCAAAGAGAAATCAATGGAAAAGATGCTGGGGGCCTTTTAATTATTCAACCTAGCTGAGCCAGTGGGCTCTAGCTAGCCACCAGTATGCCCTTCCTTAATCCCCTTCGGCTCTCCTCTGGAGCCCAGAGGCCTAGAGAAAATCCAGGTTTTGTTGGGTCTTTTTTCAGCTTGTAATAGCTGCTTTACTTTGAGCTGTGGGAATTACATGGGGTGAGTTAGGTCTGTTCTCAGACCCTCTTAGTAACCTAATTCTGTGGTTACTAAGCTACCTTTCCTCATATGTGTCTATTGCCTAATGCCGTGTGTGTGTGTGTGTGTGTGTGTGTGTGTGTGTGTATGTGAGTGTGTCCATCCATATATGAATGAATGATTATAAAAATGGAAAGGCTTTTAGAATCCATATGCTTACATTTTCCTTTGAGGACAGGAACTCAAAAAAGTGAAGTAATATCTCTGTGGTCACACAGGTATCGTGTTAGCAAAGCTGAGGTTTGAGCCTAGGCTCTCTGACTCCAAATTCAGTATTCTGTTACACCACACTAAAAATCATACATGTATTCATGAGATTGTGCTCTTAAGACACTATAATAGACAGTGACATAACCAGGGTTCTTCAGTTTGTCATTAGAGTCCTGGGGTCCTGACTCCCTACCCAAGACTTAAAAAAACAGTCACCAGACCTATTAGGGCTTGCTTGGAGCCAGTGATCTTTTTCATTATAGTCCCTGTTGAAGTTTTAGGATAATATTTGTCTCATGAAAAGAATCTAGTAAGGTGCTTTCTATCCCATTTTTTGAAAATAATTTGTATAGTATTGGTACTAATTATTCTTTAAAAGTTTGATAGTATTCCTTATAAGTCCATCAGAACCAGAAGTTTTTTTTTCCTTTGGTAGTTCCTCTACATCTAATGCTATTGCTTATTGTATTCCATTCTTTCTATCTTGCCTCATACAGCCCATTAATAAGCTTGTCGCTCTTCTGAACACATTGGACAGATGGATTGATGAGACCCCTCCCATGGATCAGCCCTCCAGATTTGGGAACAAAGCCTTCAGGACTTGGTATGCCAGACTTGACCAGGTAAGCATGTCCTGTGTACTGGGTTAGTCAGGAGTGGGTGGTATAAAATTGAAATTGAAACCTGTCAGGGATCAGGATGTCCTGGCAGTTGTCAAGGGGAAAAAGGGCTGTTCTCAGATACTGAGTAAGCCTTAAATTAGGGAAATCTTTGGGATCTAGATATAATGCAAATCTCCAATTCTTTGGGAAGGGAAGATGCTTTTAGTTTGCCTCAACTTCTTCCTGTTTATTTAAAAGATGTATTAAGCACTTACTATATGCTTAATACTCTGTTAAGTACTAGGGAAGATATAAAAGTTAGGTCATAGCTCTTACCCTCATGAAAGTTACATTCTAGGGGATTAAGACAAATGCAGATATGCCCAACATTATGGAAATGAATTAGAGAATTGCAAAGTATAGTGCTATGTGATATCTTAGGGGAAAGTTGTAGGGAAAGTGGCATTTGGATTGAACTTTAACCAATTAAAAGGAAGGCATTTTGGCCATGGGGGTAGAAGTTTTTGGAGTATTTCAGAACAGAGTAGTTCCTTTTGAGTGGCACATATAAGGCATGAAATGAGAGGATTGGAAAGGTTGAATGCTGCCAGATTGTGGAGAGCCTTGAAAACCAGGCAGAGGAGTTTGTACTCAGAAAGTAGAGTCTTCTACTCTTTGGAGTAAGGGAGTGGAGGCCTTACAGCAGAATTCTCTTACTTTCCCCTGAGAAAGGGTAGAAGTCCCTTTTAAAGATAGCCCTTTTGCCTGCTATTTCAGTCTTGTACTGGGTCATCTTTCATCAGTGTGTCAATGAGGCGTTCTTTTCTATGCCATTTTTTTTGGCGGGGGGAGGAAAGGCAGGGCAATTGGGGTTAAGTGACTTGCTCAAGGTCACATGGCTAGTAAGTGTTAAGTGTCTGAGGCTGGATTTGAATTCAGGTCCTCCTGACTCCAGGGCCAGTGCTCTATTCACTGCACCACCTAGCCACCCTTTTTGTGCTATTTCCACAGCTTCTCTCCTTTGGACTCAGGTGAGGCTGCCATTTATTATGGCAAAGGAAGGGAGTGAGGCAGAGGTGTAGAGACTAGCCACCTACTGGGAAGACAAGTGGGATTGATGGTGGATGCTTTTTATCCCCTCCCTCTCTGACTTTCTTTACTTCATATTTCTCAGCTGCTGCCCATTCTGAAATGCTAAGCAATATGGTACTAATTCTCTCTGTCTTGTTTTCTCAGGAAGCAGAAAACCTAGTGGCCACAGTGGTCCCTAGCCACCTGGCAGCTGCTGTACCTGAGGTGGCCCTTTACCTAAAGGAATCAGTGGGAAACCCTACCCGAATTGATTATGGCACAGGTAATTTACTCTTGCCTGGGATTTGGAATCTTAAGAGCCTTGGATGGTGAGAGCTGTCGATTACTTCGCTTCATCTTTGTCCTTCCTAAGGTTGCCTTTTTTCTTTGTTTTTGTCTGTCCTGCTGCCATCCCAGGTAAACAGGAGTTTTTGTGACTGGTGTTTGTGAAATGTAGCTTTCATGAAATGAAAAGCTTTGGAGAGGAGCAGCATTTTGAGTCGAAGAATAGCACATGGCTGATGTGGTGCTAGTTTGGTCCACCAGGGGGAAGTGTTGCCCAAAATATGGATCCCTGAATAGTTGCTTTTTCTGTTTTCTACTTCAAGATGGATCTCTGTCACTCTTGCCTGTTGCTGCTTGTGTTTCTTGGCATCTGCAGGCAGCATTCTGTGGATCTCTGCAAAGTTTCTTAAAGGACTGGTTTAGACTTGGGGCTTACGCTTCGTTTCCTTGCATTCTGACAAATGCTTTACCTGAAGTCCTTGTCTTCTTGACTGATGTCACTGGGTTTCTTTTGGGACTTCCAGGCTGACTTTGACTTCGAAGAAGGTCAAACCTTAAAAGAAGTATATTTTTCACCCCAGGTATCCATATACCCAGGGAGACTTGGAATAAATGGACTTGTCTTTCTTCTCTATCCAGTACAGCCCCATAAACTCCTTGTGGTATAGATAGCTCAGGCCTCTGGCTTTGTCTACTATTTAGGTTTTTAAAGAGCTTGAGAAAATCCAAGTAGACCTTGGGCTCCTGAGTATATTTTGTCTTGACTTGTTCCCTAGATGGAGGGAATACTTAATAATTGCTTTGAGTTGTACATTTGGGAGGATCTGACCAAGACCAAAAATGAAAGACTCCAGGTTAACAAGATGGCTGTATGTTCTTTTTGAGTATCTGGTTTTTGATCATTGCTCTAGTTAGTGTTTGGTTGGTTGAGGTTTGACTGGTTTGAGTCCAATGCAACTGAATGATGATATTTATTGAGGACTTAAAATGTGTTAGGCCCTAAAGAACACACATTCCACAAATAATAATATTTATATAATGTCTACTATGTGCCAGGCACCATGCAAAGTGCTTTACAAATTTTATCTCATTTGATGCTTACAACAGCTCTGGGAGGTAGACTATTGAGGCAAACAGATTAAGTGGCTTGGCCAAAGTCACACAGCTAGTAACTATCTGAGGCTGGATTTGAAGTTGGGTCTCTAGGCTCAGTGCTCTATCCACTTCCCCATCTAATTGCCTAAAATAAGGTAGAAAGTGTGTGTGTGTGTGTGTGTGTGTGTGTGTGTGTGTGTGTGTGTGTCTATCTTTTTTTTTTTTTTTTAAGCTGATAGCTCAGGCATATTTAGGAATGAGTTTACAACACTGGTAGAGCTAGAAAAGGCCTAATCCATTTTGAGTGGAGAAGAGCCTGTGTAAGATCTATATTCTAACTCAGTATATTCCCTTTGGAGGAAGATAACTATTTCTTAATCTTCTTGGGACAGTCTAGGAGGGCAGGAAGAAATTCCCTTTCCTTTTTTATGGAAACTGTGGTTTCCTTTAGCCTGTGTTTTTTTTTCTCCCTCTTCCAGGTCACGAAGCAGCCTTTGCTGCCTTCCTTTGCTGTCTCTGCAAGATTGGAGTCCTCAGGGTAGATGACCAAATAGCCATTGTCTTCAAAGTATTTAATCGGTGAGGGAAAGGAGGAATGGGGCCTGGTGGGGATGGAGTTTTTTTCCTTGATATTGTCATAGTAGGACCCAGGAATAAAGAGCTAGGGCGTACTACTAAGCTTTCTGATTACTATGTTGTTCTTTCTTATCCTCTTCACACCTTCCCTAGATTGCTTAGTTTTTCTGGTTTTCTCTTTTTTCCAAAATTTCATTCTGTTGATATAGTTTAGTTATCTCCCAGGTAAATAGACGCCAAAGAAAGGTTGAAGAAATTCCTTGCCAATGGTCTTTTGCCATCTAGTAGTATCTTAGTAAATTTGAGCAGGGGTCCTCAGTGCTTTATTCCAAAAGTTAATATCATATATTCTCTGGCCCACTGGGCAGTATTCACTAGAATGTAAGGCGTTTCTCAGAAACACAAGAGGTTGATGAAGCAGATGAGTACATCATGTTTTGAGAGCATGGGGATGGGGAGTAAAATGATCAGCTTTAAAGGTAGCAAGGTGATATGGAATTTAGAGCTAGAAGGACCTCTGCAGGCTAGTCTGATTTTTTTCGTTTTATTGATGAAGAGACTGAGGTCCAGAGAGTTTGACTTGGCCAAGGTCATATAGGAAGTCAGTGGCAGAACCAGGATTAAGGTTTATGTTGCCTGACCTATGGTATAGGCCTTTCTTCAATATCATATGAATTCTCAATATATAAAAATAAGACACACTTTTTACTTGTAGATTTTAGCCAAAATAGGATCTACTTGCTCCCAAGCTGTCTCTTTTGCCCCTTGTTCTCTGGTATAGAGGGTTGAGAATCTGTTTTATACTTTTTCCTGTCTTCTTCACCTCAGGTACCTTGAGGTTATGAGGAAACTTCAGAAAACCTACAGGATGGAGCCAGCTGGAAGCCAAGGAGTGTGGGGTCTAGATGACTTCCAGTTTTTGCCCTTCATCTGGGGCAGTTCTCAGCTTATAGGTACCAAAGAAGACTCTTCCTCTGTCTTCCCCAGGGCATTCCTCTATTTTCTTGTACTCCCCCTCCTCCTTTCTTTTTCCCCCTTTTACCTCCCGTCCAGAGCCCGGCACCTGGAAGCCAGTGACAGCTTGTGAACTAGGGCATTAAACCAGCTATTGACTGAGGCTGTTTGTTGTTGACCTTCTGCTGTGAGCTGGTGTGGTGATGCTGGGGAAGGAGGAGATAGAGCCCTGCAGAGATAATGGGAAGTGACAAGGACTGAAGGAGCAAGGCTTCTTGCTTAGTGCTTAATGGGTTGATGTGAAATTTAGACCCCAGCTCTTGGTGGCAATTGTGGTGTTTTTATATTTAAAATGAGGGATACTCTTGGCTTAGTGACCAGAAAGATCTAATGTCACCCTCTGTTATTATTGAACAGTATGCAGAACCCATCAGAAAAATAAATCATTGCCCATTCCCCTTCCTTTACCCTCACCCCTCCCATTCCTTTTCCTCTAAATACAAATTAGCTAATGATTTGTTAAAGCCCATGTCAAACCCAAGGCATACTTTGACTCCCAACTTCTGGGTCAACTCATTTTGACTGAGTTAAATTGAAGAAAAGAGCAGGTTTGCTTTATTTTCTATTTTGCTTGGAGTGAATCAACTACAAGTCAGTTACTGATTCTTTGGAGTCCATCATGGCCTCTCTTTGTCTCTAATAGGCAGATAGGTGATGAAATAGATAGAACACTGGACTTGGAGTCAGAAAGACCTGAGTTCAAATCAAACCTCAGACTCTTACTAACTGTGTGACTGAACAAGTCACATAACCTCTGTTTGCCTCAGTTTCCTCATCTATAAAAATGGGAATAATAATAGCACCTATCTTCCAGGTTCTTGTGAGGATAATATTTGTAAAATGTTTTGCAAATTGTAAAGCGCTATATAAATGCTAGCCATAATTATCATTATTATTATTTGTAGTTGAGTTGTAAAACTAGGGATGATATATGACTGGAATTGAGAAGGAATGCATAATTTCAAGGACCCGCTTCTTCACTATTTCTTAGAACACCCACACCTGGAGCCGAGGCACTTTGTGGATGAAAAGGCAGTGAATGAGAATCACAAGGACTACATGTTCCTGGAATGCATCCTATTCATTACTGAGGTGAGGAAGACTATAATTTTCCTTTTGGGGATAGAGAGAATGTATAGATGACATTCTCCAATTTAGAGTTCCTGAGCCTGAACCTTCTTGTGAACCTAAGTGAAACATGACCCTTCATAAAGAGGAGCATTTGATACTAAAATAAGAGATAGATTTGATTTGAGGAGTCATGGTATCTGTTCCTAGGGAGACTAAAAGGACACAGTAAATAAAGGTAGTTTATGGAGAAAGAAAATGAAAGAAACCCATTTCCAGCTTCCCCTTCAATCCTCAAGTGATGACTTTATGTTGAGCATTTAGTAGAATATGTACCTAGTGAGGTCCCTTTCCTCTAGGAGCTTCTAATTGAATTGTAGGTCCATAATTTCTTTTTTTTTTGGAGGGGAAAGGCAGGGCAATTGGGGTTAAATGACTTGCCCAAGGTCACACTGCTAGTAAGTGTTAAGTATCTGAGGTGGGATTTGAACTCAGGTCCTTCTGAGTTCCCTGTCCAGGGCTGGTGCTCTATTCACTGTTCTACCTAGCTGCCCCGGGTCCATAATTTCTTATGCTGGTACTATTAGTTTTGATTCTTTCTACTCTTCAAAAAAAACAAAGAGAAGGGGAAGTTGGATGCACCAAGATATATGAGCTACTTGTACATACGTTTGCCTGGAAGTTCTGGTTATTCTAATAAATACCTGCTAGCTTTAGACCCATGTCTTGGGAGACCAACAGAGCTGTACACATTGTCATTGTTCTTGGGGCATATATGCCACTTGGCCTCTTGGAAAGTCAGACGCTTACTAGCTCAGACAAATGACTCTAGTCATTGTTAAAGTCTGGCCCCTTCAGAAAGCAGAGGTTAAAAAGGAAAAACTGTTTTTTCCCCAAACTAGTAAAGAGAATCTGGAGTTGGTGGCTGCTTTGCCAGTTCTTCATTTCGGGAGATCTGCTTTCAGCATTGTAGTGGGACCAAGGTCTTTGGGGATGGGGAGACCTAGATGAGAGGGCTTAGGTACTGCCTGACTTACTGTATTGAGAGGCAATAACATGTTTTTGCTTGTGTTTAAAGTGGAAATAAGAATGTCTACGAAAGTAGGAAATTGAAATGAGAAGAGCCAGGGTAGGAGGATTCAGTTTTGTCTTGTAGAAAGAAAGGTCTTTTTCTTTCAGTTTTTTGGTGAGTAAAAGCTTAAATGGGGCAGCTAGGTGGCAAAGTGGATAGGGTGCTGGGCCTGGCATCAGGAAGATTCATCTTCCTGAATTCAAATGTGACCTCAGGCACTTACTAACTGTGTGACCCTGGGCAAGTCACTTTTCCCTGTTTGCCTTAGTTTCCTTATCTGTAAAATGAATTGGAGAAAGAAATAGCAAACCACTCTAATATCTTTGCCAAGAAAACCCCAAATGGGGACATGAAGAATTGCACACAACTTAAAAATGACTGAACAACAAAAACATGAATTGTTTAGTAGCTGTTTTAGCTCTCCCTGTTAGCTATAGCCTCCTGAGTCTAGGCAAAACTAGGGTGGTCTGACATTCACAGTGTTCAGGACATTACAGTTCTTATTTCTGATAAATACCTTTTACTGAAATTTGAGTTGCCCGGTCCTACAACAAAAAGAAACCCATTGATAGCCACTAGGTGGCACTGAAGGCATACCGAACACTTAGGATTTGATGAGATTGGAAAGGGTGGGAGCTGATGTAGAAAGGTGGGGAAGGGTTAAAAGTTTTTCCTTTCTTTATATCTTTTTTTCTATCTCCCTTTCTCTACTTTTTGTACCTTAATCTTCTTTTTTCCTGCTCCAAAGCAATATTAGTAGTTGAACATTAGGAGTTATACTAGGCAAGGGACTGATACTGGTAAGGATTAATTTTGATAGACACATTTGCACAGAAGAAATATATGAATGTGACTAGGCACTGTATACCTAGTAGTTCCCCTCTAGTAATCTAATTTGTACGTTTTCTCTTCCCCCCCTCTAGCACTACTAGACCCACTTCCCCCAACAGTTCTTCACTACTGTGTAATTGTTGAGTGACCAAATCTTATTCACTGAAATAAAGAGAAATACATATGATACTTAAGGAGGAAGAA
Organism: Gymnobelideus leadbeateri; assembly: GCA_011680675.1. Lineage (NCBI taxonomy): Eukaryota > Metazoa > Chordata > Mammalia > Diprotodontia > Petauridae > Gymnobelideus > Gymnobelideus leadbeateri. The sequence continues at coordinate 531,040 of WOXC01011984.1, forward strand.
CAATTCAGTGTGGAGGCCAAGAGGCTTACATATCACACCTGGAGATGGGGGTCTTAGGGAAGAGCTTAAGGCTTTTGGATAAGTCCAATATTTTGAATTTATTGTGTAGTTTGTGGATTAAAAAAGAAATAAACCCTTATAGAATTAGTTAGAAATGGACTTTCCCTCCAAAATCTCCCTAGAGAGAGAGCCATATACCATGGAGGCTCTTAGGGGAAATCTCAGTTCTTTGGTGACCCTGTGTATCCTAGATATTGGAGACTGTGTTCTAGGAAGCCTGTTGCCCTGGGAAATGTAGTCTTGGTGCCTTTAAGAGCCTAGGGCAGGCAGGAAAAGAATTTCAGTTTCAATCTGGCTTCTAAATTTGGAGTTTTGGGAAGGGAGGGATCAGATTTCAGCTGGAAGGGAAGGAGCTGACAGGAAGGCACTGCACAGAGCCTTCCCTCCCTCTTCTGCCCCTTCCCCTCCCCCCTAGCTTCTCCCCCTTCCCCCCCAGTTACTGACAGAGGAACCATTTACAAAAGGCCGATTCTCTTGGGAGCAGAGAGGCAGGAACGCAGCGTCTGTGAGTAATTTCCTGCTCAATATGGCTGCTCTGACTCACTCAATTCCCCTGGGGTCACTGCGGGACTGCAGCTTGCCTGCTTGCTCTAGTGCTCGTTCTCTCTTCTCCCTTTGTGGCTAGAATGAGCTAATTTTTTCTTCTCACCCCTATTTCTTCTCTTCCCTTCCCCTCTGCTTTCCCAAACAATCATAACTCTCCTTGCAGTGACCCAGCAATGGCCAACCTCCTCAGAAATGGGCCAGTTCCCACACCATATTGGGTCTTTGGTAGGATTCTTGTTCTCTTTTCTATTTCCTTTTCAGCCTTTGTGGGAAGGGGATTTTGACTCAATGAGAGCATGACCAGATCCTATCCCAGCAGACCAAAGAGGCCTTCTTGGGAATATTTTACCAAGATACAGTGTCCTAGGTTGTGAATGAGGCACCACAGAATTAGCTGGAGAACTTTCATTTCTAACTTTATCACTTGCACCGGGAAGCCCATGGAATAAGGAATTTGACTTGCAGCAGAGTAAAACATTAGGGTTCCAAAGCATTTCCTTATTCAGCTAGTTTCAGCAAGCATTTAAACTATTAATCTCTTCCTTAGGAATACTGTTTATACTCAGCACTGTGGGGGTAACTAGGTGGCCCTATGGATAAAGCACCAGGCTTGGAGTTTGGAAGGCCTAAATTAAAATTTGGCTGTATATACTAGGTATATGACTCTGGGCAAATCCCTTCACCTCTCTGAGATATTTATAAAGCACTTCAGAAACCTCAAAGCTGTGTACCAGTGCTAGTTATCATCATCATCTTCATCATCACAAAAGAATTATATAACCTGCTTGTCACCTCCCTCCCCCCCATTCCCCTTCAAGTTGAGATGATACAAACACTGGAAATCATACAAGGCACTATGGGATTAGCCAGATCACTCCTATAGATGGAAAATGCTATGGGATCCAAAAGAAAGGAGAAGGAAAGCTAAATGGAGTTCATGGGATGTAAGCTGGATTTTGAAGTTGTAAGTTAAATGTGGATTGATAGAAAAGAGTGGAGAGGATGTTCTAGGCAGGGGAAAGCAGCACACACAAAGCCGTGGGTGAGAGCATGGTGTATTTAGGAGCCTCTCTTGGCATTGCCTCCTCTGGAACTGGCCGGGGGTGGGGGGGGTGACTCCTAGTGAGTGTAATGATCATAGTCACCTCTTTGGTTGTGAATATCCCAATGTTTTGTGTCTATCCTATTGAAAAGAGATGCTTTTCTTGATTGAAATATTAAGTGGTCCATAAGTCATTGTAATTGGAGGGGTGCTGCTGCTTTAGGTATGATTGGCCAGTACCTTAAGCAACAATAAGACCAAGAGAGATAGGACTGAATGAATAATGTTTGAGTTCTAATCCTGTTTCTGCCTTGATGTCCATAAAACCCATCATCATTAGGAAAATGCAAAATCTTTACATCGTAGAATAAACAAAGAGGTAACCCCTTCACACCAAGGCCTGGAGTAGGTGGAGGGTCAGGATCATATGAATGAAAAGAGAGAATCATTGTGAAGGACTTTGTTTATTTGCCATACCTGAAAAGGAGCTCAAACTCCAACAGGTAGTAGGTTTAGTACTTTTCTTTCATCTCCAGGAACAGGGTTAATGATGATGCACTAGTTTAAGGCTATTGTTATAATATAGGACCTGACATACTCCTCATTTGTCATGCTGAATTCTGTTCTGGGTCCTGTTCTTCTGGCATATGTGCTGGGTACAAGGTAGCCCTGATATCCTCAACCTTTCCATGAGTTAGGAATATCTAGATGTGTGTAAGGGAAGAGACTAACTGTTCAGTTAATAAATAAAAATGTGTTTGCCTCATGATGGTAGAAAGATCTACTCAGGGAAATAAAAGCCTCTTGGCCTCCGTGCTGTGGTTTCTGATGTCATGGGAACTTTGCTCAGCAAAGCAGACTACTGAATTTTTTTTTTCTCTCCCTGAGGGTCTGAACCACTCTCCAAGGAGAAGGGGCCAAGGAGCAGAGTGGTCCTTGTGACAGTGCCTGCTGTTTGCTGCTGCCAGAGTTCTTTTCACCTCTCTGGTTGTGGCTGGTAGAGAATATTTGGACTGGTTTAAAAAAAAATCTTCTCAAATCCACTGTACCCCAAAGATATTTCTGCCACATGGAGTGTAGTGTAATACCTCTCTTAGTTTCTTCACCCACCTCAGCAATCTAAAGAGCCTCTCTGTACCTTCCCTTTACCCCCTCCATACTCTCGATTCCTATTCTCACCCTGGGCTCTGTGGCAGGTACCAGCTCAGAGCTTCTATCAGAAGGAGACTACCCTTTGTATTGCTGTGTGTGTTTGGGGGCAGTTGTTTATCTGAGTGGGAATGAGTCATAGTATTGGAAAGCTCAGCACTGTTGCACTAGGGGAATGGATGGAAGCTGTACCAAGTGATAGAATGGGAATTTTATCTTTCTGTGTCTGCTGTTTTGGTGGCAGTGGGGGAGACTATTTCTATCAGACAGGTATATGGGGCAGAAAGGTGGTTGTCAGGGGAGGCAAAGAATTCTTGTGTAAAGACAGAAAGGGGATAAGCATGTATAAGTATAAAATCAGGGCCAGGGTCACCCTGTTTGTTTGAAATCAGTGTGACTCTGAGTCACTGTGGCTATGGATAAACTTCCCTGCTGGCTTGGTATACCCTCTCTTCCCCATCCCCCACTTCCCTGAACTCTTCCATTGTCCCTTCCAGATGAAGACCGGCCCCTTCGCTGAGCACTCCAACCAGCTGTGGAACATCAGTGCTGTACCTTCCTGGTCCAAAGTGAACCAGGGCCTCATCCGCATGTATAAAGCTGAGGTGAGTTTCAGTGGGAGATCTAGTCAGCTGCCTACTATCCTCTCTGCCCACTCTTCCTATTCTTGATACAATTTGGTCCCTGGAAAGAATATTTTCTTCCTAGTTTATGGTTGAAATTAGGACTATAATAGCTAGAACTCTAAACTGGGAGTCAGAAGACCTAGTTTTTTAGTGTCTACTCTCTTAGTGACATTAGACAATTCACTTAACCTCTTCTGCTTAAATCCCTCCCCCCCCTAAAATAAAGAAAACCCTCTCCCACCTCCACCTCCATTTATTTCATTAGAGCTCATTAGATTTAGAGGGTACTTTCCCCCCTAAGTGGTAGTGAATAGGTCATCTTTGCCCAGTTTTCATTAGTGCCCTCTGCAGGGAGGTTTTCTTTGCCCTTAGCTAATGAGAATTTAGAAGTCTAACACTTCCTCCTTCTTCAAACCAGTCCTAAAACTATTGCCATGTCTGAAGATTGCTCTTCATAACTAGAGAAAGTAGAATTGGACCTCAGGCTCCCTGCCCAGAGAATTAAAGAACATGGATCCTTGAAGGCCCCTTTTTATGTCTCAAACTAGTCCCGGGTATTGGCTGCAATGTATCCCTTAGGTGTCTATGTGGAGATGGTCTATTTCTTTTGACTCTTAGAATGTTGTTCTGTTTCTGGAAAGAAATGATCCTAATGCTTTTCCATCTTTTCAGAGAATAGAAAGGTGTAAAGGGTTGTGGGAGGAATGATGTAGTTTGCAACACCAAAAATTCTATGAATAATGTTAGGCATCCCTACTTAATCCTAGTACTTGAAAGGGTTAATGGAGCTGGAACTGACCAGGCCTAGCCCTCTCTCTCCCTTCCTTTCACCCCTCCCCCTCCCCTTCCTCTGAACTTCACATCCTGTGTTTAGGTTCCAGCCCACATACCTCTCTAATCTAAGAGGCGTCATTTGCAGGAGCTGTGCTGGCTCCTTCCGGCTGCAGCCTAGCTCTCTTCTCTCCCCTGTCAGGAGAATAATAGGGTCATCTTTCCCTGTCCCATCCTGATCTCTTAGGGTTTGTGTAGGCGGGGAGGCTCTTATGTCCTTGTCACCTACTTTCCATATGCTCCCCATCCCTTTCCTCACCCCACTGCTGCATTGATCTGCCTGTAGAACATGTAGCAGAGACTACTCTTCCAACAGTTGGTTTTTTTAGTTCTGTCCTTCTTGCATACTTTTTAGGGGTACTACTTAGATCACAGAGTCTCTGGGTAGCAAAGACAGGGCAAAGCTACCAGGGTTGGGTTTATGTAATGTGAAACTTGTCAGTATAGTTGCTTTTGGAAGGACTTTCATCTCACTCATTTTTTAGAGTTGTCTGTTTTCTTCCTTTTCTGGACCTAACTTTTTCAATTGCTAGAATCTAAGAAAGACCTCTCATTCTAGCTTTCTAGCTTGTGCCTTAGGCATGGAAGGATATGGTAGGAGGAGGGAGTTCCCTGGATAGCAATGGAGCTGTTCTTACCCAGGCCCAGGGCGTTGGCCTCTGGGGGGACAATTAGCAAGGCTTGGCCTTGCTGAGTTTCTATGTTGGCCAGAGGCTCCCATCTGCTTTATCCCCAAAGGATTAAATTTTCCTGTCCCCCAAAGCCACTTTTTTGTCCCTAACCCGACTCCCCATGTCCATTGTTTGCTCTAAGTGCCCTGTAGGCTTTGGCAATGGGGGAGCTAAAACAGCAGGATGTGCTCCTACAACAAGCTCTGGGCTTGTTCTGGGCTTGATATGTCAGTGCCTGGTCCCCAAAAAAAGCATGATTTGGGATGAAGGGTTGTATGGGTGGAGCAGACAGAACATCTCTCCCCTCATCAAGAATCCTTGTCTTGGCTGATTCTCTTGACTGAGTTCTTAAAGCAAACTGACCTTTAACCCTTGTTAGAATTCCAGGGCTCTGGTGGGGTGGGGGTTGGGGGCTTTCTAAACTCCCACTACTTTCTTTATGACATAAGTACAATGGTAGCTGCTTTTGCTTCAGTCCCCTGTCATGTCCTCTGGGGATGACCTCCTCATTCCCCACCCAACTGCTTGCTCTCTCCTATTTCTGTTTACCCCCTGGAATCTGGCTGTGATTGAAGCTGTCCTGTACTGTCATCTGGGGCTTCTCCTCTCCTTCAGTTTCAGTATTCTGACATTTTATAAAGATATTCAAGCTGGTTTTCCCATTTCTAGTGAGACTTGGCCTAGCCCTTCTTCCTGGCCCCTTGAGGATGTTGGCCTGTGAGACTTCAATTCCATGTGACTCAACCCCATGAAACTTTCCCCTTCCTTTTGTAGCTGACTGTTGAGGTGAGAAGATAAAGCTTTGTTATAAGTCTGATTTCATGACTATGGCTTGCTTTTGCCCCCTGGGATTTGGAGATCAAGGCCATAGTTTGACCCTTGCATTCTTTGCTTCAGCACTGGTAGTCCATCTCTTGATCTTACCCAGGAATCATACTCCCAATTTGTAAATGTGGCAGGAGGCATGAGAAGAGGCTTTGTGTCAGTGTTGCAGACACCCTCATGCCTGAAGTCACTTAAGTGAATGGTTAACAGTTTGGATTACTTTGGCTTTTTTTGGAACTCAGAATGGAACTAGAAGATTTGAGGATGGGACAGATTTGTAGGTTTAGATCTATATTCAGTTCAACAAGTACTATGATGCAAAGTACTGGGAATACAAAGCCAGAAATGAAAACAGTTCCTGCCCTCAAGGAGCTTACAGTCTACTTTGTGAAACAATATGCAAGCAAGTAAGTAAATGCAGGGTAGTGCTCCCTCCCTTCTCAACTGAATACTAGATAGACCAGGAAAAGCTTCACCGAAGAAGTGGTGTCTGAGCTAGGCCCTGAAGAAAGCTTCAGCACCTTAGTAGCAGAGCTAAGGAGACAGTACTCTAGGCTGGGGGTGGGATGTGTATCCATGTGGTATTTTCAGGGGGAGCTGGTACATTGGAAGATACATTCTGAGTCTCTGTTCCTGAATGCTCATAACTAGAGAGAGCACTGCCCTATGCAGAGCATTGCAAGCTCTGGGCCACAATAACCTCTCTGTAGCTGTATCTCTTTTCCTTTGGTAAATCTCCCTTCCACATTGCTTGAGCCTTCAAGCTAAAGGTTTGGGTTAGGTTTGGCTTACACAGTGTTTACAGCTTCCTTGCTTAGCTTCTCTTTTTCTTATACAGAGTGTTGGGATGCTGGGAGTTATTGTTGGGGATGGGAGGATTTCAGCTGGTTCTTATTGTCTTGCTTTGGAGTGCCAAGATGCCTTAGATCCAATAAGCTTAGAATTGTAAAGCTGGGTCCTTGGCTGTTGCCCTGCGGACTGGTGTGAAAATGATTTCTATCCTCATCTCCAGGGGACCCAGGATAGGAATCATCCGTGTGATTCTGGGAGCTGCTCTCTTGGCTTCTTGTCCTAGAACTTTTATCCTTTGTCCATTCTCCAGTACTATTTCTTGACTTTTGGCTTCACTTTTTCTCCATACTATCTTTCCCTTTTCTGGAGGGATTCTCTTGGTAGGATTGGGTTTCTCCCAGAATGGTGTTCTCTTTTGGTAGCAGGAATTTCCAGAGATCTAAGATGGAAGGTAGGTAGTTTATCAGATAGAAGAGAAAGGTTATCAAGAAAGATGGGATCAGCATTGAAACACCTGGTATTTCCTCTGTGTAGGCTCAGAGGTTGAGAATCTTTTCCTCTAAACTTCCTTGCTGTTGCTCCACTCTAGGCTGTCACCCTCAGCCTTGTGCATACTTAGACCTGATTTAGAAGTGAGGTTCTTCTTCCAATAGGTAAACTAATGATTTTACATGTATTGGTAGTGATTGGAGTGGGAGCTCATGCCAAGTTCATGCTTCTACTCCGCCATCTTGGCTCTGCCTAAACTAATGATTTTAGAGATGCCCTTCTAGCTGTTAATATTAACTTAATTTTTATCACTCTCATTTTTTGTGTTCCCTACAGTGCCTGGAGAAGTTTCCTGTGATCCAGCACTTTAAGTTTGGTAGCCTGCTGCCGATCCAACCTGTCACATCATCATAGAAGAGGCGGGGAACAACTACTGCTACCCCGGAGGTCACCAACTCCCTCACCCTACTCCCTTCGCTTTTCTAATACCACTTCCCTGCTGATCTCTTTGGTCCTTAAGGCAGTTCTTCAGGATATGTGAACACCCACAGTTCAAGTGCTGAAGGACCCAGAATGGGAAGAATGACCAAAGTGTGGCCAGTCTCCTGCCCTTCCCCCAGATGCAAGATGAGGGTATATCTCTGGGGAAGCAGAGTCCTTATGGCTACTTGATCCCCACCCCGCCTCTGTCCTTACCCCACCCAAATTCCCAGTCCTACTTCATGTGCTAAATTTGCTCTGTACCATCATATGTGTGGGGAATTGATATATTTTACTGTTTCCATTAACTTTCTTCCTATTTCTTGTTGCCTTTCTGAGTGTTGAGTAGCATTTGCTCCTAGTGGGGGTAGGAGACCATAGACCAGTCCCCACTTCAGGGTACTCATAGGACTAGAGAATGAGGGAGATCAGGAGGAAAGAGAAGCCCTGGCTGTTTCTTGGCTACTTTTTATGTTTCCTCCCTCCTTTCCAAGCTCTTCTTTTACAAACCTGGTATTGATTTTAGGGGCTCAGTTTCCATACTTGATCTCCTGAGGCCTGAGAAGGGGTCTTTGGGCCAGGGACCAGTAAAAATACAAGGCTAGAGGCAATGCCAATGTATCCTGGCTGTGGTGAGGCAAAGAACAATTATAATCACACACATTCTAGCTCTTTTTCTCTGTGGTGCTCAGGTCTGCAATCCTCCCTGGGTATAGCTATATTGCTTTACTTTTTTTTTTTGTTGCTCCTGTGAGATTCTAGGATAATCCATTTCCATTCTCTGCACTGATGGTAGTCCTCTGGGTGGGTACTAGGCTTTGGGAGGTGGGGGCAAAGGCCTCATTAGATGGCTGTATCAGTCCTGTTGTATGAAAGCTTTCCCTCAATGAATGGTAAGTGAGATACACTGATGGGATTTGGGGCTGGTCTAGTGGAGATTTTAACTCCTGGATTCTTGTAGTTAAAGCCAGCTTTAAGGATAGACTTCTATTGTCCTACTGCTCATAGCACTGTGCTGGCTACAGAGGCCACTGTAGGGCCACTAAAAAAGAGGAACTTGTTATCTCAACTCCCTTTTTCCTCTGGAAAGCAATTGCATGCCAGCAGGATTCTCCCACATCTTAGGGTACAAGACAGAGAAGGTAACAACACCTGCCTTTGGGAAAGCTGGTCTTGCACTGTTAGAATCATTGGAGGGCTGAGGTAAGTGACTTGTTTGAGGACCAAGTTACAGCACTCTAGCTCTTGGATATTTGGGTTCAAGAATGGGGGTGGTGAACAGGGGTAGGAGTGATGTCAGCACTTAAGTTCCAAGTTTTCTTCAATTCAGCAAACATTTATTGAGCTCTTCCAGAGCTGTTACCAGGAGCTGGATTTTTTAGGTTTTCCCTGTAGAAGACCCTTCTCCATTAAGTATTTCTTTGTCTGCTCTCAGTATCAGGGTTGTTTTTTTCTTTTTCTTAAAAAAAAAAAGTTTTATTTGGCTGCCTAGGCCCCTCATCTTCTTCACACGTCCCCAGGTGTGGGTACCACTCCTTTTGGGGTAGGGGAACATCCTGACTAGCAGTGTGTTGGATTTCCTCTCTGGTCTGTGGTCCCATTGCCATGTGAGCTGGATTGTTATCCAGGGCCACTGATCCAGAGCAGTCTCAGGGCTTGAGCTGGGGGAGAGGGTACAAGTTATATAAAGTTTTCCAAAGGGAGACTGAATGTCTTCCACCAGGGCCCCTCATGGAGTTAGGTAGACTGCCACCTTCTTGGACTCTCATGCAAGGGCCTGCCCACTATGTGCCAACACCACTCCATTTTGAGGCTGCTTCACCCTAACCCCTTGCTCTTTCATTGCTGTTATGATTAAAAATCTGTTTTGCACCTGGAGCTGATGTGGATGTCTGTCTTGTGTACCATATACCATATACCTGCTCTCTTTCCCCTTGGATAGATTTAGGCTCCATCTCCCCTTTCTCCATTTTCCCCTTATGGTTGCCTGGTCTTTAAGGTAGGTGGCCTTGGATTAGTCTAGTATAGCCGTGTCCTGAGCCAAGCCTGTTTTGATTACCTATGTATTCCTGCTGTTGGGGAATGGTCCATCCTAAAGTGTGTAATTCTGCTTGGTAGACCTTTGGCAGGACTGGAGTGAAGCTTTGAGTCTGCATTGAATAGTTCAGACTGCCTGGCTGGACCTACTGAGTGCATTTGGTCTTTTAGAAAAGGCCATGCTCTAATTATGCCACCCCATCAGTTCTGACCCTTCAAGCCAAACTGGAGAGACTTTGATAAAAATAATTTCCTTGGTAGTTGCTACATTTACATTGTACAACCTTCTTTCTTCAAAGCTTCCCTGTTCCTGTGAGCTTAGGCCCACTTAGGCTGCATCCCTTGACTTTCTAGACTGTGATTCAGTTGAACAGAGAGAACTTGACCATTCATTTCCATTAGAGTGGAGAGGGAGAGACCCAGGCTGCTAGAAACGTGAGCCTCATGAAAGTTAATAAGAAAATGAAAGTTCTAATTCTGGGAACCAACCATGGCTATTCTAAGAGTATTAGGAGGTTAGGTGGTCCACACAACCACTAGTAGATGTGATTGAGTTGTTACCAACACAGTAGTTTGTTTCAGTATTAAAATAGTGAATAAAATTTAGAATGGGCTCCTGAGGACATTCCCAGTTTACATATTCCTTGCCTCATAGTTGCAGGACTGAATGGCACCCATCTAAGACTTTGAAATGTTTATGAAATCTCTGCTGGGCAGGAGAAGGACAGTAGGTGGCATTGCTGAGATTGGCACGGAAGGCTGAGATTCCCATAACTTTGTCCCAAGTTTGGCATTTCCTGAGTCCTCCCCCAACAGATACTATTTTTGGGGAAAAAAATGAGTTGACTAGTGAATGGTTTTGCTGTTAATGGGATTACAAGTTAGGAAGATTCTGTGTTTTGAGGAGGGGAGATGAATTTGTTTTTAGACATAGGTTCATGAGTTTAGAGATGGAAGGGATCTTAGATGTTGGTTGTAAAGCACCAGTGGGACATTTAGGTGATGTCCAGCAATTAGTTGAAGATAAGGACCCGAGGAATGAGCATTTTATTTTCCTTTTCGGTCTGCTTTGTGTCTGAGGGATTTCTCAAGTGACTCATGGCTCTTTTAGGCCACAGTTCCTAGTCACCTTCTAATTTTCAATACTTGTTAACAATATTCCAACTCTACCCACTAGAATCAGGGGATACAGGAAAACCTTCCAACTTTTAGGGTCCTCTAACCATTAACTTATTGAGTTCTGTGGACTTGAACTTCATTCTCATTTATGAGGCCTACACTTGGACTCCTGAATCTTAGTGGTATTGAGGGACGACAGGAGATACCTCAGTCATTTTGGGGACTGATCCATTGCTGCAGAGACAAGCTGCTGAGAAATAAGTTGAACCATCCCAACTTGCACCTTAGATGTCAAGTGTGTTTACAAAATAGGGTTCCATCAATTGGCAAAGGATTCTTTTCAGTCATTTCAATATCCTTGTTTCCCTCAGAACCAAAGGGATTGGATTATGCTATTACTTGGGAACTTTGGCTTGAACATTTATAGTTTATTGAGAACTTGGAGTGGGGGAGGAGAATGTCTAAAAGTCATGGAACTTATAGACTTAGATTTAGAGCTGAGAACAACCTTAGAGATCATTTATTCCAACTCCTTAATTTTTTAGATCAGGAAGCTAAAGCCTAAGAAGGCTTAAACTGTCTTTCTTCTTGTTCACTTGGAGGCTTGTTTCATTTTGTTTGTTTTAAACAAAAAAATGTTGGGGACAGATTTTATTAGCTTAATTCATTTATGTAGTGCTTTAGGTTTACAGCACTAGTGGAAACACTTGTGGGCTAGCATTTGGGCATCTAGGTTTCATGCACAATTCCCCTATAAATATTGATCCCTGGACTACTTCCCTTTCGGGGTCCAGTTTTCCCCTCTATACAAACCTCTTGTTTCTGGTGTTGAACAACTGAGTGAATTAAAGTGGGTGTGGAGGGAACCATGAGGTAGGAGACAAATATATCAAATGGAATGGAATGGATGGAGGTTTTGTAAATTTTAACTTTTCCCTATAACCAATCATTTTTGGAAAATGTGGGAAGAGGAAGGAAGGGCATTGTGGCATATTAAAGCCTATGCATAAGGAGGGTTGGGAGGGGATTTTGTCCTTCAATCCCCAGTGCTTAGCTAGTGCCTGATGTTTAATAGGAGATACATACTTGTTGATTGATTCTCCTTAAAACTAATTTAAGAAATATCTGAGCACCTATGTGCTTATCTCTGTTAGGCCCTGAGAATATAGGGAAGTATGAAATATGGTTCCTGCCCTTCAGGAGTTTACAATTATTTAGACAGTCAAGACTAATTCCTGTGAAGATAAAAGGCTACATTACGATTGAGCCTAGTGAGGGTGTAGAGAGGATCAATACAGTTGTATCTGCTTCCTGGAAAAAGCTGAACCTGGGATTGACTGGGAGGCCAGAGGAACTCCTAAAGTGACTGGGGGGAAGAGAGCCTAGGTAGAGTGAGAGAGAGAGAGAGAGACACAGACACACACACACAGACACACACACAGACACACACACACAGACACACACACACACACTGCCCATACTTCTTTTCCTGCCTGAATGTGCTGACATCATGATTAATTTATCAGGTGCTTATGAATATGCAGATGAAGGCTCCCGTTTCTAAGCGCCTGTTTCAGGGAGGCTGAGCTGGGACTGGGACTGCTGCTACCATCTACATTGTTAGGGAAAATGTAGCTAAGAAGAGTCCTTGCAAGCCCCTCCTCCCTTTTCCTCAAACATACACCCAAGACCCCAAACACTGCTGTCTTACCCTGTCTTCCTCTCAATCTCTTTGTCAGAAGACATTGCTGGAGAAGGGAAGTCCCTTTAGTCCTCTTTAGGTAGAGGGGATCTAGAAAAAGCAGAAGGCTTGGAGCAGGGGGAGAACATTCTATCAGAAGATAGAAGGACGTCTGTGTAGAATGTAATAGTGTTCCTTAAAGTTCCAGACTTTGGCCATGAATCCAGAGAAATAGGCAAAGGCAACAGCTGGCCCTGTTTAATGAGTTGGGAAGAAATTATGGGATGTTCACAGGAAGGATATGGGTGAGTGGGAAGACCTCCATCAAGCATTTATTTATTAAGCACCTATTGGGTGCTAGGTGTTCTGCAAGGTGCTTGTTATAATTTATACATATACATATATGTATATACATACAAAAATATAATTTCTAGGGGGAGGTATTAAGCTGGAAGGATTGGGGTAGGCTTCCTATAGAGGCAACACCTGAACCAAGCTTTAGAGGAAACTAGTGGAGTTGAAGAGGGAGTGCTTTGTGGGTATAGGGGAGAGGGGGAAAAGAGCCTGTATGAGGGCAGGGGAACCTCATTCCAATATTTTTTCTCTTTTCACTAATAGCTACTATAATTGCCATATAATCCTCCTCTTGCACATTATAGGTAACCTCAATTAATTGAGACAGCCAGGGCAGGAAAAGTGTTAATTGAATTTTCTAAGGACTTAAATTAAAAAGGCATACTGTGGACACAGACAAAAACAACAGTTCTTGCCCTTAAGGGGCTTATGTTTTTCTGGGGAACACAATATGTTTGTGTACAGGTAAGTAAATGTAGTCTGAAAAGGGAGAAAGAACCAACAATTAGGGGGCTTAGGGAAGGCTTCCCAGAGGGAAGATAATACTTCCTTGGAGACTTGAAAGAAGATAAGGGTTTAGAGAGGTGGAGATGAAGGGAAGAGGGGAGCTTATCCCAAGTAGGAAGGGTCATGAAGAAATCCCCTTATAAATTCCAGAATTGAGGTCTGAAAAACTTGGGCATTGCTTGGACTAGAAGAGAATCTTAGAAATCATCTAGTTCACTACCTTCATTTTGCATCTAAGGAAATAGAGATCTAGAGAGATAAATCATGATTCATGTTGCTTATTGACTTCTCTGATTTGTGAAGTGACTTGCTCAAGGTAGGTCATACAGGGAGTGCTCTTTCTCCCTACACCATACTCTCTGTCGGTTCAGCTTTGAGTATTGAAAACCTTTACAAAATGCCTTTGTTGTTAAAATGCTTGTGTTGACAGAAAATATCTTCCCTGTGAACTTCCCTTACTATCCCTTCCCAAATCATTAAAATATAGCAAGGCCAAGTGTTGCCTTAACCCACTTTAGTAGAGTTTAGTGAATGTGACAGAACCTTTAAAAAATAATCTTGAAAGGCTCTTGTGCTGGGGTGGGGAGAATCATGAGATTCAGAGTTGGAAAGGGTTTTGGAGAATCCCTACTGTACTCTCATTTTACAAATAATGAAACAGTACCAGAGTGTTTAAGTTCATTAGATTGTGGGCTCCTTGAGGACAGGACTGTCTTTTGCCTCTTTTTCTATCTCCAGCATTTAGCACTGTATTTACATTTATATATATTTAACACACACATACATACACACTCAATCTCTGTCTCTTTCTCTCTCCTTTCCCCTCCCTTTTTTTTCTGAAAGGGGAGGGTAGGGTAATTGGGGTTGTGACTTGCCCAAGGTCAACTGCTAGGTTTTTTTTGTGTTGTGTCTGAGGCTGAATTTGAACTCAGGTCCTCCTGACTCCAGGGCCAGTGCTCTATTCACTTCGACACCCAGCAGCCCCCCCCCCCCCCATCAGTTCTGAAGGCCAGATGGCTTTCTTTTTCTATTATCTTTCCTGTAGTCTCTCTCCCTTAGTTCCCCATTATCTTCCACCCCAACTTGACAGTAACCCTTGTTTGTTTCAAGATTTCCACCTGATGCCCCTTTCCTTCTCTGGGCTTCTTTCCATGTTTGTCTGCCTTCTCCAACAGTCAAGTGCCTCTCTTTTCTACCCTTTGTTTCTTTCATTCTAGTCAGAACAACCTACTCCCTATGGCAGAGGCACCTTCCTTCTCTTTTCAGATCTTTGCTCTTGCTTCACCTCCTCCCAGAAGCCTACTTTGGTTCCATAGGTAATCACCCTTGTCTTGGGAGGCTTATATATATATATATATATATATATATATATATATATATATGGAGGCTTATATGTGTATATATATATATATATATATATATATATATATATATATATATATATATATATATATATCGCAATGCATTTAACCACTGCATGCTTGTTGCCTGGAATAAAGCTCTCAGCCAGGATTGAGCAGGACATGTCAAGGACAGCAAGACAGGCTTCCAGTTCCTGGCACATAGTAGGCGCTTAATAAATTTTTATTGGTTGATGTTACTTGTTTAGGGTTTTTAAAGGTGGTAAACAGAAATCAGAATTTGAAATGAGGTCTTTTGAACTTAAATCCAGTGCTCTCTCCACCACAGCACATAACTGCTTCTCTAATTCTGATCAATTTTCATGAAATATGGCATGACTCCCAGATTTATATATCCAGCTTCAGTCTGTCTCCTGAGCTTTAGTTTCTTTTCACTAATAGCCTGTTAGATATTTTGTAGTGGATGTTCAATGGGCATCTCGGGATCAACATATCCAAAATAGAACTCATCATTTACCCCAAACTTACTCTCTTCTGAATCATTTCTTACCTAGCCTTAATCACTGAATGGGCATTGCCTCAGTCAAACTGAGACCTGTTAAAGACCTTAGCTTAAAAAGGCCAAGGTCTCCCACTGTATCTGGGGTGATCTCCAGTCATCCTGATCTATATCTCTCCACTAGACCCAGATGGCTCAGGAGGAGAAAGTAAGGCTGATGACTTTGCATAGCCCTCCCTCACTTAAATCCAATTCACTTGTAAGTCATGGCATCACCTCCCTAATGTCATGGTCCTTTTCCAGAATGAAGAATAAACCAAAAATTCTCTAAATGAACTTATGAACACCATGCTTTTAGTCATACCTGGAAGACATTCCCAACTCCTCATTCTTCATATCTAATCGATTGTAAAGTCTCATTTCTACCTCCACAACATCTTTTGCATCTGTCTTTTCTTTACTCAGAAGGATATGATAAATCTTTTCTCCTCTAACCACTCTAGGCCCTCATCCCCTCTTGCCTGGCCTATAAGAATTGCCTCCTAATTGGTCTCCCTTAGGTGCTTCACTAAAGCACAGGTCTGATGATGTTACTCCACTACTTAATAAACTCTGGTGGCTCATTGTTACCTTTAGGGTCAAAAATAGGCTCCTCATTTAAGGTCCTTCATAATAACCTGGCTCCAACCTACTTTTTTTTAACTCCTCTTCACAAACTCTACTGTTCAGCCTGAACTTACCATTCTTCACACATGCCACTCCACCTCTCATGTCTGTACCTTTGGACTGGCTGATCCCTGTGCCTGGCATATATTCCTTCCTCACTTCTGTCTCTTAGAATCTCTAATTTCCTTCAAAGCTAAGCCCAAACACCTTCTATATGAGACCTTTTCTGATCCTTCCAGCTGCTAGTGCCTTCTCCAAATTATCTTGATTTAGAAATTTATTTTGTATATACTCATATATGTGTGTGTTGTCTTCCCTAATAAGAGTGTGAGCTCCTTTTTGCCTTTGGGCAGGGTCTCCTTCATTTTTGTATTGGTATATCCAGTGCCTAGCACAGAACATGGTACATAATGGATGCTTAATATTTATTGATCAATTGATATAACTGGAGAAGGTGTAGGAGATTGGACTAAATGAGTGTTGGCCCCAGGATGCATCTGGCAGATGCTTTAAAAAATAAACCCTGTATGTATACCACTATCCTTGTCCTGTGTCTTTTTTAAAAATAAAATTAAGAGGGCAGGAGGAAATTCCCATTCATTCAGCAAACAATGTTTTAAGTCCTGGTTTTGTGCTAGAGGAGAAACAAAATCAGACATGCTCCTTATACTGACAAAGAACTTACTATTTATTGGTGTGTCTGGTTCATTGAAGTATTTCTGTATGCTGCAGACATATGTACAACTACTGATATACAAGAAACACACACATGCTCTAGCACACGTTTCTTTTTCAACCAGCACTGACAAGGACAGAAATAAATATTCAGACAGTCACTACAGTGAAAGATACACACTGGTTTATAGCACTAAGGTGCCCATACATGCATGGAGAAACATCTGACATGAAGTCCCTCTGGCTGTTCCTTCTTCTAGGCCCAGGCCCTCCCCAGCCCAGGGTTTCTCTTGAGGCTAGAGGCAGATCCCTGAGGGTCTTGGCTCTTTCCATTGCAGCAGGCTGGTTGCCTGGAGCAAAGCTCTCAGCCAGGACTGAGCAAGACATGTCAAGGGCAGTAAGACAGGCATAGTCCCAGGGTACTAGGAGAGCCTTACCTCTAGATGACCTGGGAAGATGGAATAGTCAAGGGCTCCCTGGGGAAGGGAGTACTTTTAGGCCACTTGTGTTCTCCTTATCTTTCCCACTTCCCATCTACCAGTTCCCTCCAGTCTGTCTCCTTCCAACATTAGCCTATAGAGACCTAGAGTCTCTAAACCAGTGCGCTAGCATTTACTAAGCACTTACTATGTGCCAGTCATTGTGCTAAGTGCTAGAAAGAAAATCCCTTAGAAGACCAAGAAAAATACATTTTAGGAGACAGGCCTTGTCTGTGGGCTACAAAGCCCTTCTGCTCTTGTGAGTTAGAAAAAACATCTAGTTTCTGCATTGGGCTAACAGAAAAATCCAGCAGAGGCAGTGCTTTCTAACTCCCAGAATTTCTGGGCAGACCAGCACCCCCCAGGTACTCTCTATCAGTTCTGAAGCCAGATGGCTTTCTCTCCTTTTCTATTATCTTTTCCTCTAGTCTCCCTCCCTTAGTTCCCCATTACCCTCCACCCCAACTTGACAATAACCCTTATTTGTTTCAAGATTTCCACCTGATGCCCCTTTCCTTCTCTGGGCTTCTTTCCATGTTTGTCTGCCTTCTCCAACAGTCAAGTGCCTTTCTTTTCTACCCTTTGTTTCTTTCATTCTAGTCAGAACAACCTACTCCCTATGGCAGAGGCACCATCCTTCTCTTTTCAGATCTTTGCTCTTGCTTCACCTCCTCCCAGAAGCCTACTTAGGTCCCAAAGGCTGGGGAGGTTTAGGGGACAATGTATTTCAAGGGCAGTATCTATGCTTGAAAAAAAAGTCAACTTCCTGAGAGCAAATATCTTGACTAGGTAACTGGGCTTTATGCCATTTGTAATAAAATTCTTAAGGCTTTTTGATAATAATGATAGTCTGTTTGATATCTGCATCCTGAAGGCAGGAGCTTTCTCTTTTGCAGAGTATAGAACTGCTGTGGAACAGAGTCATATATAGTGGAAAAACTATATTATAGTTAGTGATCAGACAGGAGTTAGGGAAGCAGAATATAGTTTCCTTGAGAGATGATGACTCACTTGCCATCTGCCCCTTCCTCTTTTGGTACTCAAAGCCTCTTTGCTTCTCTTGCTTTCTGTTAGACCAGTGGTTCTCAAAACTTTTTGGTCTTGAAAATTATTGTGGACACTCCAAAGAGCTTTTGTTTATGTGGGTTACATCTGTAGATATTTACCATGTTAGAAATTAAAAATGTTTTAGTATTATTATGACAATTCTGACCTCATAGACCTCCTGAACAAGTTTTGGGGTTTTCTAGGAGTTTCTGGATCATACCATGAGAACTGTTATATTAGACTAACCAGGACAAAGACAGTAAAGACAAAGACCTGAGATTCCCAAGTTGGGATGGAAGGGATCCCATATCATTGGGGTGACAGACAGTCAAGTGTAGTGGAAAGATCAGTCTGGAGCACAGGAAACTAGGTTCAAATTTCAGTAGGGATCACTTACTCCTTATGTTATCTTGGGCCAGTCACTTAATTTCTTTGTCTCCTTATCTGTAAAATAAGGGGGTAGGTTTGACTAGATCTGGGCTTCTTAAGCATTTTTTTCCATAATGGACTTCTTGAGAAGCCTATGGAGCCTTTCTCAGAATGTTTTTTTTTTTAATTAATCAAAGGAAATGCTAAATTTTAGTTAGAGATTAGTGAAAATAAAGATATACTTTCTTCATCCAAGTTCTCAGACCCCTGCAATTTCTCCAGCAACCTTGGACTCCAGGTTAAGAACTCCTGCACTATAAACTCTTTTCAGTTCTAAATCCTATGACTTCACAGGCTAAGGATGTTTGTGGTGGAGGGAGTGAGATTGGGATTAGATCAGGGGCAGAGGGCTTCCCTATCCCCCAACCTGTACACCCAAAGCCCTGATTGGAAGGAAGAGAGAATTCAGAGAGATAAATTGAATGAAGCTGGGGAAAAATTTTTATTTTGGAGGGGGGAGGTGTTCAGGGTGCCTTGTCTTACTCTTGGCCCCTTTCTGCCCCTCTCCTTTTCCCTTTTCTCTGTCTATTCATATCCTCTGCTCGCATCTCAGCGGCCTGGATCTCCCAACAAAGAGGCGCGAATCATAATTAGGGCTCGCTCTGTCCGCAGAGGAGAAACATCTGTTCCTCTTCCCATTTCCCCATCGTTTTGTTTGCCCCCTTATCCGGAAAACAAGGATTCGTGCTCCGGCAGGGAAGTCCCTTCCTCCTCCCCTGGCTGAGATGCAGGGCTACGGACAGACAGATGTTCAGATCAACTTCGCCTCTCAAAAGGCGGTGGAAAGGGAGCTCTTTACAAGCCCCGACCCCCATTTCCAATCTCCCCCCACTATCAAAACGAAGGCTCGCTCCACTTCCCCCAAATAGGCACTAGGGGGAGCTCTGGCAACTGGCTTCGCCTTCGCACGGTGTCTATCTGGGTTAGGTTGAGCTTAATTACACACACACACACACACACACACACACACACACACACACACACACACACACACACACACACACACACACACACACACACACACTATATTTCCACGGACTTGCAAAAAAAAGGTGGTGGTCGGGGTGGGGAAGGTATCAGATAACCCTCTCCCCGCTTCCAAGAGAACATAGAGAAAGTCATGGTTCCAGGGTGAAATCGTCCTCTTTTGCCCCCCGTCCCTCCCTGAGCCCCCAGGTCTCGTTGCTCCCTACGGACTCGGTACCCAGGGCAGGACCAAGGCAGGCAGGGAGCCCGTGCTGCAGCAGCAGCGTGCTCCCGCGCGGAGATCTAGATCTAGGCTGCAGCAGGGGAGGGACTGGGAGGGCACACTTTAGGGTTGGGGGTGAAGGTGAGACACACGCAGGGAGAGCTTCGGCGCTGAGAAAGGGAGGAGAGGCACACGAGAGACTGTGAGTGGCGGGGAGAAAGCTGCTAGCGGTTCTCTTCACCACTACCCCCTCCCTCCACTCCTCCATCCGGCTTTTCCCCCCTTGGAAGCAGAGAGAACCTCAATCCCAAACAGCGGCAAAAGGCTTCAGATATATATTCATTTGGTTCTACCCGTTCTAGCTGGAAGACCTAGGAGCTTGGCATTTAAACGCTCTTCCATGCTTTTAGTGCCTTCATTCTTGGGGGGGGGTGCGATTGGTTAAAGGGGAAAAGAGAGGGAGAGGAGAAATCGTGTGTGTATCTGTGTGTGTGTGTGTGTGTGTGTGTGTGTGTGTGTGTGTGTGTGTGTATCAGTACACCACCAAGTGGCACAGAGCAGTGATAACTAAACTTAG
Source organism: Gymnobelideus leadbeateri (assembly GCA_011680675.1). Taxonomy (NCBI): domain Eukaryota; kingdom Metazoa; phylum Chordata; class Mammalia; order Diprotodontia; family Petauridae; genus Gymnobelideus; species Gymnobelideus leadbeateri. The sequence continues at coordinate 551,171 of WOXC01011984.1, forward strand.
AAAACTTGCCCAAGTTACTGTCAAGGAGGTGAAGATGCATCAATGACAGAAAAGCTTTTGGGAGAAACTAGTCTCCTGCCCCTTTGGAGACAAAACTGTCCCTCCTTCTCCTGTTGTTCTCACAAAGACCCATTTTTTTTTTTAAAGGGAGATCAGGGGTCCCATCTGGAGAGATTATTTTGTTGTGACCTTTGGGTGGGATTAATTTTTTAGATGGACAACGCCTGCTTCCCCTCCCTCCCCCCCTTAGCCCAGGTTGCCTTAAAGCCAGCATCAGTAAACAGTCAATCAAATCTCCAATCACCTCCACTCTATACTATGTTTCTTATGATTGAATTTTGAGGAAGAGGTCAGGTGGGCTTCTTATTTGGGTTGCTGGAGACATAAGCCTGGGCCTTTTTATTCTAAGGGATGGAAACCTTGGAGTCCTCCTTCCCCAGGAGAGGAGGAAGGGGTTCAGGTGAAGAGTGCTGGAAACTCCATCTCAGAGATGGATGAGAATCTGTAAATGGGATGGTTGGACTAGATGCTAAGTTTCCCTTCAACTCTGATATTCCAATGTTAGAAACTGGGGGTAGGGGAAGGGAGGAGGGGAAGCAGGAATAAGGTCCTCATTAGAGTCATTACTGCACTCTTTGTGCCTAACACCAAGCCTTCCATGGACATGGTTAGCTCTCAGACACTGAAATAAGAAAAGCTTGGGTGGCCTTTCCCAGGACTTCTCCTATCTCAACCCTATCTTTCCCTTCCCCAAAGTGTCTCTGAAGAAGAAAGCACAGTCATCATATAATTGACTTTTTATTAAGATTATAAACTTAAACAAATAATCTGAACAGTTTTACCCGGTGATATACAATTTCATATGCACAAAATACAAGGATACAAAGAGGGCAGTGAAGGAAATGTGTGTCAAACTAGCAACTTTTGGGTGAGGACACACAATGTTGAGTGTGGCCTGTGAGACAGGCTGCCCAAAAACCCACCTTTTTACAACAAAAGGTCTTTAAACAAAAAAAATATATATATATTGATACATATCTTAAGACTACAGGACAGTATTCCTCACAAGACCAAAGGATGCTGGTTTTATGAAATCCGATTGAAGGCTGAAACCAGAACACTTAAAACTTTAATAAACATACACACACACACACAGACACCCACACACACACACACACACACACACACAGACACCCCCACACACCACACTTGACCAGAGACTTGGATAAAAGAAAAAAAAAGTTCTAAGTCGACTACTTTTCTTGGCTTCTCCATGGAGGGTGAGGGAGGTTGGATGGGTTACAGATCAAGGTGAAGGGATAAATTTCCTCCCTTCCCTTCTTGAATGAAAATTAAGTCCAAAGAAAAGGCCTTAGTGCTGTGCATGATGGGAAATGTAGTTTAGTTTGCATGCCCTCCATTGGTCCCCCCCACAAACAGTGTCCAGCTCATGGGAGGGTCCAAAGATTTCTGGGAAAGAACTAAGATCAGAGAAGATTGAAGCCCTTCTGCTTATTTTTCCCAGAATTACAGTTTTGGAGAAAGAGAGGGAAGGAAGAAAGGTGTACATAGGAAGGAGAGTGGGTGTTTTAAAAATAGCATTAAAAAGTTGAAATGTTTTTATTTCTGCCTTCCCTTGGAAAATGCTAGAGATCCAACTAGAGTCAGAGGTGGCCAGGAATGGAAGTATAAGCTAAATGGATGCCTTCCTCAAGCTATTCCTCTTTCTCTATTTTTTTTTCCTTTTTAGGACCAAAATTTTTCAAGGGGGAAAAATTTAGATCCACCTCTTACCCTTCCATTACAGTTCCCTCTCAGTTAATTTTTGAATTCAGTTTAAAGAACTGACAGCTTTGATGTAGAATTGATCAGATATTAATCCTTCCAGGGATATGATAAATCTTCCCTCCCTTTCCCCCTTAACCTGAGTGCCCCTACGGGTAAGCAAGGGCACTCTCCTTAACCAGGGTCAACATCAGTCTAGGCAGTTTTTGGCCTCCCTGCAAAGCTTGTAACCCGTCTTTCCCCCCAAATTTCCTCTTGTAGCAAGCAGCTCTCGACTCACGTGGCTGCCTCCTCCACCGTTCACCATTGCAATCGATACAATTAAAAAGAGAAAGATAAACACAAAGAATATTTAAATAGGCGCTTTTTATCTCTGCAAAAATAAAGTCCAAGATCTTACATTTTTTATTTTACAATTTATAAAACATTAGCTGTCTCCCCTCCTCCCCCACAGAACACCCCATAACTCCCCAGGCACCCCCTCCCCTCTTTCCCCATTTCCCCTAGTCTTTTGTCTCCCACTGTTCTCGAACCCCTAACTGTGGCAGGGCACTCTCTATCCCAAGCTCCCCTGGTCCCTAGAAGGCCACGATGGCCCGAGTCCAGGCTCCCAGACTGGCCAGAGCCTGCTTGCTGCACAACTGCCCGTTCAGAGACTGCTCTGAGTCCGGCTGCCGGCTCACTAGCCCAGTGAATCCCGAGCCGAAAATCGAGATCAAGTTTGATATGTTGGAAGCGTCCGGGGACGACTCTGGGCAAAAGTCCTCAAAGCGGGCACGCTTGCAAGGGGTAAAGGGGGGCCCGCCCCCGGGGGGGTCTCCCCCCAATTCCCCTCCCTCCTCCTCTTCCTCCTGTCCAGGGTAGTACTTGCGCTTGGTGCCTGGCAGCGCGGTCGGGGCCGGCACTGCGGGGCCCAGTCCCGGGGCGCCCTGCCCGCTGCCGCAGCAGCAGGGGCACTGCGCCGAAACGCAGCAGTCCTGGTGCAAGTAGCCGTTCTCCACTGTAGTTACCACGTGAGTGTCTAGGTCCAGGACGGTGGTCTGGCTGCTACAGTGTAGACTTCCCCCGGCCACCGGGAGCGGGCTGCCACCGAAGTCCGAGGTGAGCGGGTATACGCCGCCCGGGGCGCAGCAACCACCACTCCGGTAGAAGCCGGGGGAGGCAGTGGAGGAGGAAGCAGCAGAAGAAGCAGCGACGGAAGAGGAAGAGGATGGAGAGGAGGAAGGGTCCCGGGTACACAAGGCTGGAGGAGGTGGCGGCTGTTGCTGTGGGGAAGGGCTCTGCTGGAGCGCCAAGGTCTCTTCTCGGTGGTGCGCGCCGGGCAAGAGCGCAGCGCACACGGGCTCCAACAGCTCCCCAGCGCCCCCGCCTCCGCTAGCTCCTCCCGCGGGCGCCCCGGCGGCGCAGCTCCGGTGCTGTTGCAGCTGCTGCTGGTGGTGGAGGTGGAGCTGATGAAACTGGTGTAGTTGCTGCCGGGCCCCCGGATCCCGTTCCTCCGGGTCTCCGGGAAGTTGGAGAGGGCTGAACTCGGCCATTTCACCCGCCGAGCTCATCATCATGCCGCCGCCCGAATACGGGTGTTGTTGCCGACGGTAGAGTTCGGCGTAGCGCTCGCTCAGGTAGAGCTGCCGCGCGTTGCGGAGCACGTAGGATACCAAGAGGTTCTTATGCAGCTTAATGCCACCGCGCTGGGTCCGCGAGCTGTGGATCTTCCGCAGAGAGATGGTGATGAGGCTCTGAGCGTCCAGGGCGCACTCCATACTCCTCCGGAGGGACTCAGCACCACCAGCCGCCACCGCCTCCTGCCACAGCCGGGTGCATAGACACGCACAGCACCGCGCGGCGCGGGCACTGGAAAGACTTGGTGGGGAGAGCGAGGTGGAGGAGACCCGGCGAGGGGTGGGAAGCTCCGGGCAGAGGGTGGGGATGGCTGCTTCCACAGCCTGCTGCTGCGATGAAGAAGGAGGAAAAAGAAAGGGGAGTCTCTGTTCAGTGGGTCGACATCGCTCGGAGAGGCGCTGCCACCATCCACACCGCGCGCCCCGTCCGAACCCGACCGCGCAAAGCAATGAGCTTTCGCCGGCCCCAGCCCCCGCTATTTATCCGAACGCCAGCGCCCCGCCCCCCGCTCCCCAGGCCAACCAGAGACCCAATCGCGGTCGGAGTGACAGGGACTGCCCGCCCCAGAGTCGTCTGTCCGTCCAATCAGACCAAGGCGGTTCCTTTGTCCTATTCAAATAACGAACGGACCCAGGGCCGCTGCCGGCGCCGCAGTCAGCGCTGCCTGGAATGTTCTCAGGAGAGAGGGCTGGAGCTGCCGGAGTCGGGAAGGCTGAACCTGCAGCTGCCCCTTGTCCAGGACCACAGTGGCTGTGAAAGACACACACCCCACCCCTTCCAGGCTCCTCGGGTTGCAAAAATAAACAAAAAGAAACAAAGCCACAGCTATTCTTCCCTTCCCTTCCGCGACGCAGCCCTTAGGCTCCCCAAGGAGCTGTACTGAGCGCTCACCTGCATGGCGGCTCCTCCCCTTCCCTGCCGTTCAGCCTCACCTGCGGCAGGTGAGTGTGCGCGCGCGCCCGCTCCCGCGGTCTCCTCGTAAGTAGGTTCCCGCCCACGGGCACGTGACCTGCCCTCGGCGCTTTCCCTCACTACACCTGCACCGACAGAAGCTCACACAGGTTTGGTATTCTCTCGAGGCCCTCTCTTCCAGCGTGCAAGGTTGGCTTAGCGGCTTCACCCAGTTTCTCCCCCGCCTTCTCTTTATTCCCCGTGCTATGGACCTTTCCTCATCCCAAACGACCTGCCTTGTGCCTGACTGCCTCCTGTGTCTCAGCCACCATTACTACTTCTAGTCTCTCCAATGGAGTTTTCCTCTCATCCCTTCCCCTTAGGCCCTATGCATACACAGTCTTATTATCAGCCTTGACCCTTCCAGGTCACTTGGAAACATGATGCTTCATTGCCCTTCAACAGGGATCCAAGCAGCCCTGCAAGCAAAAGAGCTGAGAAAAGAAGGAGAACCTAACTTTAGTTCAGAGTAAGAGAACTTGTCGTAGAGTTGAAAAGGACTCTCATTTAACAGATAAAGAAACAGGATCACTGGTGGTCTTCTGTGGATCAGAGAGGTAAGCTGCCTGGTCTGGCCCACTCTCTAAGGTCTTATAGGTGGATTAGGAAAGACCTGTGCCATTTTGTCACTCAGAAGGTAGAAACTATGGAAGCCTTTAAAGGACTCTGGGAATCCATAGTGAGGAGATGATTTCACAATTTTGAAAATGGGGAAAATTGAGACCCAGAGATTTTTTTTTATTTTTAAAAACTTTAACTCATTTTTTTGGGTTATATTTAAGTCCTGAACTGTTTCCTTCCTCCTTTCCCCACCCCATTTGACACAAACACACACATATAACCATGTCATGCACACTCCTATTTATCAGTTCTTTCTCTAGAGTTGGATGGCATCTTCCTTCAAAAGTTTTTGTAATTGATTCGAATATTATAAAACTCAGAATAACTTAGTCATTCACAGTTGTTCTTCCAGCAATATTGCTGTTACTGTATGGAACATTCTCTTGGTTCTGCTCATTTCACTTTCCATTATTTCATGCAAGTCTTTCCATGTTTTTCTAAAATCAACCTGCTCATCATTTCTTAAGGCAGAGATCATTCTTGACGAGAGCTAAATCAATGACATGAATTCAAGTGAAAACATTTGTTCAAGTTCTCATAAAGTCAACCTACTAGGATGACTGATGTGATAGAAATAGCACTGAGGGTCAGGAAATCCAGGTTTGAATCCTGCTCCCAACATTTACTAGTTGTGGGAACTTAGGCAAGTCACTTTACCTCTCCACACCTCAGTTTCCTCATCTGCAAAATGGAGATTATATATTTGTAATTACTACCTTCAAGTGCAGAAAGTACTCTATAAAACTTAAAATGCCATTTAAATGTAAATTATTACAAATACTGGTTGGGTCCAGGGACCAAAAATCAATTTTGAATCCCAGAAAATTTGTTCAGTTTTATGATCTGAAACATGGCGAAACAACCATGTTGTTAGGGGAAGTTTTATTCACTTTTAAGTGTGTTCAAGTAAAGTAGGAACAGAGTAAAGACTTGAACTCAATGAGCACTTTGGCTCCCAGGTTAGGGTACTTTCTATCCAATGGACCATATTATTTTCTCCCCTTTCCCCCATCTTTTTTTGAAAGAAAATCAGAGCGAATTCCCTACTTTTATCTTGAAGCTCCTAGAGTTGAGTTAAGTTTCTGGCATAATTTTGGACACATAGTAGGTACTCAATAAATAACTTGTTTGAGTTGAACATCACTTTGCTCTTACTCTGATCCTGAAGTATTCTTTGTAGAATTGTTGGGAGATTAATTCTGGCATCACTATTTTGCTTCTTGGGGAGTTCTGACATGCTGCAACTCCATCTTTTGAGTTTATAGAACGGATGATTTCCTCTCTCAATTTCAGAACAACAAATCCATTCTGGTTCCTGCCCCCTCCCTCTCATCATCGTCTCCTATCCCTGAGGATGTGAGGGATACACAGTGTCCAGACAAATGGAAATGATAAAATGAGCACCTAGTTTTTGTCAGTTTTTGCTTTGGGGTTAGATGGGGGTTGGGGATAGAGGAGAGGTTAGTTTGGACTTTTGTTAGAAAATTTTTACCCAAGCAGTTTTTTTTTAAAATTCTAACTATTAGGATCCTTGTAGTGAATGGGGGAAAGAATGGGTATGAGTAGAGTTTAGCTTCTTAGGTTTATATAGAATAAGGGAACTTTAGAAATGGAAAAGCCAGTTTTTAGAGAATTATCTAGTTAACTCCTCTTAGAACTTCCATAATGGGACAAGGTGAGAAGGTATCTTTCAAGGTAAAAGGCTAGACTTGTTTATTTTGACCTTCTATAGAGATTGAGGTTAAGCCTTTTAGAGTTATTTAGGTATCCCTAGGAGAGGAGGGGTTGGGGAGATAATACAGTATGCTAGTTTAATTCCCTTCTAATGACTTGGAGGCAGCTAGGTGGCTCAATAAGTAGTGTTGAGATTGGAGTCAGGAAGATCTGAGTGAAAATCCTGCCTCAGACGCTGACTAGCATGTGACACTGGGTAAGTTGTTTAACCTGTTTACCTTCATCTAACAGAAGGAAATGGCAAGTTAGTTCAGTGTCTTTGTCAGGAAAACCCCATACAGGGTCACAGAGAGACTGAACAACAGAAATAGACTGGAGGAGGTTGAGCTGGACCTTTGAAGGAGGGTAGGGTTTGGACAGGAAGGAAGAAGGGCATTTTAGGCAGGAAGGGCAGGATTTGAGAGATCATCTAGCCTACCTTTCTTCATTTTCAGATATTTTCAGATAAAGAAACAGAGGCTGAAATGGAAATAATGATGTACTTAAGAGTCAGAAAGGCCTGGGTTCAGATCTGAAACCTCATAGTTACTAGCTGTGTAACTGAGCAAGTCACTACCTTTCAGAAGTATTAGTTTCCTCATCTATTAAATGGAGGGAATAGCAGTATTAATTGCAACTTCACATAGTTAATGAATAATTGTTGGTTGAATTATTAATGCCCAAAGTGCAAGACAGGTTGTGCCAGAGTGAATTTGGGTGAATGCTAACCTATTCTAGGTGCTGACCAGGGCCCCCCAAATCAGATTCCCTGATTGGCAACAGAGATGTCAACTATTCTCATTCTGACAGCCTTGTTGTAAAACTTAAATAAAATAATATTTTTCAAGTACTTTGCAAACTTTAAAACACAATATAAATCCCAGCTATTATTATTATTATTGTGAGTTGGAGTTGGTGACAGATCTCAGACTCTTCAGATTCCCAATTTTCTCTAAATTGGGGCTAGAGGAACAGACCTGTTTAGTTCCCATCCAGCAGTGTCCTTACTTCTGCTATCCTTACAGAACCTCTTCTGATACCTGAGCAGATGGAAGGATGAAAAATTAGAGGTTTATTTTTTAGCTCTGAGCTCCTTCTGCCTCTTTTACTCCCTACTGTGTCCCCTTGTAGTGTGACTGCACCTTTTGACAAAAGACAGCTCTAGCTCAGGCCCTTTGGAAACTTCTCTGTTGTCCACAGGGGTCACTGTTGAGGCCGCCTGCCTTTTCTCAGCTTGAGTTCCTTCCCCACTTTTGAAGGTTTTGATCTTGGGACATAAGCAAAAAACAGTATTATTCTTATAGTTAATTATTACAGTTAATAAGTCAGTATGACTGATTGCTGATTGGAATTTGGAAGGAGTATGAAGAGTCTGATTTGGGGGACCTTCGGCAGCACCCAGAGTAGGTAACATTCACCAGATCTTCCCTGGCACTATCTGACTTGGACTTTGGGAGTTAATGATTCAACCAACAATTGTCCATTGAGTTTCAACTGTGGGTCTGGACCTTTGATACGTACTGTGGGGAATACAGGAAGAGGAAAAAATACGGTTTGGGCACTAAAAGATGAAGAAAAAGAACAGAGAGTCCCATTTTCTGTGGTTCTCTAGGGTCTGGGAGGATCGAAAAATCCATTTCTTTGTTTTCTTGTCTCCATTCAGGCCCAGAATTCCAGGTTGGGTGATAAAAGAACCTCAAAATCTGCTCCCTCTTTGAGGGAGCCCCACCCTGCTTTCCCTAAAACCTTGGAATCCCCACTCCCTGTTGGACTCTGCTTTCCCACTAGTTAAAATAATCCAGGGCAGTGACCATATCTTGGGTTTCTTTTTATGTCCCCCAAATACCTAGCACATAGCCCTGTACATAGTAGAACTGTGGAATGAATGAACTTTAGGGAGTGGGGAAATTTGAAAGGAGTTCTCTGGAAAGCCTGATCTCTTAGTGTGGTCTAATGGAAAAAGCCTGGGATTGGAAGTCAGAAGAACAGAGCTGTCACCCTAGCTTTGCCACTCAATGGCTGGATTGCTTTAATCAAGTTGAATCACATCTCTGGACATCCGTATCTAATGAACAGCAGTAGTTCAAATAGAGATATCATATCTGCCTTACCTTTCTAGAAGGGTGTAGTAGGGATCAAATGGAAAAGCCTTGACAAATTTAATAAATGGGATTATTATTAAAGTGAAGAGAGCTCTCCATTTATTATATACATACATACCCATAATTATATGTAGATACCTCTATAGACATCTTATAGACATTATCTATCTATCTATCTCTTCTAATTTCCATATGTTCAGCCTGGGAAAGGTTAATCCAACCTGGCAACAGTTAATCTCTGAAAGTATCAGTGGAGTTGGGGGAGGGGGGAGAAGGGTATCTATGCTTCCTTGACAGGAATTGTTATAACTTACTTAGTGGAGACCTTTTCTTCCAATATAGTGGGAGACTAGAACCTAGGTCCCAAATAGTTCTAGTGAGCAGCCTCCCCCAGTGCTTTTTTTTCATAGGGGAAATACTCCACCCCCTCCCCTCACCCAGTGAAGGAAACAATCTACCCCCTTAGTATTTACTCTTCCCTACATCATTCCCAGACATTCCATCTCCTGGCTGTCCCCCATTCAGGGAATGTTCTCTTTCTTCACCTCCTCCTTCTGGCTTTCTTGACTTCCTTCAAATCCCAACTAAAGTCCCACCTTCTACAGGAAACCTTCCCCAACCCCTCTTAATTCTAGTGCCTTCTATTTGTTAATTATTTCCTATTTATCCTGTATTATATATAGTTTGTACGTATTTGTTTGCTTATTGTCTCCCCCATTAGATTGTAAACTCCTTGAGGGCAGGGACTGTCTTTTGCTTCTCTTTGTATCCCCAGCACTTGGCACAGTACCTGGCATATATGCCCAGTAGGCATTTTATAAATGCCAATTGACTGAATTAGCTTTTCTTTAGGTCATGTTGGACCCAAATGAGGAGATTAATGAGGGAATTTGGCCAGTGTAGATGTGGATGTGAAAATATACCTTGTTAAGGGTTTTCCCCTTGGTCTAATCATCTAGAATTCACCAGATCATAGAATCAGATTTGGAACTGGAAGGGACTTTAAAAGTCATCTGGTATAATTCCCTCATTTTATAGATGATGAAACTGAGACTCAGTGGTTAAGTGACTTGCCCAAGGTCACACAGTGACAGGCAGGAATGGAAACCCTAGTGTCCTTTCCACTAGGTTGCTTTCCTTTGTTATGATCTGTCTTTATAAACTCTTAGAACTTGTATTGCACCATTTAGCACTTGACTTCATACTGCTTTGTCATTATGTCTGGTTTTCCCTACCAATTCAATACATATAACATTTTTTTTTGAGGGGGGAGGGCAGGGCAGTTGGGGTTAAGTGACTTGCCCAGGGTCACACGGCTAGTAAATGTTAAGTGTTTGAAGCCAGATTTGAGCTCAGGTCCTCCTGACTCCAGGGCTGGTGCTCTATTCACTATGCCATCTAGTTGCCCCAATACATATAACTTTTAAACCCTTGTTAATAATACTACTACCTTTGGTTTGTATAGTGTATTTAAATATGTTATTGCATTTGAGTCTCACAACAGCCTTACAAGAGGGTCAGGGCAAGTATTATTATCCTTATTTTACAAAGAAACATAAAAAAAAAACTGATTAAAAAAAAGTACCTTGCTCAAGGTCACACAAGTGAGTGGCAGAAAACACAGATTTTTTTTACAGCCAAGTATTCTTTCCAGTGCCCTATGGTGCATTGGAAAGCTGTATGTCATTCAAGACCAGGCTCAGTTCCTTCTGTGAACTAATGTTGATAAGTTCATATTTCCATGGTGCATTAAGGTTTACCAAGTGCTTTCCTTATGACAACCCTGTGAAACAGATAATCCAAGTATTCCCCCTATTTACCTCAGAACACTGAGGATCAGAGAGATCATGACTTGCCCAGATCACACAGCTAGTAAGTGGCAGAAGCAGGATTTGACCCTAGCTCTTCTGACTCCAAGACTACTTTCCATTACACTCTGCTGTTTCCCTTTTTGAATTGACTTTTAAAAATATAAGCACGTACTGACAAATGTGGTAGAACCCTAACCCACCTGGCTTAATTGGCTGGTCTGGCCAACACTGCAGCCTGGAAAGAGATTCTGATATAACCTTCTAGCTCTTGCTCCCTGGGTCTGCAGAAAGGGCATAGTAAAACCCTGTGGGTTCCTTTCTCCCAGTGGAAGAATAGTTTCTGCCAATGGGAGAGGAGGGGGGAAGAGTTGCTGTAAGATTTTTCTTACAAAGGACAGAGAATGGGCCGCAGTCCTAGAAAGTCCAGCCTTCTTATTCTATTCTTACTTCCTGTCCCTCTGGACACCTCCTCTATAAAACTGGGTCTGTCTGAGACTCTGGGGAGAGAAAGAATTCCCAGAGTGAGTCTGTGAAGGCTCTTCAGGATTTCAGCCTTCAGTGCATTCTAAGCATCTTTGATTCTCAGCCAGCAAAGGAGGTTGTTTTCATCCCTTGTTTACGAGTTTATTTATTTCTCTCATCTCCTTTTCCTCCCTCTATCCCCCCACCTCCTTTAATTGGTTTGGCCAACTAGACCTTTCACTCCTCTCTTGGTTTTTTGCTCCCTCTACTTACTCTCCCCACCCTACCATAGCACCCACATCCCCTTCCTCTGATCCAAATACTCTTGCAATCTGTTCTAATTCTGGGAAGCATCAAGATGTTTTGTAGTCCTGTCAGTCTCCACCCCCCCACCAAGTTGTGAATTTTTAATGTTGCTTACACAATACAAAACAGGGTTTTTTTTGTTGTTCTGAGAGTTTTATTTTTGTTATTATTATTTTTATCATTGGTTTTGTTTGTATGACAGTCCAGTGAGCAACAATTTAGCAGTCTCTATTTTATACCTTTAGGCAGATGCCTTTATTTATTTATTTAATTTTAACAGTTCCTGTTAGGATTTCACGACTAGAGCTTTCTAGAGCCCCCATGGTCTATAGGGGTAGAAGCTAGTCATTAATAGCTCCTTGAATTACAAAGTATTTCGTTAGGACTTTTTTGTTTAATAATTACTTGAAACTTGTCTTAGTTATTTTAGTAAACTGTAAACTACACTGAGGGCAGGACCCAGTCATCTTTACCTTTTCTTCTCATTAGCTTTTCCTTAGATCTGCTCTCCTTGCCTCAATCTCTCCCTTCCCCAATATCGTCATTCACACTGCTGCCAAAATAATCTTCCTAATGTAAAGGTCTGGCTGTGTCACTCTCTTGCTAAAAATCCTTTAGAAGCTCCCAATTGCCTATGTAATGAAATATATAGCTGGTATTTAAGGCCTTTCCACAATCTGACTCCAACCTACCTCTTTATCATGATCCCACACTATTTCCACTCATGTGATGGATGTTCTAGTCAAACTGGCATCCTCCATATTCCCTGCCCTCATTCTGTCTTTTTCTGACTCCGTGTATTCATTTCAAACAGTTATTCATTCCCTCCATTTCTGAAAAGCACCTCTCCTTCCTCCTATTTCTTGTGATACTTTTTAAATTTTTGCTTTTTGGAGGGGGGAAGGCTGGGCAATTGGGGTTAAGTGACTTGCCCAAGGTCACACAGCTAGTGGGTGTTAAGTGTCCCAGGCCAGATTTGAACTCAGGTCTTCCTGACTCCAACACCAGGGCTCTATTCATTGCACCACCTAGCCTCCCTGTCTTGTGGTACTTTTATTTTGACTCCTTAGTGTTTTTTTTTTAAATCACATCCTACCTGGAATTATATATTTTTTGCATACAACCTGTAGTTCTCTCCGCATTAAAGTATCCCTTCCAGGCAGGGCCTATTTTGATTTTCATCCTTATAGCCTTTACACAGGATCCTGCACATACCAGGCACTCAATAAACATTTGTTAAATTGAATTGAAAAGGGAATTGGTATTAATTAGCTGGGTTGATAAATTTTCCAAAGAGAGGAGTGAGAAGGGATCAGGTTGAAAGACAGAACTTTGTGGTATGAGCTTGGACCAAGGGCTGAGAGGGTTACACTGCCAATGTAGTTGTTTTAGGGGATCCCAAGAGATTGTTCTAGTCATGATACTGATGGATCCCTTTCCTCTCATCACCCCCCCCACCAGGAGTTGGCCAGCAACAAAAGAGGTGGCTATATCAAGTGGCAGTAAAAAAGAAAAAGCCCTGCAAGCTCTTAGACATGCAGTCAATCACTTGTTAATTCCTCTCCACCAACTTACTTGTGCCATGGATCTGTGATCTCATCAGTGTGGACGGTGGCGCAAGTAACAACCCATCTACACCTTCTGAACCTTTGTAGCTCTTGCCTGTGTCTCTCTGTGTTGAGGATCACAGATTGGTTCATTCAACGCGCTGGGGGCCTTCCTCACCCATTGTGTACATTCCAGTGGAGCACATGGGCTAACCACTGGTTAAGCCTCACTTTTCACACATGATCATCCAGATGACCTCCTCTCTTTCTCCACTAATATATTTTATGCTACTTGTCCTTCATGATTCTACATTGGTGATATGCTATATAACCTACTCATGCCCATTAGGTATCTCTTAATAGTCCCTTGTTTACCTGTTGCTTTAATTCTCTGGAGACTTTGGTATTCCATACTTTATAGACATCTAGTGTCACTGGAGGATAGCATGTCTATCACAGAATACAGCATGCTGGTTTCGAAAAGACATGTCTTTGATTTGGGAAGAAGCTTTGAGTCGTTAAAAGCCCAGCACATTTTTTCAAATGCAATCTAGTTCTGCCGATTCTCCTCTTCCTCTACAATTCTGGGTCCAATTCACTGTCCATTTGCAGTTTCTGCCTAAGATATACTGATGGGTAAGCGGAAAAGGCATTTGAAGAAAATATCCCAGCATTTCAGTGCTCCTGGCTCTAGGAGGAAAGGTCCTAGAAACAGAGGGAAGTATATAGTTTGGCCAGTTAATGGTTTCTGCAAACAGTCAACAGTTATATTTGACTATCAGAAATAGAGTAGGCTGAGAATCAATGTGGAACTGGGAATGGGGGATATGTTTAATCCAGGCCCAGCCTTAGGCCCTGGCTTTTCTTCAGTTTTTCTGACAAATGGGGATTTCTCTAGACTGATAATTTAAAGATACAAACACACACACACACACACACACACACACACACACACACACACACACAAACGGAATTAGTGAGATAATGAATGGGAAGTACTTGAGGGCTCTTGGGAAGGAACACCTTGTATGACCTGAAGTATTTCTACTTATAAGTGCTTAATAAATGCTTTTTGATTGATTAATTGATTGAAAATTGGCAGATGTCTCCCCTTCCTATGGCATTGCTACCTGTAGATAAGATATCTCCATTTTCAGGACATAGGATTCAGATACTTCTTGGAAAACAAAATTTCTGTCTGCCACCTTGTTTGCAGAGATCAGGTTTTGGTTTTATTTTTAAAAGTTACAAATGCCTGTAGCATTAGGATCCAGATAAATAAGTGGTAATTGTCTCTTTCTACTGCTAACTCTCCTCTCTTCCCCATATCAGACCCCTATAAATAACTTTGAAAACTATGGTGGACTTGCAAAAAAAAAAAAAGCTTAAATTGAAGTCTGCTAGATCTATTTTTTTCTCCTGTAATTTTTGACTTTCTTGAAGTGATTGTGGTTACGTCAGATATCCCCTGCAGGGTTTGTTATGATAAACATGAATGAGTCCCTCAAATAGGAGGATAAAGTAGAAGACTTAGCTAATTAATATTTGACTCATGCTGGGTATGTTTAGGGGCAGTTGTAGGGAGAACTGTTTTCTGTTGTTTTTTTTTTTTATTTCTCCTCACTCTTGCATTCCCCTCTAGCAATCACTACATTGGGTTGCTACATTGGATTTTGGTAATAAAATTTGCATTAAAATTTATACTAGGGATGCCTAGAGGCCTTTTGGGGTAGTAGGCTTAAAAAAATTCCTCTTCTATCTCCAGGGTCATATCCATTTCTTTGGATATCATTGGTTCTTAGGGAGTGGGAGCATCATCCTTGAAGAAACAGGAAGCAAAAATCTTTGTGACCTGTTGGCTGCTTACAACTACTGTTGTAAATGAATGATTTTAAAACCTCAGAATTCCCAATGATCATAGGATCATAGATGAAGAGCTTGAAAGGATGGTCGAGGCCAGTCAGGCCAATTCCTAATATTACAAATGAGGTAACCAGGGCCCAAAGAGGTTATGTGACTTGCCCAGAGTCACTCAGGTAGTAGGGAGTAGAGTGGGAATTTTCATGGTATTATATAATCTCCTTTAATAATCCATATCTGTTCATAATTCAATTCAACATGCATTTATTAAGTGCCTACTGTAAGACAGGCACTGGGCCCCTTCACTAAAGAAATATGTTGTAGAATTTCTCTACTATGAAAAACCTGGAAAGACTTACATGAACTGATGCAAAGTAAACTGGGCAGAGTCAGGAAATCACTGTACACAGTAACAGCAATAATGTACAATGATCAACTGGGAATGACTTAGTTATTCTCAGTAAAACAGAGATCCAAGACAATTCTGAAGGACTTGTGATGAAAAATGTGCTTTTCACCTCCAGAAAAAAAATTGATGGAGACTGAATGCAGATTGAAGCTTATTTTTATCTTTCTTTAGTTTTCTTATATATTCTTTCCATCTTTGTATTTTCTTTTGCAACATGGCTATATGGAAATATGTTTTGCATGAATGCACATGTATAACCTATATTAAACTGGTTGCCTTCTAAAGGAAAGGGGGAGAATAGAGGAGGAGGGAATTTGATAATGGAAAATTATTTGAAAAGCCTCATGTTAAAATTTTTAGATGCAATTGAAAAAAAATAAAATAGCATTCTTTAAAAAAAAGAATTTCTCTGCTATTGAGAAGTGGAGAATAATAATATTGCCCCTTCCTATCTTCCTCTTTTCCTTGCATTATTTAAGAAATATTGGAGGCCAAGATGGCGGAGTAGAAACAGCTCATCCAAGCCACTCTGCCCCCAGATTCCCCCCAAACTATGTAAAAGGGGACTCTGAACAACCTCTGGAGCCCCAGCACCCACAGAACGACACAGAGAAGCTAACCTCCCGCTGAGGACAGCCCAGCAGCCCTGCAGGAAGGACCAGCACAGCAGTCTGGGAGCCGGCAGCACGCAACGCACAGAGCGCAGGAAGCGGAGCCGAGCGGAACCCAGGTCCACGTGAGCCAAGGTTTTAGCCCCAGGGCGACAGGGCCAGCAGCCAGCTGGAGGAACCCCAGAACACCAGCAGCCATGGCGACTCCAGAATTATCGACATAGACATGCCTAGGACAAAGTAAGAGGTTAGTGTCCTATGGACTTTGGGACCTATATTTGGGGAAATGCGTCGGCTCCCTCCCCTGGGGGATAGAAGCCACTGAGGAGACATGCCATTTTGTAGTTTTCAGAGGCAGCTCCGGCTCCCAGCCTGCAATTAATTGTAGGGAGATCCAGCGATCAGTCTTGGGGGAGTAATAGCTCTTGCTTTAACCTCCCTGGATCTGGATTGTGATCTAGGGTGGAAGTCGTGGGTGGGTTTACAGCTTGCCAGAAACGGAAGTTGCCCCCCACACGTTCGGGACGAAAATTCCTCTATCTGGCCTTAAAGCCATAGTGTGGGGGCGGCTAGGTGGCGCAGTGAATAGAGCGCCGGCCCTGGAATCAGAAGGACCTGAGTTCGGAGCCGGCCTCCGACACTTAATCCGCACAAACAAAAACCTAGCCGTGTAACCTTGGGCAAGTTACTTAACCCCAATTGCCCTAAAGGGGCGGCTAGGTGGCGCAGTGAGTAAGAGCGCCGGCCTCTGAGTTTGGATGACCCGAGATCAGATCCGGCCTCAGAAAATGAGCACCCACGCATAAATCAAATGACTAGCCATGTAACCTTGAGCAAGTTACTTAACCCCAATTGCTTTAAAAAAAAAAAAAAGCCATAGTGTGGCAACAAGCCCCAAAGTCAGGTAATCAAGTGGCAACATGCCAAGGCAAAGGAAACAGAAAAATGCAACCCTAGACTCCTATTTTGGGGGCATAGAGCGGGAAAAGGACTGTGAGGTCAGAAGTCCTGCTCCAAAAGCCCCAGGGGAAAACATGAGCGGGTTGCAGGCCATAGAGGACCTTAAGAAGGACTTTAAAAATCAAATAAGAGAAGTGGAGGAAAAATTGGAAAGAGAAATGAGAAGGATGCAGGAAAAGTATGAAATGAGGGTCAACAGCCTGACTGAGGAAAACAACACCTTAAAAAATAGACTAACTCAAATGGCAAAGGAGGCCCAAAAGGGCAATGAGGAGAAGAATGCCTTAAAAAGTCGAATTTGCCAGATGGAAAAAGAATCTCAAAAGTTCACTGAGGAGATTCATTCCTTCAGAGTTAGACTGGAGCAAATGGAAGCTAATGACTTTATGAGAAATCAAGATGCTGTTAAGCAGATCCAAACAAACGAAAGATTAGAAGGCAATGTGAAATATCTCATGGGAAAAACCACTGACCTGGAAAATAGATCCAGGAGAGACAATTTAAAAATTATTGGACTACCTGAAAGCCATGATCAAAGAAAGAACCTAGAAATCACCCTTCAAGAAATTCTCAAGGAAAATTGCCCTGATGTTTTAGATCCAGAGGGCAAAATAGAGGTTGAAAGAATCCACAGATCACCTCCTGAAAAAGATCCCAAAAAGAAAACTCCCAGGAATATTATAGCCAGGTTCCAGAATCCCCAGATCAAGGAGAAAATACTACAAGCAGCCAGGAAGAAACAATTTCAATATTGTGGAAACACAATCAGAATAGACCTGGCAGCTTCTACACTGAGGGATCAAAGGGCATGGAATATGATATTCCAGAGGGCAAAAGAACTGAGAATGAACCCAAAGGTCACCTACCCAGCAAAACTGAGTATTTTGTTTCAGGGGAAAATATGGTCATTCAGTGGAATAGAGGACTTTCAAGCATTCTTGAGGAAAAAACCAGAATTGAATAGAAAATTTGATATCCAGACACAAGAAGGAAGAGATGCCTGAGAAGGTAATCAGGGAAAAGAAATCAAAAGGAACTTATCAAAGTTGAACTATTTACATTCCTATATGGAAAAACAATAACTGTGACTGATGATATCTTTCTCACTATGAAAATAATGGAAGAAGGGTGTGTGGTCATATGAATACATAGGTGAATGTGTGTGTATATGGTTACAGTTATATATGGATAGAGGGCATAGGTTGAATTTGTTGGGAAGGGAGAATACTCAAGGGATGAAATTATGAGGTGAGAGAGGAAAGTGGCAAGAGGAGATGGGGAGAGACAGGGTAGGGTAAACTATCTCATGTAGAAGAAGCAAGGGGAAGTGGTTGCAAGGGAGGGGGAGAATAGGAAGGAAAAAAAGGCAAAACCACATTCTCATTGAATTTGGTTCAGGGAGAGAATGACATACATACTAAATGGGATATCTCAACCTGCAGCAGAATAGGGGGAAGGGGGATGAGAGGAGGGATGATTGATGGGAGGGCATCCTTGGGGGGAGGGGAGGTTGGAAGTACCCACTATAGAAGAGGGACAGGATCATGTAGGGAATGGACCAGGTGGGGGGTGGGATGAGTGGGAGGGAATTATAAGCAGCCTTGTACAATATATCTACTATGATAATGTTTTGCATAGCTAGACATGTACAACATATACTGAATTACTTATCTCCCCAGAGGGAATGGGTGACAAGGGAGGAAGGAAATGGATCTGAAATTCGAGGTTGTAACATTAAATGTTTCAAATATATATAAATACTCTTATTAATACTCTTTTGCTTATAATTGGGAGATAAGATGTGCAGGCATTGGGACACAAAGATTCACCTTCCTCTAATGGAAAAGTCGAAGGGGGTATGGGAGAAGGTATGGGAGAGAGCAGATTGGAGGAAGCGATATCTTGTGGGACTGCTATTCTGGGAGGTTGAATAGGGGAATAACGGGGGGTGGGGGCAATGATTGTAACTCAAAATCTGGCGGAAATGAATGATGTAAAACAGAAGTTAATAAAGCATTTGTTTTAAAAAAAGAAATAATGGAATTCATTATCCATTTACCTTTATTTACATTAATAATAATAAAGGTAAGTATATGGACTGAACTTGTGATTTAATTAGTATTGGGAACTCCCAGGCAAGAAAACTCCTTCTGTCAATGAAGTTCAACATTTTCTTGTAACTTATAGTCTTAGAGAGTCTCCAGGGAACTGAGAAATTAAGTGACTTATTCAAGGTCTCATAGCCAATACTACATGTCAGAAGTGGGACTTGAACCCAGGCCTTCATGGCTTAGAGATAAGGATCCCTGCCATTGCGATACCCTGCCTAATAATGGCAATAATGCCTGGCATTCATATAATGCTTTAAATTTTACAAAGTATTTTACACACATGATCTTATTTTTTAATGGCATTAAGGTGTTCAGGGAATATATCATAATGGTGAATGTGTTAACAGACCTGGGTTCTTACTCTGGATGTGTTGCAAACTGGCTAGGTGACCTCTAACAACTTATTTCCTTTTTCTAGGTCTCAGTTTTCTCATCTGTTAAATGATGGGGTCTGACTAGACAATCCCTAAGGTCTGGCAGTCTATGACTTTGTGAAAGTCTAACCTGGGAATAAGTCTCTTAAAAATGAATTCCAGAGCCTAAAAGCGAAGAGAGGGTCTTAGAATTCTTCTAGTTCTGTCCCCACACCGGGAGTAGCCTGAGGTTTGTTGTTCAGTTTTCAGTTTCTATCAGAAGAGATTTTCTATCTTTAACTTGTACCTTCCTGCCTTGGAGGGGGAATGTGAGGATTTCTGTCCCTGGTGTACCTGGGTCTCCAAGAACGAAGCAGGTATAACAAATGAATGTCCAGCAGGGAAGTGGGGCTATCTTTGGAACATAGTATTGTCTAATGGTTATCTTGAAGCAATTGGAGTCTGAGATTCTTGACTTCTCTTTCCAGTTGTATTTCTGACTTACCTTGGATAAGCTTCATCCTCCACTGTGCCTCTAACCTCTATCTGTGTTTCCCTCTTCTCTTCTAATAAGATGTGAGTTAATCAATCAGAACATAGTGCAACTAGCATTCCTGAATGATAGTGGCAAGTTTACTGTCTTCAACTTCTTTTGGGATTAGGCAGCAAGTTACTTCCTTCCCTGTTGACTTATTTTTCCCTCAGTAAAACGGGCATATCATCTCCTTGCCTGATTATCAGAAGGGTCCCTCTACTTTTATTACTTTCCCAGGCCATCATTTCTGCTCTGTTTTGACTTTCTTCTCTTCTCCATTTCTGTCCTTCAGTTCATCGGTTTAAATCTACATTTCCCTCTACTATTGAATTGCTTTCCATCTTGGCTTAACACTGCCAAATCCAAACTGCCATCTGCTTCCTCTGATCCTACTCATTTACAGCTGAATAAAGCTGGAGGAATTCTTGAAACTGTACTGATTCAGTCCATTGAAAATTATTGAATATCAACTGGGCCCTCACTACAGCAAGGCAATCCTTTTACTGCTCCCTAATTGATTTTTTAATTTCACTTTCCCTAGTGGTTGTTTCCTAATATCTTTTCTCTCTTCAAGTCTCTTATATCTACCTCACTGCATAGCTGAGGACCTCTTCTACTCTATTAAGAAAACGAGGTCTTTCACTGACTTCCCTCTTCATCCCTCTGACATGGTGCCCTACCCTCTGCTCCTTTCCTCTAGTCTCCAATCATGAGGTGGTTCTTTTCTTTGCCAAGACCAGACCTCTACATGTACCTTTGATTTTATTCCTTCCTATGTTACTCAGCAAACTACCCCACAATCATTCCTTATCTGTTGTTTTCACTCTCTCCCTCCCTATATTCTAGTTCCTTCCCTGATGCTTACAAACATGCCAAATCTCCCCCACCTTTAAGAAATCTCTGATTTTATCTTTAAGCAATCATTCTGAGCCAAAC
Source organism: Gymnobelideus leadbeateri (assembly GCA_011680675.1). NCBI lineage: Eukaryota > Metazoa > Chordata > Mammalia > Diprotodontia > Petauridae > Gymnobelideus > Gymnobelideus leadbeateri. Next base: position 571,864 of record WOXC01011984.1, read on the forward strand.
TCCTAGAAAATGCTGCCTTCATTGGTTGCTTCAATTCCTCTTCTTTTTTCAGCTGTTTGCCATCTGGCTATGGTCCTTATTGATCAACTAAAACTGCTTTCTCTAAAGTTTTCAATGATCTCTTAACTGCCAAGTCTGGTTGCCTTTTCTTAATTCTCAGCTTTCTTGAACTCTCTCTACAGCATTTTGACCCCATTGATCTTCTGCTCCTGGATACCCTTTCCTCTCTGGATTTGTGTGATATGGTTCTCTCTTGAATCCCTACCTTCCTGTTCTGTCTCTTTTTCCCATCCCTTAAATGTGGGTGTGCCAAAGGGCTCAGTTTTGTGCGCTCTCCTATTCTCTCTCCACATTATCTATATTGATGACTTTGTTGCTACACAAGTCTCTCACTTTATGGATAAAGAAACTGAGGCCCATAGGGGATAAGTGATTTGCCCATATAGGTTTAATTGTCTCTATACTGATGACTCTCAGATCTAAACATTCAGCTGTAGGTCTCTCTCTTGAGGGCCGGTCCTGTATTATGAATGACTAGCATTTTGAATTGAAGGTCCCATAAGACACTTCAAACTTAGAGTGTCCAAAATGGAACAAATTATCTTTCCCCCCCAAGCCTATTTCTCTTATGAAATTCCCCTTTAACGTTGATGTTAAACCATTCTTCCAGTCACCAAGGTTCAAACTATCAGTCTCTTCCTTGATTCCTCATTCACTCCTCACAAGTCAAATCTTGTTCCTATGACCACATTTTTCATTTTTGTCCCCTTTTCTTGATTCACATTGCTACTACCCTACTTTAGGCTCCTATCACCATTTACCTGGAAATTTAGGATAGCCTCTTAACTAGTCTCTCCCTAGTCCAGTCCATCTTCCACACAGCTTTGAGTGATTTCCCTCAATTTCAGGACCAACCATGTCATTCTCTTATTCATTACTCTAGTGGCTCCCTATTTTCTTTAGGGTCAAACAGAAACCTCTCTGTTTGGCCTTTACAACCTGGCCTTGTCTTACATTTCTAGCCTTATCACATGTTACTTCCCTTTTCATGTACTCAGAGGTGTCCTTACTGTTCCTTATTCAAGGCCTTCATCTCCCATCTCAGTGACTTTGTACTGGTTGTTCCCTATGTCTGGAATGTACTTCCTATTGACTTCTACCCCTCAGAATCTCTAGTGTTCTTCAAGAATCTGCTCATTTGTCAACTTTTACATGAATTATGCCTTCCTGATCCTTTTTTTTCAAAGGCTACTGGTACGTTTTCCTCAAAATTATATTGTATTTTTTCCTCATTTTTATCTTATGTCTCCCTTTGATAGATTGTAAGCTTTCTGAGGGCAGGAATTGTTTCACTTTTAAGTTAAACAAGATAAAAGAATAAAGAGAAAAGTGAAATAAGCTAAAAAACAGTATCTGGTACATAGTAGGGGTTGAATAAATATTGATTTATTGATTTATACAATCATAGACTTTTAGAACCACAAGGGGCCTTATGCAATGATGGTACATCAGAGATTTCACCAAAGTTTTATAAAACCTTTGTTATGATGGATACTGGTTGAATACTAGGAGAGGGTCTGTAATTTAAGACCCATTTTGATGCATTGAGTTCCATTTCATGAAAGGCCTGAAAGGGTTAATAATAACTATCCTTTGCATTTGTATAGTGCTTTATGTTTTTTAACATAATCTCATTTACTAACCAACAATAACTACCAACAAAATAGATAGGAGTAGGTGCTGTTATCTCCATTTGATTCATGAGGGAACTAAAAACCAGACTTTTCTGAAATCACAGGAAGAATTCAGGACATTTGTTGCTGCTGTTGCTCAGTCATGTCTGATTCTTCATGACACCTTTTGGGGTTTTCTTCCCTAAGATACTGGAGTGGTTTACCATTTCCTTCTCTGCCTCATTTTACAGATGAGGAAACTGAGGCAAACAGGGTTAAGTGACTTGTCCAGGGTCACACAGCTAGTATCTGTCTAAGGCCAGATTTGAACTCAGAAAGATGAGACTTCCTGACTCCAGGCCAGGCATTCTATCCACTGCACTTATCTATCTGCATCTACCTATACATCTACCTATCTGCTCTTTAACATTACCAGTATTAGAACCCAGATCTCCTGTTTCATTTCCATTACACCCTGTTATCTTTCAAAGCACTTTTCTCTTCAGTGAGCAAATTAAGCAAGGGAATAACACATATCTATGGTATGTTTCTCATAATTTGGAAGCCATATTCCGAGGGGAAGAAAGTGTGTGTGTATATGTGTGTGTGTGTGTGTGTGTGTGTGTGTGTGTGTGTGTATGTATGTATGATAATAACTCTGCAGGGGACTCAGAGGCTACTCTTTATCCTATTATATATTTATTTATCCTAGATGCAGAGGGAACAGAAGAACCTTGTGTGGACTGAATATCCTAGAAGAATATTCCTTCTTGACATAACTTGGGCTGTTTGGTATTGTATCTCACTTATTACAATTTTTATTGCTTATAAAACACATATTTATTTTTAGCTAGAAGGAATCTGTATATATAAAGGTGAATATATATATATATATGTATATTAATAACCATTTGTTGAGTACCTTTTGTGGTAGATGCCCTCTCTGCACTTAAGGAACTTATAATCTAACAGGGGGAGACATGACTCACCTGCATATGAAACAATCTTGACCAGTTTGAGTATGAGGATTTCATTCTTATGGAACAAATCCAGCATCACCATCCATCAAACACTTGTAAGAATAAGAGCTGTTTACATTTCTATATGGAGAATATAGATAGTAAGAGCCAAAAAGGGGTCTTATACTATTTTGTTTTATTTTTTTAAATAAGGAAAGCTTTAAGAGTTTACGTGTCATCCTTAAATGGAGGACATGCTATTCTCTGTATGGTTCTACATTTAGTATTGTGCTGCCAAAGTGGGCACAGGCACCATCTAATTTAATTTCCTTTTACAGTCAAAGAAGCTGAAGCCTAGGAAAGGGAAGGAACTTGTCCAGGTTACATGGCTAGCATGTGGAATTATCTAATTTGATTTTTTTTGAGTTTTTTTTTTTTTTGCTTTTTCGAGTGGGGAAGGCAGGACAATTGGGGTTAAGTGACTTGCCCAATGTTACACGGCTAGTAAGTGTTAAGTATCTAAGGCTGGATTTAAACTCAGGTCCTCCTGACTCCAGGACTGGCTCTATTCACTGAGCTACCCAGTTGCCCCCAAGAGAGTCTTTCTTGTATGGACCATCACATGAAGCTCTTGGAATAAAAAAAAATCTGTGGGTGTGTTAGCTTGTTGTCTTTTCCTTTAAGCCCTCATTTGAATTCTATGATTTCTGTGACAACCTGCTTTCACATATCTTTCCATGTTGGAAACCTTGGGGTCATTTTTGACTTTTTCGATTAACACCGTTCTAGGCACTGGGGATACAAGTACAAAGACTGGAAGAATCTCTACTTGTAAGAAGCTTACATTCTTTTGGGTTTAGAGATGTCACTACCAGGCAACTGGAAAATACTGCTGGTTCATAGTGACAGAACTATAGTCTTCCCTTTGTTCTAGATTTATGTTCTTGTTATTTTGCTGCTGGTTTCTGACTCTGTTAGAAGCTGGAACTGACACCTTCAGCATTTTTGGCTGGAGACCTTGAAACTTTCAGTGCTCCCAAAGTATTCTGATCCAGGGCAAAACCTGATTTCTTCTCTCAAGTTTTACAAGTTCCTGAGTTGGATTTGGGTCTGAGCAACATGCTGATGGACTTGCTTCTGATCGTTTCTTGCTTAGTACATAGCTTAAGGTCCTTGACCTCTCTGTATCCTGGAAGGTTACCTCTAGACCCAGGTTCCCTCCTTAGTCTGTCCTAGACATGTTACCTAGAATTGGTTTTTGGAACTTCTTATATAATCTCTCCTTGCTCTGGATACTGCAATTGGTTGTTCTCAGCTAAATTATCTTCCTAGTGTCTGCAGACCTCTCTGTCTATCTATGTGGACCTGGGCTGGAAAAATGATTCATTGTGATTTTTTTCTTGGATTTTTTAATCATAATTTTATTTGGTCCCTTTTCTAGGTCTCTTTGGAGGAGCAGCTGCGGGAAGGGAAATTACTGTATTTCTTCCAGCTATTCTACCATCTTGCCTCTCTCTTTCTCTTAATTTCAAAGATGGAGAGACTAAGACACAGAGAAGGGAAATATCAGTCATTACCAGAAACATTCCCTTCTTATTCCATACCTAATCTCTCCAATGAGGTATAGATATCTTGTTTTCTGTTTTATAACTCCTTTAAAAAATTAATCTGACAAACACATATGCCGAATTATTAACAGCTTCTCCAACATTTGCCATTTTCCTTTGTAAGGTTCCTTTTAGCTGACATTTTATGTTCTGACATTCTATATTCTAACATCCTATTCTGGACTAAAACATCTATGAGGTATGAATTTATAAGGTGGAGTTTTCATACCTGTATACCATGACAAATATGAAAGATTTAGTTCCTTTTCTGAGTGGAACCAAAGTGGGTTATGTTCCAGGTCACTGTTGTTGGAGCTAGTTTACTTAGGACCTGGATGTGGCCATTTTGGTTTTAGTTCTGCAGGTCCAACCATGTCACAATTCCATATAATGTAAATAACATTTACATTTATATGCTATAATTTGTTCAGTTAGAGATATACACATAGTAAGTACCCAAATGAATATAATTTGCTTGTCTTGAAAGGGGAGCAATAGGGCTACATGATCCTGAAGGTTCAATCAATTGATCAAATAGGCATTTATTAAGTACTTACAATGTGCTACCCCTGTGGTAGGCACTGGGGGTACAAATAAAATGAATGAAACAATCCTTACCAGCATGGAGTTTACATTTTCACAGGGAAGACAAGCACATATGCAGAATAAATATAAAGAGGATAAATGCAAATAATTACAAAGTAGTTCAAGGTAGTTTGAGAGGGTGGGCACTAGTTTTTGAAGGGATCAAGAATGACTGCTTGAGGAGGGTGCTCAAGCTGGGTCTTGAAGGAGGAGAGAGATTCTAGGAGTCTGAGGTCAGGATGGAATGCATTCCAACCATGGGGCAACAGCTACTGCAATCTCAGAGATGAGATTCAAAGTGTCCCATTTGTGGAACAGAGAAACTAATTTGGTCAGCTTGCAGAGAATGAAGAGGGAGTGATATACCATCAGGTTGAAAAGGTTCCTTCCAGTTCAAAAACTCTGTTTTCATGTCTTGACTTGAGGGCTTATCTCCTACTACTATAAATAAGAAGCTATTGGTATATTTTGAACTTATCAGGATAATGCTAATGTTGGTGGAATAGACTCCATTATATCAGGCTTCTATCATGTGTAATTGTTTTATTTAGGGGAACTAGACTACATAATGTGATGTCAGGAGATCTAAGTTTAGTCCTGGTCTTGTCATTGATTAGCCATGTAACCTTAGCTTCTAATCTTTCCCATGCCACTCAATAGGCAACTATGTGACCTTGCTTATGTCATATTGCTTCTTGGCTTTTCAGTTTCCTCATTTGAAAGGGTTAGACTAGATGTTCTTTAAAGACTTTTCCCACTCTAATGTTCTTTTTTTTTTCTTTTTGGAGGGGGGAGGGCAGGACAATTGGGGTTAAGTGACTTGCCCAAGATCACGTGGCTAGTAAGTGTTAAGTGTCTGAGGCTGGATTTGAACTCAGGTCCTCCTGACTCCAGGGCTGGTGCTCTATTCACTGTGACACCTAGCCATCCTAATTTTCTTTTATTTAGTCCTGATAGTCTATGTTCTGAGTTCCCATCTAGTTCTAACACCGTGTGCTCCAAGGTCCCTTGTGGCTCTTACTTTGCATGTTGTAGGGTCCCTTTAATTTTTTTCCCCATTTAACAAGCATTTACTTTCTCATCCACTCTACACCTCTCCCTAATTTGAAAGAAAACAAAAACTTTTTTAAAAACAAATATACATAGCTAAGCAAAACAAATTTTCAATGTCCAAAAATTTATTTCTCATTCTGCTTCTTAAATCCATCATCTCTCTGTCAAGAGTAGGTAGCAGTTTTCTAGAATCATGGTGGGTTATTGCATTGATCAGAGTTCTTAAGTCTTTAAAAGCTATTTGTCTTTACAATGTTGTTATTGTATAAATTGTTCTCCTGGTTCTACTCACTTCATTCTATATAATTTCTTGAAAGCCTCCAGAGTTATCTCTGAGCCCATCTCTTCCGTCATTTTTTACAGCACAATAGCATTCTATTACATTTATATGCTATAATTTGTCCAGTCATTCCCCAATTGAGGGTACCCCTTTAACTTAATAGTTCTTGGCCATTACCAAAAGAACGTCTATAAATATTTCTGGACACATGGGTCCTTTTATTTTTTTATTTGATCTCTTTGGGGGTATTGATGTGTCAAAGTTTATAGTTTAATGACCTTTGGTGTCACTGACAGCTGGGTATTACAGTAGATATAGCATTGGGCTTGGAATTAGGAAGACATATCTTCCTGAGATCAAAACTGGCCTCAGACATTTACTAGCTGTGTAACCCTGGGTAAGTCACTTAACCCTGTTTGCCTAAGTTTCCCCATCTGTAAAATGAGCTAGAGAAGGAGATGGCAAACCAAACCCAACTCATGAAGAGTTGGACATGATTAAAATGATTCAATAACAACAAAAAATGACTTTTGGAGGATAGCTCCAAATTGCTTTCTGGAATTTCTGGACCGATTCATATCTCCACCAACAGAGCATTAACGTGCTTATTTCCCAACATTTCTCTCCAACATTTGCCATTTTCCTTTGTAAGGTTCCTTTTAGTTCTGACATTTTATGTTCTGACATTTTATATTCTAACATCCCATTCTGGACTGAAACATCTATGAGGCATGAATTTATAAGGTGGAGTTTTCATACCTGTATACTATGGCAAATAAGAAAGATTTAGTTTCTTTCCTGAGTGGAGCCAAAGTGGGTTTTGTTAGGGGTCACTGTTGTTGGAGCTAGTTTTCTTGGGACCTGGATATGACCATTTTGGGTTTAGTTCTGCAGGTCCAACCATGTCACCAGCATCCCTTACCCCCAATGCCAGTGCCTCCCTATCACCTACAAGATCAAATACAAAATCCTTTTTTGCCATTCAAAGCCCTTCATAATCTAGCCCCCATCAACTTTTCCAATCTTTTCCCCTTACTTTCCATCATGTCCTCTCTGATCCAGCTGAACTGGCCTCTTTGCTGTTGCAGGAACAAGATACTCCATCTTTTGGCTCTGGGTATTTTCTCTACTTTTGTGTGCCCAGAGCTTAGCAGGGTGACTAGTACATAATAAGTGCTTAATAAATGTTTATTTGCTGACTGACTTCCTGTCTGAAGCAAAGGCACCAGTGGGTCCCTAGGTGAGCAAGGGAAATTGGAAGACTAGCCCTTGCTAGTAATATGATTTCCCCTTATGGGTCTTGCCAAGAGGCTAATAATTAAACACATTAGCACATGGTTCAGTGAGAACAGTGTGGAAAGAGATTCAGGGCAAGTTTCCAGTGGTATTCAAAGCCAGTCTGTGGTCAGGAAAACAACTCCTCCAACTCCAGCATAGGCAAGGTGTTCTGGGTTTATTCTCTGTTGACAATTCCCCATCAAGTGCTTGGAGTCTCTGAGGCAGAGACAAATGCATTGGTGTGAGGCTTAACTTATAATGGAAAGAGCAAGAGGCTCTTATATTCCCTACATCATTTGGGGTAATAGCAGTCACAGCAGTCCTGGCTCAGTTTATCTTCTGGAGGCAAAGGTGTTGTTTTTAAACTCAGTGATATTGGTTCTAGAGTTACAAAGTCTGTATGAGAAAAACTTGCTTTTGTCAATAAACTAAGTTGATTGTGACTCAGAAGATACTTAGAGAGCCTGCTTTGTGTAGTGTCAAGGGGCTGATCTTTAGTTAATGTTTATAAAGTTCTTTGAAGATGAAAAAGCACTACATAAGTGCTGAGGATTTGCATTATTTTTCAGCCCATAATCTTTCCAGAAAAACCACCCTCCCCACCTTTTACCCTGTGAGATCCTTGGACTATATCAGGCTGCATAGTTCTGGATGTGATGGTCACACATCACACACAGATTGTCACCACTAGCAGGAAGCACCAGCTGTTTCTACCTAATCCTTTGCCCCTGTCCTGACCAGGTGAGACCTGGCCCCCCCCCCCCGCCGCTTAAGACAGAGGATGGTAGCTTGGATTTTTTTGTTTCGAGGAAAAGACTAATGAGTTTTTGGTGATGGGATGCAGTTCTATGATGGGATAGAATGAAAGGAGCATTCATTTGGGAGTCTTGAGTCCTGAATTTCTAGTCCTAATTCTACCATTAACTAGTCATGTATGCAAATCAGTTCTCCTCCCTGGGTCTCAGTTTGTAAAATTAGTAAGTAGGGGTACGTGAGCCTAAAGTTTATTCCAGATTTGAAATTCCGTATATCTATGTGTATATAGAATCAGAAACTGAGATCTGTTTTTAATAATAGCTGGTGTTTATGCAGGGTTTTAATGTCTATAAAGTGCTTTTCATATATTATCTCATTTGACACAATAACTCTGAGATCTAAGTGCTACAGCTATTATCCCCATTTTATAGATGAAGAAACTGAGGCTCAGAGAGAGAAAATTACTTACTTGCCTATGGTCCTATGGCATATAAGTATGAGAGGTGGATCTTTTAGATTTGGATCTTTTCTAACTCAGGAGTATAGATTTAGAACTGGAAGTCACTTAGTCCAAGCCTCTTAATTTACAGTTGAAGAAACTGAGTGAGGCCCAGAGGGATTATATAATGTGGTCATACTGGTAGGTAGTGTGTGGCAGAGTCAAGATTTGAGGCCTTCTGACTCCAGATCCAGCACTCTTTCCATTACACAGTTCTAGGATTCCAATTTTAACACTCTTTCCTCCAACCTCACAGGGCTGATAGGCAGAATAATGAGATAATATATGTAAAAATCCTTTGTAAACATTAAAACTCTACATAAAGTCAGCTATTATTATGGGTTTTATTATGCCATGTTGCCCTTGTAATTTGTGATGTAAAAGACCCCTTAAATACTTTATTCTCTCAAGGAGGTGACCCTGAGTTCTTAAAGGCTATACCTTGGTTTAGTAAGCTGCTTTAAAAGTTTTGAGTATGACTGTCTTAAAAACTGTGTGTTTGTTAACTGATGGTTTGTTAGTTAATGCACAGAGGCTTGGAACCAGTAGGTTGGCCACCAGCTAAACAGTTTTTCAGCCAAGACCACTGGTGAAAGTGCTGGACCATTGCAAGAGACTCCTGGCTGATCTCTCTGCTTCAACTCTCTCCCCATTCCAATCTATCCTATGCTCAGTTATCAAGGTGATCTTCCTAAAGTCTGACCATCTCACCTCCTGTACAGTAAACTCCAGTGATTCCCTGTTGCCTTCAGAATAAAATATAAAATCCTCTGCCTGGCTTTTGAAATCCTTCATAACCTGGACCCTTCCTACTTTCAGTCTTATTAAATTGTACTTCCTTCCATGAACACTGGGATCTAATGACTGGTCCTTGCTGTTCCTCAAACACCAATGCTCCGTCTTTTGAATTTGAACATTTTCCCGGGCTGTCCCCCATGCCTGAAATGCTCTCTCTTCTTATCTTTGCCACTTAAGCTTCCTTCCTTGACTTATTTCAGGTATCCTTTAAAATTCCACTTTTTGCAAGAAAGTTTTCTCTGTCCCCCATTGGCATTATTTCAAATTTATGTTGCAAATATCTTGTTTGTACATAATTGTTACGTTGTCTCTCGCATCGCACCGTGAGTTCTGAAGGCAGGCAGGGACAGTTTTTGCCTTTCTTGGTGTTCTAGAGCGTAGCACAGTGCTTGACACACAGTAGTTGCTTACTTAAATGCCTGTTTACTGAGCGCTATAGGGATTTGGGTAAAGGGAATACACATTACATATATTCAAGGGGTCTATTAAAGTACTTTGAGCAAAGCTAGTTGTTGCGTGTGGAGGCTTTACAGATGGGCTGACACGTTTGTATTGTGCCTTTTCAGTTTACAAAGCATCTTCCTATCTACTGTGCCAGTTGACTCTTACATCAGTTCTTAGGGGTTAGGCTTGGCAGCTGGCAGCTTGAAAACACGCGGAGAGAGTGACTTGCAATTAGAAAGCTAGTTAATTGAAAATCTCCGTGTTTCCATTGCCTTTCTTCAGGAAGCTTACAATCTAGCCAGCAATTTGAGACAGCCACAGGAGAGCACCGGAGAACACAACCACCTTATAGAATTAAATGCTAGATTATGGAGAACGCTGAATTGTCAGACGGGATGGGAATAGACAGAGGAGGTCGAGATTTGAGTTTCACCTTAAAGAGCAGGTAGGGTATGGATATATAGTGGCGGGAAGGGAAAAGAAGAAGGGAGGAAGACAGGGGTGTGACTGATGTGGTTCATGGAGAGGGATGGAGGACACGGAGTTCTACCACTAGCCTTATATTCTGAACCCTGACTGAGGGTACGTGCAAGGCACTGGCGGGAATGGCACCCACCCCTGCCCACTCTCCCGGGGTTGAGTTTGGGAAACTGGAACCGAAGGGTTAAACAGGATTCCTTCCTTCGGCAGAAGAAAACAAGAGTTTCCTGGGAGGCTAGGCGTTCCGGAATGGGAGGAGCCTCAGCTTCGGCCGCACCTCCCAGAAGAGGGCTTCTGGAAAAACCTACAATTCTCCACCCGGGAAGGAGGATCATCTCAGCAGGCTCTTCTTGGGTCCTCCAGAATCTGCTCAAAAGCAGAGTATTGTGGGAGCTGTAGTCCAACCCCCTCTTTCTCGCTCTCCATTTCTCTGCCTAGAGCAGCTGAGGCTTTAGGCAAGCTGTAGGGGAGGAGCCCAGGGTTTCCGCATTAGCGAGATAGGCTGAATCAGGGGGTGGACCGAAGTTTGTTTGTTTGCCTTTTTTTTTTTTTTTTTGTAGGGGGCAGAGGGGCGGTAGTAATCTCTTTGTATTAACCCTTCCGCCGCCCAGGATGACCCAAGCATTTAGTTGATGATAGATATTCTCCCTGGGATCCTTTAAGGGGTGTGGTTGAGCAGCACGTGGTCGTGCTCTAGGACTCTCCTACCCTAAAGAGGTCTCTAGAGTAGGAGGTAGATATTTTCAGGGGGCAGGGTCTAAATCCTTGGCTTTTGAGTTCCTAGACTCGATCTGGTGGTTTGGTGACTTTGTCCTATTGAAGGTATAATGCAAGGCTTTCCAGGATAGAATTTTCTGCAGTAAGGAGCAGAACTACTCATAGAATCACAGAGCCTTTGAGGCAGGAGCTAATTCCTAGCTTAAAGCGTCATGGCTTTAGAAATTTTAGGAAGGGACATAGAGATAGTGTCGATCAACCACCTAATTTTACAGATGAGGAAACTGAGGGCAAAGAGGTGAAGTACCTTGCTGTTCATGTTCAAATTGCTTGTAAGAAGCAGGTCTGGGATCCTCCAATCCAATTAGGGCTGTAATGACGGTAGGGATATGCCCTGTTTGTGGACCCAAATGGAAATTCCCTTCAATGTTAAGTTCCTTACATTTTTATATTCCCTAGGAATAGTTTTGGGACCAATTATTACACTATTCATACATATATTACACTGCCGAGTCTAGCTCCCCCAAGGCATGAATCTCACAATCGTTCTCAGGTTGGGATCACCCAGCCTCAGTTCAGATATCTGCAGTGACAGGAGACTCACCATTTCATTCCATTTCCACACTTACCAGAAGAAAAAAAGAGACCTGACTTGGCCCCATTTATAAGAGATGGGTGCAGAAAAGCCGTGGGGCTGAGGGCAGTCTAGGGAAGAAGGGAAGTGTTAAAAATGTTTTAATGAGCACTAGTGCAAAGCCACCTTTGTCCCTTCCTGATTGGAGGTTTCTATATCCAGTGACTGCAAAACTAGGGTAGAAGTATATTATAATCTCCTTAGATGTTGTGGTGGTCATGATACTGGGAAATAGGGGAGGTTTTCTTGAACTTTTTGGTTGTGGCAAAAACAGAGATTCAGTCCAGATGTTAGAGGTCTGGAGGCACAGGGGAGATTAGCCAGATGTGGTGGACAGTGTGCCCTGGGGGAAGAGTAGTCTTCAAGATTCTAAATTCTCATTGTCCTACTCTGGAAATTCCCTTGTCTCTTTTTTCCCTCCTGTAAAATTTAAGGCTGAGATTATTTATTTATTTGTTTATTTTTGGTGTTGAGGTTTGCCTTCTAATTCCAAGGGAAGCTTCCCTTGTTCTAACTACTTATAAAAGGAGAGATATTTAATGTATACACAATGCTAATGTTACCTTTATTTTTATTTTATATTAAATCTTGATGGATTGATCTCAACATAACTTCCTATAGGCCAGGGGCTCAGAGGCCTTAATGATCATCACAGGTTTTGTTATCCTTACCCTCCTTTCTCCAGATTGCTCTCTAGAATATTAAAAGTATTTCTATTACTGTGTAAGTTGCTTTGAGAAAACACTAGTCAAAGAAAAGTTTTGTACTTGAATTATTGATGCTGCTTGTAAGAAAGAGGAATTTTGAATATTTTGGAAGTTAAAATTAGGGTGTATACCTTTTGTAAGAGAGAATGAGAAATCATGACCAGGCCCTCCTTGCCTACAGTAAATAGAGTGTTTCCCTTATGTGATGAGATAGGATCACAGAATGCAGAAGCAGAAGTCACTTTGTCCCAACCCCTGCATTTTGTAGATGGGGAAACTGAAGAGCAAAGAAGTTAAGAACTATATGCTCATACTTTTTTTTTTCCTGGAGAGTTGATTGTTGGACCTTTACCAGAATACCCCTGGGTTAAGCTACTTGGTCACCATGGTCACTCAGGTAGAAAGTGTCAGAGTCTTAATTGTAACCCAGGTCCTCTGCCTCCAAATCCAGGAATTGTTACCACTGATCATGCTTTTATATGTAGTAGATTATAAAACCCTAGGGCCAAGAACTGGTTTATTTTGTCTTTTGTATTCTGAGAGCCTAGAGATCATTGGCTTACATACAGGAAGTACTTAATAAATGTTTGTTCAGTTAAACTGAAAACAACAACAACAACTATATAATCAGCCTACTTACTGCCTATTTACTGTGGGGTATAACAAGTATAACCCCAGATTAACCAGATTAAAGAGTCTGGATTTGTTTCTGTGGCAGTAGTGAACCATTGTGGACTCTTGAGCCCAGGAGTGGCACAAAAAAAAAATAATCTTTATTTCTATCATATGTTCCTTTCCTAATGGAGCTTCAATCTCTTCATCTGTAGGAAGGGAATAACACTCTTCCATTTCATTCAAGCAGTTTGAGTTAACATTTGTAAAATACTTGGAGAGTAAATTCATTCTCTAAGCATTTATTAAGCACCTGCTAGGTACCAGGCTCTTCAGTAGGTACTAGGGATACAAAGACAAAAATGAAACTGTCTTTGCTCTTAGGAAACTTAAATTTTTATTTGGGGGAAATGATATGGACACAGAGAAGTGAGTACAGACTGTATACAAATTAGATACAAAGTAATTGGGAAGGTAGGTGGCACAGTAGAGTGCTGGGCTTGGAGTTAGGGAGACTCATCTTCCTGAGTTCAAATGTGACCTCAGACATTTATTAGCTGTGTGACCCTGGGCAAGTCACTTAACCCTGTTTGACTCAGTTTCCTCATCTGTAAAATGAGCTGGAGAAGGAATGACAAGCCACTCCAGTGTATCTGCCAAGAAAACTCCAAATGGGGTCAGGAAGCCAGACAAAACTGAAAAACCACTGAACAAGGACGACTGAGTACTAGCCCCTGGGGGATTAGAACAAGCTTTGTGGAGGAGATAACACTTGAACTGAGTCTTGGGGGAAGCTAGAGATTCCAAGAAACAAAACTGAGGAGGAAGAATGTTCTAGTTATGGGGAACAGCCTGGGTTAAGGCACAAGGTAGGAGATGGAGTTAGTTTGGAAAGGAGACTAAGTGGAATAAAACCTGGAGACTAGGCTGGAACCAGGTTGTGAAGGGCTCTAAATGGTAAACAGAGTTGTTTGTATTTGATCTTCCAGGCTTTGGAGCAGAGGGATGACATCATGAGAGCTGTGCTTCAGGAATATCACTTAGGACAAAGAGGTGGTAAGGTCCTAAATGAGGGTGGTGGCCATGTGAGCAGAGGAAAGGACAGACAGGAGAGCTGCCATGGAAAAAGAATCAGCCGGACTCCGCAACTGACTGGATATGGAAGGTTAAAAACCTGGGATGAATCAAGAGTGAAACTGAGCTTCTCAACCCTGGGTGACTGGAGGAATGGTGGTGTCCTTAACAGAAGCAAGGAAGTTAAGAAGAAGGGAGGATTTCAGGATGGTGAATAGCTGTGGATGTGGAGGGACATGTAGAGGCAAGGACTTACTTTGAAAATCCTAAAATCTGTCTGAGAGATTGCTTGGTTTAGTGAAAAATGGCATCTGGAGTCAGGAAGGCCTGAGTTCCTATATGGCCTCTTGTATTTTAGAGCACAATTATTTAATCTCTCAGTACCTTAAGCACTTCCCTAGAACCTTTCTTCCATGTCACACATGTAACAAATTTGGTGACACTGGAAACTCCCTACCCTGGCAGAGCCTTTACCTGATGATCCACATATTTGCATAATTCCAATTATTATTGTTACCAGCTTGCACCTGGTCTTAATAATAATAGAAAAACATAAAGATGGGATGAATTAATTCTCCCCTTGCCTATTTACCCTAAACATTCAAGTTAGCAGAATCTGAAGGCAGTTTCTCTTCCTTTAACAATTAACACTGTGTGTCAGATGCTATCTACTTAGAGAAGCTAACACAACCAACTCTGTAATTACATCCCAAGGCTTGATGTGTTACTTGTAAACATCTGTCCAGCTGTTAAGAATGTTCACAGGAATGGGTCAGTTGTCACTGTGAACATACCTTAGATTTTCCAGGAGGTTGCTCCTTGATAATGGTCAAAATGAGTTCTGCCCACCTTGCTGGCTTTTCAGGTGTAAGTATGCTTCATTTTTTTTTTAACCTGGGACTGGTCAAAGAAGCCCCACGAAGTCCATGGCTAAGTCACTTAACCCCTCTGCGCCTCAGTTCTTCCATCTTGACAATGGGGATGACAATAATGCTTATACTACTAATTTCACAGAGTTGCTGTGGGAAAAAAAGTGACTTTAAGTATGAAGTGCTACTGTCTTTAATAGTAAAGAAGGTACAGTGACACATTGGCTGGTCTTTCTGACGCCACCTCTGGTCATTGCTTAGAGGGGGGATGGGCTGGCCCCAGAAGGATGGGGGAAGCTGGGATATATCAAGGCAATTGTTTATTCTTCTTCCCTCAGAAAAAAATCTATATCATACGTATGTGTATACACATGTACACACGTATGTATATATACATAGTATGTATATATGTGCGTATATATGTATACACACATATATTTTCCCCCTCCAGGAGAAACCTGCTTAAAATTATCCTCAAGGCTATTCTTGGAAGAAAAAAGTTACAAAACTACAAGTGGCAGCCTAAGTGAGGGGGTGGGGGAGAGATACTCTCTTTTGATGGGTGATAATGGGGTATTGATGGGCTGGCCATAGGTAGAACCTCAGGTTTCTTCCCTTTCTCGGTTTCACCTCTACATTTCCAGCTAGTCTGAGCTATTTTCCCTCTGCCCTATTTTCCTGGGTTACTAGCCAAACAGGGAAGGGCCCCCTCAAAATGTGGGCCTAGGGTGAGGCCAAGCAGGTCTTTTAGAAAGTGGTCACAGGGTCAGAGAATCCAAATTAGAATCTTGCCTCTGTTCCAGCCTTATTCAAGTCCCTTTAATTCTCTGAACCCTAGCATCCTTATCTACAGAGTGGTGATACTACCTCTACTTACCTCTTAGGGCTGGTGAGGGAAAAGGGCTTTGTAGGTCTTAAAAGTACTATAGAAACACAAACTCTTGTTAAAGCCAATTCACTTGTGAATTCTCCATTCCAGTGAAATCCCGGGTCTGATTCCTATCTTTCACCCTAACAGCTTATTGGCCTAGTAAAGATAAGGGCTGGGTCCATGATGTCATTGGTAAGAGGAACCCCCAGAGAAGTAAACTCCTTTTACCAATGTGGGTCCAGATAGGGCCTGGACTTAGGATGTCATTGATATGGGGAGCTCCTAGAAAAGGAAATTCCCACTACCACTGCAAGTCTGATCTGCAACTTAGAGAGCATTAATGTGAGTTGTCCAGAACTCTGAGAGATTCAGTGACTTTTCCAGGGTTACCTCATTAGCATGGATTGGAGGAGGGACTTGAATCAATTAATCAGCATTTATTAAATGCCAACCATGTTCCAGGCTTGTGGAACTTGAGCTTGAATCCAAGTTTGAATCCAACTGTTCCTAGCCTGTCCTCTATACCTTAGCCCACACTGCATCTCTATTTGCTTAGCAGAAGGTATAAGAGCACTTGTCTTTTTGGTTCTTCCTCAGATTGGGAAGATTAAACCCCAGTCTCAGTTTTTGACATTTGACCAGTTGAACTTGTGTAGTAGGAGTTTGCTTTGGGTGGTCTTCTAGTACCAAATCAATTTGACTTAATGTAGTTCAATCTTTTTTTTTTTTTTTTGAGGGCAATTGGGGTTGAGTAACTTGCCCAAGGTCACATGGCTAGGTTTTTGTTTGTGTGTGCGTTAAGTGTCTGAGGCCAGATCCGAACTCAGGTCCTTCTGACTCCAGGGCCAATGCTCTACTCACTGCGCCACCTAGCCGCCCCCTATAGTTCAATCTTAATTAATCATTTGGTGAACTCCAGCTATGTTTGAGGCATCTGGTTAAGGTCCTGAAAAGATGACTTACTATTTTATACATCTAAAAAATGTGCATTTCAATACTCCAATGCATCTATGATCTCACCCAAATGGATATTACTGCCAACAATGCAGAGTGAAATCTATTCCATCCCACTTATCCTGTGCCACTTTCATCTATGTTCTGCAAATTCATGCAGGGGCTTTACTCAGAGTTATGGGTCTTCTTCCATATCTTTGGATGTTGCATCTCTATCCCTGGATGTTGCCCCATGACCAGCTTTGCTTCTTTTTTGTTTTGTTTTCTTTTACCATGGCTTCTTCTAAATTTCTTCTATTAAGTCCTTTACTCTAGTTTTCCTTTGTACTTCTGGCCTATTTATACCCAACGTGCTTCTCTCCGATGGCCTCTGAGGGATAACTTATTTTAATTCTTCCAGGCTGGGCTGTTCCATGTCTCAGAGCAAGGCGGCAACAATGTTTTTTAAAAATGTGGGCAAATGATTATCTTCTTTTGTAAGTTTTTGACCGTGGCTTTCTACTACGTTTTTATGGTTCACACTTATTTTAGTTGGTCAATAAATGAAAGCACTGCCCAAAGTTTTCTAGCATGGTCTTTTCTGGTGGTACAGTTTTGAATGATCAAGTCACAGAATGCTTAAGCTAAGAAGGCGCTAACCTTTGGAGGGACCTCTTATACTGAACAATAGTGCAAAGATCCTCACCTGTGCTCTTTATATCCTTACCCACAATCATTTAGCTTCCTTATCCAAACACCTTTAGTGTTTAGAAAGTTCTTCCTTTTTGGATCAAGTATATGATGACTAAGGAGTGAATGAACATGGGAAGACATGGAAGAAATCTAAGGAATGATTATGAGTCTGAAAAATCATATTAACCCAGGAATATGGGAGACATTGAGACTAAATTGTGAGAAGAAATAATACTTTTTCAAAAATAAATAACTTAAGTGTCATAAGCCTAACTCTTATCAGCAGCAAGACTTCTACAATCAGCAACACTGGAAGAGGTGATTGACTAATGACTTGACTGTAGGAATAATTTCTCCTCTAACTGGTGAATGAATTATGAATTGTTTTTAGAGTTGGGAGGGACATTAGCAATCACCTAGTCCAACTCCCTCCTTTTACAGCTGAGGAAACTGGGGCACAGAGGAGTTTATATGACTTATTTGGGGCTACAAAGCTAGTAAATATCTGAGATGCTACTTGAATTCAGATTTTCTTAATTTCATGTCAGGTCTTCTTTTCACTATCACCTATCCAGTCCATGAAGTGACTTTTTCAAGGTCACATAGCTGGTTGGTGGTGGGGCTAGGAGTAGAACTAATAGTATAATGACAAGTGCTTAATTGCTAACTCTCTGGAAAAAAAAATACAGATAACACATTTAAAAAATTTAATCTGGTTACTAACATTTTCTCTATCACTTTCTTAAGTTTGGCAATCAACAAAACACTAAATCAAGCTCTAGTTTGTAGTATTTGCCAGTTTCTGAGGTGTGAATGCCTAAACTGAAAATTTAACAATCAGCTGTCGCCAGAACACCATTGATACCCTTTAGTTTAGAACCTAAACTACCAGTTTCCCACTCCATTTACTAGACCATGCTGCTGACTAATAGAAATGAGCTCAGAATTTACTTTCAGGTAAAAATTTAAGATGAATTAAAATCTCTGCCTTTATCATGCTTTCTAATGATAGTCTGCTTTTCCAGCCTTACTTTGTATCACTCTCCTTCATATATTCTACTTTCTGGATAAACTATACTACTAGCTGCTTTTTATCTTGTCCTACTCTCTAACATGGGCCTAGAACAAGGCTTCTCAACTTGGCAAGGTGAATGGTAAATTAGAGAGTTGAATGGGAAAAAAATTATGCCTTTATTAATATTTTTAACCTCTGATTTCCTTTATAATCCTATGTATTTTGTTTTATGCTTTTAGAAATATTATTCTATAGCCTTCAGTCAATGTGTGTTGGAGAATCAATTGTTAAATTTTATGGTGAGCATTTACTCTTACAAATTTACATTTACAACTACAAACCAGGGGTTTGATTTGTTGTTTTGTTGATTGTCTAGACTTAAGAAAGGTCTTGAGGAAAATGTTAATAATATAGATTAAACTTTAAAGTGTGTCATATATACATTGTTTTCTCCCAGAAAGCTGGTTGTTAAAGATTTACCAGCATACCCCCTGGCTTTACCAATATTGCCAAAGGGGTGTTTGACACAAAGAAGGTAAAGAACTCCTTGGACCAGAACCTACTTCCTTCTTATCGCTACATTTTGGCTTTTTCTCTTTTATGCACATTCTCTACTGCTCTGTATTTTACTTTGTTGCTGTTATCTTCCTTAAGAGATTGCAAGTTTCATGAGGGCAGGGATTTTGTTTCCTCTCGGAGTCATCTCCACCTCTTTGCTAGAAAATTGGATTCTGCCTCTTGAACCACCCTGGGCATTAATAAGCAAGTTTTGGCATTGTGGCATTACCTTGTCCTGATCCAAATTTTGATATTACTTCTCCATTGCCCCATACTATATCTACCCTCCCCCCCCCCCACCTCTTTAACCCTTCCCATTTTTAGCTCCTTTTTATGTGTTCGACCAATAGGGCTCAGTATAAGAGGTTCCTCCAAAGGGACCCTTGAAGTCAGGGACTATCCTATTTGCTTGTATTTGTACCTCCTAGCACTTAGCATAGCACCTAGCACATAGCAGTCACTTAATAAATGCTATATATATCTGTCTACCTATCATCCATCTATTGATCCATCCATCTATCTATCCATCCATCTCTCTCTCTCTCTCTCTCTCTCTCTCTCTCTCTCTCTCTCTTTCTCTCTCTCTCTCATATCTCAGTACCCCAGCACCTAGTGCCTTGATGAATGAATGATGAATGAGTGAATGCTGTAAGTTAGGTTTACTTGAACTGTTTTTGACAGCTTAATTTTTTTTATCACCCCCTAATCCTAAGGATGGAAAGAATTGTGAAAGATCCTTTAGCTCATTCCTGAAACTCTGGATATAACTTCCTTGAAATCCTCCTATATAGGCTTACATCTTACTCCTTGCCACATATTCCTGGATCCAGTGACATTGACCTTGCTGTTCTATGAACAAAACATTCCATCTCTCTGCTCCAGGCATTTTCCCTGGCTGTCCTCCATGCCTGGATTGTTCTTGCCTCCTCATTTCCACCTTCTAGCTTCCCTGGCCTCTTTTGTGTCTCAGTTAAAATCCTATCTTCTCTGTGAAGCCTTTCCCAGCTCCTCTTAATTCTATTGCCTTTCCTTCTATTAATTTTATTTATCTTGTTGTTGTTGATCAGTATCGTCCGACTTTTCAAGATACCATTAGGGGTTTTCTTGGCAAAGATACTGGAGTGGTTTACCATTTCCTTCTCCAACTCATTTTACAGATGAGGAAACTGAGGCAAACAAGGTTAAGTGACTTGCCTAAAGCCACACAGTTAGTAAGTGTCTACGGCTTGATTTGAACTCAAATCTTCTTGACTCCAGACCCAGTGCTCTATCTCCTGCACCTAGATTTATCCTGTGCATAGTCTATTTGTATATATTTGTTTGCTTGTTGTTTCCTCATATGGACTGTGGGTTTCCTGAGGGCAAGGACTGTCTTTTGCTTCTTTTTGTATCCCTAGTACTTAGGCATAATGGCTGCCACATAGTAAGCATGTAATAAATGTTTATTGACTGACTAGTCTTCTACCCTTTTTAGAAAAGTTTTCAGTAGAGGAACCTTCACTTCCTTAATAATGTATCCTAATGTTTCATAAATTACTGTATTTTGTGATCCATATTTTATTAGCTAAACATAATTTTGCAACACCTTATTAGAAGTCTTTTCTTGAAACGGGCACTTTTCTAGAGGACCTGGGACATAAAATTGCCATACTCGTAGATCTCTTCACTAAGGCTTTCTTCCTAGTGTCCAACCTCTCCTATCAGTTTGTCTGTCACCTCCAATCTCCTCTGGATGACCAAATCTGTGTTACAGGCTACCAAAGGTGATGAAGGGACCATACACTCATATAATGTCATGTAGTCCTAATAGGAATAGCTGACATTTATAAAGAACTTTACATATATTATCTCCTTTTAGCATCACTGTAATCCTGTGAGTCAGGCAGAGTCAATGTTTTTAATCCCTATTTTTATGGGTGAGGCTCAGGTAGGTTAAGTAATTTTTCTAAAGTCACAAAGCTAGTAAGGGGGTGGAGGAAAGGGAAGAGAAAGGTGCTGTACCACAGTCCCTTCCTTGAGAAGTATTAATTTTGAGAGAAAGTAGAGTCTGATGAGAGGTGGCTGTAACATGGTGGAAGAACTAGCTTGGGAGTCTGGACATCTGAGTTTTAATACCAGCTCTGCCACTAACCTGATGTGTGACCCTGGACAAGTCACTTGCCCTCTTTTGAGTTTCCTAAAATGAGGTAGTTGGACTAGGGCATGGGTTTTTGACCTGGGATGTGCAAATTTGTCTTAAATTTTCTTTTGAAAACTGCATTTTAATATAATAAGTTTTCCTTTTAATTCCATTATTTTGTTTTATTCATTTAAAAACATTCTGGGAAGGGGTCCATGGGAAGTATAGGAGAGGTTCTTGACTCAAAAAAGGTTACGAACCTCTGAGCTAGGGGTTCTCTGAGGTCCCTTTCAGCTCTAACATTCTGGGTTTGCTTATGTTATGTGAATTACTGGAGTGAGAGAGAGGTCCTTTAGTTTATCCCCTCTGGTTCATTTTCTACTTTGGTCTTTCTACTCTTAATAACCTCTTGGGAAGGTTTAGTAACAGTCCTAAGTCAGGATAAGGCAAAGTGATTTAGAAGGAAGAGGCCTGGTCTGGGATGTAGGAAAGCTTGAGCCTAGTCGTGCCTCTCCTATTAACTTTCTGTGTGACCTGGTTGCCCCCTTTGGAGCCACAATTTCCTCCTCTGTAAAGTGAGAGGGTTGGGCTAGGCAGGCTCTCAGGTCCCCTTGCTTGGACATTTTCTAAAGTTCTGATTGCTTTCAACACTTCTCTGGTTAAAGGCGGAGAGAATGGAAATCAAACTGCAACTGGGCCATCTTTCCTCAGTGTTCTCCTGCTTCTTTCCCCCTCCACTGGATTGCTATTTAAAATCGTGGTGGTTTGGCTCTCTCCCTTAAAAAAAAAAGGAAAAGAAAAAGAAAGAAAAGAAAAAGAAAATTTCCAGAACTGGAGCTGAGTTCCAGAAGGCCAGCTGTCACCCCTAAAAATGTCTGTAGTGTGACAACCACCGGCTGAGGAGGTAGGAGGACAAGCTGAGACCAGTGTGGATGGATTTAAAACCCAAGCAGAGGTGGGGGTGGGGAAGAGAAAAAGGAAGATTTTTGCATCTTTGTTTGGAAGTGTTTTAATCCTCCTTTGGCTTTTGCATATGCAAGCCCCTGGCTTACAGAATGACCCTGGGAGGAATGAATGACAACTGGTCTTAGAGGCTGTTTTTAGTGGAGAGGCAGAGTTGGATCATTCCTGCCTTTGTTCTTCTGGAAGTCCCTTCCTGTTTCCCAGAAAGCTGGCTGGCCTTTGTTTTACATTTGTGACGTGTTTCATCTCTGCATCTCAATGAGGCCTGCCCTCTCCCTGGGAAGGGTCCTCCTCTCTTCCCTGTAGTTCCCTCTCCCAGGAGCTTGAGTGATCCTTCTCTTAGAGGTGAAGGAAAACTGAAGCTCTGAGCCGGTGGGTAATGCACAGTGGGAGCATGCCTGAGGGCAGAGTTAATATCCCACATCCCTCCCTCTAATATGAGAGGCTATCGTTGGAGTGGATAGAAATCTGGCCTCAAGAATTAGGAAGAGGTCCTGACTTGGGTTCAAGCATTGCCTCTAACACAGACTGGCTGTGTGACCCTGGGCAAGTCACTGAACCTCTAATTGCTCTAGGCAACTCTCTAGGACTCACAGTTTCAGAGTAGGTTTATATCTACACTGGGAAGAGAGACCTCACTAGGGTATTCTTTCCACTAAGGTCCAGTCCTTATTTTCTCGATTAGGCTACAAAAGCAGGGAAGTAGGTGTGGTGATAATTTCCATTTCCCTTTTCAGCAATTGTCAAATGAAGTTGGATTTTAAGCATGTCTAAGGGCACAGAATTTGTGGCTGCTCTATCCTCCTCTCTGCCTCCCAGATCATACTGGCAGTAAGAAAGCTGGGACCTCAGACCAAGTTCTATCATGTTATGGTGGAAAAACACTGGATCTGGAGTCCGAGAACCTGAGTTCAAATCTTGGTTCTGCAGCTTGCTGTCTGTGTCGATGGTGGGTGAGTTACAGTCTGCAGGACTACTTGCCTTGGTGACTGGAACCTGCAGGGCAGCTCTCTTAGACTCGGGGTTTCTCTATAGTTGAGTAAGAGAAGAAATACCACTGTCAGAAAGGCTGGCTAAGAATCCTGGTTCTAAGACCTTGGACAAGTCACTTGCCCTCTCTGAGCTTCAGTTTCTTCCTTGGCAAACAAGGACGGCCTCCATCTTAGCCCAAGTAATTTGTAGCTTGAAGAAGTCCAATCTTTTATTAGCGAAGAAAAATTTAAAGCCGTGGTACCGTTTTGCTCAAAACCTTGCCATATTTCTCTGCTGATTCAAATAAACCCCTAAACTTGATGTTCATCAAGACCTTCCCCCAACTCATTCACTTGCTCTCCTTATTTCTCCACTTGGGGTTCTCCAGCCAAGACAACATATGTGTCCTGGCTGTATGTTTTGCACAAACCAGGTGTTCCCTATTCCTCCCCTGACCTTCCAGATCCAGACTTAGTTCAAAACACACCTCCTCCTTCTGGGGTTAATTTTAACCAAATGAGATCATTCCTTTGACTCTGCTAAAGGGTGAGCACTTATGTATTGAACTTGTGTCTTACTTGATGTAGAATCATGGTAAAAGAATTTTAGAACTTGGAGAGACATAAAGTCATAGCATGTTAGAGCTGGAAGGGCCTTAGGAATCATCTAGCCCAAAGGTCCTCAGAGTTTTTGCCAGTGGCTTAGCCTGCTTTTCTGTGTTTCAGTTGACATTGCTAGGACAGACTTGCACATGCTCAGTTTCCTTTCATAGAGGACAGCCATTAAAAAAAAAATTCTCTGTTAGTTCAAGTCTAGTTTGTATGTGTTGTAGGCAAATTTTGTTTATTGTGTGAATATCATACTTCTCATACTACAAATTCTGGGTGAGTATGTTAAACAAAACAAATGAAATTTTATTTTTTTTCTTCCAGAAGATGATATCCCAAATTCCATGGCACACTTAGTAATACTTGCAGCACACCTATTTGGAATCACTGATCTTATCAGATCTCTTAATTTTACAGGTGAGGAACTTAGGGACCAGGGAGATAGACAGCAACTTGCCCAAGGTCACACAGCTAGTTAGCTGTGACCTCATCAATCTGTGTCTCCAAAAATGCCTTGATCATAGTAAACATTCAATAAATATTTATTAAGTACATGATTCTAGTTCAATTATCTCATTTGTTAAAATTTAAATTAAATTAATTTTAAAAACTTGTAACTTTTCATTGCTGTCTTCTTTTATGCACCACCTTTATTTCTGAATATATTCCTCTTCTCTTTCCTCCCCAGGGAGCCATTTCTTTTAACAAAGAATGAAAAAGAAAGAGGGAAAAAGAAGCAGTTCAGCAATACTAACCAAGCTAGCAAATGAGCCTTACAGCATAGGCTTTGTCCTGTAAGCACAGGCTCTTACCTCTGCAAAGAGGAGAGAGGGTTGAAATTTGTTCTCCCTCTCTCTCCAGGGTCAAGCTTTGTCACTGTACCTATACAGTGCCTAGTTTTATTTCTTTGCCTTTTCTGTTTATGCTGGTGTAGTCATTGTTCGTCTTGTTTTCCTTCTTTTGCCTCCATTCTGTATCTGAATTTTCCATATTCACTTTTTTCATATGCCAGGGTAATAGTCCTTTATATTCAGGAATGACAAATTTTTAGCCACCCCCCCACCATTAGCAGATAACTATTTTGTTCCTTTGCTACTCTGAAAAGTACTTCAATAAATATTTTTCTGTCTTTCTTTCTGTGTCTCACCTCCTTGGGGTTTATGCCTAGCAGTGTGAGCATTTAGTGTTAGAGTTAGAGTTGGAGGGTTAGAGTCAGAGATACATTTAGGGTTGGGGTTATTTGGATCGAAAGAATTTGGACATTTTTGTCCCCTTTTTAGTGTAATTCCAAATAGTTTTCCAGAATAGTTGGACCAATTCACAACTCCACCAATAATGTATTAGTGCACCTATCTTTCTGCAGCCCAACCAATATCTTTATGCCATCAGGCAGCTAGATATAGATATATAGAGTGCTGGGCCTGGAGTCAGGAAGACAGTTCTAATCCAACTTTAGATACTTACTAACTGGGTGACCCTGGGCAAGTCACTTAAGTTCTGTTTGCCTCTGCAGAAGAAAATGGCAAACCATTCCAGTATCCTTGCCAAGATGACCCCATGAATAATATTGGTGTGATATGGTCCACAGTGTCCACAAAGAATTGGACACTGTGGACAACAAAAGTCTGTTACGCCATCCTTGCTAGGTGTGAGATGAAACCTCAGTTTTGTTTTTATATGTATTTTGTTATCAATGATTTAGAACAGTTTTTCATGTGAATGTTAATAGTTTTCAGTTCTTCATTTGAGAACTATTTGTTTATATTCATTGGCTCTATTCATTCCCCATCGGGTAATAGTGCTTAGTCATATATTTATGTTAGTTTTCTATATATTTTGTATATCAGATCTTTATTAGAGATATTTGATATAAAGATTTCCCTCCCACTTTATAGCTCCCCTTCCCTTCTTAGTTGCATTGATTTTGTTAATGCAAAAATTTCAATTTCATATAATTGAAATTATCTATTCACCTTTTGTGATTGTTTCTATCCCTTTTATGTCAACCCTCTCATTTTGCAGAAGTAGTACAGGCTCTGAAGCTTCTATCTCAACTTTCATTCTAACTCACAAGTTTGGTTCCCAGAATCAGGCTGCTACATCTCTCCTCAAGGCACTAAGGTTAACAATGAGAGGTTGAAGAGGATACCTTTCTCATAGAGCCACATTACTGTACTTTCTACCAGGCTACAAGCCAAGACTAAAGTGGAGGGAGAATTGGTGCATGTCTTTTTGTTCTCAGATGATTGTGCTCTAAATGTAGCCTCTGAAACTGAGATACAACAAAGTATGGATCAATTCTCTGCTGCTTGTGCTAATTTTGACCTAAAATCAACACCAAGAAAACAGCCTCTCTACCAGCCAACATTGCACCATCTATACATGGAACCATCAGTTACAGCAAATGGAGAAATTTTGAAATGTGGATAAGTTCATTTACCTTGGCAGTATACTTTCCAGAGATATACACATAGATGAGATTGATGCATGAATTTCCAGAGCTAGTTCAGTGTTTGGAAGGCTCTGAAGGAAAGTGTGGGAGAGAAGAGGTATTAGTTGATAACCGAAGGTCTACAGAATCATTGTGCTGAGCTCATTGTTGTATGCTTGTGAAACCTGGACAGCATACCCAGCACTGTGCCAACAAACTGAATCACTTCCACTTGAATTGTCTTAAGAAGATTCTGAAGATCATCTGGCAAGATAAGGTACAGGACACTGAGGTTCTTTCTTGAGCTAAACTGCCAAGCATTCAAGCTTTACTGCAAGAGAGTGCAACTCCGGATGGGCTGGCCACATTGCTTGAATGCCAAATGTATGTTTTCCTGAGAGACTGTTTTATGGAGAACTCACACAAAGCAAGTGCTCACATGGTCAGAAGAAGCAATACAAGGACACTTTCAAGGTCTCTCTGAAGAACTTTGGAATCAATTCTGAGACATGAGAGCCACAGGACCACTGGCATGACCCACATTCAAAGAATGCTCTATGAGCAAAGCAGAATTGCAGTACCACAAGGGAAACACGAATGGTGCAAATTTAGAGACATCTCCACTCTAAATGTTCACGTGGACTTTTTGTGCTCAACCTGTGGTAGAACCTTCTGAGCTCATATTGGTCTGATGAGCCACAGTTGAACACTACCTTGACCCCAACATAGCGATGTCATTTTGATCCTCTTTGAGAACGAAGGACCACAACCTAAATGAAGAATCATTTTGTTTGTCCTTTGTTCTTAAAGATGACCAATGACATGAGGGTTATGTCTTGACTTTTGGGTGAATTGGATTTAAGTGGGGCAAAGCTGTGCAAGGTCATCAACCTCATAACCACATTCTCTCCTCTAGAGTTCAGTGGTAGGACATAAGTCAAGATAGCTAGTGATGGCCCAGAGCTAGACTTAAGTAGATTTTTGTTTATTTATTTATCCATTCATTTATTTATTTTGCTTTTTAGAGGGGGGAAGGCAGGGCAATTGGGGTTAAGTGATTTGCCCAGGATCACTCGGTTAGTGTTAAGTGTTTGAGGTCAAATTTGAACTCAGGTCCTCCTGACTCCAGGGTGGGTGCTCTATTCACTGTGCCACCTACCCACTCTTAAGTAGCTTTTTAAAAAGGGTATTTACTAAGGTGGTATAATTAATGCAAAACATCCTTGCCCTCTATCCCCCAAAGTCTGTGACACATGTTCTCCCAAATACATACAGGGCCCAGAGGAAAGTTGATCCAAGCTTAGAGAGCACATGAATTGAAGCTCTTTTTTTTCTCCTTTGTGGAATGCTTAAGAAGTTCACCCTTAAGAATGGAGTAGTTTCTACTTGGGACGATAAATAAATTTGGCAAAGTTGCAGGATATAAAATAAACTCACATAAATCCTCAGCATTCCTGTATATCTCTAATGAAACTCAACATCAAAAGATAGAAAGAGAAATCCCATTTAAAGTCACTGTAGACATTATAAAGTATTTGGGAATCTACCTGCCAAAAGAAACCCAGACCCTATATGATCACAACTACAAAACACTTCTCACACAAATAAAATCAGATCTAACTAATTGGAAAAATATCAATTGCTCATGGCTGGGTCGAGCTAATATAATAAAAATGACAATTTTACCCAAACTAAATTATATATTTAGTGCCATACCAATCAATTTACCAAAAAACTACTTTTTAGAGTTAGACAAAATAATAACAAAACTTATTTGGAAAAACAAACAGTCTAGAATATCAAGGGAATTAATGAAAAGAAATGCTAGGGAAGGTGGACTAGCTATGTCAGATTTTAATCTGTATTATACAGCAGCAGTCATCAAAACTGCTTGGTACTGGCAGAGGAGTAGAGTAGTGGATCAATGGAATAGATTAGGCACAGGAGACCCAGCAGTTAATCAATATAGTAATCTATTGTTCGATAAACCCAAAGACCCCAGTTTTTGGGAAAAGAATGCACTATTTGACAAAAACTGCTGGGAAAACTGGAATACAGTATGGCAGAAACTGGGCATAGATCATTATCTAACACCATATACCAAAATCAAGTCTAAATGGGTGCATGATCTAGGTATAAAGAATGATACTGTAAGCAATCTGGGAAAGCAAGGAATAGTTTACCTGTCAGATTTGTGGAGAGGGGAAGACTTTAGGACCAAACAAGAATTAGAGAGCATTTTAAAGTGCAAAATGGATAATTTTGATTACATTAAATTGAAAAGCTTCTGTACAAACAAAGCCAATGGAACCAAGATCAAGAGGGAGTTGAGAAATTGGGAAAGAATTTTTACAACCTATGTCTCTGATAAAGGACTCATTTCTAAAATATACAGAGAATTGAGTCAAATCTATAAGAATACAAGTCATTCCCCAATTGATAAATGGTTAAAGGATATGAACAGGTAGTTTTCAGAGAAAGAAATTAAAGATATCTATAAGCATATGAAGAAATGCTCTAAACCACTATTGATTAGAGAAATGCAAATCAAAACAACTCTGAGATACCACATCTCTCCAGTCAGATTGGCTAAGATGACAAAACAAGAAAATGACAAATGCTGGAGAGGATGTGGGCAAACTGGAACACTAATGCATTGCTGGTGGAGTTGTGAACTTATCCAACCATTCTGGAGAGCAATCTGGAATTATGCCCAAAGGGCTATAAATAATTTCATACCCTTTGACCCAGCAATACCACTTCTAGGGTTATATCCCAAAGAGATCATAGAAGAGGGAGGAAGACCCATATGTACAAAAATATTTATAGCAACTCTTTTCGTGGTTTCAAAGAATTGGAAATTAAAGGGGTGCCCATCAATTGGGGAATGGCTAAACAAGTTGTGGTATATGAATTTAATGGAATATTATTGTGCTATAAGAAACGAGGAGGAGACGGTTTTCATATTTACCTGGAGAGGCTTATACAAACTGATGTTGAGTGAGAAGAGTAGAATCAGGAGAAATTTGTATACAATCACAGACTCAACATATGTGTGATGACCAACTCTGACAGACTGGACTCTTCTCAGCGATGCAGTGATATAAGTCAAACCTGAAAGACTCATGAAGGAGAGAAATTCGACATCCAGAGATATAACTAGAAAGAACTGAGCTTGAATCCTGATGGAAGCAAACTAATTGATCTTTTTCTTTTCATTGTTTGTTTTTATTTCTTCTTTACCATTTTCCATCCCACCTAGTACAATACGCCTTTGTAATTGGACTAATGTCTAATATGAATGTATCTGCAGATCCTATACTGGATTATATGCTGTTGTGGGGGGTGAGGGGAAGGAGGTAAAGGAAATTTGAAAATCAAGGAATTATGGAATTGAATCTTGTTAACTAAAACTAAACTAATAAATTATAAAAACAAAGAAAATAAAACAAACAAACAAAAAAGAATGGAGTAGTTTCTTTGCTGAATTCTTTGTAGAACTGTGAATCTGTATCTGGTCTGTGCTTGGTTTCCAATGCAGATATTGCCAGCAAGTATTGCTGTCCTATAGATGATTCCAGGACCCTTCTGGGAAGATGAGAAGTCCCAAATCCTCCAGACCCTTTGAAGCTCACAAGGTCCTCTTCCAGCCAAGGGACATGGGAAGGAAATAAAGCACTAAGCTGAAGTACTCTGCTCTTCTCTCCCTCTCCTTAGGAGGCTTCTCTGGCGCACTTACTCATTCATTGTTCATGAGTCTGAACTGGCTTGATAAGGTGATCTTGAGCTCCTGACCAAGTTCTCTCAGCCAGTTTGGACACTCTTCCAGTTCAGTCACTTCAGTTCATCCAATACCTCATCAGAGACTTCTAAATTGATCAAAATCTTTTCACGATGCCTTGGATTGATTTGATTCATTGAAATTCATTCTTACCTAGTTAAGGTACCAGGACTTAGCATTTTATAACTTATTTTACATGGGATGCGGGGAGCAGAATAATTTGACTAATTTACTAAATTGACTCCACCCTTACACAGATAAGGGAACTGTAGCCAAGGAGGGAGAAATGATTTGCCCAAAAAGTGGTGGAGCTGCGATAAGACCAGAACTTTGTTCCCATTTCTGTACTAGATTGCAAACTCTGTAAAGACAGGTACTATGTTTTAGGCAAACTTTGTATTTCTCCAACACCTAACATAATAAATGAGTGACTAAATAAATCTCTTCCTAGATCTATTTCCTCTACTCCACCAAAGGCCAGACAGTATAGTTCAGTACATACAGTAGAAAGAATGCTGAAACTGTAGTCAAAGGTTCTTTGAATCCTGGTTCTTCAAAAGACTAAATCACTCTGGCTCTCATTGATTGGCCAACAGGTCCCAGGCCAAGCCCCATTTGGTCTTTGTTTGGGCTCCGATGGTTCCGTGAGTGTAAATAACAATTGTTTCTGTTTTGGCCAGAAACCCTGAGGATCTTCTTCCAAACTGATTTTTTTAAAACTAGGTAAAAGAGGCCATTCTTTGCCTTTTTCTTACTTAACTTTAATCACCGAATGGGCTTTTCATCGGAGACATCTCTAGCCTTCCTGAAATATATCTTGCCACTGGACCCAGAGTAACTCAGGAAGAGAGAGTGAGGCTAGTGATTTTGCACAGCCCTGCTTCACTTAAATCCAATTCATCTGCAAGTCATGACATCACATTCCTGATGTAAGGTCCTCTTGGAAAAAGAAGGACAAACAACAATGATGACTCCACAATACCAGATAAGTCACTTACCCTCTGCAGAACTTAGAATTCTTTTTTTAAATGGAGGGTTAAAGAAGATGATCTTTAAAGATCCTTTCAGCTCTGAATCTATGACCTTAAAAAAAGGGCTTCCTAATAGTAACTAATATTTATATTGTTCAGTTTTTTTTTTTCAATCATGTCTGAGTCTTCATGACCCCATTTTTGGGTTTTCTTGGCAGAGATACTAGAGTGGTTTGCTATTTTTTTCTCCAGTTCATTTTACAGATCAGGAAACTGAGGCAAACAGAGTTAAGTGACTTGTCCAGGATCATATAGCTAGTAAGTACCTGAAGCCAAATTTGAACTCAGGAAATTTAGTATTCTTGATTCCACACTCAATGCTCTTATCTGCCAAGTCACCTAGCTGCCCCCAAACATTTGTATAGCTCTTACTACAAGCCCGATGTTGTTCTTTATAAATTGTACATTGTAACTTTGTACTTTACAAATTTGTAACATTGTACTTTATAAATATTATCTCATTTGTTCCTTACAACAACTCTGGAAGGTGCATGCTATTTTATTAGCCCCATTTTACAGTTGAGAAAAGTGAGGAAAAAGTGATTTGTCCTGAAACACACAGCTTGTAAATGTCTGAGGTTAGATTTGAACTCAGGTCTTCCTGACTCCAGATTCAGTGCTTTATCTATCCAGGGGTAGGGAACCTGTGGCCACCTGTGGCCTTGAAGTTATAGGTTCCCCACCCCTGATCTACACCACAGTTGTGCTATCTTTTGCTGATTCAGCCAGAATTTGGATCTGGGTCTGCAATCTTTTTTCTTTTCTGTTGAGCTCATCATGATGTCAGAAGTCACTGTCCTGCCCCCTCCCCATCCAGACTAGGACTCAGAACAAAAGTCCTTCTCAAAATGCCTCACCTGTGTCGTGCTCTTGGGATTTATATGCTTGAAAGTTTTATTTCAATCTCAGCAGGTGGAGTAAGGAAAAAGAGAGGGAGGGAGGAAAGAATGTTTAACTATCTGTTCAACCTCTCTCAGTGCTCCCCAAAACCCCAAAATAAATTAGACAGAATCAGAAATCAGCCTCTCTTCATCAAGAGAAATTACTCATTTCAAATATTTGCAGCCGCTTGAACTGAAATTTAGCGAGATGAGAATTTAGAGGAATAATCTGTATCCTTTTGAAAGACACTTTTTACTCAGCAGTTTTACTGAGATGCTCCATCCACCTCCCATCTCATCTTCCCAACCCCTCCCTCCATCACACATTTCATGCCTCTCTCTGTCTACCTCCTCCTCCTATTCCCATATAATTCATCCTTCTTGCATCTCTATTCCTAGATCTTTACTCAGAACTTGCTTGTAGAAATAATTTATTATCATGTTTATTGTAAAGATTATTGTAACATGTTTTTATATTTGCAAAGTTTTCAAATAATTATATTTATTATTTCTATTAATCATTGTTTTTCTCTCATTGTAAGACAAAGAAGAATGGTGGTAATTCTCATTGTGGTCTCTGGGAACCCACTTAACTTCTTTTTTTTTTTCTAACTCTTATGACATTCAGTTATCGAAGAGGGTTAGTCAAATCTAGGCAAACAAGCCCTCTGAAGGCAAATTTGTAGAAAGTGAACTTGGAATTGCTGGTTCTCAGCAGGCAAGTAAGAGTGTAATATAAAAGAAGGCACAGAGGCAAATCATACTTGGGATCCATCTTAGGCAGTCTTAGAAAGAAGTTCTCTTTCTCTGGTTTTGAGTTTGGGATGTAAAGCACATCTCCCTTCCATCTTACCACTGTTGGTTGCTGTGTTTGGGGAGTGTATGTTAGGGGTAAAATTACGATTCTTTTTTCCTTTGGTGTGTGTGTGTGTGTGTGTGTATGTGTGTGTGTGTGTGTGTGTGTGTGTGAGAGAGAGAGACAGACAGACAGACAGACAGAGAGGCAGAGAGAGAGAGAGACAGAGACAGAGAGAAAGGGAAAGGAAGAGAGAGGAGAAGGGTAGGGAAGGAGAGAAGGAGAGAGAAAGAAAGAGAAGGAAAGAGAGAGGCAGGGGAAAGAGTAAGAGACAGGAAGACAGAGAACAGAAGGAACTCTGGTACAAAGACAAACTCCCAACTGGGATGAAGCAATGATAACCTTTTACTCCTAAATAAGTCTTCTGTTTGGGTTAAGGAAGACTGAGGAATTTGGTCCTGATAAAGAGGCAGCTCTCTGCTAAAGCCAATTCTGCTGCCTCATTGTGGCATGAAAATGACCTGGCCCCTTGAAGACTTTGCCAATGGAGTACAAGCTCTGGCAGGTTCTACCTAGCTGAAAGCACTTCCCTCTCCTCTCATGCACTTCTTCACCCTTTATACTCTGGCTTCTGACTTGATCACTCAGCTGAAACTGCTTTCTCCAAAGCTGCCAGCTATGATCTTTTAATTGCCAAATCAGATGGCCTCATCTCAGGCCTTTTCTTTCTTGACCCCTTGGAAGCATTTGATACTATTAACCATCCTCTCTTCCTAGATGCTCTCTCTTCTTTGCATTTTTATAACACTACTCTCTCTTGGTTCTCTTACCTGTCTGGCCACTTCTTAGCTTCTTTTACATGGTTGTCACCCATGTCCTAACTTCTGTGGGGATGCATCTTGGTTCTGTTCTGGACAATTTAATCTTTTCTCTCTCTAGCCTTTCCCTCTGTGAGCTTGTGAGTACCTGTGGGTTCAACTATCACCTCTATACCTGCTGATCCCAGATTTTGACATCCATCACTAATCACAAATTGCCTATTTTCTGCTGGATGACTAGTAGGCATCTCAAATTCAACATGTGCAAAACAAAACTCTTATTTTCTTCTGAACCCATTCTTTTAGTCATCCAGGTTTGGAACCTCAGGGCCATTCTTATCTCTTCCCTATGCCTCATCTTCCACATCCCGTCACTTACAAAGTCTTCTCCATTCTCCATCCCCAACAGCTATAATGCTCTTCTTCCTCTCTCTTTGTACAAGGCTGCCACCCTGGTTCATGGTTGTTCAGTTATTTCAGGCATGTCCAGCTCTTCATGACCCAATTCTGGGTTTTCTTGGTAAAGATAATAGAGTGATTTGCAATTTCCTTTTCAAGCTCATTTTATGGATGAGGAAACTGAGGCAAACAGGTTTAAGTGACTTGCCTAGGGTCACACAGCTACTAAGTGTCTGAGGCCCGATTTGAACTCAGGTCTTCCTGACTCCAGGCCTGGCTCTCTGTCCATTGCACCATCTAGCTGCCCTAAACCCTAGTTCAGGCCCTCACATCTGACCATTTTACTCCATTGCCCAAAATAATCCAGTGTCTCCTTTTTGTCTCTAGGATAAAATACGACCTCTTCTACTTGTTAAAGGCCTTTACAACCTAGCTTCAGCCTAACTTTTCAGGATTATTATATATTATTCCCTTTTATATACTCTATATTTCAGCCAAATTGACTTACTTGTTTCTCATACCTAGCATCCTAGCTCTTCTCTCTGTGCTTTTGTACAGACTGTGCCCTCTTCCTGGAATGCCCTCCCTCCTTAACTCTGAATTCACCCCAGTTGAGTATGCAGAGGCTTATCACCAGAGAGTCAATTACCAGGTGATGTATTTTTCTTTTGACTCTGTCAGTTCACTAAGATTGTCATTGAAGAAAGGGAAGATAAGGAAAGGAACAAAAATTTTAAGTGTCTACTATGATCCTTATGATAACCCTTATTAGTCCCATTTTGTAGCTGAGGAAATTGAGGTAGACAGGTTAAGGAACTTGCTCTGGGTCAGAAAGCTAGGTAGCATCTGGGACTGGATTTGTACTTATGTGAGGGTAGAACTCTGCACACTTCTGGAGGGAAGGTCTGGGCTGCTTCTGTTGCAACTTTCTTGGAGGTGTAGAGTGTTGATTTTCCAGGATCTTAGGGACCAATCAGGCTGGGAAATTGTAAGTGCTCCCAAAGTCTTCTGATCCAAGACAAAGTCTGATTTCTACTCTCTTGGTATGAGCTCTGACAGTTCTTGTCTTGGGTTTGTGTCTTAGCAACACTGCTGCTGGATTCAGACACTCTCATTCATCTTGGAAGTGTTGCTAGTTCAGTGATGGACTGCAGTCTCTCTTTTTGGAATGGGATTCCTGCTCTGCTTATTCCTCTGCAGGTTTCAGTTTGGGTGAGAAGCTTGAACTGAGACCTTGCCCTGTAGCTGATAGGGCAGCTACTTCCTTCTGAATTTGTTCCTCTAGGAGAAGAAGGAGGAAGAGGAGGAGGAGGAAGAGAAGAAAAAGAAGAAGAAGGCAGCCCAGGATAGCCCTCTTAAGCACATTCCTGCAAAGGGAGTAAGAAATCAATGATGACCTCGAGGAGACTGAGGAGTTGACAACTAGGAGGAGAACTAACAGAGAACATTACAGAGTAACACGTAATCAGAGGGAGTAAACAGGGAGTATATACACTGGGAGGGTAGGAAGGATGAGGACTTAGAAAGGTAATTTTGATTTGACTTTTGAAAAAATCACTGGTAACCTTGGAGAGGAGAACAGTTTTAGCTGAGTGCTGAGGTCAGAAGCCAGATTGCAAAAGGAAGAGAAATGAGTAGGAGGTGAGAAATGGGGCAACAAGGGTAGAAAACTTTTTATAGGAGTTTAGCTATGAAAGGGAGGAGAGATAAAGAATGATGGCTTGAGAGGATGGTTGGGTGAAGTCAAGGTTTTTTTTTTTAAGGGAGAGATCTTGATGTGTTTATAAGCAGAAGGGAAAGAGATGGGTAAACAAAGCTTGAGATTATGGAGGCAGAAGGAATAAAAGAAACAGGAAGCATTGGGATTAAGGGTACAAGTAGAGAAGTTGGGGTGGGCAAGGGGAAAAGCCACTTGGATTCTGTCATGGCTGTCATGGGCTAATATGTGAGCTTTCACCTTATCTTGCCCAGAACTCATTGCTTCCTGATAATTTCCAAATTGTTCCATTCTTGCCTGCCCAATACCCAGTCCTTTCCAACTCTGCTTCTCTTTTTGGGTTGAGCTGCTTTATTAGAATGCTCTCCTTGAGAACATGGACTGGTTTGCTTGTTTGTATTTGTTTGCTTTGTATACCCAGTGGCTAGCACATTGCTTGGCACATAATGTACTTAATAAATTCCTTCCTTCCTTCCTTCCTTCCTCTTATTTATTCATCTCTTACTCTGATATTGGAACAAAGGAGGTGAGAGTGAGAGATGATGTTGAAATGATTCTAGGGAGGGTGGAGCCAAGATGGCCAAGAAGCACAAACTTGGCGTGAGCTCCTGTTCCAATCACTTCCAATACATCTAAAAAAATGACTCTAAACAAACTTTAGAGCTACACAACCCACAGAGTGACAGAGAGAAACAAATCTCCTGCTGAAGGAAGCCTAACAGGCAGACAGGAAGGGTCTATTGCACTGAGCTGGGAGCTGAGCTCAGTCCCAAGTGAACCGCACAGTTCTGGCCCCGGGGTGACTCTGACCAGTAGAGGCCAGAGCAGACTTTAGGAGAGTGAATCACCAGCAGCTATGGTGGTTTCCAGATTTCTCAACCCAAAAACGTCAAAGAAAAAGTAAAAGGTCAGTGTGGAACTCTGTTGAAACAGGGGTGGATGGAAAAAGTGAGGTCTGGCTCCTGCCCCCAGAGCAAGAAGCATTAGAGGTTGGCATGTGGCTGCCTCAGGAGCTCCTGGCCTGTAGATCATAGGGGGACCAAGTGACCATTCAGGGAGAGGGTCATTGCTCTTGCTTTAACCTGCTTGGATCTGGATTGCAGTCTTGAGTGGTGGTCCTAGGGTATGTGGCCAGTGAGCCAGAGCTTGTGGGGATTGTAGAGAGGGCACTCCCCTAACAGCTCTGGCAACTGCAAAATCTCCAGCAATTTGGGACAAAGCTATCTCCATTCTGGAAGCAGAGTTCTATTGTGGCAGAGAGCTCAAAAGTCAAGTAATTGGCTGGCAATGTGAGCAAGCAGAGAAAGTGCAAACAGACCTTACAAATAGGATCTTTTTTTGAGGACAAAAGGGATTAAGGCATGGAGAGGGAGGAAGACAGTGAAGTCAGAACTCCTGCATCAAAAACCTCCAAGAAAAATATGAATTGTTTACAGGCCATGGAGGAGCTCAAGAAGGATTTTGAAAATCAAGTAAGAGAAGTGGAGGAAAAATTGGGAAGAGAAATAAGAATGATGCAAGAAAATCATGAAAAGTAAGTCAGTAGCCTGCTAAAGGAGACACAAAAATACACTGAAGAAAATAACATCTTAAAAAATAGACCAACTCAAATGGCAAGAGGCCCAAAAAGCCAGTGAGGAGAAGAATGCCTTAAAAAGCTAAATTGGCCAGATGGAAAAGGAATTTCAAAAACTCACTGAAGAGAATAACTCCTTCAAAATTATATTGGAGCAATTGGAAGCTAATGACTTTATGAGAAATCAAGATGCTATAAAACAGATCCAAACAAATGAAAAAATAGAAGGCAATGTTAAATATATCATTGGAAAAACCACTGACCTGGAAAATAGACCCAGGAGAGATAATTTAAAAATTATTGGACTACCTGAAAGCCATGATCAAAAAAAGAGCCTAGATACCATCTTGTAAGAAATTATCAATCAAGATTGCCCAGCTTCTACATTAAAGGATCAAAGGGCCTGGAATATGATATTCTGGAGGTCAAAAAAGCTAGGATTAAACCAAGAGTCACCTACCCAGCAAAACTGAGTATCATGCAATGTGTGTGTGTGTGTGTGTGTGTGTGTGTGTGTGTGTGTGTGTGTGTGCGTGCAATATGGTCATTCAATGAAATAGAGGATTTTCAAGCATTCTTGACGAAAAAACCAGAGTTGAACAGAAAATTTGACTTTTCAAATACAAGAAGCAAGAGAAAGTAAACAGGAAAAAGACATCATAAGAAACTTATTAAAGTTGAACTATTTACATTCCTACATGGAAAAATGAGAATTGTAACTCATAAGACTCTTCTCAGTATAAGGATAGTTGAAGGGAATATATATGCATATATATGTGTACATACATATATATGTATGTATAGGAGGGTGTATGTGTATATAAATATATATGTGAGTGTGGGAATATGTATGTTCATGTATACGTAGAGAGAAGGCACAGGACCAATTGAATAGGATGATATCTAAAAAATAAAATTAAGAGGTTCGAGAGGAATTTATTAGGAGAAGGGGAAAGGGAGAGATAGATTAGGGTAAATTATCTCATATAAAGAGGCAAGAGAAAACTCTTACAATAGAGGGGAAGAGCAGGAAGGTGAAAGGGAATGGGAAAACCTTATTCTCATTGAATTTGGCTTAAGGAGGGAATAACATACATACTCAATTGGGTATCTTACCCTACAGGGAAATAGGGGGGTAGGGAATAAAAGGGGGGATGATAGAAGGGAGGGCAGATTGGGGGATAGGGTAGTTAGAATCTAACATTTTTTTTAAACAAATGCTTTATTAACTTCTGTTTTACATCATTCATTTCCGCCAGATTTTGAGTTACAATCATTTCCCCCCATTTATTCCCCTACCCAACCAGAATAGTGGTCCCACAAGATATCGCTTCCTTCAATCTGCTCTCTTCCATACCTTCTCCCATACCCCCATCGACTTTTCCATTAGAGGAAGGTGAGTCTTTGTGTCCCAATGCCTGCACATCTTATCTCCCTATTACAAGCAAAAGAGTATTAATAATAGTATTTATATATATTTGAAACATTTAATGTTACGACCTTGAATTTCAGATCCATTTCCTTCCTCCCTTGTCACCCATTTCCTCTTGGGAGATAAGTAATTCAGCATATGTTGTACATGTCTAGCTATGCAAAACATTATCATAGTAGATATATTGTACAAGGCTGCTTATAATTCCCTCCCACTCATCCCACCCCCCACCTGGTCCATTCCCTACATGTTCCTGTCCCTCTTCTATAGTGGGTACTTCCAACCTCCCCTCACCCCAAGGATGCCCTCTCATCCATCATCCCTCCTCACATCCCCCTTACCCCTATCCTGCTGCAGGTTGAGATATCCCATGTAGTATGTATGTCATTTTCTCCCTGAACCAACTTCAATGTGAATGTGGTTTTGCCTTTTTAGCCTTCCTTAT
The DNA here is from genome assembly GCA_011680675.1 of Gymnobelideus leadbeateri. NCBI lineage: Eukaryota > Metazoa > Chordata > Mammalia > Diprotodontia > Petauridae > Gymnobelideus > Gymnobelideus leadbeateri. Next base: position 610,928 of record WOXC01011984.1, read on the forward strand.
TCTCCCCCTCCTTTGCAACCACTTCCCCTAGAAGCAAACATTTTTGAAAAGGGATAGGGTCAAAGGAGAAAATAGAATATGTGGGGGGCAGGATAGGATGGAGGAAAGTATAGTTAGTCTTTCACAATATAAGTACTATGGAAATGATTTGAGTAACTACACATGTACAACCTATATTGAATTGCTTATCTTCCCAGTGGGGGTGGATGAAGTGGGAAGAATGGAAAAAATCTGGAAGTCAAAGTTTTATTTTATTTTATATTTTAAACAAATGCTTTATTAACTTCTGTTTTACATCATTCATTTCCGCCAGATTTTGAGTTAAAATTATTTTTCCCCCCTGTTTTTCCCCTACCCACTCTCCCAGAATAGCAGTCCCACAAGATATCACTTCCTCCAATCTGCTCTCTCCCATATCTTCTCCCACACCCCCTTTGACTTTTCCATTAGAGCAAGGTGAATCTCTGTGTTCTAATGCCTGCACATCTTATCTCCCAACCACAAGCAAAAGAGTATTAATAATAGTATTTATATATATTTGAAACATTTAATTTTAAGACCTTGAATTTCAGATCCATGCCCTTCCTCCCTTGTCACCCATTCCCTCTGGGAAGATAAGTAATTCAGTATATGTTGTACATGTCTAGCTATGCAAAACATTACCATAGTAGATATATTGTACAAGGCTGCTTATAATTCCCTCCCACTCATCCCACCCCCCACCTGGTCCATTCCTTACTTGATCTTGTCCCTCTTCTATAGTGGGTACTTCCAACCTCCCCTCCCCCCAAGGATGCCCTCCCATCCATCATCCCTCCTCTCATCCCCCTACCCCCTATTCTGCTGCAGGTTGAGCCCATTTAGTATGTATGTCATTCTCTCCCTGAACCAAATTCAATGAGAATGTGGTTTTGCCTTTTTGCCTTCCTATTCTTCCCCTCCTCTGCAGCCACTTCCCCTTGCTTCTTCCATATGAGATAGTTTACCCTACCCTGTCTCTCCCCATCTCCTCTTGCCACTTTCCTCTCTCACCTCATAATTTCACCCCTTGAGTATCCTCCCTTCCCAACAAATTCAACCTATACCCTATATCCATATATAACTGTAAACATATATACACACATTCACATATGTATTCAAATGACCATACACCCTCTTCCATTATTTTCATACTGAGAGAGGTTTCATCAGTCACAGTTATTGTTTTACCATGTAGGAATGTAAACAGGTCAACTTTGATAAGTTCCTTTTGATTTCTTTTCCCTGATTACCTTCTCAGGCATCTCTTGCTTCTTGTGTCTGGATGTCAAATTTTCTATTCAATTCTGGTTTTTTCCTCAAGAATGCTTGAAAGTCCTCTATTCCACTGAATGACCATATTTTCCCTGAAACAAAATACTCAGTTTTGCTGGGTAGGTGACCCTTGGGTTCAGTCCCAGCTCTTTTGCCCTCTGGAATATCGTATTCCATGCCCTTTGATCCCAGTGTAGAAGCTGCCAGGTCCTGTGCTATTCTGATTGTGTTTCCACAGTATTGAAATTGTTTCTTCCTGGCTGCTTGTAGTATTTTCTCCTTGATCTGGGGATTCTGGAACATGGCTATAATATTCCTGGGAGTTTTCTTTTTGGGATCTTTTTCAGGAGGTGATTGGTGGATTCTTTCAACCTCTATTTTGCCCTCTGGGTCTAAAACCTCAGGGCAATTTTCCTTGAGAATTTCTTGAAGGGTGATTTCTAGGTTCTTTCCTTGATCATGGCTTTCAGGTAGTCCAATAATTTTTAAGTTGTCTCTCCTGGATCTATTTTCCAGGTCAGTGGTTTTTCCCATGAGATATTTCACATTGCCTTCTAATCTTTCATTTGTTAGGATCTGCTTAACAGCATCTTGATTTCTCATAAAGTCATTAGCTTCCATTTGCTCCAGTCTAACTCTGAAGGAATGAATCTCCTCAGTGAGCTTTTGACATTCTTTTTCCATCTGGCAAATTCGACTTTTTAAGGCATTCTTCTCCTCATTGCCCTTTTGGGCCTCTTTGCCATTTGAGTTAGTCTATTTTTTAAGGTGTTGTTTTCCTCAGTCAGGCTGTTGACCCTCATTTCATACTTTTCCTGCATCCTTCTCATTTCTCTTCCCAATTTTCCTCCACTTCTCTTATTTGATTTTTAAAGTCCTTCTTAAGGTCCTCTATGGCCTGTAACCCGCTCATATTTTCCTTTGGGGCTTTTGGAGCAGGATTTCTGACTTCACAGTCCTCCTCCTATTCTATGCTTCGATCCTCTTTGCCCCCCAAATAGGAGTCTAATGTTGCATTTTTCTGTTTAATTTGTTTCCTTTGCCTTGGCATGTTGCCACTTAATTACTTGACTTTTGGGCTTGTTGCCACAGTAGGACCCTGCCACCAGACAGGGGAACTTTTGTCCCGAACATGTCGGGGGACAACTTCCGTTTCTGGCAAGCTGGATACCCACCCCACGACCTCCACCCCAGACCACAATCCAGATCCAGGGAGGTTAAAGCAAGAGCAATTACCCCACAAGACTGATCATTGGATCTCCCTACAGTTCGCAGGCCAGGAGCTGGAGCTGCCACTGAAAACTACAAAATGGCATGTCTCCTCAGCGGCTTCTTAGCCCCCAGGGGAGGAAGCCGATGCGTTCCCCAAATACTGGTCCCAAAGTCCACAGGGCACTAACCTCTCACTTTGTCCTCAACACATGTCTGTGTTGATAATTCTGGAATCCCACAGCTGCTGGTATTCTGGAGTCCCTCCAGCCGGCTGCTGGCCAGGCCGCCCTGGGGCTAAAACCCCGTCTCAGGCGGACCTGTGCTTGGCTTTCTGCGCACTGCACGTTGAGCTGCCAGCTCCCAGAATGCTGTGCTGCTCTTTCCTGAAGGGCTGCTGGGCTGTCCTCAGTGGGAGGTTAGCTTCTCTGTGTTGTTCTGTGGGTGCTGGGCCTCCAGAAGTTGTTCAGAGTCCCCTTTTACATAGTTTGGAGGTGATCTTGGGGGGACAGTGGCTTGGATGTGCTGTTTCTACTCCACCATCTTGGCTCCGCCCCCCCTTAACTTTCTGGAACTCAAAGTTGTAAAAACAAATGTTTAAAAAAATTGTTTTTTAATGCAACTAGGAAATAAGATATATAGGTACTGGGCTATAGAAATTCATCTTGCCCTACTAGAAAGTTAGGGGTGTGATGGGTGAGGATATAAGAGAGAACAGATTGGGGGAAGGGATATTCAGTAGGCTTGCTATTTTGGGGTGGGGGTAGGGGGAAGAGAGGGAGAAAAATTGTAACTCAAAATCTTATGGAAATGAATGTTGAAAATTGAAAATAAATAGATAAATTTATTAAAAAACAAAACAAGCAAACAAAAAGAAATGATTCTAAGTGAAGTGTTGTAGAGAATAGTAGGGATGATTTCAATTTTTTTTTTTTAGTAATGTTTGAGCTGAGGTCCTTTGTTAAAAGGGAGTTTGGAACAGGTAGTGTAAGTAGAACAGCTCCTGTGCAGAATGGAATAGTCAGTCAGGGAAGAGTAGAAATGTTGGTGTGCTGCTCTGAAGGTCTAGTTGAGATTATATGACATGTCTAAACTTTGTGTTTCTTTTAGGCTCTGTACTTTGTATACAGTGGGTGCTTAACAAATATTTGTTGAATTAAACAACTTAATGCTACCTAGCAAGTTAGTGGTAGACTCCTCGAATCTATTTTATATCTCCTGCCTCTGGAGTAACAAGTTCGATGTTTACTATTTAATATATAAAGTATTACTTCCTTTTATTTGTCTCAAAACAACTTTATTCAGACTTGGAGGAGGAGTCTTTAGTTCCAGTATTCTTGTATTTGGTGATCAAATCTCTCTGCCCCACTTCATTATTTTATAACTACTCACCCTGTTTACTCATCATTAGTAGTTCTCCACTCTCAATTGCCTGCAGAATAATTATTTAGCTTATCATTCAAAATCCTCTATAGTCTGGCTCCAACCCAATCCTTTTGACCTTGAACTTAAGGCAAACTGGACTATTTTTAGATTTAGTTGTTGATGGAGTTGAAGGGCTTCCAGTACTTTCTAAATTTCAGCAGCCTAGGACAAAACTCTAATTATCCCACCCTAGTTACTGCTCTGCTCAGAGTAAAATGTATTTCTCATGTTTTGTGGTGATTCGTGTCTATGTCTTATTTCCCCTACTAGTTGCAGACTCTTTGAGATAGGGTCTGTGTCTTAGTCATCTTTGTTTTGCAGGTTGTAGGCCCTTAACAAATAATAAAAACTGTCTTCTTAACAAACCACCTCATATCTATTTTGGATGTATCTTAAGTGCTTGTGTTATCTTCTCTAGTAGAATATAAACTCCTCGAGGGCAGGAACTTTCCCACTTTTGTCTTTGTGTCATCATCTATGAGCACAGTGGTAGGACAGTAGTTTCTTGATAAATGCTTCTTGATTGATTAATTGATTAAACATTCCTGATCTTTTAAGTCTCCCCATATTTTATATCCAATCTGTTCTTGTTTTGATGCGCTAGAATGTTTAAAGTCCATGAACACAAGTCCTGGCAGTTGGTTGAGAAATAGGACAGTGTTGCAGTCACCAATTTCTTCACATGTGTGTGGGCTCTACTGAGGTTTTTTTTTTTTTAATTTAGTACCTTGGTCTTTTCCTCTGTAGTGACCCTAGTGCCTGGCTGAAGGTGGATGGTACTAGGCAGATGGTACAGAGACTGGTTTGCAATCAGATTTCTTGCCCTCTCATAGCAGCCCTCCTAAACCCTGACATCCTGGCTGCACGTCTTGGAAGTCATGTGAACAGCTGAGCCTGGCTGCCAGAGCATTATTGTTAGCACCGTTGTTAGGTTGTAAAGGAAAAAAAATAATCATAGTTGGGCTTTGAAACCCATTTTGACCTTATCTTAGTCATTTTCTTTCTGAAGAGCTGTTGAAATGTTGACAAAATGCTTTTTGGCTCTCACATGTGGAAAGCAGACATGTTCAGGTCTCCAACGCTTTCTGGAAACCAGTCAAACAGCTTCTGACTATAATGACGGGCGAAGGGGAATTAGGAAGCATTTTTACTGGGAAAAATCGGCAGAATGTCAGCACCCAGGAGTGTATGGGAGGCAGCAGAAAGCCGAGGTCATGCCAGTTTCTGTCTGTCGGTCTCTGCAGGTGCCTTCACAGGCTCAGAAGTGACAGGTGAGAGAGGGCATCTCATGCAGCACTCTCTGCCTTCTGTGATTCTTTGCAGTGGACTACTGCAAAGGTCCAGTTTGCTTCCTAGCTCCAAAGACACAGAAGGGTAGGAGCAAGAGGTAGAGTAGTGGCAAAAGGAGAGAGAAGAGGCAGGGATTAATTGGATAGGAAGAAATGTAGAGGGAAGGCAGAGGGAAAACCAGATGGGCACCAGGGACAGAGGTGAGCAGTCATACTAGAACAGCCACAGTTAACACAGGGAAGGAAATTAGAGACATTTCAATTGCTTTCTCTCTCTTTAGTATTTGAAGAGGATTTAGACTCTCATGACAGTTTATAGAAACTGTCATTGTGTTATTATATGATTTCATTTATTAATTCAACAAATATTTTAAAATGCCTACTATGTGCAAGGAACTGGGGGAGATATAAAGATAAAATATGGTCTCATTTATGTTCATGAAAATTACCTCCCTGGCTTCTAGAACCTGAGTTTTCTGCATTGCTAAGATGGGGACAACAATCATGACCTTCCTTAGGGTTTTTAGGAAATGACTTAGAAAAAAGAAAATGGATAAAAAGCACTCCCTTCCTCAAGTGGAAAAAGCAAAGTGAAATGATTTTTATCAATCCTTTTTGGTTGCAAATATTTTAAAAAGATCACAAGTAAACAAGGCAAGCCAGCAGTCTCACATTGTGAAAGTTGAAATGACCTAACAACTCTGCTCAATGCAAAGACCTACTAAGATTCCAGAAGATTGATGATGATGCCTCCCACATCCTGGCAGAAAGGTGATAGGCTCAGGGTGCAGAATGAGATATACAGTTTTGGAGATGGCCAATGTGAGAATTCATTCAACGTGACTATGCATATTTGTTACAAGGGTTTGGTTTTTCTTTTCTTGGGGGGCAGGGGGGAGGAAGGAGGATGGAGGGAAATTAAATGCTTGTTAATTGAAAAAAATGTTGGCATGGTGTGGTAAAATTCTGGTCCCAGAGAACACCTTGTTAACTGTACGGCAGGTATCTCTAGCAAGAGGGTCTCTCTGAAATATAAGGGCTGTTTGGGAGGTATTTATAATGTCTCACACACAGAGAACTCTCAGTAAATGTTAACTGATGGATTCTTCTCTGCCTCTTTGTGGTCACCACTCTCCCTTCTTCCCCTCCCTCTAAATCTCTCCCTCCCCTTTTTAAATGTTTCTTCCGATTTAACTTAGCAGGGCACCAAACACAGTTGTCTTTTTGCTATTTGCTAGAGTCTAGTAGACAACAAAGTGAAGTTCCCCGCCCCCATCCTCTTGTGATATCCTTTTCTTTGATTCTTTCTGTGTTCACAGTTGTTGGGGGTAGTTCTTGGACAAGTGCTTTTTGGGGTGTCAGCACTTTCTGAAGTCTGTGGTTAGGCTTCGAGTTCAACATTAAATGCTGCATGAATTTAGGATTTCCTTTGATCTGACACCAGGGGTTTTCCACACCTATGAGGGTGGATATGTATGTATGTGTGTGGGAGGCAGGGCAAGAATAGGTGAGAGTCAGGGAGAGAAGAAGAAGGGGATGAAGTGATAGAGGCTTAAAAAGAAAATGCTTCATAAGCCTCCTTCAGAAAGTTTCAGTAGGGGAGAGGTTATAGAAGACAGAAAATTATCTAAAGGACTTGCATTGAATCCATGCTTTCTGGCCGTGCCTTCTGTAAGAAGGCAGATATGTTTGAACAAATCCCAGAGAAGGAGGCAGAAACCGACAATATCATCCACTAGCCCCCACATTGCAGCTGGGGGTGGGGTGGAGGAGGAGACCCTTTCTGCTGAGGATCTATCAGGTTTGCAGTGAACAACTTTTTGGACAACTGAATTGGTGATGGGATGTGGGGGTAGTGAAGTCTCTTAAGAGAGACAGTCAGGGGTGGCTAGGTGGCACAGTGAATAGAACACCAGCCCTGGAGTCAGGAGGACCTGAGTTCAAATTTGGCCTCAGACACTTAACACAAAAACTAGCCGTGTAACCTTGGGCAAGTCACTTAATCCCAATTGCCCTAAAAAAAATTTAAAAAATTAAAAAAAAGAGACAGTCAAAGTAGAAGGGTATTTGGAAAAGAGAGCTAGATATCCTATGTGTTGTGTTAATGCCACTGATGTTCAGAAACCTGTCCATTTAGAAAGAGACACTCATTTATTCCAATACATAGTTGAAATTGGAGAGGAATTGCTTATAGATGGTGAGGTTCCTCAGTTGTTCATGTTTGCAAATAATATCATGTTGGTCACATCAAGTCCTGGAACTTGGTGAGATGCCTAAATGAGGCCTACTTATAAGTACTCAAAAGAGTTGGTCCAACTATCCTCTCACAAAAAAACAAGAAGATGATTGAAGAATGTCTTTTATATAAGATATGAGATGTAATTGGATTGGATAACCCATAGAGCTGATCTATCCGCTCACATACTTTTGACAGACACTTCTGGATAAACAACTGAACCCAGAATTGAAGAAGAGGAGGAGGAAGAGGAGAAGAGTGGGCTAAATTGCATTTAGGAAACTGGACAGTGTTTTTAATTGTCCCAAGATTTTTTCTGAAAACCACATATTGTAACATCAATCTTTGTTTGGCGATGTGTGGCTATAAGTTATGGAATATGAGTCTACAAGGAATTTAAGTTGTAGTTTACACCCAAAAGGCAACGGAGACGCGCATGGTGGACATGAGTAAGCTATAACATTTTGCCAGTGAAGAACTGCACAGGTGAAGCAATAAGATATCAGGGAGAGATGCATCACCAGAAAGAGAGGTGGGATGGTCATGTGGATGACTGACAGACAGTTTGCATCTTCCACAGGTATCCACACAATGTCCGAAGGATTTAAGGCTCCTCACACACTGAGGACTTAGAGGAGAACCAAAGACAAAACTTCCAGAAGATAATGCAGTATAGACTGATTGTTATGTGCCCCTATCATAGGGAAGATCCAACAATTAGATCACAAATCCCTAGAAGTACCTAATCTATAAATGGGTATAGAGAACTATTTAAAATCCATTCAAAACTATTAGTGCTATTAATTCCAACTTGAGCTGAGTAAAAAAAGCAAAGACCAGCCTAAGATCATCAGAGTAAAATTTTCAGTTTCATAAATTCTTTCTCCAGGTTCTTTGTTTCTTCTTCTGAACTCATAAGGTAGTAAATAATTTTCTATTTGCATTTCTAATAGTTGGTTTTTAATTCAGCTAAATAAAATTGTTAAGCTGTACCATATTGCAGAATATTGCACTAGTCATTGAAGTATATGTGTTAAATAAAATATGGTCCCTGACCTGATGGAGCTTACAGTCTATTATATTACTATTAGCATAAGCTTTTTCAAAATGTTGACATCTCACTTTGTTTTGAATGGCCCTAAGTCATTCTTCATTCTTAGGTCAGGTCCTATCTGGTCATTCTGAGACATACTCCTATGGCTATAGGCATACTCATATGTAGACTTTTACCTTTAGGCATAGCACATATCTTCTTCTCTGGTGGATGTTGGGAGAATGATGAGAATGGACGATGGAGTTATGTATTAGGGAAATTCAATTTAGTAGAAGGATAGATTTAGAGAAGGAGGGGCAGAGGAGGAAAAGACAATCCAGTGGAATTATAAAATACCCTTCCAAACCTAATAAATTTGAGGGTAAGAGACTGTGCTATTATATAGAGGGGAGAAGTTGTTCTTTTCCAGTTATAAATTGGCTGTTCTTTTTATAAGCACATGGTCTTCCTCTGATAGCCCTAAAGACAAGGACCTCAACCACAGGTCTTTACACAGGGCCCCAGCATTTCTGTGGAATTGCATCACACATAGCTCTGGGTGGCATTACTTTTCACTGAAAGACTTGAAGATTACAAGGCAGGAATGCCATAGGAAACTTCTTTTTCCTCAAACAGCAGACTATGTTAGGAACAGCAATATCTAGAAATATCTAAATATCTAAATAATCTAAATATCTAGAAATAGAAACTTCTTGGAAAAGTGTGAAAATACGAGAAACTTTCTTACCTGTTTAGTGTGGTTTACATGTGGCCCTTGACCAGTGTTTAGGTTGGGAACAAAAAAGGAAGTGAGATGGTCTGCCCATCATTCTGGCAGCAGAAATAAGAAGTGGGAGAGTTTATTGTATCCACAGGCACAGAGAAATACAGAATGTCAGCACTGAAGCATTCAATGTCAGTTCATAGAACACAAAATGTTGAGGTTGAGAAAGGGGCCTTGGAGATCACCTAGTTCAATGGTTCTTAATCTGGGAACTTGGTTTTTAAAAATTTTGAAAACTGTATTTTTAATATAATTGGTTTCCTTTGTTATCTTATGTATTTTATTTTGTGCATTGAAAAACATTCTGAGGAGTCTATAGGCTTCACCAAACTGTCAAATGAGTATATGACACAGAGAAGGTAGGGAACCCTTGATATTAGTCCAGTCTCCTCATTTTATAGGTAAGAAAATTGAGGCTGAGAAAGAGGAAGTGGGCTGGATGTTTTCTAAGGTTCCTTACTGCTCTAAATCTTTGGTCCTATGATATCAAGAACAAAATTTGTTAAAATAACTCTGAGGCACCACCTCATACCTATTCACTTGGCTAATATGACAAAAAAAGGAAAATGATAAATGTTGGAGAAGATGTGGGAAAGTTGGAACATTAGTGCATTGTTGGTGGAGTTGTGAACTGATCCAACCATTCTACAGAGCAATTTGGAACTATGCCAAAATATAAAACTGTGCATATTCTTTGATCCAGCAATATCACCACTAGGTCTGTATCCAAGGACCTATGTGTATAAAAATATTTATAGCAAGTCTTTTTGTGGTGGCAAAGAATTGGAAACTGAGGAATGCCTGAACAAGTTGTGGTATATGAATGTAATGAAATACTATTGTACTCTAAGGAATAATGAGCAAGCAGACTTCAGAAAAATCATGAACTGATACTGAGTGAAGGGAGCAGAACCAGGAGAGCATTGTATACAGCAACAGTAACATTGTGTGATGATCAACTTTGATAGACTTAGCTCTTCTCAGCAATATAATGATCTAAGACAAATCCAAAAGACTCATGATGGAAAATGCTATCCACATCCAGAAAAAGAATTATAGTATCTGAATTCAGATCAAAACATACTATTTTTTTCTCTCTCTCTTTTTTCTTTCTTGTATTTTTTACCTGTTGTTCTGATTCTTCTTTTGCAAATTGACTAATGTGGAAATATGTTTAATATGATTGTATGGGTATAGACTATGTCCTATTGCTTTCTGTCTTGGGGAGGGGGGTGGGAGAGAGAAAGGGAGAAAAATCTGGAACTCAAATCTTATAAAAGTGAATATTGAAAACTATTTTTACTTATAATTGGAAAAAATCAAATACTATTAAGTGAAAAATAAAAGAATAAAATTAGGTGCATAAATAGTATATTGGACAGAGTATAGTCCCAAAGTCATAGTCCTTTCTGGACAAATTACTGAAAGGTAGGATGATGATTTCATGGGGTCCTGGGAAAGAAATGGGAAAGTATGAGGAAAAGCCCTCTCCAGAATGCATGTGAAGAATGCATGTGCTGTCTCTTGAATCTCTTTGTTGTATGTTGTTGCAGATGACTGTTCTGATAGGTGTTCATGGACTAGAATTAAGTGTTGAACAGTTGGATGTTCAGATTCTCTAACCCAAGAGTCCTTAGAATCAAGAAGGTGTGTGATTCCAGGCATTGGAGATAAAGGAGTGGGGAGAAGAACACAGCACAAGAGAGGAGTGCAGAAAGGAGTTGGTATGAAAATATCTTGGTTTCCTTAATAGGAGAAGCTAGAAATAAGACAGAATGGTAGAGATGATGCTAGAAGTTGGGGGAATGAGTTTACAGAGTGTTGGGGACTTCCTGGAACAAGCTTATGCTGTTCCTTTTGCTGAAATGTTCTCTCCACTCATCCCTGCCTCTTTGCCTACCAATCCCACCAGTCTTTCAAGTTGTTCAGTTTCAATTGTGTCCAACTCTTTGTGACCCTGTTTGGGGTTTTCTTGGCAGAGATACTGCAGTGGCTTTGCTATTTCCTTCTCCAGCTCATTTTACAGGTGAGGAAACTAAGGCAAACAGGGCTTAGTGACTTGCCCAGGGTCACACAACCAGTAAGGTCAGAAGCCAAGCAGCTAAGAAAGGCTCTCACAATTTAGACTCCAGGTACTTTAGTCCTATGCCATAAATCCCTAGCAGGCCCATCTCACTCCTGGGCCCAACCTGTCTCTGCCTCCCTGTCTGCCATGGCCTTTTCAGGCAAAGGAGTAAAGACTGAGTTTCGGCAATCTGAGGTCAGATTTGAACTCAAGAAGATGAATCTTCCTGACTCCAGGCCAGGCACTCTATCCTCTGACCATGTAGCTGCCCTCCCTGTCTTTCAAAGCCTCTCTCAAATCTCACTTCTTCCATGAAGACTTTTCTGATGACCCTGGGTCCCAATAATGATTTCTTCCCTTCCTAATATTACCTAACAGTACCAGACGTTTCATAAAATGTCAGCTCTGGATGGCACCTAAAGATCATTATCCCAACACCCTCATTTTGCAGATGAGATCTAAAGGTGACTACTACTAATGATGATAGCTAGTGTTATACAATACATATAATATCTCATTTGATTTTTACCACAACCCTGTGAGATAGGCGCTATTATTACCCTCCCCCCCTGGTTTTCCAAATGGGGAAATTGAAGCTGAAAGAAATTGGGTGACTTGCCCAGGGTCACACATGTAATAAATAGCACAACTGGGATTTTAGATCTCTTTCCTCCACATTCCCTTCCCACTGAGATTGTTAACATTTTGAGGGTAGTATGTAGTATATATACTTCTCTTACATCCTCAAAGCACCTAGCATAATTTTAGGCATTCTGAGGTGCCCAATAAATCCTTTATGGAATTGGATGGAACAGAGCCTGAATTACACAGTCATGATGCTTTCTTATCTCTCTTGGGGCTTTTGCCATTCCATGCTAGTCTATTGGAAAGGCCCCTAGGTCTGGGGTAACATGGGAGAGGGAATTTTGCTCTATGACCTTTCTGAACCCAGCAGACATAAATAAGGGCTGCTGAGCTTTTAGTTCCCATGACCATTGTGTGAGCCCATCAAGGGCCAGGCAGCTGCATTAAAACTCCAGCTGCTGTTGGAAGGGGCTGCTGTGACATCTGCACTACCCCCAGGCCTGGGCACGTTGATGATTGCCAAAACTCAGTCTTTACCCCTTTGCCTGAAAAGGCCCTGGCAGGCAGGCAGGCAGGCAGAGGCAGGCTGAGCCCAGGAGTGAGGTGGGCCTGCTGGGGATTCATGGCTTAGGACTAAAGTGCCTGGGGTATGCTAAATCAGGAGAGCCCTTCTTAGCTGTTTGGCTCCTGACCTAGGGGAGCCAAAAGATTTCTCCCCTATCTGTGCCACTGCTAATCACTGCCAAATCCTGTGGATTCTATCTTTAAGATATCTCTTGCATCCAAAATCTCTCTTTTATATGTCCCCTCATTATTATTCCTGCTGCCCCAAACTCTAGACCTTCATCACCTTTTACCTGGACTACTGTAACTACTTCCAAACTGGTCTTGGTCTCACCATCCTCCCTTTTTGCCCTGCCCCCCAGTCTATCCTTCTATTAGATTAATCTTCCTAATGCATAACTCCATTCTTCATTTTCATCACTCCCCCACTTAAAAATCTTCAATGGCTTTCAACTGCCTTAGGAATGAAGGGCAAACCCCTTAGCTGGGAATTCACAGTCTGGCCCCAACCTGCCTTTCCAGCCTTATATCATATTCCTCCTCCTCATGTACTCTATACCCCAGTTAAACCTGGTTTGCTGTCTCCTGAGTGTATACCTTGCTTTCTCACCTCTGTGCTTCTGCTCACAGGATCTGTACCACCTGGAATCTGCTTCCTCCTCAACCTCTGTCCATCACAGTCCTGTCCAGCCTTCAGGCCCAGTTCAAGTGTCACCTCCTGTAGGAAGCCTACTATGATCACTGCCCTCCCCCATGCTCCCAAAGCAATCTCTTTTTACATCGTTCTCGTTAGTTTTTTGTGTTGCCAACCAATCAGCCAACAAGTGTTTATTAAGGGCCTCCCATGTCTTGAGCATAGTGCTCAGCATGGGGGACACAAAAATGAGAGCAGATGTCACCCTTACTGAAGAACCTATATTTTAATTCAGAAGTCAGCAAGCCCATTCATAGGTATGTACCAAAGACATTATTTGTGTTCATGATGTATTTTCCCCACTAGATCATAAATTTCTTTTTATTGTTGTTCAGTTTGTGTCCAACTCTAAGGGATTCCATTTGAGGTTTTCTTGGCAAAAATCCTAGAGTGGCTTGCCATTTCCTTCTCCAGATGAAGAAAATGAGGCAAATGGGGTTAAATGACTTGTCTAGGGTCACTCAGCTAGTGTTTGAGACCAGATTGGAACTCAGGAAGAGTAGTCTTTCTGACTCTAGGCCAGACACTCTATCTACTACACCTCCTAGCTGTCCATTCCCCCCTCTCCCCTACCCCTTAATAGTATTTAATTTTTTCCAATTACAAGTAAAGATAGTTTTCAACATTCACTTTTATAAGATTTTGAGTTAAATTTATTTTCTCCCCCCTTCCTTTCCTCCCTCCCCAAGATGGTAAGCAATCTGATATAGGCTCTACATGTACAATCATATTAAGCATATTTACACATTAGTCATGTTGTAAAAGAAGAATCAGAACAAATTGAAAAACCACAAGCTGGAAGAAAAAAGGCGAGAAAACAGTAAGCTTTGATATGCATTTAGATTCCATGGTTTTTACTCTGGATGTGGATATTATTTTCCATCACAAGTCTTTTGTAATTGTCTTAGATCATTATAATACTGAGAAGAGCTAAGTCTATCAAAGTTGGTCATTGCACAATGTTGCTATTATTGTGTACAGTGTTCTCCTGGTTCTGCTCACTTCACTCAGCATCAGTTCATATAAGTCTTTTCAGGTTTTTCTGAAGTCTGCCTGCTCATTGTTTCTTATAGTACAATAGTATTCCATTGCATTCATATGCCACAACTTGCTTAGCCATTGCCCAAGTGATGGGTATTCCCTCAATTTCTAATTCTATGTCACCATAGAAAGAGCTACTATAAATATTCTTGTACATGTAGGTCCTTTCCCCCTTTTTATGATCTCTTTGGGGTATAGACCTAGTAGTGGTATTGCTAGATCAAAGGGTATGCACAGTTTTATATTTGGGCATAGTTCCAAATTGCTTTCCAGAATGGTTGGATCATTTCACAACTCTACCAACAATGCATTAATGCTCCAGTTTTCCCACATCTTCTCTAACATTTATCATTTCCCTTTTTTTTGGTCACATTAGCCTATCTGATAGGTATAAGGTAGTATGTCAGACTTATTTTAATGTGCATTTCTTTGCTCAATAGTGATTTAGAGAATTTTTTTATATGACTATAGATTTAGTTGCTCATTTCTAGAGGGTAGAGGCCACATTTATCTTTGTTTCTCTCTTATGTCTACCATAATGCTTTATACATGGGAGACACTGAAATCCTTTAGTATTTCTTGAGGACGACAGGCAGATTGAGACCTGCATTTGAGTACTAGAGGTAGGTAGATTTAGTTTAAAGGCCATCAGGCCCCTCTTCTTCCACACACCTCTGCTCCCTGCCCTCACCTTCCCCTCCTGGGGAAAGGAAACAAAACTGCTTGCAAGGTTTATGCTGAGAGATGTGAATGGAACCAGGGGATAGCAGCCCTGAAGGCTATAAACTGGGTAATGAAATCTCATGGCCAGTAGTATTGCAGTCTACTCAGAGGTCTGGCAGTGTCAGCCTGGGAACAGGCTGTCTTTCCCCAGCACATAGCAAACATTGATCACTGCCTATGCTTCTTGTACTTGGTCCAGCAGGACATCCTAAGCTGAGGCCAGGTGAAAGCTGCCAGCTTTGCCACCTGAGGATAAAGAGAATAGTGTCACCTTGGTGTGGTTCCCCATTACACCCTGGCTCTTTAGGACAAGGCTTCAGAGCCACAAACCATAAGTCTTGTTACAGACATCTATGTATATTCAAAGGCTAATAATAT
Source organism: Gymnobelideus leadbeateri (assembly GCA_011680675.1). Taxonomy (NCBI): domain Eukaryota; kingdom Metazoa; phylum Chordata; class Mammalia; order Diprotodontia; family Petauridae; genus Gymnobelideus; species Gymnobelideus leadbeateri. Next base: position 626,247 of record WOXC01011984.1, read on the forward strand.
GTGCCCAGTTTAGCTGATAGACAAGGGTTGTCCCTGTCCTTTTTCTCCTCCAGTCTCCCCCCCCCCAACTGTCTCCCACATCCCTAGCTTTGACTGTAACAATGACAGCAATAAAGACAAACAGTACCTCAGATTTAAATGGCCTTTTTCCTCTTAATTGCTTAAATGAGTTTGGGGCCAGGACAGAGGTACGGCTGGAACTGATCATCTCAGGATAAAAGACCAAGAAGTTTCAGTCCCACCCTGGTGCCTTTTAACAAGCTGGTCTGGCTCCCTTGCTAATCTGTAACAGCTTTAAATAACGCTCACTTAGCTCCCACCTACCCAACCTCAGGGCACCTGAGAAAACACCTTTTTCCCCAGGCCCTCCTTTATTTTATTTTATTGGTAATATTTTCTCTCAGTGAAAGGGAGAAAAGAAGGCTCATTTTAGCCTTCATGCCTAAGAAGACATTGTTTAACCAAGTTGTAGTATTGCAGCAGATTTTGGGTTCCCCCAATACATAATAGGGCCTGTTGTGGACATGCTGAGGGGGTCCCTGGGGCTATAGAGCAATGCAAGCCCAGCCCATTCCAGTTCCTACTGCATTTTCACATCACAGGACCCCTGCTTGCTGCCCAGGTAGAGAAATTATAAACAAGCCCATTTCTTTTGCCCAGTTCTCATTAATTGGAATCTAAAAGGGTTTCTATTTTCTCTCCAAATGGTGATTGATCTAGCGAAGGTAAACAACACCACCAAAAAATGTGTGTGTAGGGTAGAGTTGAAGGTGATTGGATATTTAATGTTACTGACATTTACAGAGAGAGACAGACAGACAGAGACAGAGAGAGGAGGAGAGAAGAGAGAAAGGGAGAGGGAGAGAGGGAAAATGGAGAAAAAAAAAGAGAGAGAAAGGGAAAGGAAACAGGGAGGAGAGAGAAAGGGAGACAGAGAGAGAAGGAGAGGGAGAGGGAGATAAAAGGAAAAGGAGAGTGAGAGGGAGGCAGAGGGAGAGAAGGAGGGAGGAAAAGAGAGAGGGAGAGAGCGCACGCACAGAGTATGACTCAGCCTCTCTTGGAGTTTCAGCCCACAGATTTCTGCCTACATGGATTGTAGAATGAATAGCCCTGCAGCTTGAACAGGAAAGAGACTCCAGGATCTTGAGGAGATTGCATCCTTCCTTGGCCAGAGTTTGGCAGTTTGTCTTCTCATAATTTTTTAGGTTTTAGGAGTAGATGGAGATTTCCCTATATTCTAAGAAAGAGAGAGGATATCAGTATGCCTAAGGAAGCAGCTTTGAATGACTCACCTTTTGGGGAGGGGGCAGATGACACAGGGACTGGGAGCTGCCTCATGTGTGGTTCAGGCAGTGTGCTTTTTGGGTACTGAAGTACAGACTGGAAGCACATATTTCCTCTCTGGGAACCCCTCATATTGCAGGATACTGGGTAGGGGAGGAAGAAGCTGGCAGATCCAAGATACTAGCTGCTTAATTTCTGCTCCTAGATGAGTGTTTCAAGATTTGATGGCTTCTTCATCCTTCTCAATCCCTCTGCTGCATTTGACATAGTAGAGCCCCCTTTCCTTCCTGGGGTTTTTGTGATACTGCTCTCTCTTGATTTTCCACTGACCAATCTGGCAACTCCTTCCCAGCCTTTTTGCTGAATCGTCATCCATGTTCTCTTATGTGTGGGTGTGCCCCAGAGCTCTATCCTGGGGCTTCTCTCTCTCTCTACTCTCTCTCAATCATCTCTTGAGCTCCCATGGGCTTACTTGTCATCTCTGTGTAGATGCCTCCTAGATTTATATATCCATCCCTAAAAGGGATCTTTCTTGTGCTCCAATCCCACTTCATTAACCACCTATCAGATACCCTTAACTGGATATCCTATAGCTGTCTCCAATTTAACATGCCCAAAATAGAACTTATCTTTTGCCTCATGCCTGTTTTTTCTTAACTTCTCTATGATTGTTGAAGGCATCATCATCTTTCCAGCCACTGAGGTTTGCAACCTCAAAAGTCAGCCTCTTTTTTTCTCATCCCCCAATGGCCAATCAGTTGCCAAGACTAGTCAATTCTTTCTCCACATTTCTCCTGTTTGTCCCCTTCTTTCTACTTCTAATAGCATGCTAGTTCAGGTCCTCATCACCTCTAGCCTGGATGCTTACAAGAGACTCCTAGTTGATCTTGCCTCCTCTCTTCCCCCTCTAATCCATCCTTTCCAAAGTTGCCAAATTGATGCCACTTAAGCACAACTTTGAGCATGTCACTCCCTGGGTTCCAGGGCCTTCTAATTGCCTCTGGGATAAAATGCAAACTCTTAGACATTTAAAGCCATTTACTATGTGGTCCCAGCCTACTCTTCCAGTAGGAATTGGACATTATTCTCCTTCACACAGTCTACATTCCAACCAAAGTGCTGTCCCTGGTACAGGACATTCTATTTCCTCTCTTTGCCTTTAAACTAACTGACCCCCTTGTCTGGAATATACTCCCTCCTAACTCCTACCTCATAGAGTCCCTAGCTTCCTTTGATGTTCACTTCAAGTGCTATCTGCTACCCAAGTCCTATCCTGACACCTCCCCCTCCCAACCAATTGCTGGTGCCCTCTCTCCACCTGAAAATTCCTTTGCATTTACTTTGTAGATTTTGCATTTACTTAGCTAGGTTTCTTTTTTCTTTTAAATTTATTTTTAGTTTTCAACATTCTCTTTTATAAGATTTTGAGTTCCAATTTTTTTTTCTTCCTCCTTCCTCTCCTTCCTCCCCAAGATGGCAAGCAATCTGATATAGTTAGCTAGGTTTATAACATTTCCTTTCAATAGAATGTGAATTCCCTAAAGGGTAGAAGCTAATTTTTGTTTTTGTATTTCCAGCACCCAGTGCAGTGCTTGGTACATAGTAGGTGCCTAATAAATGCTGTTACACAAATGAATTCCAGGTAGTTTAATTTAATAGATGTTTACTGAACACCTATTCTACAAGGTACTTCAGGGATAAAATGATTTTTAAAACACGTTCCTTGTCTTCAAAGGGCCCACAATCTATTGAGGAGGATGAGAAGAGTATGGCAGAATGAAATGTGTGCCAAGAGAGATGTCTAAAGTGCCATAAGAAGGAGCTCATAGGAAGGAGTCGCCCCCTGCTCCTTGGAATATCAGGGTAGGCTTCATGGTAGAGGAGAACTCAGCTGGGTCTTGAAGGATAGATATGAAGCAGTGTGGTATAGTGGTGTGGAGAACTAGATTTTAAGTCAGATGACCTGGATTCAGATGCTGGCTCTGTCCCTTACTACCTATGTCCTTGGACAAATTCATATTTCTGGGACTTGTTCCCTTATCTCTAAAGTGAGGGCTTTGGATAAGATTTAGTAGGTAGAGTGTTTGATTTGGAGTCAAGACAACCTGGTTCAAGTCCTACCTCCAGCACTATCTGTGACATTAATCTCTTTGAGCCTCAGTTTCCTCATCTATAAAATGGGGAGAATAATACATATAGTGCCTCACAGAGTTATTGTGAAGCATGAATGAAATAATGGATGCAAAGTGCTTTGTAGACCTCAAGGTACCATGTAAATGTCAGCTATTTTTATTATTTTGAAATGGTGGGGATGGTAGAAGGAATTCCAAAGTAAGAAAATGGCATGTGCAAAGAAAGGCATGAGGTATGTTCCCAGGACAGTACAGTATTTGCCTCTGGGTACCTCAGTTTCCCAGGATGGTACCACCCCCACATGGATTTGCAGGAATGATAATTACTGTTTGGGATCCACAGATCAAAGGTGTGAAAGGCCAGAAGGACAGAGGCAGACTGGCTTTCCTCTGTCCTCATTGCCCTTCCCCCTGCATACAGGTGAAATTTAGGTGACTATTTTCTCTATTTGAATGGAAAAGAGAAACTTGTCTTAGAGAAAGGCTGGCATCTGTCATTGTTGTCAACAAACACTGATTGAGCACTGACTGTGCGTGGATCATTATGCTAGGTTTGGATTTACAGAGATATCTAAGATATAGTCTATGAAAGCTGGCTCCAATAGACTTTTCCAGCATCAGCTCCTTCTCCTTTCCTTCTACTCTACATACCAGTTAAATTGAACTACTCTCCATTCTTTGCACACATCCCTTCATTTCTTCACCCCAAGACTTTGCTCATTCTCTTCTCCCACATTAGAACACTCCCTTCCCTATCATCACCTTTTGAAATCCTGCCCATCACAGAATCACCAAATGTCAGAGCTGAATGTGACCTCAGATTGTCTAGAACTCCTCCATTTTATAAATAATAATGATAGCTAGCATTTACATAGTGTTTCAGGGTTTGCAAAGTGCTTTACATATGTTAACTCATTTGATCCTCACAACAACCTGATGAGGGAGGTATTGTTATTAACCCCATTTTATAAATGGGGAAATTGTGACACAGAGATTCAGTGACTTGCCCAGGGTCACATAGTGTCTCAGGCAGGATTCAACCTTAGCTCTTCCTAACTTTAAGGTCCACTGTACCACCTAATTCCCAGTTTCTCAGATAAGGAACTGAGGCCCAAGAGGTAAAGGGACCCACCTAACTTCTCACAGAAAGGATGTGCTTCGCAGAGCCAGGATCCTGGAAGAGATTTGCCAGGATTTATGTGTACTCGTTCTACTTTTCTCAGCTCCTCTTAGTATCATTACCCACAAAATGTTCACCTTTTCTCCCAGTCACTCCTTAGTCTATAGGCCAAAGGCAAAAGCATTTTCTATTCCTAGTTGCCACTGACAGTGGATTCTCTCACAGAGAACCCCCAAAGTTGACTGGGACTCCGTAGATGTGGGTCATCTTCTCCAGTTGATGTCCTCTTACACCTGTCCTTCAGGGTTAAGGAGATGACACTTTTGCTAGTATAAACAGACTCTTAACAATATACTTTTTTAGAACTGAGGAAAATGAGGACCTTGTTTCTCCCCTCTGAATCTGGATGACTTTATGTGTCATCAACAGATCATCCAAGACCTTGGTTAAAGTTTGGAAATTAATTTCATTCCAAGTATAACCCAGGTCTCTACATTTGAGATTTATTATTTTGTCAGTCAATTAACAAACATTTATTTAAAAACTGCCTGTGTACTGGGAATTCTGCTAGACACTGGAACCTAAATACAAAAAACTTACTAAGAAATTATTATTTACAGAATGACTATTAAGAGAACACATACAAATAAACATAAAGTCATCTAGGTGGGCTTGGAATTAGGAAGACCAATCTTCATGAGTTCAAATCTAGTCTCAGACACTTACTAGTTGTATGATCCTGGGCAAGTCACTTAACCTTGTTTGCCTCCGTTTCCTCATCTGTAAAGTGGACTGAAGAAGGAAATGGCAAGTCATTCCAGTATCTTTGCCAAGAAAACTGCAAATGGGGTCACAAGGAGTCAGACATGATTGAAAGGACTGAACAACAAGGTAGTTTGGATGAAAAGTCACTGGAAGTTGTGGGGATCAAGAAAGGCTTCACATAGAAGGTGCTACCAGAGTTCCATCTTGAAGGAAGGAAACAATTAATTCTGTAGTACAAACATGAGAGGCAATGCCTTCCTGTTATGAAGGCTGGCCCCTACAAAAGCACAGAGATGGGAGATGGAGTTTCCTGAATAAAAGATGGGATGGAGAAGAGGCCAGTTGGGCTGGATCACTAAGTGCATGAGGAAGAATAGGATTAGAAAGAGAGATTAGGACCAGGTTGTAAAAAGCTTTAAAAACTAAACTAAATAGAGGTATTTATATTTGCCCCTAAATGCCATAGGGAGCCCTTGGAGCTGATGGAGTAGGGAAATGATATAGTGTTTAAGGAAACTCACTTTGGTAGCAGTGGGGTAAATGCAATAAAATGCAATAAGGTGAGGTATGATGAGGGCTTATAGGAAAGGGATAGTAGTGTGAATAGAGATGGAGTTGGATGTGGAGGTAGAAGTGGCAAGATTGGATATGTGGAGTGAAGGGGAGTGAGGAACTGAGGTTACAAACCTGGGAGACTGAAAGGATGTTTGACAGAAATAGGGAAGTTTGGAAGAGGGGTCGGTTTTGAGGGAAAGATGCTAAGTTCTGTTTTGGACATGTGGGATTTGAGATGTCATCTATTGTCCAATGTCCAATAGGCAATTGGTGATGTGGGAATGGAGTTCAGGAGAGACACTGGGGCTGGATATATAGATTTGTGAATCATCTGCATAGAGATTATAATCAAACCAATGGGAACCATTGAGGGCACCAAGAGACTGTGGTGAGAGATGAAGAAGAGAGCATAGCCTAAAACAGAGCCTTGGGCAACACCCATGGTTAGGGAGTATCATATGGATGATGAAGCAGCAAAGAAGACTGAGAAAGAGTCATCAGACAGGTAGGAAGAGAACCAGAGAAAAGTAGTAGTATGAAAAAGAGAAGAGAATATCCAGGAAAAGAGAGTAGTCTATAGTGTTAAATGCTGCAGACAGAAGAGTCAGGAGAAAGGACCCTAAGATTTGACAATTCAGAGATGACTGATAACTTTAGAGAGGGCATTTTCAATTGAATGGTGAGGTTGGAAGACAGATTGCAAAGGGCTAAGGAGGGAGGGGAGAGGAAGAGAAGCCAACCAATATAGACAGCTATTTCTAGGCATTTGGCTGAGAAAAGATGGAGAGATGTAGGACAATAGCTAGAGGGTGTAGTAGGTGGAGATGATTTGTTTAATCATTCAATTGCTTTACTAACTAGAAAAGGTATTGGACAGACATCAGAGACCTGTATTCCACTTCCACTACTGATATTAACTTGCTAAGTGACTTTTAAATGACTTCTTTGGGATTAGGGGAAGTTTCCCTTTTGTTTTTTCCATCTGTAGAATGGAAATAACTACTTCATAGGGCTTGGATGAGGTGAGATGAAATAATATGTTTAAAACACTTTGCTTTCTTTGGAAGGAAGTTGTTATTTAAATGTGTCTATATATGCTCCTATAAGTAATAATGACATGCTCAATTGTTTATACCATTTCATAGGAACTCAGGTGTTTAGAGAAGAGGCTATTTTATTAGACTGAGGGTAGAAAGATTATCTCCTATTTTGTTTATATTCTGTTGTTGTATTTTAGTAATTTTTAGTTGTTTCTGACTCTTTATGACCCCACTTGAGGTTTTTTTGGGAAAGATGCTAGAGTGGTTTGCCATTTCCTTTTGCAAGCCTTATATTCTACATATCCTCAAACTGGGATCCTTAACCTAGGAAGTTTTCTCTTTGGTTACAGCTGGGTCAAACCTGGGGGAGTCTCAAGGGCTGAGTCCTATTTGAGTCCTAGCAGTAATCATAGAACCATTACTCTAGAACTGGAAGAGACCATAAAATCCAGCTTGTCCAATTCTCTATTTTTGTAGCTGATGAAACTGATCCCCAGAGGTCACACAGGTAGTATGACAGAGACAGGATTGAAGCCAGGTGCCCTGACTCCAACCCAGTTAACTTTCCACTCCACTCTAGTGATGTATGGGAGCTCTGGTGACTTGGTGGCTCAACCAGTGGAAGAGTAAGAACCCCATTTCTGACATTCAGCTTAGTGTTCTGTAGTGCTAGACCATGTTGTCTGAAGGTGCTGGCTATTTATTTCTTCAATTTATTGTCCTCAGATGTCTAAAATGGGTTAGGTCACCAGAGTTAAGGATGAGAAAGCTCTTCTTTCTTCTCTCCCTCTCTCCCTTCTCCTAATTTCTTCTTCCTCATTTCCTACCTTTCCCTCTCTTGTGCTTCCCTCTTCCCCCATTTTTTCCTTCCTCTTTCTCTCTTCCTCCCTCCTTCATTATCTCTTTCCCTTCTATTTCTTTCTCTCTCTACTCCCTTCTTTTACTTTCTCCATCTCTCCCTTTTACACTTAGCTTCTTTTCCTTTCCTTCTCCCTCTCCTCTCCTTCTTCATTCCTTCCTACCTCATCTCCTCTCCTATCCCCTGTCTTTTATCTTTTTCCCTCCTCTGTTTAAGCCATAGAGTCTGCCAAATGGGGCCTTGCTTACCTCACCTGTACAGTGGCACTCAGGGCTAATGAAGTTTCTGATCTAGGTGCATTCCTCTGGTCTGGCTTTGTAATTCTAGATAAATGAACCAGTGTTTGGATTGGGGATAGAAGGAGGGTAAGAAGTTTCTTATGCTTTGAATATTGATGATGATAAGTATGTCTAAAGTCATGTCCTTTTTTGAATGCTCCTGTAGCCTATACATTTACTTTTGTTTCATTTGCAAAGCTTATAATATGAGTTTGAAAAATCAATTAACAAACATTTATTAAGGGCTTACTTTGAGTTAGGCACTCTGCTAAGTGCTGAGGATACAAAGATTAAAAGGAACTCAACTCAAGCAAAACTAATTCTACATATTATACAAAATGTTTCCCATTAGGTAGCTAATAATGCCTCAGATTGGTGCAAATGAACCTTTTAAAATATGTTTTTTGGGGTGCATTCATGATCCACTGGTGCTTTAAATTCAATGTGCCCAGAATGAAACTCCTCATTTTCTACTCTCAGTAGAGCTGTAACCTTAAGTTCTGTTACTTAGGGCAAGAAGTATGAAAGGTGCCTTCATCCTGATGTTTTAAGGCAAATTCAATTGAAGTGTTGAGGGAAGACCTTGGGAAGACTTTGGCTGCAAGGCCAGACAGGACAGAGATGGGACAGAGATTCCTATGGTTAGTCACTCTGAAACACAGTGAGACCACTCCTAGGGATGCAATTTCTGGGGAAGAGAAGAAGGCAGAGTTGGACTGCGCATGGGAGGAGCTTACCTGGATGCACTAGGAGAAAGTGTCTGATAACTTCTTATTTTAACCAATTATTTTTGCTACATAGGTGCTAACCTCATTTCTTTCTTTCTGTCGGAGCATGAGTGCTGTTCAGTACCTGCTAATTTTTGGTGTCCTGTGACAATGCTCCAGTCACATTACCCTGGTTATGACTCTACCTCTAAATTTGCCCCTCCTCCCAACTTTCCTATTTCTGTTGATAACATAATTTTTCTTGTCATCCAGGCTAGAAAATTTGACTCATCATTGACTTTTTCCTTTACCTGACCCTAATCCCACATCTTTTCACTTGCAAAGTTCTTCCAGTTCTTCCTTCACACTATCTCTTACATTTGTTCATGCAGCCACCACCCTAGCATAGGCCCTCATCATCTTATTCTTGGAATAGTATAATATTTGGTTGCCAAATTGGTCTGCATGCCTCCAGTTTCCCTTCTCTCCAATATTTCCTTTACATAGCTACCAAAATAGTCTTCCTAATTTGCAGATCTGATTAGCTATCTCCCTGTCTACAAAGAAGTTAGTGGCTCCCTATTACCTATAGGCTTAAATACAAACTTAGTCTAGCATTTACTATATGCTTATTCACTTAAAGTCCTGATTTTAACCTATCTTTTTTTTTTAAAGCAATTGGGGTTAAGTAACTTGCTCAAGGTTACACGGCCAGTCATTATTTATGTGTGGGTGCTCATTTTCTGAGGCTGGAACCAATCCCGGTCCTCCCAACTCCAGGGCTGTCGCTCTTACTCACTGTGTCACCTAGCTGCCCCTCGACCTATCTTTTTAGCCTTATTTTACATGACTCCCCTTCACATACTCAAATTCCAGTTAAATTGAACTATTTAATCTTATCCTGCCCTCTCCAGTCACCAATAAATTTGTACAGACTGTCTTACATGGCTGGAACACACTCTTTCCTCATCTTTACTTATTGAAATCCTTCTCTTCTTTCAAGATATGGTTTAGGTTACATGTCTTCCAAGAAGACTTGTTTGATACTGTCAGATGAAAACATGCTTTTCCTCATAAATTTTTCTTAGAAGACTTTGCCTCCATCTCTCCAATGACCTTCTCATGCTTGAACTTATTTGTGTAGGTCCTATACCCCCCCAAAATCAATCGATCATCAATCTTTTTATTAGGGTGTACCTACTATTTGAGGACACAATTAAGAAAATGACAGAGTTCCTGCCCTCAAGGTGCTTACATTATACTAAGAAGACACAACATGTTCATGGATAAGCAAATATAGACTGTGTACAAAAGAAATATATAGTGGTTTGAGGGAGCACTAACAGCTATAGGTATCAGGCAAGACTCATATATGAAGTGCTATGTGAACTTTGAGAGGAGCTAGGGATCTGAAGAATCAGGGATGATGAGAGAGAACATTCCAGTGATGGAAGGTAGCCTGTACAAAGGCATAGATTCAGTAGACAAAAGCTCCTCAAGGGTAGAGGATGTAATTTATTAATTTTTGTATTCTTAGTGTCTAGTACAGTGTCTTACACGTTATTGTTGTTTATTTGACTCTTTGTGACCCCGTGGACTATTTTTGTCATGGGGTTTTCTTGGTAAAGATGCTAGAGTGGTTGATCACTTCTTTCTCCAGTGGATCACCCTTTTTTTTTGCCAGAACTTTCCACTATGATTTGTTTATTTTAGCTCATAGTTTCATTGAGCTATGAAAGCTCCTCTGCCACAACAAGGCAGTGATTCAGGATAGGCTTCTTCTTCTTCTTCTTCTTCTTCTTCTTCTTCTTCTTCTTCTTCTTCTTCTTCTTCTTCTTCTTCTTCCTCTTCTTCTTCCTCCTCCTCCTCCTCTTTCTTCTTCTTCTCCTTCTTCAAAAGCAGGAGTTGTAACTTGCCCAGGGTCACACAGATAGTAAGTGTCTCAGGCAAGATTTGGTCTTCTGGTCTCTAGGACCAGCACTCTATCTACTTTGCCACCTAGTTGCCCCTTGTTACTCATAGTAGGCACTAAAGAAATGCTTGCTGAATGGAAATAAATCTTTAGCTCATACAGTTTGCAGGTTTAATTTGCTTCCTAATTAGGCCGAAGGCTCATTTTGCTCCCTTTGCCCCATGCTTTTTGCTGTGATTTCAGGAGATAATGTTTATAATCTTCTGTAACCTTTCTCTGTAATATTTTGCAAATGAGTGTATGCTCTCTATGGGAGTTTCTTTGACTGCCACATCTTTCCATTTGGCAAGTATTTGCAGAAATCTTGACATGAGATTAAATTAAATTGTATATTCCCCAGAACATTTGTAGATGAAACTGGAAAGAATACAACAAATCAATGCAAAATGGAACAGATTTGCCAGCATTTCTACAATGTCCTAGTAACATCATTGGTGACAGTGGAACTACTACATTTGAGGAAGTGGAAATGCCATTGAGAAGATAACATTGGGAAGAGGAGCTGCAATCTGCTGTATGTACACAGAAGAGATCTGTGCTGAAGACAACATAAAGTTACAGGCACTCATGGAATGGTGTTCAAGACATCTCAATGGAAGGAAAATAGCTAGAGAATGGAAAAAGTCACAGAAGGTGGATACAAAAAAGGGTGGACAAGAAGCCATCAGCAATTACTAACCAATAAGCCTTCTTTCTTATCTCTATGAAATCTTCATGGATGTGTTTATGCACATAGTGAAGGTATCTTTGGTAAAAATGTAAGAAAGGAAACATTTTCTCCAGCAGACTGCATCTCTTGAGTCACACAACTTTCAGGTCCTATTGGATTTATTGGTTTATTGTTTATTAATTACAATAAAGCATTTGACTTGGTAGATCTAAGTGTAACCTTAAAGATTCTTTTTTAATGAAGCTAAACTAAACTATGCTAAGATCACACAGGATTTCTTAATAGATACAACCATAGAGATAACTTGGTTACATGATCCTCTGCTTATTTCCCTCCCAAATAGAATGTAAGCTCCTTGAAGTGAGAGATTGTTTTGTTTTTTCTTTGTAACTTCAGTAGTAGGCATAATGCCTAGTCTACTCATCATTACAAATTCTCACTGGAGAAAGTCTTGTAAGGATAGTTAGTGTGGGCAAGCTTTTATTCCAAAGTCTAGCCTTATTCAACACTAGAAAATTCATTACTGTAGAAAAGACCTATAAATATAGAATATGGAACTTGTATGACATGGACATGGAAAAGAATCACATAACATGAAAAGGTGGAGATAGACTGCATTCTGCATTGGGGGAGGGAACATACATCTTGAAGAGATCAGCAAATCCATAGCCATATCTGATTGTACTTTACTTTATGTCCCTCATATCTTTGGGACCAGGAGCTATTCTTGGTTTTAACCCTTAATTTTGGCAAGACTCTGGGATAACTGTATCAATTCTCTAGTCTCATTTCCCCTTCTGCAACCTGAGTGCAGTTTAATGAGAATGCTCTGGCTCACTCTCGAAGAACCAGACTATTCTATCTCCCCCTCAGGGTTCTTGGGTACTCTGAGAGGTTGCAGGGTCTTTTCTCTACTGTCATTAGCTCGAGCCCCTACCAGCTGTTTTCTCCTAATTTTGGGGGCCAGTGACCAGGACCCAATTCTACTTAACCACTTCACCTTAATAAGTTTTTTACAAAGGGACATATACTTCACAGACAAATCAGGAACAGAGTACAAACATTTTCTCCCACACCACGGCGGCATATTTTCTCCTGTATCACCTACGTTTCTGAAAGGAAAAAGCCAACAACTTAGCTCAGTTCCTACATAGCAATGGCTCGACAAAGTTCACGTGTAAAGGCTGCATCTTAAGTCCTTGTCTCAGCTGCTGCTGGGCCTTTCAGACTTATAAGGTCATAGAGGTTCTATTCTCTTCTCCTAAAATGGACATGGACAAATACAGCAGCCATGGACCTTTTACTGGGCCATAGGGTCACAGAGTGGGAGAAGGTCTCTAGACTTTTTGTCTTACAACATGGTCTCTCACCATAAGTGAGAGTCATTAAGATTCTCCAAGAGCAAATGAGGCAAAAGTGAAAATGACTTATGTTGATGGATCTTTTTGCATGTCTCCATAGCCAATCAAAGAAAAGGCGTTCCTCTTCCATGCTGTGGTTAGTTGACTGGAACCAGTTACAGATGTCTCTGCCTGCTCCACAGACCTTCCAAGGCCTTTTCCTTACCCATCATCATGATTCTCCTGGAAGCAAGCTCTTTAGCCTTGTGATGTGGAAAGATTCCATCCCAGGTGCTCGGTGCATCAGCCAGATCCTCCATGATAACAGTAACACTTGAATCGTCCTTCACGAGCACTTTGTAAGGATCAATCAGGTAGCACTTATGAAACAATGGTAGGCACCAAACAGCTGCTCTGATTGGTTGGTTGATTCTTTTCTGTTGCTGCAGAATATTGAGAGGTTATGTTTTCCTGTTAGAGTCACCTGCACAGTCCACACATTTAACAGTCTTAACAGTCTGACTGTTTGGTGCAAGAACAATAACAACAACCAAAAATACCCCCCAAATTGGATTGAAATGCATTAAATAGAATTGTACTTTTCCCACTAGATACTGTGTTCAAGCTCAGCTCAAGCATCTCCTCCTGTGTGAGATCTTTTGATTCCCCAGTTATTTATGCCCTCCCCTCTGTATTACTTTGTATTTTCTTCTTACATATTTTATATTCATTTGTCTGGTAACAAATTACAACAAATGTTGCAACATTTGTTACAACAGACATTGTTCCTCCTGATAGAATATAAGCTCCTTGAGGGCAGAGACTGTCTTATTTTTGCCTTTGTGTCCCCAGTGCTGTCATAATAGTGCTTGGCACATATTAGGTGCCTGATCAAGGCTCATTGAATGAATGAATAGTGTTCATACCATTTGAAATTCAGAAAATGCTCATTGAAAATGGTTAAAAATATGACTGGTCCCTGACTTTGCCCTGTAGCAGGTAGGATGGTTATTGCCTTGGGCAAGGAGGATAAACTTGGTGCTTGTGTCATGGCAATGGGGAGGAGGGACATCTACCTTTTTTTTTTTTTATAAACCATCCAGCTAACTGCAAGAGCAGCTGCTGGAAAGCCAGGAAATATTTTCCTGAAAAGCTACTTTCCCTCCCTACTGAGATCAGGGCCATGGAAAAGACTAGACCTATTGTAAATTAATGGAAAATGGGAATCTGGGTTCACTTTCAGAATATTCTGGAGTTTATTAGATCAGTCCCCTTAGAAACTCTGGGTGCTGGATTGGGGGGCCAAATTTTCCTGGGAGTCCAGTCACAATACCATAGAATTCACATGAAACAATATATTGAGCACTGGTACCATTGAGAATTGTTATGAACTATGTGTTGGCACTGTGTTTATAAAACTATCTTGATAAGACTCCTGCTGGGCTCTGTCTGCCTGTTTCTGAGATGTTTTAAGTCCAAGAAAACCCTGGCCCCTTTCCTCTCTGGCTAATAGAGGGCATATTTTGGACTTGAGATCTTTTTAGTGAAGTTTGGACTCCAGTGTTCTTCCAGGGGCTATTTGTGTTGGAGGGGCTGGCAAGAATTTCCTTTGGCCCCAGAGACCAATGGACTTTCAGCTCTCTTAGTCTGGTTCATTACACTAGCTGCAGAGATGGTTCTAGCTCAGAAGGAAAAATGGGTACTCTGATTTAGTGACCATGGGGTGACTATTTCAGGTCATTTTCAGAGAGAATTGCTCTAAGGGTATTTGGTGGCTTGGCAGTAGCTAGCTTGTACTCTGATCCTTTTGTCTAGCTCTTCAGCCTCCTTAATGTGTCTTTAAAATGACAAGAGATGGGCTTGAGTTTGCAATAAGGAAAACATGACTCAAGAACCTCATGTTGGGAAATGATAATTTGTAGGCAGTGTATGAGCTAGATTTTAGGTGGCTAATAATGACAACTGACATTCATATAGCACTTTAAGGTTTACAAAGTGCTTTGCATATCATTTGAACCTATCAACAATTCTCTGAGGTAGAGTCTACCTGCATTATTATCCCCATTTTATAGATGAGAAAATTGAGGCTCAGAGAACTGGAGGTGGAATTTGAATTCACATTTTCCTGACTCTATGTCCCAGGACTCTGGTTACTTTGTCAACACTGCCTTTCTCACCAGAAAAAAAGGAAGAGGATGTATTATGTATTAGTTATCAAACAAAATAATTTTGTAAATCATATTACACTGGATGACAGACAGGAAATCTGTCATGGGATTTGTGTCCACAGCTTTGGGATAACCTTTGGGTTGTCCCTTTGTTGTAGATATCCATCAAAGGATGACTTTTACAGAGCACTCTTTCCATAGAAAAGAAATAATCTCTCCAGTTTCCCAAACACATCCAACTACTACATTTCTACTATACTTAGCACATTCTACCCAATTAGAGTGTAAGCTTCTAGCTATTGTCCTATTCATCTTTTTCTGTTTATTAAATGTCTTAAACATCACTGAACAGCAATATGTTCAACCAAACTTAGTAACTATTCACATTCAAATAAATTCATTTTAATGCATAAAGTATCATAAACTTTTAGTCACTCTAAGTCCTTGTCAGAATTCTTTGCCCCTTTATTTTCATAGTTTTTCTCTTCCTTGGGCATAGGTGGTGTGTACTCCATTCTTCTGCTTTTTTCACTTTGCATTATTTCTTAAATGTCTTTTCAGATTCCTCCCTCTTGTTGGTCTGAATATGATTATAGTATGTCATTATGTTAATGTATTATAGTTTGTTTTTTTTGTATCGATCTTTTATTTATTTTTAATAGTATCTTATTTCCTCCCCCCCAATTACATGTCAAGACAATTTTTAGCATTAACTTTTACAAAATTTTGAGCAGATTTTTCTTTATTCTTCCATCCCTTTCCCTCTTCCTAAAATGATAGGCAATATGATATAGGTTATACATGTGCTATCATGATGTGAAAGAAGAAACATCAAAGGGGGAAAAACTATGAAAAAGAATAAAGTGAAAAAATATACTTCAATCTCCATTCAGAGTTCATCAGCTCTTTATCTATATGTACCACAATTTATTTAACTATTCACCTATTGTTGTGCAATTACTGTAGGTTGCTTTCAGGTTTTTTTTTTTGTTGTTGTTTGTTTGTTTGTTTTTTTTGTTTGTTTTTTAACAATTATGTCTATGTAGTAGTAGAATCTTAGAATAGGTAGCTCTTTTTGGTTTGTTTTTGATAACATTTTCAGGGTATGTTCCTAATAATAGAATCATTGAGTCCAAAGGTAGAATTCTTTTTGTAACTTTTACTGCATGCTTCCGGGTTGCTTTCCAAAAATATTCTCCAAGTTTGTAATACTCCCAGGAATGAGTGTGCCTGCTTCTCTACAACTCTGCCTGAACTGTTTTTGTTTTTGTTGTTTTTAAATTCCTTTATTTTTTTGGGGGGGGGCAACTTGATGGGCATGAGATAGCCTCACAAATTTGCTTTAATTTGCATCCCTTTGATTATTGGGGAGGTTGAAATTGAATGATTTTTAAAAGTAATTATCGATAATTTGTGAGTGAGTGTTTTTAAACTATACCATAGGATAATAGATTTAGAGCAGCAAGACAGTTCAGAGGTCATGTGGTCCAATTCTCTCATTTTATAGATGAGTAAGCTGAGCTCCAGAGAAGTGAATTCACTTGTTCAGAGTCAGATGGTAAATGACAGAGGTGGGGTTGGAAGTGAAGTCTTCTCACTTTCCATGCTGTTTCTTCAATCATTTATTAATTGTGGACTGGGAGCTACTGCTACAAGGCTTATTGATCTTTGTGTTCTCCACAGTTCCTTGCCAGGAGCTTTGAATGTCATAGTCACTTGAGATATGTTTGTTTTATGAATGAAAGAAGTATCCTCTTTTCCTAACCTTTACAACTCAACAAAATTAGTGATTGTTGAATGAATGAATGAGTGAATGAATGAATAAATGAATGAATGAATGCATGAATGGAATTGAATCCCCCATATTTTTCTCTCAGTGCTGGTGGGAGATAGGGTGAGGCTGCAGATACCTGTGAAATGAGAGGGTTGAACCAGGTGACCTTGATGGTTCTTCTAACTCTCGATCCTACAATCTTATGATGAGAAGGTGATTTCATTTTAAACGGAGCAGGCAGATTCTACCCCTGCTACAGACCTGTGTGGTCTGCTATGGTGCTATGGTGGGAAATATGTCATCCTCTAGAGAGAAAAAGCAAAAGACATTCCCTTTGTTGTGTGTGTGTGAGTTGTGCTTTGTGTGCTTTGTATGCTGTGTGTGTGTGTGTGTGTGTGTGTGTGTGTGTGTGTGTGTGTGTGTGTGTCCTTTAGGTTCCTCCCTCAGGGTGATTTTCTATACCCTGTTTCTTTTCTGCCTTCTAAGTGTCATTCCTGGGAGGCATTTGTATCCATTCAGTTCTGTATTGCCTGGTTCCCACCCCCACCAGCCACCCAGCCCTGGTGGCTGGCATCCCGAGTTTGCTCTTGACCCCAAACCCTCTGGCATGTCAAGGAGCCAGGCTCCTGCAGCTGAGTTCCAAACACAAACAATGGTGCCATTGAGGGCTAGGCTGGGGTTAGGCTCTTGTTGCCTGAGCTGTGGGCTGCCCATGAGGGGAACAGCTGAAGGCTGCTTATTCTGCTTAGACTAAGCGGCAGCCAGAAATAGGTGTCTGGTGGCTATCTCTAGGTCTTGTTGCTTTGCTCCTGAAGGACCAGTCTTGTGTTTGGATTGGGCTCCTACAGAATATTTATGGAACTGAGGTGAGGGAAATTTAAACAGGGAAACAAATCTATTTTGGAGGTTTTAGGAAGGGAGCAGGGTAGGGAAGTACCTTCCACATGTTGGAATGGAAAGAGCCCTGTCTTCTCATCTGAGCTCTAGGCTTACCTTGGCCAATGACTGGCTGGGCAAGTGTCTTTGGGAAAGTGATTTCCCTTGGTATAGTGAAAAGGGCACGTGGTGAAGGAGTCATTGGAATTGAGAGTCAGTGCAAATTTTGAATACCCCCCATTTGCTTCTTCAAACTTTAGTAGATTCATCTGTAAAATGGGTAGAATAAGGTTTACATTTCCTACTGCATGGGGTTGTTGTGAGTAATGATGAGATAACATATATAAAGTACTTTGTGAGCATGAAGGTGCATTAGAGATGGAAGCTATCATTATCATGTGCAGTTTTTAGAGTTATTTATTTTTTTTATTAAAAAATGCTTTATTAACTTCTGTTTTACATCATTCATTTCTGCCAGATTTTGAGTTACAATTTTTTCCCCTGTTTTTCCCTACCCACCATCCCAGAATAGCAGTCCCACAAGATATCACTTCCTCCAATCTGCTCTCTCCCATATCTTCTCCCATACCCCCTTCGACTTTTCCATTAGAGCAAGGTGAATCTCTGTGCCCCAATGCCTGCACATCTTATCTCCCAATTACATGCAAAAGAGTATTAATAATAGTATTTATATATATTTGAAACATTTAATTTTAAGACCTCGAATTTCAGATCCATGCCCTTCCTCCCTTGTCACCCATTCCCTCTGGGAAGATAAGTAATTCAGTATATGTTGTACATGTCTAGCTATGCAAAACATTACCATAGTAGATATATTGTACAAGGCTGCTTATAATTCCCTCCCACTCATCCCACCCCCCACCTGGTCCATTCCTTACTTGATCTTGTCCCTCTTCTATAGTGGGTACTTCCAACCTCCCCTCCCCCCAAGGATGCCCTCCCATCCATCATCCCTCCTCTCATCCCCCTACCCCCTATTCTGCTGCAGGTTGAGCCCATTTAGTATGTATGTCATTCTCTCCCTGAACCAAATTCAATGAGAATGTGGTTTTGCCTTTTTGCCTTCCTATTCTTCCCCTCCCTTGCAGCCACTTCCCCTTGCTTCTTCCATATGAGATAGTTTACCCTACCCTGTCTCTCCCCATCTCCTCTTGCCACTTTCCTCTCTCACCTCATAATTTCACCCCTTGAGTATCCTCCCTTCCCAACAAATTCAACCTATACCCTCTATCCATATATAACTATAAACATATATACACACATTCACATATGTATTCAAATGACCATACACCCTCTTCCATTATTTTCATACTGAGAGAGGTTTCATCAGTCACAGTTATTGTTTTACCATGTAGGAATGTAAACAGGTCAACTTTGATAAGTTCCTTTTGATTTCTTTTCCCTGATTACCTTCTCAGGCATCTCTTGCTTCTTGTGTCTGGATGTCAACTTTTCTATTCAACTCTGGTTTTTTCCTCAAGAAAAAATGCTTGAAAGTCCTCTATTCCACTGAATGACCTTATTTTCCCCTGAAACAAAATACTCAGTTTTGCTGGGTAGGTGACCCTTGGGTTCAGTCCCAGCTCTTTTGCCCTCTGGAATATCGTATTCCATGCCCTTTGATCCCAGTGTAGAAGCTGCCAGGTCCTGTGCTATTCTGATTGTGTTTCCACAGTATTGAAATTGTTTCTTCCTGGCTTCTTGTAGTATTTTCTCCTTGATCTGGGGATTCTGGAACCTGGCTATAATATTCCTGGGAGTTTTCTTTTTGGGATCTTTTTCAGGAGGTGATTGGTGGATTCTTTCAACCTCTATTTTGCCCTCTGGATCTAAAACATCAGGGCAATTTTCCTTGAGAATTTCTTGAAGGGTGATTTCTAGGTTCTTTCTTTGATCATGGCTTTCAGGTAGTCCAATAATTTTTAAATTGTCTCTCCTGGATCTATTTTCCAGGTCAGTGGTTTTTCCCATGGGATATTTCACATTGCCTTCTATTCTTTCATTTGTTTGGATCTGCTTAACAGCATCTTGATTTCTCATAAAGTCATTAGCTTCCATTTGCTCCAGTCTAACTCTGAAGGAATGAATCTCCTCAGTGAACTTTTGAGATTCTTTTTCCATCTGGCAAATTTGGCTTTTTAAGGCATTCTTCTCCTCATTGCCCTTTTGGGCCTCCTTTGCCATTTGAGTTAGTCTATTTTTTAAGGTGTTGTTTTCCTCAGTCAGGCTGTTGACCCTCATTTCATACTTTTCCTGCATCCTTCTCATTTCTCTTCCCAATTTTTCCTCCACTTCTCTTATTTGATTTTTAAAGTCCTTCTTAAGGTCCTCTATGGCCTGTAACCCGCTCATATTTTCCTTTGGGGCTTTTGGAGCAGGATTTCTGACTTCACAGTCCTCCTCCTATTCTATGCTTCGATCCTCTTTGCCCCCCAAATAGGAGTCTAATGTTGCATTTTTCTGTTTAATTTGTTTCCTTTGCCTTGGCATGTTGCCACTTAATTACTTGACTTTTGGGCTTGTTGCCACAGTAGGACCCTGCCACCAGACAGGGGAACTTTTGTCCCGAACGTGTGGGGGGACAACTTCTGTTTCTGGCAAGCTGGATACCCACCCCACGACCTCCACCCCAGACCACAATCCAGATCCAGGGAGGTTAAAGTAAGAGCAATTACCCCACAAGACTGATCATTGGATCTCCCTACAGTTCGCAGGCCAGGAGCTGGAGCTGCCACTGAAAACTACAAAATGGCATGTCTCCTCAGCGGTTTCTTAGCCCCCAGGGGAGGAAGCCGATGCGTTCCCCA
Source organism: Gymnobelideus leadbeateri (assembly GCA_011680675.1). Classification (NCBI taxonomy): domain Eukaryota; kingdom Metazoa; phylum Chordata; class Mammalia; order Diprotodontia; family Petauridae; genus Gymnobelideus; species Gymnobelideus leadbeateri. The sequence goes on from WOXC01011984.1 coordinate 646,615, forward strand.
AATACTGGTCCCAAAGTCCACAGGGCACTAACCTCTCACTTTGTCCTCAACACATGTCTGTGTTGATAATTCTGGAATCACCACAGATGCTGGTATTCTGGGGTCCCTCCAGCCAGCTGCTGGCCCGACCGCCCTGGGGCTAAAACCCCAGCTCAGGTGGACCTGTGCTCGGCTTCCCGTACACTGCACACTGTGCTGCCGGCTCCCAGAATGCTGCGCTGCTCTTTCCTGAAGGGCTGCTGGGCTGTCCTCAGTGGGAGGTTAGCTTCTCTGTGTTGTTCTGTGGGTGCTGGGGCTCCAGAAGTTGTTCAGAGTCCCCTTTTACATAGTTTGGAGGTGATCTGGGGGGACAGTGGCTTGGATGTGCTGTTTCTACTCTGCCATCTTCTTTTAGAGTTATTTTAAGGAAGGATTTTCAGTGACGTCAGATTCTTCAACTTTTTATCTCCAGATTTTAGTAGCTCTTCAATTTCATCTCTTATTTCATTTGATGTATGTTCAAGAATAAAGTAATTTCTTACATATGATTGCCCTGCAGTGATTAGCAGTAAGTTGTTGTGGACTTGGAGCTAAGGGTATTATTGACCAAAAAAATGGAACAAAACTCATAAGCTCTACTTCTAATTTTATTGTGATATAGAATTAGAGCATAATGACAGTATTAATGTCTCCAGTCCATTTCCTGCCCGCTTGGGGTTTTCCTGCATTATCTGCATTAAAGCATTTCCAGGAGGTGGAGTATTTCTGATTTGTTGAGGGACAATATTGCCCTTTTTTGAGGGGGACAGAGCCACATGCTCTGCTACAATCTGTGTCAAGGTGATCATCACAATAGTTTCCAGTAGGGCTAACCTGTAACCCTTGGCCATCTCGTCTATTTCTTTCACTTGCAGGAGAAGTTCCATTGCACCAACTAGGATACTAACTCAAATAGTGGCATCGCTAGAGCTTAGTTTGCCAAAGTTTGAAAGTTCTTGCCAGGCTTCCACAGTTCCCCTAATTCTCTTGGCACATGAAGTCTTTCATGTACATTCCCCAGGGTGGAATTCTCCTACTTTTCTGTACCCCCATCCCAGTTGTAGTATGGGTTTTGAGAGGGATTTGTTGTTATTTGTTCTGGAGTCTCAATTTTCTCATCTATGAAATGGGGGGCTGTACCCCATAGTCACTTCAGATATATTTGTGTAGTGAATGAAATAATTAGCCTTCCTTTTCTATCCTTCACACTTCACACACAGTAGGTACTCAGTGAATGTTTGTTGAATCAATGAATGGATATGAATTCCCCAGATTTTCTTTCAGTGGGGTGGGAGATTGTAATGGTAAGCACAGAAGTAGTTCACACCTTGTTTCAGCTATTGAATTAACACCTTGTTTCAGCTCAAGTTTCTTTTGAGCCTTGTATCAAGTCTGTTAAGAAGCAGAATGTGTGAACCCCACAACTTGTGAACCCTAGAACTCATGAACTCCTGCAACAGGAAGAGGAGGAGCTATATTGTATATAGGAAAGAACACAAGCTGGACAGTCAGAATTTCCTGGGTTAAGCATTGTGGAGGCAGGGCAGCTGCTGCTAGACTGAAGACTGAACAGAGAATTGAGAAGAACTGAGAAGAGGACTCTGGTGGTAGCAGAGTCATGGAGGAGAAAACTTGTGGTATCCTGGCACTCTGTTTGTCTGCTCTGTCTGTGTTGGTGTTTGTTTGTGATACTTTGTACAGAAGCCCTGGGACCTTACTGTAAGCCCTGGAAGAGTATTTTCTGGTTGTATATTTACAGAAGTCCTGGAAGAGGGTTTTGGAGGTCCTGGGACTTTGCTGATGATTTGTGCTGACCTCTTGGACCTTGTTTGTGGGTCTGTGTTGATTCCTATGTTGATGATTTGTATTGAGTTCTCAGACCTTGTTGGTAGATCTGAGTTGATTTTGCAGGCAGATTTGATGATGGTGCTGACAATGTGTATGAATATTATTGTGGCTCTGTCAAGCTTTATCTTCCCAGAAACAGGAAATGTGAAGGACTTGAAGTGGACTGGATACTGTGAACTTCAATATGGAATGGGAACTGGACAAAGTACTGGACAAGGAACTGGGAGCTGTCTGCCTTTGTACCCAGGTGACAGTTGGAGCTAGGACCATGGAAGAGGAACTATGGAAGCTGAGAGCCAGCCTCGAGTCAAGCTGAAAGAAGACTTTACTTGGATGCTGTGTACTGACTGAGAAGATTATGGTTTACTGTGACCTAGGGGTGGAAAACTTTGACTTTTGTACTTTGTGATTGAATTAAAGATTTTGTGATTGACTAAATGAATGAACTTCATTTAAAACTATGTGGTAAAAACTGTGTGGCCATTTTAGTGATAAGTTGTTGAATTGTGATATGGTGAATGCTGTACCTTGATTTTTTGTGAATGTTTTGCTCTGATTTTTTATTGAATAAATAGAGAGTTCACTATATTATATAAGCAGAACCTTGAAAGCTGTTCACAGCAGCAGTCTTCTGGAAAGCTGTTTGTGTTTGGCTTCACAGAGGTAGGGTGTCAGATGTCTGTGAAATGAGAAAGTGTGATATAATACTTGGTTTAATACTTCCCTGTGCAACCTTGGGCAATTCAATTAATCTCCTTGGGTCTTAGTTTCCTCATATATAAAAAGAGGGGGTTGGACTGGATGACTTCTGAGGTTCCTTTACAGCTCTAGCTTTGAGATCCTGTGATCTCAGTATTGCACTTGTAATATTGTGTATTACAGCCATCTGAGTTGGTGCCCTATCCCCTTAAGAGACAATAAATTTCTTGAGAGAAAGGACAATTTCTTATCTCCACTACGTATCTCTCCCAGCACCTAGCACATTGTTTTGTACATGGTAGATATTTAATAAATGTCTTTTGTATGTGTATAGAATGACACATGTACAACTTTCTCTAGTTCTATAGAAATACAAATTCACATTCACTGATCTAGACTGCAAAAAAATTAAAATTAAAATAAAAAAAATCATGGAACAACATTAGAGTTGGAAGGGAACCCAGAGTTAACTTATTCTAGGTATTCTCATTTTATAGAAGAGAGAGCTGAGGCCCAGAGAGGCCAAATGACTTGTCCAGAGTAATACAACCTTTAATCTCAGCTAGAATTTGAGTACAGGTCTTTTGACTCCAGGTTCTGTGTTCCTCACACCATACTTGGGGCAAGTGATGGAGAGAAGTCTCCCAGCAGTCTTTCGCCACAGTCAGGAAGGAGGTGGGAATGGGGAAGTCTCTAAGAGAAAGGTGTGGCCTTTGGAATGACTTCTTTCGGTCCCTATCAGCCTGGCCTGCAGTTAGAGGGGTGTGATAGGGTAGTTTTCCCTTTGATCTTCTCTTCCCAGCCTCAGGGCAGGAAGTAGGGGAGGGGGTGGCAGGTGGGGAACCTTGGCAGCTATTCCCCTCATTGGTCACTGCTCTGCCACTGACTTAGGGTACTGAATTATAGAGGGATGGTTAGGGATTAGAATAACTTGTATGTTCTCCCTGCTATAATACTTAATCAGGGTTCTCATGTTTGAGGGAACACTCCCAAACCCTACAGTTGTCCCCAATGGCTATTTAACATATATCTGTCCCTCAGGGAACAATGAGGAGCAGGTAGGTTGGACCCCCTTGGGACATACAGGAACTAATCCTTGCAGAACTGGAAAAGTCTGGAAGGTCTTCAACCCTCCCCCTCCATCCATCTATAGCTTCTCTCCGCTTCAGCTCCCCAACACCATCCTTTATCATCAGCATTTGTCCTTCATGTTCCTTAAGAAGTCAGAACAAGGTTGGCATTAACTTTCTTTAAAAAAAAAACCCCAACAAAACTTTTTTTTATTATTCTGAACTTGACAAAAATCAACAAACATGAACATTTCCTTATACAAAGAACAGAAAAAGAATATTGCAGATGACACTCTGAATATCTATTATGTGCAGCTAGGATTTTTTAAAATATATGTCAAATTCAGCTTAGTTCCAATACTGCCCTGATTATCTGTGTGTCTGAACTTCCTTCTGCTCTCTTCTGAATAACAACAACAATAAAAATAGCTAGCATTTATAGCACTTTAAGGTTTGCAAAATACTAACGTTATGGCATTTTATCCTCTTAGTCACTCTGAGAGGTAGGCACTATCATATATTGATTTGTCACTCTCAATATATCACCGTTCCTCCTCTTTTTTTGAGCTTACATGTCTGCCATGATATTTCTCACGTAAAACTTACTATGATACAGCCTAATACCCTCAGTATACCTGAAACAGAAATATGAAAAAGGAGCAGAATTCCTACCTTCCAGGAGCTTACAATCAAACGGGGGGAGAGGAAGGAATTGCCATCAATAAGTACAAGTTAGATACAATATAGCATGATAAGAACAAAAGAGAGATTCAGATAATGGGCCATCAAATTTTTGAGGTGGAATTCCTTTTAGCTGCAGAGAAGAGATTAACTTTCAAGAGCCAAAGCAATGGACCCATTCCAAAATTGGCATGGGCTGCCTTGAAAGTTGCTGGCTTTCTCTTCCTTGGAGGCTCTTTGAACTGGATGACCATTTCCTGGGTGTGGTGTAGTGGGGATTCCTTTTGTTTATGAGTTGGACTAGGTGGTTGCTAAAATAGCTCGCAAATTTTGTGACTGAGTGAAATAAATCACTAATGTTGAGATTTCAGGCATGTTTTCACATAGTAAGACATTTTGGGCAGAGCATCACATTCTGCATCATTCAGGTGTTTGCCTGCTTACTTTTAAGGCTGAGGGGCTACTGATACAATTTGCTTTAGAGCACTAAGTGTTTGATTTTCTTTGGGGGTGGAGAGTTACCAAAATCAGGTTTGATTGCCAAGTCAACCAATCAGCACTGGCCCCTTTGGAGAGAAAGTGAGAAAGACAGGGAATTGTGCATGTGCAGTTTTCATTTTTTATCTTGGAACCTTATGGGACTAGGTCTCCCTCTTCTCCCCTCCCCCCACGCATGTCCTTGAAACTATTTTTATTTGTTGCTGGAAACCAAAAATACATCGAAAGCCAAATGTGCTGGAATGGTTTCCCACGTGCTGTTGGGGTTGAGAAGAGGGATCTTGCCTAGAGGAGTGAACAGGCTTTCAAGCTGGCTTCTGGAACCAGTTGAGGCTGCAGGTCTGTGTGGGTGTACAAACCTGAAGGGATGGTGCCAGGTTCAGTAGAATTTGTTGAGAGGTACATGGCTGGTTGGCAAGAGGAAGAAGGTTTAGCAGTGTGGTGGTGGAGACACCTTGCTTGAAATCCCTGAACTTCTTTAGTAGGAATCAAGTATATTCAGATAGATGTTTGTTCACTCAACAAATATTTATTGAGGGCCTACTCATATGAGATACAGGATGGGGGAGAGGCATAAAGAAGTATGAGACATAGTTCTTGTCTGTCATAGGAAAGATAAAATAAATAGCTATAGTATAAGGCAGCATGTGATCAGTGTAAAATGTATGGCTTTAACTAATTTAATTAACAAATATTTATTGTGTACTTCCTATGGGCAGGGGTCTCTGTTTGTTACAAGGGGTACACAGATGAGAAACAACATAGTTCCTGCTCTCAAGGAGCTTACAATCTAACAGGGATGAGGAAGGTAGATAAGTCATATATATTAAGAATTATGATAGAAGGTAGAATGTCATGGGGGTAAAAGATGGAGCCAGACAAGATGTAATAAGAATTTTGAAGGTGTGAGAGATCACTTTCAGGTGGGGGGTGGGTGGGGTCAGAAAGGCATCATCCAGATATGACAGCTGAGTTGGACTTGGAAGGGAGAGAGGAATTTTAATAGGTAGAGATATGTGGAATGAGGGAATTCTAGCCTGGGTGAATGCTTAGAAGTGAGGATAGATGAGATCAAAGAGTAGAAAATAGTTTGATTTGGCAAGAATATGGAATAAGTGAGGGAGAGTTAGGGAGTGTCAGTGAAATAAGACTGGAAAGGTTTGGGGAGGGCCTCAGATATCTGGCTAATGAGTTGGTATTTTGATTTTTATAGATTGGAAGGAGCTACAGAAGTTTTTTGAATAGAGGGGTGATTAGTGGTTAGTCTTATGAATTAGGAAGGTTATTTCGGTAGCTGAATGGAGGATGGACTGGAGAAAGGACTACTCCTAATAGTATACATCAGATGGGACAAGAACCTGAACTAGGGTAGAGGCAGTTAGAGTGAAGAGGAGGGAACAAATTGGAGGGATATCATGGGGATTGAAAGAATAGGATTCAGAAACTGATTGGATGTGGAGTATGAGGGACTGAGAAGAATCCAAGTTGACCCAAATTTTCTAGTCTGGATGTTTGGGAGGATGGCGGTTCTATCAATAAAGAAATCAGGTAAGTTCTGCAGGAATTCCAAGGAGGGGTTATTATTCTTTTTAGCTGGGAAGACTTCATGGAAGACTTTTGGGTACAGAGTCTCATGGCAAGCCAACAACAAGAGTCAAGACAAGAACCCAGACTTTCTGACTTCCATTCCCACATCATACAGTCTCTTTGGTGGGTCTCACAAAATGCTTTGTTTTGCCCTTCTCTGATATGCCTACCTGTGCTACAGTGTATTACAGTTACCTGTGTCTCATCACCAGTAAGGTCACGACATAGGCCTTTTCCTGAGCCTGTATCATTGGATGGAAGATCCTCAGTGATGTACTTATACCTTTTCTGAAGTCTCAGTGGAGAATTATCTGGGCATGTCTTATCTCCCTGCTAGACTATGAGTTCCACAAAGGTAGGGGTCTTATCTCAGTCCCTCAGTTAGTAAATGGTTCCACCTTTGATACCTGATAGCTATGTGACTGTGGGTGAGTCACTGAATCTCAGTTTTTTCATCTGTAAAATGGGGATAATAATACCTACAATACCCTCCTCGTAGGATTGTTGTGGGGCTCAAATGAAATAACTATTGTAAAGCAATTTTCAAACCTTAACCCTCTACTCAGTAATAGTATTACTTCTCCTCTTCCTACTCCTCTTCCCCTTCTTCCTCTTCCTCTTCTTCCTCCCCTTCCCCTTCTTCCTCTTCTTCCTCTGCTTTCTCCTGAAACATATTTTTCCTCCAGTGCCTTGCACAGCATTATGCTCATAGTAGATGTTCAATAAATACCTGTTGAATTGAAGTCCATGGTAATAAGGCAAATCTTTGTACCTCTAGCTGAGCACGTTACACATAGTTATCTTCTCTCTGTCTCACAGTTCATAGGGATCATGAAGCCCAAGTTCTTGAGAATATATAATGCATAAGATGAGAGAGATCCCCCTTTCCCCACTTAAAGAAGTTTTAAGCATTAAAGAAGGCTTAAAGAGGGGTGGCTAGGTGGAACAGTGAAGAGAGCAATTGGCCCTGGAGTCAGGAGGACCTGAGTTCAAATCCAGCCTCAGACACTTAACACACACACACACACACACACACACACACACACACACACATGCCGTGTGACCTTGGGCAAGTCACTTAACCCCAATTGCCCTACCTTGCTGCCTCCAAAAAAAAAAAAAAGAAGGCTTAAAGAAGCCTAGGTACAATTTTTAGTTTATTCTTAAAAATAAGTTGCCATCAAGAATTCAAAATTGAGAGGCAGCTAAGTGGCATAGTGGATAGGACACCAGCTTATTTAAGTATCTGACTTAAAATCCAGCCTCAGACATTTACTGTGTGACCCTGGGCAAGTCACTTAACCCTGGTTGCCTCCAAAACCTCCGAAAGAATTGGAAATTGAAGGGATACTCATCAATTGGGGAATGGCTGAATAATTTGTGGTATGTGGTTGTGATGGATTACTATTGTGGCATAAGAAATGATTAACAGGCAGACTTCAAAAAGACCTGGGAAGACTTATATGAACTAATGCAAAGTGAAATGAGCAGAACCAGGAAAACATTGTATACAGAAGCAGCAATATTGTATGATGATCAACTATGAATGACCTAGCTATTTTCAGCAATATAAAGATCCAAGACAATTCTGAAGGATTTATGATGAAAAATGCTATCCACTTCCAGAGAAAGAGCTGATAGTCTGAATGCAAATTGAAGCATACTTTTAAAACTTTATTTTTTTCATTTTTTTGTCTGTCTTTTCTTTCCCAACATGACTCATATGGAAATATGTTTTGCATGAGTGTACATGTATAACTTATATCAAATTGCTTGCTGTCTCAGGGAGGGGAGAAGGAAGGAGAAAATTTGGAACTCAAAATTAAAAAAAATGAATGTTAAATTGTTTTTTAAATGTTAAAATGTTAAAAATTGTAATTAGAAAAAATAAAAGATTAAAAAAAATAAGTTGCCATTGCACAAATTAACTTATCAGTTTGACTTCCTTTGGGATTACAAATAATAACGATATCAAGGGGAATAGGATTTTCTGGTTGACTGAAGTTAAATGGGAATAAGATCATAGCAAAGCTGGGGCATTTGAGGACCTAAAATGATTTATTTGGGGATGTCTGAGACCTACTCGAAGTCCCTTAATTCTTCCTAAAATACAATGGCTTGCTTTCCTGCTTTAGTAAGCAAAGCATGCTCAATTGTAATAGAATATTTGGTGATGATTCAGGATTTTGCAGTACTTCCAAGGTCATTGTTATGAATATAAATTATGATTGTACAAAACTATACATCTTCAGTGGCTCCCTATTTCCCACTGAATAAAGTTTAAATTCCTTCCCTGGCATTCAGAGCCTTCCAAAATCTGGGACCAGATGACCTTTACAATCTCGTTTCTGATTATGCCCCTCTATCTACCAAGAGACCATGATCTTTTTACTTGCATTGTGTTCTCTTGACTCTTTGCTTTTGTTTATACTATTTCTTATACCTGGAATGTACATCCCCTCCCCACCTCTGATCCCTAGCCCACCTTTCCCTTTTTCTTTTGAATGCCTACTCATCCTTTAAAACCCAACTCAAATTTCCTCCATAAGCCCCTCCTCGATTCTCCTGTTCATTAATGATCTCCCCCAGCTCCCCTTGAACTTTCCATAGAATGTTGTTTAGCAGTTCCCTAATTAATTTGTGATTTTTTTTTTTTTTTGCTTTTTGGAGGGCAATTGGGGTTAAGTAACTTGCCCAAGGTCACATGGCTAGGTTTTTTTTTTTTTGTTTTGTTTTGTTTGTGTGTGCGTTAAGTGTCTGAGGCCAGATCTGAACTCAGGTCCTTCTGACTCCAGGGCTGACATTCTACTCACTGTGCCACCTAGCCGCCCCTAATTTGTGATTTTTTTATATCCATACTAGACTAGGAGCTACATGAGGGCAGGAATGTGTCTTGTTTAGACTTTTTAGCTCTACAAGTACCTAGACAATGCTCTAAATACATCCAATGTCTAATAAATGTTTGTTGAATGAGTGGATGAATTAATGAATGACTAGCTGTAGAAGATGTATGTATGAGAAGGGGCTGAATGATGACTGAAATTGAACTGCTACTAGAGTACCTGGGTTAAAATCCTGATTATGCCATTACCTGTGTGACCCTGAACAAGTCACTTAATTGGATTTCAGTTCTTTACCTGTATAGTGAGGGATTGGACTAGATAACCTCTTAGGTCCCTTCTAGTTCTAAATCTGTTACCCTAAAGTGTGCTTTGAAGGAGATTCCTCCCCTTTTAAAAATTCTCTAAGATTAGCTTGTCTTTGCCTAAAAGTAAAGTTCAGAATACATTCTAGTTTTTGAGGCTTCTGCATTTGTATTATATATTTAAAGTGAGGCATTAGAATAGTATTTTAGTGGAACATTCATATAAAACATTTATAAATTCTTGGAGGCATTTTTTTTTCCATTTTGAAGATGGGTATACTGAAGTTCCATTCATGAAAAGTAGCTTGGAAGAGTGAATGAAGACTAGAACCTTGGAAACCACAGCCTTGTGCCTAAATCCCTTGAGTATTAAGCATAGTCTATGACCTCCAGAGAAGAGGGACCAAATGGTTGTGAGCTGAATAGTGAACTATGTGACTTCTTTGGTGACTATGGACTTTTTTGGACAGAGGGATCATTTCATGTAATGCTCTTGTATGGGAAAGTTGTCATCATGACAGTTGATGCCTCATGGTATCTCAGGTCATCTGGTCCCAGATTGTGAAAGGCTCTGAATGCCAGGCAAAGAAATTTAAACTTTATTCAATGGGAAATAGGGAGCCACTGAAGACATATAGTCTTGTACAATCATAATTTATAGTCAAAACAATGACTTTGGAAGTACTGCAACCCTCTGAGAAACCTTAGCTTCAGCCCAACTATAATCAAGCATGTTGTAGAGAGAGGATTTCCCAAACACCTGGACTGAATCAGGTGATGGTCTCACCTGATCTTTTTCTTGGGCTGGGGAAGGTGGACTTCGGAGAGGAGGGAAAAGAAGGGGTTTAGAATTAGGAAGGACTCCTATGTCAGCATTCATCTGTCTTGCTTGCTCTTTCCAAACAAACCTTCTACATTTTCACCTTTTGTTCACATCATTCTCCTTGTTTGAAATGCAATTCTCTTCCTTTTTTCTATCTGAATTGTACCCATAATTAAAGAATCAGCCCAAGTTCTTGAACCCTCACCCTCATCCCAGCTCATCAGCTGTATTTGACATCCTAGTAATGTTCTAGATCCCAATGAGGAGATGGAATCATGTTTTTTTTTTTTTTTAACTCTTCTCTGGGGCTCACTTCTATAATTAGTTTCCTTTTTTTCCCCTCCCTTTTTGTTTATCTATATCTATAGTCATTCTGTGTATTGCTTTCCTGGTTCTTCTTCCCTCTGTATCAGCTCACATAATTCTTTCTATCTTCTCTGAATTGTTCATGTTCATTGTTTCTTATTTGAAGTTTTATACATTATATTTATGTGCCATAATATATTCAGCCATTCCCCACTAACATTCCCCGCTAACATGAAGAAAATGAAGCGCAGAGAAGTTAAATGACTAGTGATAAAAAAGACCCAGGTGTGTAAGGAGCCCAGCTGTGACTTAAAACCATTGGGCCACGCTGTATTTTTTATTATGTGCCCCTACCTCTTGTAGTTTTTATTGCTTACCACTTGCTTGATACTCATCATATGCTACCCTTTGTATTACTGTTTTAGTTTTTCTTGAGCATGTATCTTCTCTCCCCAACTAAATTGTAAACTCCTTGAATGCAGGGGACTGTGTAAAATACTTTGTGCTATCTCTCTATGCCTGCTTAGCTCAGGGCTAGGTGTTCATAGTTGACACCCAATATATGTCCATTGAATGAACAAACTGGTTGGAATCTTGGTTTTCTGAGCTGTTTTGGTTTTGGAGATGAGGAGCAGTGAACCTTGCCATTCCAAACCTTTAGGTGAAAAGTGGCCCTAAGCAAATATTCTGTTGGAAGCCAGGCAGCTCTATTAAGCCTCAGGGGGCTGGTAACTGAAGCTGCTTCCCCAATCTACTCACCAAACAGGTTCTGTAACAACCATTTTACACAGGGCCCCATAACCCCTGCAGAGCTGTGAATCAGCTGTCTGCCTCTCTTGTGAGCTCATAGGATGGGAGAGCTAGAAGGGAGTTTGGACACCAGTTAGTCCTCTTTTCTATGAGGCTCAGTTAAATTGGAGGATCCCCTCAGGGAAAACTTTGAAAGACCAGTTGGCCCAGCCTGGGCAGAAGGAGATCAGGGGTGGTGAAGAATGGTGAAGAGACAGAACAAGGCTGAGGTTTCCTTTGTTATTAGAAAGAAAAAAGGGGGGATCATGGTATTGGGTTACCAGTTAGCAACCATGTCATAAACTAATTAATCAAACAATATTTGAAACCCAGAGACAAGAGAATTGGATTTGGAGTCAGAGGTCCCTGGTATGATGCCTGACTGCCACTTCCTAGCTGTGTGTCCTTGGGTAAGTCACTTAATCCATAGGAGCTTTGATTTCCTTATCTGTAAAATGGGAATATAATGTTTGTACTATTTAATAAGATTGTTGTGAAGAGAGAATGAAAAAATTATGAAAAATGTTTCATAAACAATAAAATGCTAGATAAAGGCCAGCAGTTATTAATTTGTTATCCAGTTCTCTGCAGGACTTTGAGGACTTCACAGTTCTGTGTGATTGGTTGAACCATTCTGAGCCACTTAAAGCAAAGAACTCAAAATAATTTTTTAAAGCTCTTACATTCTTTACCAAGCAGTGTTTGAGATCCAGATTCATTCCACAAACCTTTTTGTAGAACCTATTATTTAATGAACTAATATTTACACGCACAGTTCTGAGCTGGGTGCTGGAATGGGAGATGGCACAAAATTATTGTTTTGTGCATATTGTCAAATATCCTAGTTGGGAAGACAGGGTTTGCAGAGGTGAATATAGTGTAGTAGAGAGCCCTGGGCTCTGGGGGAGGCAGGGTCGGGATACCTAGGTTCCACATTGCGTCTGTAACCAACTAGCTGTGTGACCTCAGACAAGCCACACTCTCTCTGAGCCTTAGTTTCTGTTTCTGTTAAATGAGTGGTTTGGCTCAGATGATTTTTTCATTTGCCTTCCAGATCTGAGCTTTCAATCTATGAGTGGGAGACAGTTTCTGATAAAATGTAGAATTGAAAGAGAGTGTAAAAAGGTGTGGTGCCCACAATAAGGGGTGTGTGTGTGTGTGTGTGTGTGTGTGTGTGTGTGTGTGTGTGTGTGTGTGTAAGTGTACAGGATCTTGGATTTAGAGCTGGCAGGGCGGGATTTGGGGCTTTTGGTTACCCAGGGCAGAAGGTGCTTGCTGCAAGGAAAGTTTAGTTTTCTGACCTTCTTTAAGTGTCTGTTTGCAGAAACCCGGCAGGCAGCGCTCCCCATCCTAATGTGGGCTGCTGGGTGGCGCGATGGAAAAGCCTTCCTTTCCTGTTCCTACCTGTGTGTGTCTAAGTGGTCTGTCTCCGCCCCTGCTGGCCGCAGAGCCCTTGGATTGGCTGCTGTTTCTATGGTTACCGCAGTTCCTGAGGCCCCGGGGAAGAGCAGTTGGATGGCTAAGTTGCAGTCTCCCCGACACATGTCCCTCCGGATCAGCCAGGAACTTGACAGGGAGACTGTGAGTGTGCCTGGGTGCGCTGAGGTGCGCCGTGATCCGGGAAGCAGGAGACAAAGAGGAGGAGGAAGAGGGCACGGGAAGGAAAATCTAGAGTGTCCTGGGAACTGGGATTGCCCCCATCAGGTTATCCACTGAACAGGCTGATTTTTTTCCCATTAAAGAAAAAGAAAAAAAGGCAAAGAAATTTGCTGTGTTTGTGTGGAAATGATGTAGACCAGAGAATCTATCCCCAGCCTTATTTCTCCCTCAACTTAGAAAAATCATGTCAGCTCATCTTTAGTCCCGTGCCTGAAAACACACACACAATGTTCCTATTTGTCCAGCTGCTGTTGTGTTACTATTAGACTTCAAAATTATCCTCCTCTACCCTCTTAAAAAAATTCACACCCCCAGGAACAAAAATGCCTTCTCTGAGGTTTAAATCCTGTAGCCAAGGCTCCTACTAAAAGTTCAAGTTTGGTTGTTTAAAAAAGGCTTTCCTTTTCTTTTTCTTAAAGGGGGGAAAACAGAATGAAACCTTTTATGTTGTTCCCAGTGCTGGCCAAGAGAGAGATGGTTGTAATTCACCCTGCCCTTTAAAATCACAGGTTGAACAAGATTGAGTGACTTGGCCAAGATCTCAGAATAGTATATAGCTCATAAAATTCCAGAATTAGGGATCACTTAAGTACAACTGAGGCTGAGGAGCTGAGTGACTTTCTCAAGGTTACAGAGAGTGCAGAGTCAGGACTCCTGATTCATAGCCACTCTTCCCACTATACCACATTTCATCTCTCTTTCTGCTATTATCAGAGGAGATGGGTATGATGAAAATAAAATCATTTTTTGGCAAAACTGATGGTTTGGGGGCTGATGGTAAGGAGATTAGTTTTAGGGAATGGGATTATAGAATTTTTGGACTGGGCAGGGGAGAGAGATTCTCTGTGGAGACCATATAATTTACACCCAGCCTCAATTCAATTACTACTTATTGAGCATTTATGTGCAAGGTGATGTGGAGAATGCAAAAGCATGTTTCATAACCTTATGGAATTCAATCTGTTGTTGGGAAGATAAGATGTGCCACAGGAAACAGTGGCAAGACGGTATGATTGGGGACTAAGCAACAAAAGGATTGGTTCAGACACTAAGTATTATGGGAATTCAGTGAAAGGAGAGATTGTTGAGGGTTGAAGTAGTTGAAGAAGGTTTTCTGGAGCAGGTGGGACTTGAGTTTATCCTTGAAGAAAGAATAGGACTTGAATAACACAGAGAGGAAGGGGGAGGGCAGTCCAGCAAGAGAGAGAAGGGCTATGCTAAGAATTTTCTGTGGACAGGGATGAGACTAGCTTAGCTAAGATGGAAGGTTTTTATTGGGAAGTAGAAGAGATAAGAAAGAGGGGAAGTTGGGTCCTTAAAGGGTTTTCGTAGTTCAAACCTGAATGATGAAGTTGATTCTGGAGAGGCAGCAGGTGTAATGGAAAGAGCACTGTATTTGGAGTCAGCCAGGTTTGTGTCTCAGCTTTACCACAGCCTTGGTCAAATCTTAACCTTCCTAGTCTTGTTCTGCTTGGCCTCAGAGGGCAGAAGCAGGGAGAAGGGTAGGGGAAGGAGGATATAGAGAGGAGGTTTTAAGATGGTTGTAATGGAAGCCCTAAATATTAGAGTTGTTCATCAGTGAAGTAGGCTGCTTTAAGAAGTAGCAGGCTCCCTGTTTCTGGAAGTTTTCAAGAAGAGGCTGGATGAAGTGGGGATTCTTGGGTTGGATGCCTTCTGAGTTCCCTTCTAATTCTGAGAATCTATGATTTAGAAAATGGATCTCTAGTGAAAATGAAGCAATGTGGTAAAGTGGAGAGAGCACTGGATTTAGAATAAAAGGACCTGGGTTTTAATTGCTTACCACTTGTGGGACCATGGACAAGTCATCTAACCCCTCTGAACCTCAATTATTTCATCTGTAAAACGAAGGGATTGGATTAAATGGCCTCTATTAATATTCCTTCCAGCTCCAGATATATGTTCCTAGGTACTTTTCTCTGGAGGCAGCAAGAAATCTGCAGCTCTAATGAATCCCCACTACTATCCAACTGATTCCTTTTGTGATGCTCTTTCTTCTTTCCTCTCCCTTATCCTACTTCCTTCTCCTCCTTGCTCCAGATATTCTGTCAACTTCTCTTTTCCCCTCTGTTGTAAATGTCTGGTATTCATACTGACCTTTTGGGAAAATCAAGCATCATAAATATATGACCAATGAAATGAATTCACTGAGCACAAGTAGAAGCAAGGTGGTATGGTAAAAGAACCCTGAATGGAGAGGAGAGGGATGTGATTCTAGCCTGGGCTTTTCTTCTAACCACTGTTGTTACTGTTACTGTTGTTCAGTTGTGTCCAACTCTTTGTGACCCCATTTGATGTCTTCTGAGCAAAGATACTAGAATGGTTTGCCATTTCCTTCTCCAGTTCATTTTACAGACGATGAAACTGAGGCAATCAGGGTTAAGTGACTTGCCCAGGATTTCACAGCTAGTATGTGTCTGAGGCTGCATTTGAAACCATGAAGATGAGTCTTCCTGATTCCAAGCCCAGTGGTCTATACATTGCATCACCTAGCTTCCCCTCGATGAAATCCCCCCTCTCTCTGGGCCTAAATTTTCTTTTTTGTAAAATTAGTGAGTTAGACAAGATAATTTGTAAGTTCCTGTTAGCTTTGACCATCTATGATAGCCACAAACTGAATCCTCATGTCATTTAGAATGAATGGACAAGTGGGTTGTGCAGAGGGAGTTTGGGATGGGATTCAAATTCCTTACTTATCTGAGCTACTCTGTGTAACTGTTCAGAAGCATCTATACTTTAAAAATTGTTTGGAGAATAAAGAAGAAAAGGCAGGGGGAAATAGCCTATACTTTCCTGATTGTTTTTTGTTTTTGCCTGTATATAGGGCAGCAGTTGGTAACAGAAAGACATTGGTGGTTCCTCCAGACTCTCCATCCTTCAGTTTTCTCCTAAGCCATCACCCCTGCTCTGGCTTTACTCCCTCACTGACAGTTGACCCTATATTTAACCAATTAAACTTGACCTTGTCTCCTACTCTTGAACACTTTTGCCCCTTTGTCCTGTTGCTGCTTACACTTTGCCAGTCCTCAATTCTGAATATGCTCCAACTATTCTCAACCTCCCTGACTGTTGACAATGCTAGAGGAAGTCACAAGACTGTGTCAACCCCTCTACCTGTGCCCTTGATCCCATCTTCTCCAGCATGCTGCAACTTAATCATCCTCTCTCCCTGTTTCAAATTTTCAACCTCTTCCTATCTAGAGGTTCCTTCCCTATTGCCTTCAAGAATCCTCAAGTCTTCCCCATCCTTAGAAAGCCTTCACTACACCTTACTCTTCCTTCTTTAAGCTTCCTGACCTCTTTTCTCTCTCTTAGCCAAATTCCTTGAAAAAGCTACCTCCATTCCCTGATTCTACTTCTCGTACAAACTCCTCAACCT
Source organism: Gymnobelideus leadbeateri (assembly GCA_011680675.1). NCBI lineage: Eukaryota > Metazoa > Chordata > Mammalia > Diprotodontia > Petauridae > Gymnobelideus > Gymnobelideus leadbeateri. Next base: position 663,135 of record WOXC01011984.1, read on the forward strand.
TTTGTACTCTGGCTTTTGACCTTATCACTTATTACTGAAACTTCTCTCTCTAAAGTTATTAATGTTCTCTTTTTAATAGCCAAATCTGAGGGTCTTTTCTCTACTTATCTGTGCATTTCATGTGACTTAGATTCTCTCCTCTCTGGGTTTGGTGACATTATTCTTTACTAATTCTCCTCCTACCTGTATGAATGCTGCTTTGCTGAGTCATTACCCATATAGACTGTGGGTATACCCTAAGAATCTGTGTTCAGTTTTTCCTCCCTGTACATTTTCACTTGGTGACTTCATAAGTTCCTGTGAGCTTAATTATCATCTCTATGCAGATTACTCCCAGATCTTCATATCTAGCCCCTGTTTCTCCCTTACTCTTCATTACTGTACCACCAATTGCCAATTAGATATTTCAATGGGATGTTCCAGGAACATCTCAAACTCAACATGTCCAAAACTTAGCTCATTATCTTTTCTCTTAAAATCTTCCCTCTTTGAGATCTACCCTCCCCCCCCTTTTTTTCCTGTCAAAAGCACCACTATCCTTCCATTCTCCCAGGTATATAACCTTGGCATTATCTTCAACTGCTCCCATTCCCTCACCCCACATGTCCAATCACTTGCCAAATCTTGCTATGTCTACCTGCACAACATCTCTTGTATCTCTACTCACATAGCCATCACCTTATTTCAGGCCCTCATACTTCCAGGCTATTTCAGCAGTCTCTTTTAAAAAATTATTTATTTTTAATTTCTGCAATAAAACAATCATTTCCATGACACAAAAAGATGATTGCATATGAAACTGCAAATCTATTATGTACATCTTGCTATTCTTTTAAAATATATAATAAAGTTATCATGTAAACTTTTATATAATAAAGTTATCATGTAAATTTTCTTACCCCTTTTTTCTTCCCTTCCCACCCCAGCCTAGAGATGGCTACCATTAGACACAAATAGGTGTGTGTGTATATATATATGATATATATCTATTACACATTATATTATGTGTATTGTATTACACACTATATCATATATATTACACACATTATATGTATACATATATATGTAAAATTATTCTAAACATATTTTTATTTATCATTTCTTTCTCTGGATATAGGTAGCATCTTTCTTCAGATGTCCATTGTAGTTAATTTTGGTATTTATAATAATCAAAATGACTTATTTACTCAAAGTCATTCCTAAAACAATATTGTTACTGTAAATGTTCTCTTGGTTCTGCTTATTTTGCTCTTCATTATTTTGTGCAAGTCTATGTTTTTTCTAAGATCATTGAGCCCATCATTTCTTATAGCATGGTAGAATTCCATCACAATCATATACCACAACAGACTCTTGAGTGACTTTCCTGCCTCAAGTCCCTTCCTACTCCAGTCCATATTGCTGCCAAAGAGATTTTCCTTAAGTACAGCTCTGATCATATCACTCCCCAACTCATTCATTTCCAATGGATCTATAATATATAATAACAAAATAGAAACTCAAATTTTTTTTGGACGGGGAAGCAAGGGCAATTGGGGTTAAGTGACTTGCCCACGGTCACATGGTTAGTAAGTGTTAAGTGTCTGAGGCTGGATTTTAACTCAGGTCCTACTGACTCCAGGGCCGGTGCTCTATTCACTGCACCACCTAGCTGCCCCTAGAAACTAATTTTTTAGCTTTTAAAGCCCTTCATAAATTGACTCCAACTTATCTTTCTAACCTCATTAGACACTACTCGATGTCCTGTGCTCTGTGGTCCAACCAAAAGGGCCTTTTCACTGTTTCTCACATATGACACTTTTATTTCCCATCTCTGTGCCTCTGTCCTGGCAACCTCCTTAGCCTGGAAGGCCTCTTTCCCTCTACCTTAGAGAATCCTTCTCTTCTTTCAAGATGAGCTTCAAATACTAGTTTCTACTTGAAGCCCGATTCTCCCATCTGCTAGTGCCTTGCCTCCTAAACTAATTTTATTTCTATTTTTTCTTTCTTTCTATTTATTCTGTATATACTTCTGCATAGACTTGTTGTCTTCCTCTTTAGAGTGTAAGCTTCTTTTGAGTTGGGATTGTTTCATTCATTCATTGTGTTTGTATCCCCAGCACCTTGCTCTGTACCTGGCATAGAGTAGGAGGTTCCTAAATGATTGATAATTGAACTCTTTCTTCTCCCCCATTTTTCATCTAAAAAGCCCTTGACATCATCCTTTATTATCTCTTCCTTTACTCCAGTCTCTGATGAAAAGGTGGCCCTTCTCATTAGCAACAACCTTGGGCCCTCTAGTCTCCTTTAGCAGATTTAGCCACAATCATCCATCTCTTCTCTAATCTTCTGTCTCTCCTTTTGTATTAGCTCATTCCTAGCCTGCTGACATGCTTGATACTCCCCCACCTTAAAAACCCTCACCATGCCCTTTCCTCCAATCCCCCAGCTATCATCCTATATTCTCTTCCCTTTCACAATGAAACTCCAGGGAAAAGCTTGCAGTCTGACTTTTCACCTTATCACTCAATGGAAATGGCTGTCTCAAGAGTTACCACTGAGATCAAATTCAGCTTCTATTTCTCAGTCTTCATCCATCTTTCTACAGCATTTGATTGACTACCCTTTCCTCTGTGGATTTCTGGGATGCTGTTTTCTCTTGGTTCTTCACCTACTAGTCTGGCCACTCCTTCTCTTGTACTGAATTATCATCCATATCCCCCTGTAGACTCTGTGTATCCCAAGGTTTATCCTAGGTCTTCTCTTCTTTTTCTGCATTCTCTGTTGGTGACCTCATCAGTTCCTGTGTATTCAAATGACCATTTCTATACAGATGACTCTCAGATCTGTATGTCAGCTCTAGTCTTTTTTTACTGAATTCTGGTCTCATATCACCAACTGCTGGTCATTTAGAACAAGTTCGAACATGTCTAAAACAAAACCCATTATCTTCCCCCTCTAAAAACTTCTCCCTTCATCTTCTGAACTTCCCAACTTCTAAGTGAATTACCATTATTCCCATCATCCAGGTTTCCAACCTCAGAGTCAACCTTGATTTCTCACTCACTCTCACCACACATATCTAGTAGATCCACACAAAGCTTGTTGATTATAGGTCTGTAATAGTCCTCCTATCTTTTCCCTTCTCCCTACTCACATGGACAATTTCAGACTGTTCAGATCCTTATCACTTTTCACCTGGATCTTCCTAATTTGTATCTGTGCATTCAGTCTCTCCCTTCTCCAGTCCATCTTCCATATAGCTGCCAAAGTGATATCCTGGAAACTACTTGATATTATGGAGCTACTTCATTATGCCTTTAAACCTAAATCACTCTGGTTTTCACTGATTGGCCAATAATAGGTCCCAGTCCAAACCTCTTTTGCTCATTGGGTTTTAATGGCTTAGAGTGAATGTAAAAAGCAACTGTTAATGTTCTGGTCAGAAACTCTAAGGGTATTCCCCTTCCAGATTTATTCTTTTGTGAAGGCAAACTATGCCATCTTTTGCCTCAATTCTTACCAAGCTTTTAATTACAAAATGGGTATTGCCTCAGGCAAATAGAGATGTGGGAAAGATCTAAGCTTAAAAAGGCCAAGGCCTCCCTCTGCATTGGGGTCATTGACAGTTGTCTTGACCTATGTCTTGTCATAGAACTCTGATGACTCTGGAAAAAAGAGTGAGGCTAATAACTTGTACAGCTCCACCTCATTTAAATCCAATTCACTTTCAAGTCAAGACATCATCCTCCTGATGTCATTGATCCTCTTTGAGAATGAAGGACTAGCAACATATCCATTGTGCCACCTAGCTTATCCCTCCCCACATCCCCCTCTACCCTATCAAATCCAAACTGCTCTGTTTGGCACTTAAAGCCCTTCCCAACCTGACTCTAGCCTACCTTTCTAGCCTTATTATACATTGTGTCCTCCAGACTCTACTATGTAGTTAGACTGGGTATCTTGCTGATCTTTACACATGACATTCTAACTTCTGTCTTCTATATAGATTGTCCTCCATGGCTGAAATGCCCTCCTTCTTTACCTTTGCTTCTTAGAATCTCTAGTTTCCTTCAAAGCCTAGGTCAGACTTTATCCCTTCCTACATGAGACCTCTTCTGACACCTCCTTCTCCCTGTCTCCTGTTGCTAGTCCCTTCTCCAACCCTAAAATTATCTTATTGTATTTGTGTGTACTTATTTGTATACACAAAAGAATAGAGGCTTCTGGGAAGCAGAGACTGTTGCATCTTTATATTTGCATCCTAGTACCTGGAACAAATTCTTATTGACTGATTAATGTCCACAGCACATATTTTGGCACTGATGTAGCATGATCTTCCATTAAGTCTTCCTCCAGCACCTTGTTGTGATATGGAGGTGACTCTGGGTTTTTGAAGGCAGTGCCTGTAAGATCAGACAGGCCATATCAAGTTGGAAAGGCATGGAATTAGGATTAGGTTTCAGACTGTGTCTTTTGTCTGAGGACCAACCAAGGGTGTGCTGGTAAATATTTAACAACTGGTTTTCTGGAAAAAAAAAGTCTGAAGGACATACTTTTAAGTTTAATTTGTATTATTAACATTTTTCTCCATAATTTTCTTAAGTCTAGACAATTAACAAAACAATAAATTGGAGAATGAAGGGCAAACAACAACAACAACAAAAGGACACTGATTTGTAGGCTCATACCGAAATTTTTAAGGCTTGGCTTTCATGAGCCATTTTGACCTGGCTCCAGCATGGCCCTGGCAATAACTTAGTTACATTTGGAGTGGCCCAACATCAAAAGATGGGCTATCTGGAGATGAATTTTTTTCTATTACTACTAAGGTGTGGAGAAGTTGGAATCTGTATCAGTGGATTCTAGTTCCTTGAAGTTCTGAAGCAAGTATATTATCTAATTGTTTCATTCAGGTATATCTTCTCTCCCCAAGCAGATTGTAAGCTTCTTTGTCTTTTGTGGTGAGTCTTGACTTTTCTTGTCTCTCTCAGTGCTAAGCTCATGAAAGACAATCAGAAGATACTGACTATTTTTCAATTTTTGTTGACATTTTTTGTTTTTACATCATCTTCATATTCTAATATATATATCTCCACCTCTCACAGAGTCATCCCTTATAACAAAGAATGAAAGAGATTAAAAACTTAATATCTGAACAAAATCTAACATCATATGGAGTATTCCATGCACGTAAGTATCCTCCCCGCCCCCCACCTTGCAAAATAGAAAGGTACATTTTCACATCTTTTCTTTGGGACCAATTTCCTTCATCTGTCTTACATGATGAGTTTGTCCTATCCAAGGCTAGCCCCTCTCCCTGCTTCTGTTTCATCATGTCACCTCCAACATATTGTCTCCTTCTGTCATCACCGTTCTATTGCTTATTTTTAATCTTTCCTTTTTAACTAGCTCTTTCCCCACTGCCTACAAACACATCTACACAACCCTCAAAAAACCCTCACTTGATTCTTCTGTCCCCTCTATTGTCCTATATTTCTTCTGGCTTGTGTGGCTAAACTCCTTGAAAAGTCCATCCATTTTCCTTTCCCTCACTCTCTTCTTAACCATTTACAATCCAGCATCTGACCTCATATTTCCACCAAAACTGCTCTTTCCAAAGTTATCAGCGATCCTTTAATTGCCCTATTCAATAGTCTTGTCTCAATCATTCTCCTCAATCTCTCTGCAGTCTGACGCTGCTGATCACCCTCTCCTTCATGATACTCTTTTCTCTCTAGGTTTTCTGGGACATCCTTGTCTCCTGGTTCTTTTCCTACCTATCTGACCACTCCTCAGTCTCCTTTGCTGGATGAGAATCTAGCAAAGAAATGAGTTGTCCCATAGGGTTCTGTCCTGAACCTTCTTTTCTTTTCTTTTTCCCCTATATTAGCTCATTTGGTGGTTTCGTTAGCTCTAATGGATTTAAATTACAACACCTATACTGACTATTCTCAAATCTATCTATTTTGCCTAAGCTCTCTGTAGACTTTCAATCTCACATCTCCAAATGCCTTTCAGACCTCTTAAACTGGATGTCCAGGAGACATCTTAGACTCAACATGCCCTGAACCAATCTCATTATATTTTTCTCTAAACCCTCAGTACTTTCTATCTTCTATATTATTATAGAGGGCAACATCATCCTCCTAGTCCCCCAGGTTCACAACCTAGATCCTGGACTCCTCATTATCTCTCACCCCCCCCCCCCATATTCAATCTGTTGCCAAGGTCTATTAATTTCACTTTTGTAACATCTTTTGAAATACCCCCTCATCTCTACTGATACTGCCACAACTCTGGTGCAAGCCTTTATCACCTCACACCTGGGCTATTACAGTAGCCCATTGGTAGATCTGCTTTCTTCAAGTATCTCCCTATTCCGAGCCATATTCCTTTTAGCCACCAAAGTGATTTTCCTAAAACACAGATCTATGTCAGCCTGTCTTCCCTCCACCCGCCAATACAAAATCTTTTGTTTGGTGTTCAAAGCCCTTTATAACCACACTCCCTTCTATCTTTTCGGTCTTCTTATATCTTACTCTCCCCCTGTACCACAACATGTATTCTTCAATCTAGTGACAGTTCCTTAAATAAGACACTCCATCTCTCAGTTCCGATCATTTTCTCTGGCTGTGCCCCATGCCTGGAATGCTCTCCTTTCTCATCTCCACCTACTGGCTTTCTTTAAGTCCCAACTAAAATCCCATGTTCTACAAGAAGCCTTTCTCAACCTCTCAGTTCTAGGGCCTTCTCTCTCTTATGTCCTAATTATCTTGTATATAGCCTGTTTCTACTTATTTCCTTGCTTATTGTCTCACCCATTAGATTGTGAGCTCCTCGAGGGCAGGGACTATCTTTTGTTTCTTTTTATGCATCCAGAACTTAGCAAAGTACCTAGAACATAGTAGGTATTTAATATTTATTGACTGTAAATATTTATTGACTGTCAGACAATTTTGGTCATTATATTTAAAAACAAATTTTTTTTTAATGAACAAAAATCTCTTTTCTCTGTGTCTCACCTCATTTCCCTTACTGCAAAAAAAAAAAAAAAGAAATATAAAACCCTTTAAAGAAATAAACATAGTCAGGAAAAACAAATTTCTACATTGATAATATGCAGAAAACCTATGTGTCATTCTGCCCTTTGATTTCATCACCTCTATGTCAGGAGTTGGGTAGCAGGCCATTGTAATTTCACAGCATTGAGTTTCATTTTTTTCCACAAATATTTAAGTATAGAGATATGTTTTGCATGATTGCACACGTATAACCTGTATCAAATTACTCTCCTTCTCAATGAGGGGAAAGGGTAGGGAGAGTAGGAGAGAATTTGGAACTCAAAATTAAAAAAAAAAGAACATTAAATTTTTTTTCACATTTAATTGAAAAAATATTAAAAATAATAAAAATAAAATATTTAGGTTGAATTTGATCAGGTGGCTTAAGTTGGTTCCAAGTTGGACTTTCCAGAATCAATTCAACAAACATTTATGTCTTTGATATACACAAGATGCTATGGTAGGTGCTGTGGCTATAAATAGAAAATGAAACCATTCCTGCCCTCAAATTACTTCCATTTTTTTTGGCAGTGAGAAGAGTTAAATTTGTAGTCAGGCAAGTAAATCCAAGGTAACTTGAAGAGAAAGAGAGTACTAATAACTGGAGAGATTTGGGAAGTTTCACCAGCTCTGGAAGTGATGTATTTTAAGGAATTAAAAGATATAAGCACTTCCCCATACCAAATGATATGGTACAATGTATCCAAAAGGGGTGAGCTGCTGAATTTATGTGTTTGTGGTCACCCAGTGAACACCTGAGGGGTTTACTTTTTATTTTTTTTAAGTGTCTATTTCTTATTATTAATAGAAAGTGAAAAATAATAGCTTTGATCTGCATTCAGACTATCTGTTATTTCTCTGAAGGTAGATTGCATTTTTTATCATGAGTTCTTTGGAATTGTATCATTGTATTGTGGAGTATAGCTAAATCATTCACAGTTGATCATTGTACAATATTGTTGCTACTGTGTTCAGTGTTCTCCTGGTTCTTCTCACTTCTTTTTGCATCAGTTCATATAAGTCTTTCCAGGTCTTTCTGAAAGCATCCTGCTAATTATTTCTTATAGTACAATAGTACCCCATTGCAATCATATAATACAACTTGTTCAGCCATTCCCCAATAGATGGGCATCCTTTACTTGAGGGGTTTAGAGAGAAACAGTACTGAAGTAATGATTTCTTACTTTCTTTTTCATATTAAAATGTAGCAGGAAAAGCTTGGAGTTGACTTAAGCTACTTGATATCATTAAGCAAGTATGTAAAGAGACAAAAATGTCAAGTTCGATTACTGATTGTTAGTTTTCCATGTTTGAACTTGAATAATCAAATGAATCAATTGGGGTGTTGGGAGAAAAGTGATTTGTAAAGTTTAAAATGATATGCAGATAGGAGTTATTATTGCTTCTTTTGGTAGCAATGAGGGCCTTGATGCATTTGTTATCTTGGTGGTCCAAGTGGGATCAGTGGGATCCAGTGATTCTGAGTTTCAAATCTTATCTGAAGACAGGTGGGAGGGAAGGGGAGTCAGTGTGCTGCAATTGGGCAAAAGTTTGATTGGAATAAAGAGCTGCTATGGAGTTTCTGTGGGTGAAAATTCCACACTCCTATAATAAAAAAGGTAAAAATAGGAACCTGTTATAGATCACCTGATCAGGATGATGAGACTGAGAGAAAAATGTTAAATGAAGTTGGAGAAGCAGCAAGATCAGGGCAGGTAATAAAATTACCTCCACCCAGATTGGCAGAATGCCTCCTCAGGAGGAGAGGTGAAGGTGAGGTTTTTAGAGAAGACAAAGGACAGCAGCTTCCTGGCATAGTTAGCCACGTGGAAAGGAAATATTTGGGACTTAAGCCTTACTGATAAACAGGAACTGGTTCAATAAGTGACTGGGGGTGAGTCACTGAGGAATAGTGAATGAGACACAATTAGATTCAACATCTTAGTGAAAAAGGGGAACCCCTCCCAAATACATCAACACATAGTTATCCAATTTTAGAAGAGAGGGGCAGGACAAGATGTGAGCACTTGTTTGGAAGAAATTTGGAAAGCAGATTTCTAAAGAACCAATAGCCTATAAGAGGCTTGGAGATAATTCAAAAACACGTTATTGGAAGCTTACGAAAAGTTCATGCCAAGGGTCAGAAACACCTGGCAACTGGGGGAAAACATTCCCTGTATGACTAAATAGCAGAGTGGAAAAAAGTTGTTGAAAGAAAAGAGAAAACTTAAAAAATGAATGGAAATCCCAATTAAAGAGAACAGGTAAGCCCCAAGACTATGTAAAGGCTCTGTTGTCAACTACAAGTTAGGCAGTTGAATTGGAATTTTAGCAGCCCTTTAACAATCCACTGGACTGAAGACTTGGGTTCTGGTCTTGGCCTTTCTACTTCCTGGCTATCTGATCTTGGGAAAGTCACTCAACCTCTCTAGACCTCGGTTTCCTCACCTGTAAAATGAAGATAATAATACCTGTTTTGCCAGGATTGTTGTAGATATCATATGTAATAGATTCTATCCAAAGGTGATTTTAAAAAGTTATTTAAATATATGAAAGGGAGGCAGATATATGGCATATTTGGAAGAGCATCAGTGAGATCTCTTGATGGCTTGTGGGCAAAGGGAGAAATCTAGGACACAGCAGGCCCATCACTGTTTCCATATCTACTGAGTAAAATATAAATTCTTCAGTCTAGTGTTACATGCTTTCTACAGTCTGGTACCACCTTGCCCTTCCAGTTTTAATTCATACTATTCCCTTATTGTCCTCTATGCCACCAAATAACTGGGTTCCTTTCTACCCTCTGCCCCTATACACCTGGGCTTTTTTGTCTCTGACCCTGCTTTTGTCAAATCCTCCAGTTTTCCTCCCCATCCCCATACATTGTCCAGCTTCTGCTGGTTGGATTTGAACTTAGTTCATTGCTGTAATAATTCTTTACCTTCTCCATTCAATTCAACAATTTATCTACAGCCCTTCCCAGTTCTGTCATCTCTAATAATGTATATAAAGTACTTTGCAACTCTGAGAATACTATATGCCCGCTAGCTAGGATAATAGTAATACTTACTATGCTGGAATTCTGGGACCCCCGTCTTTACCATGTGCAGGATACTGTACTAGCTGCTTGCGGAGGTGGGGGAATGCTGTGTTTTTCTTGCACTCTTTCATATGTACATGCTTTCCCCCTCTTTTTCTCTGACCCACTCACTCCCATGTTTGTCTCTTGCTAGCATACTTCCTCTCTCCTTTTTTCCCTTTTCCCTCCCTCTGTTTTTTCCTCTCTTTCCTCTCTCGCTCATTCTTTCATTCATAGTCTCTCTGCCAGGGCTTGCAGCTAGAGAAGCTGTGTTTACACCTTTCTTAATTCCCTTCAGTGAGATTAAAGTCAGACGGGAGGGGAAGGACAGATGCTGCTCTTCTCAGGCAAGTCCCTGCAAGTGAGAGAGGAGCCTCTTGGTCCTTTCACCTGAGCCACCTGGCCTGGCTTTTGCCTGGAGCTGCCTCTGCAGACAGAGCTTCAGGGCTCACCTCATCCTGCCAGAGGAGGGCAACTCCCACTATACCTGGGTGCCTGAATCTTGTCCTTCACAGTTCTGTGGGACTGGAGTGGGACCCATAGGGGAATGAGAGCTACCACACAAGTCAAGTGGGTCAGCTGCTTCAGTGAAATGCCTGCCTTCCAACCCTGGCACCCAGGATGGTGAATGAGTGGAAAATGAGCCCTAGAGACTTAGCATGTAAACTCCTGGAGGGAAGGGGCCGTTTAGTTTTTGTCTTTTTATCCCGAATACTTAGCACAGTGCTCAGCATACAGCAGGTTCTTAATAAGTGCTTGTTGATTAACTGAGAGAGTAAGTGAACAAGATGATTTTCTGACATATAATGACTATGACTGAGAAATGCCTGCTTTCCCTGACTTCCTCTCTTCCTCCCTCCTTGCTTATTCCCTCCATTGGGGAATTGGGATAAAAAGAATAGAAGTGGTGAGAGACAGAGAGAAAAGAAGAGAGAGAGAGAGAGAGAGACAGACAGACAGACAGACAGACAGACAGAGAGAGACAGAGAGAGAGAGAGACAGAGATATATATACAAGCAGAGAGAGAGAGGAAGAGGGGGGGACAGAAAGGGGGAGAGAGAGAGAGAGATATGGTGGACAGGTAAAGACATAGAAGAGAGATAGAAAGATGGACAGAATCAGAGAGAAAAGCAGACAGAGAGAGCAATAAAGAATTCCTGTTTTTCCATTCTAAGAAGGATAATGGGGTTAAGGAATAGTGGTGGAAAAAGCATTAGTTTCTAACTCTAAAGCTGGAAGGAACCTCAGAGGCCATCCAATTTAGCTTTCTCATTTTATAGATGACAAAATTCAGACTTCCAAGAGCTAATGGCTAAGAGTGAAAGAGCAAGATTTGAACACAGGTCCTCTGATTTCAAAGTCCATTTTCTCTTCCAATGAACCATTCAATTTTCTGAGTTAGAAGATGTGGGTTTGAGGTCAGATTCTGTTACTTGTGATCTTGAGTGAATCACTTTTCTGTTCTGGGCTTCAGTTTCCTTAATTATAAAGTGATCTCTAAGGTCACTGGATAGAGTGCTAGCCCTGGAGTCGGGAAGACCTGAGTTCAAATCCAGCCTCAGACACTTACTAGTTGTATGATGTCTCTGGGCGAGTCCTTTAACCCTATTTGCCTCAGCTTCCTTATCTGTAAAATAAGCTTGAGAAAGAAATGGCAAACCACTACAATATCTTTGCCAAGAAAACCCCAAATGGGATCACAAAGAGTTGGGCACAATTAAATAACAAGGTCCTTTAAATCCAAAGGTCTACCATCCAAATGTTCTACCATCTACATGTTCTTTAAGCAAACCTCAGATGTGAAAATCTGGACTTGCCTTAAGAGATAGAGTGTTAGAGTTGGGAAGGACTCTTGGAAATCATATAATTCAACCCCTTTGTTTTATACGTAAAAAATCAGATGAAGTAAATCACCCAAGGTTACACCTCATGCTTCTATCAGAACTGGACCTCTAGACTCTTCTTCAGAAAGATCTTTTCACTATGTAACATTGACGCAGTTTTATAAAGGATTCTTTGTTTTACAGAAGAACCTATACTTTGATTCCTTTTAAATAGTAATCTTCCCTAGTGCATTTCAACTCAATTTTTAAAATGGGTTTAAATAAGTCTTTTCAGAAACTTATTTGTAGCCTTAAAATGATAGACATCAATATAGTTAAACAGAGTTGACACCTGCTATGTTACAGGATGATCCATTAGAGCCAGAGCTAGAACTAGGAAGAGGCAATGGGGGCTTTCTCTCAGGATAGCGACATCCAGGGGATTAACTTCCTCCCAACAGCAGCTATCTAGCTTCCCACTCATTACCTCATCATCCTTTGGTGGTCCTATACCACACACCACAATTTCTCTTGTTCTTTTGCTCAGCCTGGGGCTACCACCCCCAGGAGTCCTGTCACCATGGTATCACTCTCCTGAGACCTGCTTTTCCCCATCACTGCAGGGCCATTTGGCTTCTTCTCCTGTTTCTTCAGCACTCAAAAGGGGCTGCCTTCCCCTCTCTCCAGTTTAAAGGTTTTCAGGGCACTGGAATTCCTAGTTATACCTCTGGAGCAAATAGAATTTGGCTCTTTTCCTGACTGTCACCTTGGGTAAGTTAATTCACCTCTCTCTGCTGCAGCTTTCCCATTTGTTAAATGAAAGGATTGGCTATATCAGGGCAGGGGACTACTGGTAAATGTTTAATAACCAGCTCTCTGAAAAAAAGATGCATGTAAGACACACTTCTAAACTTTATCTCTATCACTTTCTTGAGTCTGGGCAATCAACAAAACAATAAATCAAGCCCTAATTTGTAGGACTTATTTTTTTGGAGGGGGAGGGGAGGGTAAATGCTTTCACTGAAAATTTAGCAATCAGCTCTTGTGAGCCAGTGTGAACTGATGCCAGTACACCTCTGGATCAGGGATTCTTAACCTTACTTGGGTCATGGGGCCCTTTGGCAATCTGGTGAAGTCTATGGGCCCCTTCTCAAAATAAGGTTTTTAAATACATAAAATAAAATGCTAGGATTCCAAAGAAACCAATTCTAATGAAATTCAATAATTCTAGTATATGTGGATATATCTATGTCTATCTACCTATCTTCATGATCCACAGGTTAAGAACCCAGAATCAAGACTAGAAGACTGCTAAGGTTCCTTCCGTCTATACCATTCTATGGTCTGAGTTCTGACTGCTGACCCTTTTGGACTGGATACTCCTTAGGAACAGGAAATATGATTCTTCTCATGGGCATTCTGAAGCATTGGAACAGTGCTAGGCACCTTGTATGAACTGATCAATACTGATTGATTGCCTGGGAGCCCGAAAAGGAGATGTGGTTCCTGTTGATCCCAGGCTGGGAGATGGAGTCCTTGAGGGAGGGTGACTGTCTGGAGACTGGGGCATTTCTGTCCACATTCAGAATTTCTGGAATATCAGCCAGCTGTGATTCTGACAAGCTGAGTTTGAAACAGTGTTTTCCAAATTTCAGCCTGGAGGTCATCCAGGGACTTGAACCGAATTAAATCTCTGATTCAGGTTGTACTTAGAAAGTATTCGGATGTTCCTGTTTTATTTTGATTTAAATGTTTTAGGAAATATACAAACCACCAAATACTGGATTGTTTATTTTTAGAGTTTAAATTTTGGGTTGAATCTCAGTTCAGTAAGAAGCAGGCATTTTTACTCTTTATATTTTAACTTCTGTGATTTTTAAGTTTATAATTCTCATCACTTTGACCTGATAATAAACTCTTTGAAGCAGTTATTATGTCTTATTTATTTTTGTTATCTCCCAGAGCTTTGCACATAGTAGGTATATAATAAATCTCTGTTAAATGGGTGAATATTTGGTTCCTGAACAGGCAAAATAATGATGCTCATTTCAGTTTTTGAGCTATGGTTCAACTAGAGCAATAACCATAACCCATATTACTTTCATGCTTTAAAGTTGACAAAGTGCTTTCCTTAAGATAACGCTGTGAAGAAGATGGTATAAGAATCAGTCCCATTTTACAGATGAGAAAAACTGAGGCCAGAGAAGTGACTTGCCCTTGGCCACCCAGTTAGTTAAGTCCCAGAGCTGGGACTTGAACTTGAGTAGTGTACTCTTTCCACTGTACTACACATACACTCTCATAGATCCCTCAAACCCTGTTACTCAACCCCGAGATTCTTGTGTCCCTTGCTGTTCTCTCTCCCCTTTCTTCTGACCATCTATGGTAGAGGAGGGATTGCCATTGGAATGCATGGGTGAGCAAGCAAAAATTAAGGTGCTGCAAAGGTGAGTATAATGAGGAGATTTCAGTGGGAGAAGCTTGAAGCAAATCACCAGCATAAGCACTTGTGGCCCGGCTGCCCTTCCTGAGGTGCATTCACCTAGATGGATGGAAAAAGAAGAATGGGGTTTCAGGGCTGGTTTTTATCATGGTGGTAAAATGATGACGTGTGGAGTATTTTTTCAGCATGTTATGTCTACTGCCCTCATCCTCTAATTTGTTTCAGTGTGTACCCCTAGACCCCTCAGCTGGATCACTTCCCGAGTCGTCAGTGACAGATTCAGTTGGCTTGGGTCACATCGGCACTGAGACCCCCGGGACAGCTCCTTCATTTTCTTTGTGAGTGCTGCAGTAGAGAGGACAGGCAAACAGCATCTTCCACTGGAAGAAACACTGGTTTTGAATCAAAAGTTTAAATTTGGGTTTGGCTGTTGTCAGATGTTTGACGAGTCACATGATGTCTATGAGCTTCAGTGTTCTCAAATGTAAAGTAAGATTGGTCTGGATGAACCCTGAGATGCCTTCTGGCTCCATATTGACAACCCTGTAAAGATGGCTGTTGTAGAAAGACAAGGAAAAAAGAAATGGGGTGTCCTTGTCCAAAAGAGAGATCAGAGGTATGTGAAGTGCTCAGGAGACCTTGTGGCACCGTATTAGCATAAGTTGTGATTAATCAGTGCTCTTCTCTATTGCTTTCCTGCTGGTTTCTTCTCCACCCTTTCCTTCTCTTTGTCCTCCTTCTCTTCTTAGCTTTATTCCATGAATTCTTAGTGGTTAGCTATTCCTTTCTCCTCCTCCCTTGGAAAGAGTGGGTTTAGGTTTCAGTGTTGAGATGAAAGAGGCAGGTGACTCAGGTTCTCACACTCTTGCCTTTGGGACCCCAACCTGATAAAAGGAACATTTTCTGTCCATGAGGAGAAGGCCCTAGGCTAACCACTTCTAGGTCCCCTAAGCACTGGCAGGCCCTAGGCACATGCCTGGTGAGCCTTTCCCTGTATTCAGATGTGTACAATTTGAAGTTATAATTATGGAAGATATGGTAATTAGTTCCAGTCCAGTGGAAAAATCCATATAATGCGACCACTTAATGGGATTCATTATTCACACTAATAGGGACCTAGCTGTATTAGAGAATTTGATTGTGATCTTGGGGGATCTGTGGAGAGGAATTCTAAGACTCTGTCCTTGACTCTTAGTTCATAGGTATCTAATACTTACTGTGTCTGTGAACACACATTTATTGAGCACCTACTATGTGCCAGGTGTTGCACTAAACTCTGTGTGCAAAGAAAGGTAAAACATAATACTTGTTCTCAGGAAGCATACATTCTAATGGGAGAGACATTCAAATATCTAGGTACATGCAAGAAATATTTATATATATATGTGTGTGTGTGTGTGTGTGTGTGTATTTATATATATATATATATTTTTTTTTCCTCTCTCTGTCTCTCTGTCTCTCTCTCTGTCTCTCTCTCTGTATCTCTCTGTCTCTCTCTGTCTTTCTCTCTCTGTCTCTGTCTCTGTCTCTGTCTCTCTCGCTCTAGCTCCAGCTCGAGAGAGTATGCTAGAAGGAGCAGATGAAAGTAATCTGAATTTGAAAAGCATTAGGAACTGGGGGTGGGGGGGATAGGAATGGTTTCCTGGTGAAAGTGAAATTTGAGCTGTCTTGAAGGAAGCCAGGACAACCTAAGAGGTGGAGGTAAGAGTACATTCTAGGCATGGGGGCCAGCCTGTGAGTACAAGGACATTACCTTAGAAACTGTAAGGGGTGCAAAGTTAAATCATTCTCTTGTCATGCAGTATGATGTGGTATTACTTGTCTGTATTGATGAGACAGCATAGTATAATCAGGGATCTGTGTTCAGATGCTACCTCTGATGCTAACTACCTCTGTGACCCTGGACTTTTTCTCATATGTAAAATAAAGGGTCTGGTCTAGAAGGCCTTGAGAACCCTTTGGCCTCCAGGTAGTGATCTGGGTCTCATCTTCCTTCTAGACCAGGGGTTCTTAACTTGGGGTCTGTGACTTAAATTTTTTTTTTGAGAGAGCTGTATTTCAATATAGTTGCTTTCCTTAGTCATCCTATACATTTTATGTATTTAAAGACATTATTCTAAGAAGGGGTCCATAGGCTTCACCAGACTGAAAGGGGTACATGTCACAAAAAATTAAGAACTCCGGTCCTAGACTGTGAAGGTAGGAGCCATGTTTCATCCAAACATTGTATCTTCCCTTACATTGGAAATCTGCATACAGTGGGGACTTAGTAACTACATGAATAAATAAGATATAGCAATAGGATCATAGAATTAGAAGGAAATTTAGCTATTCAGTCAAACTTCCTTCATTTTACAGATGAGGAAACTGAAGCCTAGCGGAAGTTAAGTGACTTGCCCAGAAGTCACAGAGGTACTCGGGCAGGATTTGAACTTTGGTCACTGAGGTCCTTTGTCTCCAAAGCCAGAGTTCTTTCTGCCATGCCATGATTGCCTCCCCTCTCTAGGCTCATAGCATAGCAAGGGGAAATAAGACTTGTGGAGAAGACAATGAAGGCAGAATGTGTTGTGTTATTGGAGAAGTATAAGCCAGATGCTATAGGTATATATGCTCTATGTCTGTGATTTATAGAAGAGAGAAAGCTCCGGTCAGGTAAATCTGGGAGGGAGGTATTGGTAACCACTGGTTGCCGAGTTGGCCCAGAAGTAAAAGGAATGAGAGAATACCACAGGTGCCAGGCAAGTGTGTGGAAGGTGGAACCAGACCCAAGTCATTGTGTCAGCTTGGTAACATCCATGAAACCACTTCCCAAGTCACCCCTGGAAGCAGCTGGCTCAGACAAAGGCTGCAAACTGCCAGTGTCTCACCTTATAATTAATCCAGCCAGCCTGTCTTGGGCTCTTGTTTGCTATCTCCCAGCTTCCTGAAAGGGGCCCTGCTTCTGGTGGGGAGCCATCTGGTGATGGTGGAGCTTTCTCAGTGCAGATAATCCATCCTCTTCTCCCTCTCCAGCCCATGCTGTGTGCTGTCAGCTGGCTCTTGGGTCTTGCAGTGAGAGAGAGTTAAGTTTCCCTAGACATGTGTGTGCAAGCCAGTTTACCCAGGCATTAGACAAAACCTGAGAAGGTATGAAGTTGGTGTAAGGGGAGCTTCTAAAGAGGTTTGTGGTGGAGTCTGTTCCTGCCTGGACAGAAGAATCTCAGTCTTTGCTTGACTGCATGCCATGAGAAAGAACTGGTGCTCAGGGTGCCAGGTAACTTTATCAGACACCCTGAGGCCCAGTGACACAAAGTAGACACCACCTGTCAGTGAGTCTCCTGCCACTGAACAGGAACTGGCCAGGAACAGAGCATCAGTTCTATGTAAAGGCACAGTTTTTGGCCAGGACCCTAAACAGACCCTGCAAGAACCCTTGCCTTCATTTCTCAAATGACAACATTCACTTGTGTGAAATTATGGCCAAGAAATGACACACCTGTGGATCTTTCGCCTCCTTCTTGCCCTTTCCCTTCTACTCTTCCTTCTTTTTCTTCTTCTTCTCTTTCTCTTTTGATTTTTCTTCTTCCTCACAATTTTTATTTCAAACATTTGCTCTCTAGGTTTTTTTATTGCATCTGTAATGGTGAGGACCTCTCACTTAAAACCAGGTGAAAAATTCCTTGAATAGAACAGCCTCCTCCCACAGAAGGTAGCCTTCTATGGCACAGTCCACTTTCATAATGGTGTAGTGTCAAAACACTGGTGTTGGACTGAGCCATAGCCTATACTTCAGAATGGGTCCAGGCCACCCTTACATCCCCCACTTATCAGCATCTGGCCAGACACCAGTGAACAATAATTGAACAATAATTCCTTAGTTTATATACAATTTACACAGTATTTTCCCATCACTTATCTCCCTTGGAATCAATAAATACACACTGTGGCCCCTGAGGTAAACTGAGCAGGAATTGTTGTCTGTGTTTGTTTGTTTGTGGTTATTGGACTCTTATTTCATGGGTATATGGAGCTCCATCCTCCAAAGCAGAAGGGCCAGGCATCTGCTCTGTGACTTGTTGTCTTAGAGCACTGAAGAGATCTCACAGCCAGTATGTCAGAGGTTTGGACTTGCAACTGTGACTTCTTGACTCTGAGACCAAGGATGGTCCTCTAACCACCATGCCAGCCCGCCTCTCATCCATGTCACAAAAGAACCATCTGAGGTGAAGGGATTCACCCAAGGCCATGCAACCAGCATGTGGCAGAGTCACTGGACTAGAACCAAGATCTTCCCTCTCCTCATCCAGTGCTGTTTTCATGAAACCACAGTGGCCTCTCAGAGGCTGGGATTGGTTGAGTCTCCCTACTTTACCTGGGAAGTCTGAGCTCTGGAATCACAGGATTTAGAACTAAATGAAACCTTAAAGGTCAACTGGTTCAATAACCCCCCCCTCCCACCCCCCCCACCCCCCCAGCCAATATTCTAGAAGTTGATTTCTTTTTTTTAAAGGTGAATCCTTCTAGGCATTGACCTTTGAGAGGATAAATGTTGTTTGGATATGTTAAAGACATTATGAAGTTATTTTGTTTATTTAAAAAAGATATTATCTGTCATGGATGATTAGCTGAACCCAGAACTGAATAGAAGGGAGATGAGAGGGGCCTAGATGGTGCTTGGAAAAGTGTGCAGACTTTTAATGGCAATAAGCTTCTCCCTGAAACAAAGATCTATCTTTTCAACATCAATATTCTTCTGATGATGCTGTGTGTCTGCACATCATGGAATACTACAGTCTCCAAAGAATTAAGAAAAGTGAAGAGGTATGTGGTAGACATGATGTGTCTGCCACATATCCCTCATGAAAACTAGCATCAGAGAGCTATGGGACTGGAGAATGAGGTGGGACAGTTAGGCAGTGAGAGCTTGGGATAAATTGCTCTCCATTGATATCCCCACAATTTCTAAGGATCTAGAGGGCTCTTAACCTAGGATCCATGGTTACCCAAGGGCTCTATGGATAGATTTTAGGGGGCCTCTGAACTTTGATGGGGAAATATTTTTTTTTAATTTTCACTAACTGGAATTTAGAATTTCCTTAAATTGTGAATAAAAAAAAATCCCATTATTTTGAGGAGTTTATAGGCTTCACCAGACTGCCAGAGGGATCCATGATACAAAAAGGTTAAGAACTTCCTGGTACTAAAGAGAACCCCTAAATGTAGGGTGGATGATTTATGGGAAGAAATAGACAAGAGTTGGTCACTATGAGAAGGCCTAGATGAATGTACTGTTGGAGGAGAAACTCACATTGATGAGATCAGAGATCCATCAAAATATCGATGCTTTGTCTGCTGCTAGATGAATTTCATTACAGGTGTCCCTCCATATATGCTTGGAGAAGGAAATGGCAAACCACTCCAGTATCTTTGCCAAGAAGACCCCAAATGGGGCATAACTGAAAATGACTGAACAGCAACAACCACAAACTCCATCTATGTCCACCCACATTGGATATTGCTGCTATATGGGATTCATGTGGAAATGTGACTCTAAATTCTATATACTTCTGGGAGGAGGAGGCTGAACTCTGAGCGCCATGTTAGGATCTTACTCTCCTAAGATTGATCTTTTCCTCTGAGGAAACATCCACTTTTATGATGGAAACCCACAGATAAACAGCATTCTCCTATTTGGGGGAACATTGCATTAACAACAACTTTGTATATATTAGATGATAATCATCTTGTTCATAGTTCTTTGCTTTTGCAAAATATCCCTTGGATTATCTATTGCATCTTTTATGTAAGGGATTTATTGTAACTATCTGGTGAGGTGGTGTTAGGGAAGCATCTCTAGGGTTTATGTCAGAGGCTGCTCCTTCGTGGACTCCTAATCCATGAAGTATCCATAGGTAGTGTTACAGAGGAGGAAAATAAGGATCAGTCCCATGCCACCCTGTTAGCCTGATTGGGAGGAGATCCTGTGAGTTACCAATTTTAGCTAACTTCCTCCTATTCCCAACCATCTCATTGATTATATTTATTAAGAAAAAGTTTGAAGGGGTTGCTAGGTGGCACAGTGAATAGAGTACCAGTCCTGAAGTCAAGAGGACCTGAGTTCAAATCCAGCCTCAGACACATAACACTTTCTAGTGTGTGACCTTGGGCAAGTCACTTAACCCCAATTGCCCTCCAAAAAGAAAAAAAAGGAAAAAAAGAAAGAATTTGAGAGCACAGGCCCTGGAATCAGGAGGGAGGACCTGAGTTCAAATCTAGCCTCAGTCACTTAACACAAAAACTAGCCATGTGACCTTGGACAAGTCACTTAACCCCAATTACCCTCAAAAAAAGAAAAAGTTTGTTGATGTCTTTTGGTTTTTATACATAGTAATTTCCTAATCTTACTGTCCATGCCTGACTATTCCCTCTAATAAGGAAAAACCGATGACTCAGTGACTGAATCAGGCAGGGTATGTAACATTCTGAACTGCCAATCCACTGCTCCCCCAAGAGGAGGGAAGTGTGTTTCATCATCTGTCCAGTTTGGTCCTTTCACTGAATCTGAGTTCGGTACCCTGTCACTGTTGTTTCTGTGTGCATTATTGTCGACATTGCGCCTATGGTGCTCTTGCTTCTGCTTTCTTTGTTCTGTGTCAGGTTTCTTGGAATCCCTCATAGTCATCATTTCTTATGGCGCAATGATATTCTACAAGATTCACATATTGCAGTTTGTTCAGCTCTTCCCCAATCCATGGACACCCACATTGTTTTCAGCTTTTACTGATAATTTGGTATATGTGGGACTTTTTCTAAGTCTTTGATGTCTTTGAGGTCAACACTCAGTAGTGAGATCCTGCGGCATATAGTCCCATTACTTTCTTGCACAGTATCAATTGTTTTCTAGAAAGTTAGACCAATTCACAGGTTCCCCAATAGTTATGAGTGTGCCTTGTCTTCTCTGATGTCCCTCCAACACTGAGCATTTCTATTTTTTATCATATTCTTCAATTCCAATCATCTAAAGAAACAGAAAGTAAGGTGAGGAGACTCATTTATTTGTAAAATCTAAATGCTTCTAATGTATTAAAAAGTATTTGCCTCAACTTCCTCTCCTAGGGACTTTCCCACCATTCCTCAGTGGTCTTCTCATCCTGGAACTTCTCTCAGTGCCTGTGCCTTCCCATTCTGGAACATCCTTCTATTCCTGTAACTTCTTTCAACCTTTGGTGAGTTCCTTCTGGGACCTCCATTTTGGAGAGGGACCCAGGCTAACCTTCTTTTATTCTTCTCCCAGCTCTGTTTCTGATTCACTGGACTTAGCCACCAGACACTATTAGGTACCTTCTCTCTCCACCCCGCCTCCCAGTTTCCTTTCAGGTGTCATATAAACTTCTTGAGGGCAGGGACAGTCTTTCTTTTTGCTTGTATTTGACCTCCTGGGTATAGCATAATACCTGGCTACTTTGTAAGCACTTAATAAATGCTTATTGACTGACTAATGGCAATAAAGATGTAATCTAAGAGTACTGGGACCAGTGGGAATTTCAGGGCAGGGAGAATTATATTTCTTCTGGGATTATAATTTTACTCTTCTGATCTTTTTTTCCCCCGGGTTAAAACACACACAGACACACACAGACACACACAGACACACACACAGACACACACACACACACACACACACAGACACACACAGACACACACAGACACACACACACACACACACACACACACACACACACACACACACACACCCCCACCAGTTAGGCAATTAAGCTATCAGATCTAGGGCTAAAAGAGACTAGTCCAAGGGTGGGGAACCATCAGCCTTGAGACCACATGTAGCCTCTTCAAAGGGCCACACTGGAGGACCTGGAGTGCCACATGTGGCCTCAAGGTCATAGGTTCCCCATCCCTGATCTAGTCCAAACCCCTCATTTGTAAAAATGGCAAGAGAGGTCCTGAGAAGTTCAGTCACTCCCCTAAAGACCCAGGTAGTATCAGTGATGTGACACACTCCTCACTTCCCAACCAAGCTCAAAGCATTCTGCTCCCAGGGGAAATGCAACCTTGAGGGGGCCTGGAAAGAGGACCTTGAGGGGTATCTGGTTTGTCTATGGGCTGGGAGTTCTAACTTGCTGACCCAAGATAATTGATTTAACTTCTCAGTTCTCTAGTCTGTAGGAGAGGCAGGAAGGGCACAATGCTGATTGAATCATTTCCCTCCCCTGCTGTGGACTTCATCAGTTAATATGTAAAGAGCTAAATTTCATTCACTTTAGCTCTAAGTATATATCACTGATATCCAATTGGCTTTCTTCAGTTGGAATTTGCATGCATAGAATAGAAACTATTTTGTTCCCTCCTTTTCTTTCCCAACTCCCAGCCCCCAACCCTTCTTGGAGCAAAACTGGCCGCTCAGGTCCTATGCAAAAAGGGTGGTAAATTGGAAAAAAAAAAAGGCAGCATTTTTTTGGGGGGTGGGGTGGTGGTGTTGTGGGATGGGGAGGAGGGTTTCGGTATGGGAAGTAGAAAGACCCGTAGTAAAGATAGGGGTGTGTGTGGAGAGATAGGGAAGGAATTTGGAATTACATTGGGGGTGGGGAAGTATGGATAGGGAGGAAGGGTGGGGCCAAAGGGTCAACTGGCTTCAGGCACCTTATTGCTCTGGTTTCTTATTTGCCTAGTAGTCTCCAATGGGAGTCAGAGTAAGGAATATTATTTTTCGCTAGCATTCTCTACCACACTTAAAAACATGCCCCTCACACATTGTTTACACAACAGACAAACTTGCTGTCAAGCTGTGATGTTTTATTAGGTCAGTGGTTCCCAAACTCTCCCTTTTCAAATCCCTCAGTTCCTTTCATTGATCCTTGTATGGCATGGTTTCATAGGGCCTAAAGCTAGAAGATTTCCTAGAGATGATCCAGTGCAATGGTTCTTAACCAAGGGTTTGTTGTTGTTTTTTTAAATCTGGGTCTCCCATCTTGCCTAGCTGGATCGCACTACTGATTGGCACATAAACTTTGGCCTGATAGTTTCTCAGTTCAGTCACTCAATAAACATTTATGAAGTGCCTACTATATATGAAGCACTGTGCTGGGGATACAAAAAAGAAGCAAAAGACAGTCCCTGCCCTCAAGGAGCTTGCAATCAGATGCAAGCAAATGTATACAAAGCAAGCTATATACTGGATAAATAGGAAATAATTAACAGAAGGAAAGCACTAGAATTAAAAGGGGTTGGGGAAGGCTTTTAGCTGGGATTCAAAAGGAATAAGGAAAGTGTATAGTTGGAATGGAGAAGAGAGAGTGTTTCAGTCACCAGGGACAGTGAAAGAAAATGTCTGGAATGGAGAGAAGGAGGGTCTTGTTTGTATAACAGCCAGGAGTCTAATGTCACCCTTTCTTTGGCAGCCTGGTTGGCCTGCTCCTGGGGCTTCACACTATACTGGTATTGGACTTAGTGTGGATGTCCAATCCAGCTTTAGCCCTCCTGTGGCTCAGAACTCCTAAATTAATCTGCCAGCCACAGCCTCCTTGCAGCAGGTAGGATTATAGGCATGCACCACCACACCCAGCCCTAGGAATTAGTTTCTAAAAAATATTTTGATGATGGTATTTCAATATTATTGATCTCCTTCACAATCTTGTCTGTTTTATTTTATGAATTTAAAAGTATCAATCTGAGAAAAGATCCATAGACTTCCCCCAATTGTAGATAGTGTCTATGACAAAAGAAGTTAAGAATTCCTTTTCTAATCCAACCTTCTCTTTTCATAGATGAAAAAACCAAAGCCCAGAGAGGGGAAGATACTTGTCTGAGAGCATAGACTTAAGATTTGAGTCTAAATCCACTTCATAGCATTGATTCTGTAAAGTCCTTGTGTGTTTTAATGGAATCTGTTCTTCAACTAGGAAAGGTCTATCATTCTATCTTCTTGTTAACCTAATGCTGAATCCCCTCCTGTTAGATTATAAACTCCTTAAGGGCTGAGACTATAATTTTTCCTCTTTGCATTTCCTACATGGGCAGCAAGTTAGCACAGTGGATAGAGTGCTGGGCCTGGAGTCAGGAAGACCCGAATTCAAATTTGACCTCAGACACTTACTAGCTGTGTGACCTTGGGCCTATTTGCCCACTTAACTCTGTTTGCCTCAGTTCCTCAGTTAATGAATAAAATGAACTGGAGAAGGAAGTGGCGAACCACTCCAATATCTTTGCCAAGAAATCCCCAGAAACTGATGACTAAAATGATTCAATAACAACAAATTTCCAACACCTGGCCCTCAGGTAGTGTGGTAGATAATAATACATGTTTATTTAGTGATTGAAAATGTTTCTAGAGTCTTCTGAAGGAGTTGATAAGATATGCCATAACTTTCTTTTCTACCTTAGAAAAGCTAGTATGTTTTTTCTTCCTGGGCTTTTCTGGCCACAGAATTCACTACCAGTTGACCTATTGGTGAAGACCCTGCCTCATTTAGTGAGACTGGTTCTCAGCCAATAGACTCCATGTCTGGGCTTCAACTGGAAATTTTTCTAGTAGATGGAACCTACTTGAATGTGATCTGGGTCTGCAGTGCCCAGGATGAGTACGATGATGGTTCCATTGTACTCCTTGGTGGCCAGAAAACTATAGTTACTTTTAGGTACCACAGGTTGAGAAGGATCCTGCTAACTGGACTGGTTCTAGAGCACTCTCTTATATATAAGTGAGGTCCAAACTCAAATAGAAATGAATTCTGGTGGGGGTTGCATTACATTGTGATGTAATCTCTCAGGGGTTAAGTTTGACTAGTGTGATGAGGGGGAAAATCATGAATTTTATACCTGGAAGGGACTTTAGAAACCATCTAGTTCAACCCCATGATTTTTACAGGTGAGGAAACTGAGGGTCAGAGGGGTTAAGTGACTTCAGTCACAGAGGTGGATGTGAACCCAGGTGATTGGCTGCACATCTAGCATGCTTTCCACTGTACCATGCTTTGTCCCCAGAACTTGGAGTCATATCTTTGGTGGCTAGAGGAGATTTGGAGTGGGAGCTTGATCTTTCTCTTCAAATGTCTGAAGGGCTGTCATGTGGAAGGGAGAGCAGACATTTTCTATAGAAACCCAGAAGGTGGAACACAAATCACCTGGAGGTTATTATAGGAATGAAAATTTCTTGTTACTTGAAGTGTTCAAGCAGAGTGCCCATTCAGTGGGTAGCAGTGTTGTAGCGAGGATTTCTTAGCAGTTGAGGAGTTGAATAATGAGGTTTTGGAAGGTCAAGTTCACCCACTGTCTCCTGGGTCATTGCCACTCATCTTGACTTTTGTCTTACCACTGGACTTCAGTGACTCTGGCAGAGAGAGTGAGGCTGATGACTGCTCAGCTCTGCCTCACTTAAATCCAGTTCACTTGAAAGTCAAGCCAATACCTCCTGATTTCATTGGTCCTCATTTGAAAATGAAGGATGTTTCAGGGGAAAATATGGTCATTCAACAAAATAGAGGACTTTCAAGCATTCTTGATGAAAAAAACAGAGCTGAACAGAAAATTTGACTTCCAAATACAAGAAGCAAGAGAAGCATGAGAAAGTAAAGAAGAAAAAGAAAATGAAGGATGCACAAGAATGACATCATCATCATCATCATCATCATCATCATCATCATCATCATCATCATCAACAACAACAACAACAACAACAACAACAAAAACTACCCCCCCCCCCAAGATATTTAGAACTTGGATGGGATCTTTATCATTTCGTCTGATCTCTTCATTTTACAGATGAGGAAATTGAGTCACAGAGAGATTAACTGATGTGCTGGTGGTGGCAGTATTGGGACTCAAAATCCAGCCAATTTATTCCAAATCTAGAGTTCTTTTCACTGATAGCTTGCATTGGTACAGAGCTTTACTGTGCTTACTATCTCATCCATTTGACCCTTGCAACAATCCTATGAATGCTATTCCCATTTTACAGATGAAGACATTGAAACTCAGGTTGGTGAAGAGATATGACTAAGGTTACACAGCTAGCATAGGTGTTGGAGTCAAGCCTTGTTCTAAGATTAATGCCCTTTGCAATATATACTGTGACTCTTAGCTATGATTCTAAAATTCTAAGCTTTCTAAATCCTGTGGTTCAGCGATAAAGACTAGGAAAAAAAAATCTACATAGTTACTGGTCATTTCACATCTCTGGGACTCAGTTTCCTGAACTGTAAAATGAGCTGTTGAATTCTATGGTCACTCTAGGTCTGCTTTAGTGACCTTAGTCTGCCTCTCCTGCCCCTGTACACTCCCACTCTTCCTGTTCCTCTCTCTTCCTCTTTTCTCCCTGTAGGAGGTCTTGGGGAAAACTCCTGGTACACAGGAATTGCTAGGGAGCTCTCTTCTCTCCTCTCATCTCTCCTTACTCTCTCCCTCTCCCACACCCCCCCTCCCTGTTCCTGGCCAGTTGCCTTGTGTTTCAGTTGTTATAAATAAAGCTCCAGGCGCTGATTCTGGTGTACAATGACACCTTGTGTTATTAGACAGCACAGGACACTCTTAACAAGGAGAGCCTGCTCCCGCTCTCTCTTTTTCCTGCTGTATTATTAGCGCCTGCTGTTTGAAAAGAGCTTCACTTGCAGCTCGGGGTGGGGGTGAGGGGGAGCCGGAAGGTGGTGAGGGGGAATTGGCACTAAAGCAGATGCTTCAAGTCTGCTTCCCAGATCTGTGTGCCAAGCTATGGGCACTCAGGCACCGTAACCATCACCTTGCTGCTTCTGTCAAAACACAGATTCCTTCTTGCCTGTGTGGAGGGAGGCTGGGAAGGAAGTTGGGAAGGAAGGGGAGAAGAGAGGAGGCGAGGTATATTTCTACTGCTTCAACCCTAGTGGGAGGCAGCCTGGTGGTATAGGGTTGGTAGAACACTAGAAGAGGACTCTAGGGACCTGGCTTGGCCACCCTTTTGCTTCCCTGGATACGCGTTGTTAATTTTTCTCCCTACCCCCAATGTAAACTATAAGTGCCTTGAAGGCAAGAATTGACTTTTCATCTTGCCTTTTGATCCGCAGTGTTTTTGACATAGTAGTCACTTTAGTTGAATTGTGGTTGGATCACTGAGTAGTCTTGGACTAATGATTTTTCTGAATCTTGGTTTCTCTGTCTGTAGGATAAGGAGATTGGACTAGACTTTGTCTAATGTTCACCCAATCAACCAAACATTCATTAATCACTGAATCCTCTAATTTGAAAATTGGTGCATTCTCAAAACTTGGCTTTGACACTTCTAGTTTCCCCATGATTGTTGCTTTTCTTTCCCTCTGCTCCTTCTTGTCTTCTATTCCCCATTCCCTTTTGATATCTCCTCCTCTGTCCTCACAAAATCTGCTCCCAGTAAAGGATCTGTTAAGTTTATGCTGATTAGATTTTCAAATGACTAATAATTCATCACTACTTAAAATCACAAGATCTAGACCTAGAAAGATAATCAGGTCCAATCTCATCATTTTATAGATGAGGAAACTGAGGCCCAGAGAGGTGATGATGGCTGAATAGTAGAGATCACTATATAATTGATCCTTGCAGGAATCACTATATTACTGATTTACAGTTTTCTGTCAATTGTAATCTATCTAAAATTTAGTAGATAGTCTTAGAGAGGAAACTTTCTCTGAGACTCAGAGAAAGGATGTATCTACAGTCACATAACTGATCAGTGTCAGAGGCCAAGTTTGAACTCCTGATTCTGTGTTCAGAACTCTTTTCTCTACACCAGTGGTGTCAAATTCAAATGGAAATATGGGACCTATTAACCAAACATAAGGATCATGTGGACCACATATTGACTTAGTTTTAAAATGTAATGTCTATTTTTTATTGTATTTTTATTTACTCTGCTAAATATTTCCCAATTACTTTTAAATCTAGTTCAAGTGGCACTTGGCGTTTTGTGGGCTGCATGCAGCATTTGACACCTTTGCTGTACACCACCCAGCCTCTCAGGTTTTTGTATTTTAATAGAGAAAAAAATATTTCTGGTTTGAACCAAAGGGATGTTCAAAGTTCAGGCATCAGGAAGAGAGGTTCTTTTCCCAGATTTTTTTGGGAGGGATGGTTGGGGATGGGTCAGGGTCTTTCTAAGCCATCCCTGATGTCATATTCTTTAGGTATAGATATTTGACTATTTATATGGTTGTGGGTCTTATTTATTTCTGGGCTCCAAGATGGGGAGAAAACTGGCCCCTAGGACTTGCTTTAGAAGGTTTGAACTTGTCCAACTGCAGAGACTTAGAGCCAGGTGAGAAGTGATCTGTCTGTGAAACAATAGCTGGATTTGGATTGTCTCCAGCTTTATATCCACCCCATGTGGTACCCACACTACCATGCAGGAAGCCTCACTAGCCAGAAGTGGTTCAGAAGGGAGTAGTCAATATGCAAATGCACTAATTAGTGTAATTTAGGTAGCAACTGATTGTTCTATTACATCTCCTTCCACAGAATGAGAGGCTGGTCATATTCTCTTTTAAAAATATCTTGCATGTGCAGCACCTGTGGGCCTGAAGGTAGTCCTGTTTATCTCGGGGGGGGGGGGTGGGGGAAGAGAGAGAGAGAGGGGGGGGGAATTTATGCACTTACTGTGTATGGTTACACTTACTGCAGTATTTTCTGGGGATGCAAATACAATAAGCAAGATAACCCCTGCCCACCAGGAGCTAACATTCTAACCGAAGAGGAAGGAACTTAAAGGAATGCTGTAAAGCAGAGTGAGAGGACTGGGAAGGAGATTAGAGAAGAAACTGGGAAAGTTTTGTGGAGGTCTTAGGCCTCGACAAGATATGGCCAAAAGCTCATCTGTAAGAGCCTGTGGGGTCTGGGGTGGAGAACAAGTTTCCTGTGGGGGTAGAGGTGACTGGAGAGTGGGGCCATGGTAAAAAAGCATGTAGTTAATCTACTGGAATCTAAAAAGACTCAAATTGTACAATCCCCGCATTCGAAGAGATACCTCTGTAGCATTCAGGACGAGTTGTCATCCAATCTTCAATGAAAGTCTTCCAGTGACAGAGAATTCATTACTTCCTTAAATCAATACATTCCATTTCTGGAAAACTTTATTAATTAGGAAATTTTTCCTTATATGTGAAACTAAAATCTGACTCTGTTTTAACTTTTAGCCATTGCTTATAGTTCTACCCTTTGGGACCAAGGAGAATAATCACCATCTTTCACATAATGAGTTTCATAGGGATTTTGATGGGATGGGGGCTGAAGTAACCAGTCTCCAGGGATACTAATTCCTTTTCATTCAAGGTGTTGGCATGTCTTCTTGGACATATGAAGTCTCTTCATCTCTCTGTTTTTCCTGTGTCTATATGTTGGAAGTATAATAGAGGGGATGAGGTGGGCTTTACCAGAAGGCAGCAGAATTACATGAAGGAGTACTGTTGTGAGCCTATATCACTTTAAGTCATGGATATGAAAATTGTGAGTGACCCAAAGTGCAATGAACCATAGAGAGAGTTAGAAAGGACCTTTTCAGTACATTTAGTCCAACCTCCTCATTTTTACAGATGAGGAACTGAGGCCAAGAAAGCTTAAGTGACTTGGCCAAGATTGCATAGGTAGGAAGTAGCAAAGGTGGGATTTGAACTCAGGTCTTCTGACTCCAAATGTAGCACACTTTCTACTGTATCACATTGCCTCTCCATGAAGATAGATACGTGGCAGATGTAAATATGCCTGTGGAAGTAAGGAAGTAGGCTGGTCATGTGATAGGAGAGTGGGATAACAGATGGACAGTCTGAGTATTTCATGGGTATCCATGAAATTCTTTTTTAGGGCTTTTTTGGGGGAGGTTATGAACTTGACAGTCATCAACAAATGTGATCATTTTGATATTCAAAGAACAGAAAAAAAGAATTGAATATGAAACTATTAATATCAATTATGTCTGTTTTTTTAAAAAGTGTATAATACATTTAACAGTAATTCCAATATTGTCCTACTTGTTGGGGTTTCATTCTGAATTACCTTCTGCGCTATTCCGTATATTTTATAAATGTTTCATTAATGCTCTTTTCTTTTCTTCTTTTTTAGCATCATTTTTACTGTTTTCTTTTCTCTCTCCACCTATAACTTCTCTCGTCTTCGGAGTAGTGGTTGTTCCTTATTTTGATCAGATTTCATAAACAAATGAGAAAGCTATTAAATGCTTACTTTTTCCTAGCACTGCTCTAAGCTATCAACATGCAAATAGAAAAGTGGAAACATTTGCCCTCAGGGAGCTTACATTCTAATGCAGGAGACAACACTTTTGGGGAGTTCTGGTTCAGGTGGTTTGGTTTGAAATCCATGGATGGTGAATAGAGCTATGCTAGCTTTAGAAGTCATGACAGTGTTGATTTGATGACGGCTCCAGAAATGGGTTGCTCTCCTTTATAATGTTACAGTCATCTTACACATTAATTTTCTAGTTTTCCTTATTTTGCTCTTCATCAGTTCATACAGTTCATACATTCTCAGGTTCTCTAAATTGGTCCTTGTTTATTATACAATAATATCCCATTCTATTAAAACATCAATCTTATTTTATTTTTAGGTCTGCATTCCCTATCTCCAGCCCCCACCCAGAAAGCAAGAAAAACAAAACCTTTGTTGTAAACATATAGTCAGGCAAAACAAATTCCTTCATTGGCTATGTCCAGAAAAATGTTTCAATCTGTAACCTATCTTTCTTCTCTATTAGCAGGTAATTAGCTGGTTTCATCATGGAATTGTGATTGACTCTTGTGTTGATCAGAGTCCCTGAGTATTTCAGTGTGTTTGTCTTTACAATATTGTTGTTATTGTACACATTCTCCTGGTTCTACTCACTTTTGTTGTTCTTGTTCAGTCATTTTCAGTCATGTCCAACTCTCTTCATGACCCCATTTGGAGTTTTCTTGGCAAAGATCCTGGCGTGGCTTGCTATTTTCTTCTCCAACTCATTTTATAGATGAGGAAACTGAGGAAAACAAGGTTAAGTGACTTGTCCAGAGTCACACAGATAGTAAATGTCTGAGGCTGGATTTGAACTATGGAAGATGAATCATCCTGACTCCAGGCCCTGAGCTCCATCCACTGTTCCACCTAGCTGCCCCTCTGCTCACTTTGGTTTACATCAACTCATACAAATCTTCCCAGTTTTCTTTGAAACCCTTCCCTTCATCATTTCTTATAGTACTATAGTTTCCCATCACATTCACATGCCATAATTTGTTCAACCATTCCCCAATGAGCACTTCTTCAATTTTCAGTTCTCTGCCACCACAAAAAGATCTGCTATAAATATTCTTGTACATATAGGTCCTTTCCTTCCTACTTTGATCTCTTGGACATAAATCTAGTAGATTATATCATATATGTAATAAATTTTATTATATATGTGTACATATGTTTGTATGCATGCATACATGTATGCCATTTTCTTCTGTCTTTGATATCTTTGAAGTATAAGTTAAGCAGTGACATTGCCATATCTATGAAATGCTGAAAGAGGAAAGCCCATATGGAATTGGGTGTATCCTCTTGAGGATTTTTGGGAGGATGTAGATAAGAATTACAGCAGATGAAAACATGTGAATGGGCTACAAGTATACACTGTTGAGGGGTATAGCTTCACACTGATAGGATCGTGGATCCACTTGGATATTGAAATGTTGTCATCATCTCTTTGGCATCTTGTGGGGATTCTTGCTACTTGCTCCCTCTGCTTGCCAACTGTTTCCAGGGACATTAGATTCATTAGATTAGACTTCTGAAGTTCCTTCCAATTCTGAGATTACTTAATTAAAAGACAGGTTCATTCCCTTGTTGGCATAGCCCCCTTTTCCTGCTAATATATCCTCCTTTTCCCTACCTGCTCCTATTCCAATTCTCCTCACTTATCAAAGTCTAGATCAAGCCCCATCTCTTTTGGTAAGCATTCCCTGACCACTTCATTGCATGGGAATATACCTTTATTGGTTCTGGAGTTTAAAGAGCCTGACTTCAAATCTCATCTCTAATGTTGCTTAACCTGTGTGGCCTTGGGCAAGTCATTCAACTTCAACTTAATCATGTGGTATCAACATTGCCTGTGCCTTTGACCTGAATTCTGTGTTTTCCATAGAGGTGGGTTTCTTAACCTAGGGTTCATGAAATTAAAAAAAAAAATACTTTTTTTATTACTGTATTTCAATGTAATTGGTTTCCTTTATAATCCCATGTATTTTATTTAAAAGCAGTTAAAAGCATTCATATGAGCAGGACACTGGCCTTCAAAGGGGCCCATGACACAAAAACAAGGTTAGGAACCCCCTGCCATATATGTTGAAATTCATAAAGAAATGGGCTGCCCCAGTCCCTACTCAGAATCTTAGAGCTAGAGGGGTCCATTTAGCACAACCTGTACTTGAAAAGAAATCCCCTCTACAACATTCTCAATAAGTGATCATCTTGATTTTGTTTGAGGACTTCCATTTAGGGGGTACTTACTACCTCCAAAGGCAGTCCATTCCACTTTTGGGAATAGTGGTGCACCCCTGAAATTCCAGCTACCAAAGAGACTGAGGCTAGAGGATCTCTTGAGTTCCAGAGTTCTGAATTTTGGTGGGCTAAGCTGATCAGGTATCTATGTTAGTTTCAGCATCAATATGTTGAGCTCCTAGGAGGGAGTGGGTGGCCACTAAGTTGCCTACAGAGGCATAAAGAGTCCCAGGCTGGAAACAGAGCAAGTCAAAGCTTCCATGCCAATCAGTACTGGGATTAGGTAGAGAGAGAACAGATTTTATTTTTCATTTTGCAAACCATTTTGGTAACAAAGGGAAATACCCACAGACCTGGGCTTCTCATCCTAGAGAATGACTGCTTATCATGACATTGCTGATTCTGATGATCACTCTCTATTATAAAAAAAAAAGTCTGAAGTATGCATTTTTTTTTAAAGAGAAAAAGTACTATTGTGTTACTTTTAAATAATGAAACTTTCTAACAATGGGAACTATCCAAAAGTGGAAGTGATTGCCCTGGAAGATAGTGGATTGCCCCTCATTAGAGATCTTTAAGAAAAGGCTTAAACTTCCAGGAAAAATAATCTACACTTGTTATCTATACTTTTTCATCTTCTCCACTTCCTTCAAGTCTGGCTTCTGGTCTTCTGACACTGCTCTTGAGGGAGTTATCAATGATCTTTTAAGTATTAGATCTGATGGCCTTTTCTCAGCCTCTATATTATTTGACCTTTCTGTAGGTTGTGACACAAGGAACTATTCCTTCATCCTGGATGCCCGTTTTTCCCCTTGGTTTTTATGACGCTTAGCTCTCTTGGCTCTCCTCCTACCTGACTGGCTGCTCCCTCACTATCCCCTTCATTATCCATCTCCAGCTTTCTAAGCAGGAATATACCCTAAGGTTCTGTGCTGGGCTCTCTTTTCTTCCCTCTCTCCCTTGGTGGTCTCATCTACTTCTATGAGTTTAATTATCTCTATGCATATGACTCCAAAATCTATATACCCAACCTCAATTCCTCTTCTTCAGCCATAATATTATATCCTTAAATGTTTACTGGGCAGCTCTGTCTGGTTGTTCACTGATATCTCAAACTCAGCTGGTCCAAAGTAGAATTCATTATCTTCTCCCTCTAGCCCACCCCTCCTCCAAACTTTCCTATTTCTCTCAATGGCATCCTTCCAACCATCCAGTACCCAAACCTTGGAGTCTTTTCTTGACTTCCCTCTCCCTCCAATTCCTTCCCCTTCCCCATTTAATCTGTTGCAAAATTCTGTCAATTCTACCTTTGTAACATGTCTTGCCTGACATCTTCCCTTTTTATCTACTCAACCTTCATCAGAGTTCAGGCAGATCCAAATCACCTCGCACATAGACTATTGTTAGAGACTCCTATAACCACAGTGTTACAATGTCCAGTGCCTCAGAAAGTGTTTCCAAGTGGATGAGTGGCTTAAACAAACTTTGTAATTAGCACATTAAATTGTAAAGCAAATATTGTTACTAAGGTATTGAAAATAGTTTATTCTCCTAATTGAGTCACTTTCCCCTTCCATCTTTGTTTACACTATGAGTTCATTCTTTAATCCTCCCTTTCCCATAGTGTTACAGGACTTAAATCATTTTAGATTTCTCATATGATTTTGGTACTTTTAAATTTTTTTGCTGCTGCTTAATGTAGTCCAAATTTCATTACAATAGGTAGTTGTGTACATGTTTTTAGCGTCTCCCTTTAGACTGGGCTCCTTAAGGGAAGGGACTCTGTTTTATGTTATCTTTGTATATCCAGTGCCTTGGCATAATCCCTTAGTAAATTTCTGGTGAGTTGGTGAATTCTGGTGAATTCATGGAAAGGGAAACCAGTCCAAATGATCATGCATTCTCAATTAATGGGCTTTGAAATAAGGGGTTTCTACTGAATTTAGGTGAATAAATTTTGGGAGTCAAGGGAGTTTATAAAGTTTTAGGGAATATAACCAATGACCTTGGAAGGAATTATAAGAGTTTGCAGGATTAGGGAAGGGGGTAGGGTGGGGTAGGGTTGTGGCTTCCAGAAATATTCTGCAGACCTCATGGTGGATGGAGTTTGAGGGGATTTGGCAGGTGAGCGGTCTCCAGTGTGGTCTGATTCTACACAGTTGGCTTTAAAGTAACAGCAGGTAGAGCTGCTTAGAGGAGCCTTTCTGCAAGCTGAACTCAGCATTTAAGCAGCCTCTCCCAGAGTCTTAGGCAGGTCGAAGTGTTAGAAGACGGCCAAAGGATGGTCTTTTCAGTGACCTTGCTTCATTCTTGATGCAGAGCAGCCTGGGTCAAGGATGTCAAGAGTTTTGTCTGCTCTGGCCCCTCCACTTGCTGTGTGGTCTGGTTTTAACAGATGTATCATCTCCATTTCTTCATCTGTAAGACTGGAATCTGCCTACCCTGGGGATGGATGCATGGTGGGCAGACTAGCTAATGCTGACCAGGCCTGTGCTATGATATGTATGGAGCTCAGTGCTCTCTCTCTCTCTCTCTCTCTCTCTCTCTCTCTCTCTCTCTCTTTCCCCTCTCCCTGCCCTGTATCTGCCATTCTGTACTAGGACTTGATGCTTGTTTCCTGGATTGTACTCATTCTGTATTGGGTTGTATAGCACCCTTTCTCTGCCTTTGCACCCATTTATATGCACACTTAACATAGAAACTCAATCTCTATTGTGTACTCACTTAATACCTTGAGTTCCCCTTCTCAGGATGAGGGCTGGGGAGTAAGATATTTGGATTTCTCCCAGATTTGTTCCAATTACAGGACTCTCAGGTTTCACTCACACATTTTTCCCCCTTCTTTTTTTTCCCGATTAGCATATGTAAATGCCCCTTTCTCAGGTGGTTCGAGCTGTGAACTCTGTGCATTTGGATTCTCTTTCCTCAAATACTAAATAAAATTGGGAACTTTTTGTTAAAACTGAAAGTAATTTAGACATTAAACATATGCTGAAGAAGTAACCCTGAGTCCTGTGGGCACCCTGGCTGCTAAGAGAGAGGCGTCTAGGATTTTATTCATACCCATATAATATCAAATACCTATACAATATCAAATACTGCATTTAGCAGATGTTTGCTTATATTAGCCCAAGGGGGTGGAGGGGAAGAGAAGGACTCTTGAAATGTGTCAGGGGAGGGGAACAAAGGAACTCTAGAGAGAAAGTAGACTCATTAATAAATGAGGAGGGAGGCAAAATCAATGAAGGCTATAAAATGGTGAAGCTCATGCGTTGCTCTAGCAAGAAAAATGGAAGGAAAAGGGCATTCTTGATTTGGACACGATGAAGATCCTGTCGATACAATGGGTTTATTAAAAGCAGATAAAGGATCATTTGGAAACACAAACACACAGCAACAGGCCTAGTGAAAGAAATCACCCAAACCATGGCTATTTTTTTTTCAAAGTCACAGAGAATGGGGGGTGGAAGTGGGTGAGGCTCAGGGAAGGGAGGTAAGGAGGTGAGTATTTTCCAGATGAATGAGGAGGGTAAAAGATAGCTGATTTTTAAATTCTTCTTCAACTTTTTTTTGGGCCAAAGGATGATTGGTAGTCCAACTCTGTGGATAACTTAGTCTTAGCTCCTGGTAAATTCAATTAAATAAACACTTATCCGATGCCAGGCACTGTGTTGGGTGCTAGAAATCATGTAATGATGACAGGAGAGTTGGAAAGGACCATAGAAATAATATAGTTTAGTCCAACTCCCTCATTTTACAGATGAGGAAACTGAGGCACAGAGAGGTTAAGTGACAGCCCCAGTATCACCCATGTGGTAAATATAGAGATAGGGTTTGGCCCCAGGTTCTCTGACTCAGCATACAAAGACAAAAAAACCCTACATTAATAAAGGAGAGGACATTAAGAGGAGACATAAAAGCTGTGTATATGTGTCTGCATATGTGTGTTTGGGGAAGGCAAGGACTTGTAGTAAGGAGTCCAATGGGTTCATACTGTTTATACACATTTTTAAAATCCTGCTTTACAAGGCCTCTCACTTAAAGCAAATCTCACAATAAGCAGATGGAGCCAAGAGACCAGCTGTAACGTTCGATCTTAGCTCTCGGAGAGCGTGTAGTGCGCAGCCTTCCGGAATCTTCCAGTCACTCCTATGGACTTGGAGACGAGCCCTGTGGTGTGTCCTGAGGGGTGAAGGACACTGGGCAGAGGTTAATGGATTGAGTTGGTGGGAACTTGTCCAGAGGGTTGCCCATCAGAATGGGTGTCAGGTCCTGTTTTCTTTAACCTCCCCATTAGTGATCTGGATGCTAAGAAGGGCCTGGCGTGCTCATTAAATTCACTGATGATATTGAACTGGAAACTCACCAGAAGCAGCCATTGCTTTAATTTAATCCATGCAATGTTTCTTCCCCAAGCTCCAGCCCCTTAGGCCACCAAACCTATCTCTGATAGCCCCTTCTTAAAATCCTTTGCAGGGCTGCACTACCTCCAGACTTAACCTCGTGGCTTAGGGGATAGCCTTTACTTTTTGATGCAGAAGGCAGGAGCAGCAGTATCTGAATTCTTAGAAACAGTTTCATTGCTTAGCATCATGATAATCTTACCTGACTGCCTAGTTAAAGTTTGTTCTCTAAACAATGCCCGCCCACACCCAACCCCAAGCCCCTCATGGTGAGAGAGCCTTCCATCCCATCCTTAGATGTAAAATCTCTTAGAGTTGAAAGATCTGACGCCCAGAAGCATGGCTATATGACTGATGGGGAGGAACCTTGGGTGCCAGCTCAGTTTACAGATGAGGAGACAAACTGAAGACTGGCCTAAGGTCACCCAGGGAGTATATTGTAAGTGGAAGGGTGAGGATCTGAACTCAGCCTGTCCTGGTGCTCCAGGTTACATCAAACAGAAATGACTTGTCCCAGACCCCACAAAGAGCAGAGATATGAACCCAGGTTCTATGATTCTACATCTGGAGTGCTTTCCACTGCCCCCCTCACCCTCTTCCTCTTCCTCTTTCTCCTCCTTGAGGTTTGACCGATTAAGTGCTTTTTGGAAAGGTGCTGAAGTGAATTCAGGTGCCCAACTTGTGAGATGATTTGACTTTGGAGGAGGGGGAAGAGGAAAAAGATGATGGGGATGACGACGATGCCTTCTGTTGTCCACTGACAAGTGAATAAACTTAGCCCTGGAACTCTGAAGTCTTAGCCACTCTGGCTCAGGTGCAATACAACATTGCCATTTTCACCAAATGCTCTCTGCAGCTGTAAGCATCCGATGGGGAAATAATCATTCTTATGATGGGCACTGGTTTCAGTGTGGCTCTGCAAAGATCCCTGAAGGATAATCTAGGCTTTAATGTGCTCAGGGATCTGCGAACCATGGTCTTGGCAGGAGGAAACAGAGGATGATTTTTTACTTTATAGTTATTAGGGATAATTGTAAAAGGCTTTCTTTTCTTTCGTTTTCTTTTTCTCTCTTTTTTTAAGCCTCTGGTAGAGGCTGTGATGTGAAGCCAGAGCTATTTTTTCCATTTCTCTTCTTAAAACAGACAGAAAAGGAGAGACGCACTCAAAGAACTTAATGCCAAAAAAACTACATTAAGCCTCCCACAGAAACCTTAACTCTGCCCCCTTGTGTGTATGTATTATGACAGAAAAGGGTATCTCTCTGCCGGATGCACTGGCCAGGAAAATACACTACATCCCACTGTAGCATGGGGACGGCTACGTTCAACGCTTTTGGAATTTTGCTGCCCTAGTCCCGGGTCTCCTCTGGCTCAGCCTTTTGTGGCAGTGCTCTGAACTCTGGAGAGGATCCTTTGATATTTCAGATGGTTGTGTTCCCTGGGGGTGGGGTGGGGGGGTGGGGTGGGGGTCGGGGAAAGGAATGCTAAAGCCAGCTGCCTAGGGCCCAGCAGAACACACCTGCTTTTCCCTGGCTGAGTCACACCTGTCTTCCGGGCACAACTCAACCCAGGAAGACAGAGGGTTTTTCCCCCCTCAGAAAGTTCCAGGTTGTATGGTCCTATGTCACGGGGAAGAATTTATTCAGATGTAACTGGCCATAGGGACCATGGGGCAAATCCAGTGACCTTTCTGCTGTGAAGGGAAGGGAGTCTAATAGGTCAGAAGCTCCATCCCCACCTGGTCAATGCCAGAGCTTTAATGGTTTAATAATAATACCTTCTGCTTATAGGGCATTTATAACTTTTCTAAGGGCTCTGAAATGTGTCACTTTGAGGAGATGAGTCCAGCCCCCTCTTTTCATGTCTACTAGAACTCAGCCCCTGATCAGACTGGTGAAAGCTTAGGGCAACCCTCTGGGGTCAGAGAATCATAGACCATTAGGACCAGAAGGGCTTTTGTAAACAGAGAGAGTGGCAGGGAATAGATTTGTCTAAAATATGGTGAAGACCCAGATGTCTTGGAAAGACCCTAAGTTTGAAGCTTGGTGACACCAAGAAGATCCCATACCTTAAAATCAGCTGGATTTCTTTGAGGGCAGGGACCCATGGCTCAATTTTCATGTATCTTCTCTGAGCTACTCTCTCCCCCTCTGAGTTTTAGTGACACTGCTCTTTGCTTTCTTGTTTGTCTGACTGCTCCTTCTCAGTCTCCTTTGCTAGATTTGATCATCATACATATCAAATCTATTTTTTCTTTTGGGAGGAGGCAGCTATGCTTCCATGTCCTTTAAAGTAAAGAAGACACACTTTTTTTTTAAAAAAGAAGAGTGTATCTTCTTATATAACATATATTATAATATATAATATATGTTATATAATATTATAAGCTCCTCGAAGGCAGGTATTATGTTATTGTTAATCTTAACATGCCCAGCCCCTAGCCCAGGACTTTACCTATGCTAAGTTGGTTCTTAAATGTTTGTTGTGTTGGCAAAGAATCATAGTTGGTTACTGAAACTTATTTGCTTGACAGCAGCCTTCACTTAAGTCAAATTGTGCACAGAATTGACAGAGAAGTTATTTTCTGCTTAGGACTAAATAATGCAATGTCTGGAGTTTCCCTTTATATCACAGATGCTAATCCTAATCTCACCCCAACTCTTCATCATCCAAGGCAAAATGATGTAGTAGAAAGAACACTGGATTTGGCATCAGAGGACCTGGGTTTAAACCCTGGCTCAGAGATCTGTGAACTATGTGAACTTGGGCAAATCACTTCTTGAGTTTCTTCTTCTGTAAAATGGGGCAATACTGGCTGAACTATCTATTTTACAGGGTAGATTAAGAAACTGGAGTTGGAGAGGATTCTTGGGAGGAAAGTGACCTCCTATATCTATCTATCTATATAATGTATGTATATGTGTATGTATATATACACAAACAACAGCAAGCTATTCTTATTACTAGTTTAATGACTCCTTAATTATTATTACTAGAGCTTCTATCTTGTATTGGGAATTAGATCACCTGACTCTTTCTCTAGGATCAAACATAAACTCTCTTTTTTGGTATTTAAAGCTCTTCATAACTTTTACAATCTTGCTGTAAAGTCCTCCTTGAACAGGACCATCCATCAGTTGCCTCCAAGTCTTTATGGTGACTGACACCTATACCCTGAATGCTCACTCTACTCCCTTACCTCTGCCTCAGCCCTCTCAGCTCCTCGTGCCTTCCCCTGTCAGACTACCTTTCGATATCTCTTGCATGTATCTAGTTATTTACTGATTGTGTCCCTCATTAGAATGTAAACTATTTGAAGGCAGAGGCTATGTTTTGCCTTTTTTTGTATCCCTAAGGCTTAGCATAATGCCTGACACATGTTAAAGTGCTTAAAAAATATTTGTTGACTAACTCCTAAAACTGTCATTTCCTTACTACAGAATGCTGGGAAAGATATTTTTCCTTTGCCTTTCTCAGTTCTCCCATATTTTGAATAGGGTTAAGAATTCAGGGTGTCCTTTCAGAGCAGTGCTTGTAGATGAATGTTTACAAAGTGGTTTGAATTAACTTTATTCATGAAGAGCTTTTGTTAAGTGTTCAAAGGGAGAAAAAGTCCTATTGGCTAAGATTAAACTGGTAAGTGTTGGCTTATATTTAAATATTTAAAACATGTGTGATATAAGACCACCTTGCATGTTTTTAATAGTCTAGATTACAGTTAAAAATACAAAACAAGGCATAAAACAGTGGTGAGGACCAGGCAAAAGAGCATTTATTAAGCACCTGTTATGCTAAGACCCTGTGGTATGAAAGTAAAAATCAAAACAGTCCCTGTCCTCAAGGAGCTTACATTAAACTGAGAGGCTACAATATGTACAAAGGTACAAAATGCAGATGACATTACAATCACCCAATGGGAATATGCCCTTTCCCAAATTCCAATGATTTCTTATTTGCCAAGTCCAATGGCTTTTTCTTCATTGCCGTCCTTCTTGGGTACTTTATCCTGTTAAGATTTCAGTGAGTACACTGTGCTCTCTTGATTCTCCTTCCTCTCTGACCACTCTTTCTCAGTTTCTTTTGTTGGATCATCATTTATATCATTACCCCTATCAGGTGACCCTCAAGGATCTGTCCAGGGCCCTCTTCTCTTTTTTCTCTCAGTTCACATGGGCCTAAAATATCCTCTATGCAGATGTACTATATCAGGTCTATGTATCCGGCCCTATTCTCCCTTAGTCCTGCCTCACCAATTGCCTATTGGATATTTCCAATTTCTAACTCATCATGTCCAAAATCAGTACTCATTATCTTTCCCTCAAACCCACCCTTCTTCAAAAGTTACTATTCCCTACCAAGCATATTATTATAATTTCTGTCACCCAGATTTGCATCCTTGGTGTTATCCCGCAATTCCTCACTCTCCTTTACCCCCATGTCCCTTATATCCAATTAATTGTCAAATCTACCTCTTTCTGGCTGTTCCATGTACAAGATACTCCAGGGCATTTTCTCTGTCCCCCATGCCTGGAATGTTTTCCCTCATCTGCTCTAACTACCAACTTCACTGGCTTCCTTTAAGTGCTAATCAAAATCCCACCTTCTATAGGAAGCTGACTCCAATCCCTCTTGCAGTTTCACTTTGTTAATTATCTCCTATTAATCTTGTATATAGCTTACTTTGGGTATAGTTGTATACTACATGTGTATGTGTATACTTGTCTCCCCCATTAGACTGTAAGTTCCTTTGAGGGCAAGAACTGTCTTTTGTTCTTTTTTTATCCCTAGCATTTAGCACAGTGTCTGACACATAATAAGTGCTTAATAAATATTAACTAATTGATTGAATATCTTTTGCATCTGTCCTCTTTTCTTCATTTACACAACCAATACCCGAGTTCAGGCCCTCATTTACCCTGGACCATTGCAATAATCTCCCAATTAATCTCATTGCCCTAAGACTCTCCTGTCTCCAAACCATCCTTCACACAGTTGCCAAAGTGATTTTCCTATAGCACAAATCTGACTATCTTGTTCCCCTACTCAACAAACTCCAATGGCTCCCTATTGCCTCTAGGATCAAATAGAAAATTCTCTGCTTGGTATTTAATGTCCTCCACAACTTGGTCTTAACTCTACCTTTTTCATCTTTTTTACACATGACTATTTCGTTCATACTAACATAATAGTCTCTGGTTGGTTTCTTTCCCTTTGCACTGGTTGGACCCCAAGCCTAGAAACTCTACTCCTTCCTCATTTCTGCCTCTTATAATTGTTAGTTTACTTGCAGGCTCAACTCAACTGTTCCCTTCTACATGAGTCTTTTCCTGATTCCTTGAGCTGCACAGCTCTGCCTTCACTAGCAAGTCATCACCTTGTTATATCATTGGTCCTCTTTGAGAACAAAGGACAAACAACAATTTCCTGATCCTCCAG
Source organism: Gymnobelideus leadbeateri (assembly GCA_011680675.1). Lineage (NCBI taxonomy): Eukaryota > Metazoa > Chordata > Mammalia > Diprotodontia > Petauridae > Gymnobelideus > Gymnobelideus leadbeateri. The sequence continues at coordinate 705,821 of WOXC01011984.1, forward strand.
TTGCTTCCCTTCCCACTCTTCTGTAAATTACCCTCTATCTCATATATACCTATATATGTAGGTGTTGTCTTTCCCTGCTAAACCCTTGGAAGGCAGATGTTTCACTTTTTTTTTTTTTGGTATCCCCACTAGAGCTAGCACATATTATGCACTAAATAAATATTTGTTGATTGATTGATACAAAGTAAATACAAAATAATTAGGGGTGGAGAGTCAAAAGGGCAGTAACAACTTGCAGAGGGGTAGGGCCCAGGGAGATCAGGAAAAGCTTTGAGTAGAATACCATAGCTGAATTGAGCTTTGATGGAATTACTTAGGGATTCCAAGAGGCAGAGATGAGAAGGGAGCATTCCATGGGTAATGGGCAGCTAATGCTGAGGCAGGAGATGTGATAAGTCCAGGGAAGAGCCAATGGCTGGAATGTAGCATGCTCGGCATAGAATAACATGAGATATGTCTGTGAAGGTTCTACAAATACCTTGGTGATAGTCTTCTTCTTATCATTTGTAGTGCCAATGCAATATTTACAGTGTCCACAATCATGATAAATATCGTGACTATAAGTATCACATGCTGTTCAATCATAAAATATACCAAACTCCCCAGAGAGAGAAATAGAACTGAAACATTTATTCAGACATCAGAAAACTGAATCCCAAAACCAGTAAGCCATTTCCATCATAGTACCAAAGATATTCAGAAGCCTGAGAAGTCACAGCATCCTTCAGCCTTTCCACAAACCAATACAAAATCAATATTTACTCACAAACCTCTCTTTCTCCTTAATGAGCATCTTCTCTCCCCCACCATCTCACTAGCTCTGACTACCAGTTTCCTGTGGGCTCTGCTTCCCTTCAGCAAATTCCCTCCATCACAGGCTACATATGATCACATTCAGCCTATTGGGGGCAGAGTTTATTTTCAAAGCAGGAGAGGTCTTCAAACTCCCCCCTAGTCTATTAAGGGTCAGGGAAGATCTTCAAATTCCCATTCCCATTACACCATTCTCTACACAAACATCTTCCTCAACCAAACTGATTCACATATTCCCTGAAAATGCTTTTTTCTTCTCTATAACAGCTCATTTATATTGTGCATAAAGATTTACAAAATGATTTTCTGAAACAGCCATGTTAGGTAGTTAAAGTTAAACCATGTTAGGTAGTTAAAGAGAAGGAAACTGAGGCTCAGTGAGAACATAACTAGTGAGTGTTAGAGCTTGGATGTGAACCCAGGTCCCCAGTTTCAAAGTCCACAATTCTTATTTCTGTACATCTAGGAATTCCTCTCCTGCATGGGCTGCCTCTCCCCCCCTTATCTAAGTCTTACCCATCCTTCAAGGCTTATATCAAGCTCCACCTTCCACTAGAAGCCTTTACTGCTCTCCCTTGGTTCTCCTACCTGTCTGGCCAGTCCTTAGTTTCCATTGCTGATTCTTCATCTAGGTTGTATCTACTAACTTGTGAGTGTCTACCAAGGCTCTTTTCTTCTTTCCTTCCATACAAATAAAAAATCCTGTGTCTGGAGCTCAAAGCCTTTCATTCTCCCAACTTTTGCAGTCTTGTACCTCATACTCCAGCATAGACCTTGCATTCCAGTGACACTGGTCTCCTTGCAATTCCTTGAAAAAGGCACTCATCTCCCAACTTCAAGCATTTTCATTGACTGTCCCTCATGCCAGCTTACCTTCCCCATCTCTATTTCCTTGATTTCCTGACTTCTTTCAGGTCTAAGCTAAAATACCACCTTCTGCAAGAAGCCTTCTCAACACCCCATAATGTTAGTGCCTTCCCTCTGAGATGATTTATTCTCTCTTCATCTTATTAGGGTATAGTTGTTTACATGTCATCTCCCCCATTAGACTGAGGTCTTTGAGAACAAGGACTGTACTTTGCCTTTTTAAAAAAATCTTCACAAGTTAGTACAGTCCCTGGCACATAGTAGGTGTTTAATAAATGTTTCTTGACTTGACTTCCCTCATATTCAGCTCTCAGTGCTCTCTTTAACGCCACCTTTTTTTTTGATTACCTTGTCTATAGACTTTGATCCTTACCATTTTACATTCTCTTCCTTCTTATTTCTTCAACTAGATTATAAGCTCCTTGAGGGCAAGAAGCTCTGAATCTTTTGTGAATACCCTACATACAGCAGGTGCTCAATAATGTCTACCAACGATGAGGATGATGACTTATTAAAGTCAGAAAATGTTACTCTTAAGTCAAAAGTTCAGTTGAGTTTCTGTTGTTTTTCTTCTCTCCATTCTGTAGAGTGGGGAAAATGGCGAGTCATAACTTGCTTAAAACTTTGTAAGTACAAAAGAAGAGCCTTATTCCTTGGTCGAAGTTACTGGGATGGTCTGAAGCTGACACTCTCACCTCTGCTAGCTGCCACTGTAGTCTATGGGACTTTAAGTTCCTTTCTGCCAAGAGATAAAAGTTCAGATCAGCATCACAAAAATATCTATATTGCTTCTGCTTTGGTCAAAAGAGAGATTTACTCTAGATTCCTCCATGAGTCCTCTCAGGAACAGAGAAGTACATATAATACTCTCCTCTCCCACATCTCGACCCCACTCAGTTTGTATCTTTCTCCCCTTCCTGTACCTGGTGTGGAGTATTGAATGTCTGTACCATTTGTTTGGTCATTTTCTGGGGGTTTCTTGTGCCACAGTATTCAGGAGGCTGAGTCCGGGATTCAATCCCTGGAGGGTTAGTAAACTTTGTCCTGGGCCACCACAACTAAATGTGTGGACACCCTTCCCACAAAAACTAGAAATCTCATGGTGTGGTGGAAAGACCATTGAATTTGGAATCAGAGGGCTGAGGATTGAATCTCAGCTTTGTGTGACCTTGGGTAAATCACTTCATTTCTATTTCTTTCCCTCTAAAATAGCAAAATTAGACTGCATGATCCCTGAGGTTTATTTAAACTCAAAATCTATGAGCCAATGATCCCCAAAAGTACCTTTTTCTCACAGGGGAGATTGGGAGAAAGAATATGGATGGATGGCTAATCCTGCTCTGGCCCCTAATCTGAACTCTCTACTCTAGTCTGGCTGGTGGCCTCATTATTGTGCTCAATGTCTCCTTTGAGTTGCCAGAGACAACTGTTAATGCCTCTCCTTTAGCACCTCTGACATTCTGCTTTGGATTGCCTTTATTTCTTTGCTTGTCTCAGTGTTGAACCTTCAGTGGGTCTCTATTACCCATAAAATATAATACCCCATCAACTATTTAGTAGGGGCAGTTAGCTGGTACAATGGATAGAGTGTTGGTCCTGGAGTCAGAGGACCTGATTTCAAATCCAGCCTCAGACACTTATTAGGTGTTCGACCTTGGGCAAGTCACTTAACCCCATTTGCCCCAGTTCCTCATCTGTAAAATAAGCTAGAGAAGGAAATGACAAACCACTCCAGTATCTCTGCCATGAAAATCCTAAATGGGGTCATGAAGAGTCCTCCACAATTAATTGACTAAACAACAATAACCTCTACTTAGCATTTTAAGTCCTCCACAATCTAACTCGACCTTATCAGCCCAGAGCTATTTCAAATTTTTCCCCTTGGCACACCTTCTCTCCAGCCATCCAGGCCTACTGGATATTCCAGGAATCTTACATTCCATCTCCCTTCTCCCTTGCCTTTTGTGCAGGCGTGCCTAGAATGCCTTCCCTCTTCACCTCATTTTAGGATCCTTAACTTCCTTCATCTTAGGGGCCCCCTCCAAAATGAAGCCTTTCTTGATTTCTCTAGCTGTTAGGGTTTCCCCCTTCTCAAATTCTGTTCTGTTTTATTTAATCATCAGCAAGCATTTATTAAGCACCTTCTCTGTACCAGGCACTTTGCTGAAGTGCTGGCAAAAACAGCTCTGGCGCTCAAGAAATCACAATCTATTTAGGTGTTGAAGGGGAAATTCATGGAACAGATAATGCCCAGCCATTCAAGGCTCCGTACAGAGTACAGGAATGGGAAAATGATCCAAACTGAGCCTGTGGGGATGTGTGGGAGTAGAGTATAAGTAAGCTTCTCTGTTCCTGAGAGGACTCCTGAAGGAATCCAGAGCAAATCTCTCCTTTGGCCAAAGTAGAAGTAATAGAGAATGCAATCTAAGTCTTTGAAGACAGGGACTATTTTTCTTTTTGTCTTTGAATCATCAAGACCTAGCACATATCTATATGTGCATAGTAAGCTCTTGATAAATTCTTATTACATTAAATTTGCCTCATATAAACTACTGGAAGAGAGGGACTATGACCCAATGACCACTGTCTTATTCACCCATTGTCTTACTTTAGAGTCTAATGTAGGCTCTTGCATATAGTGCTCAGTAAATATTTGTTAACATATATTATGCAACTTTCCTATTTTCTTTCCCTATTATTCCACTTGCCCAGAATGCCCTCTCTTCTCTAGTCCATCTAACCAAATCTGGTCCATCCTTGAATACTAGGGTTGTCATTTCTTTTTTCTGTGTGGAATACTTCCTTGTGTGAAAGGGGGGAACACTTCCCATCAGTATCACATTGTGTGTGTCATGTGTTTTGGCTCAACACTGAAAAGCTTGGCCCTTTGGGACGACATAACAAATCTTGGGTGGTCCCTTGGGGCCACACCCTCCTTCCCCCAAAGTGGTGGAAGATAGGATTCTGCATCAATTTAGAAGAAACAACTTTCACTATTTTTCTCACTTCTGCCCTTTCTGAATTTGTACCTTGTGACTCCTTCTCTCTAGGAGTTCCTGTGAACAGTGGGAAAGGGTACCAGAAATGGTGACTCTAGAGCAGTGAGTTCATCTAAGGAAGACTGAGTCAAGATCTTGAGACCCCAACTGCTCCCTTCTGCTTTTTGTGGTGTTGTCTGATCCTCATATAGACTCTTCTAGCCTTGGAGGCAACCTTGTAAATCTGATGCATTGGGAGCTCCTGGTTCATCCATTTGGTGCCATCTGGTCTACAGGGATTGTTCTCTATAACTACTACTACTGGCATTTCTTAGAGGAGACAACCACTGATAGGAGGATGAGGCCACCCCTTATTTAGCTCGACTTTCCAGAAGTCATGGACTTTGAAGGGACCGTTCAGACTGGAGGTAAAGGTGATATGACTTTTTTTCATAGTCCCATAAAGTCCTTCATATTTTAATATTTTGAGGATCTAGTGGCAGGGAGTGGTTATAAGTCACTGCTTCATGTTAATTGTTGATGTGGGATTGTAAATCTTTTGTGTTTTAAGCATTAATTTTGTGTGGAGGAAATAAGCTGTCCTATAACTGATCTGCATATTACATACACACATGTACACAATATGTATATACATGTATGTATACACACATGTATATATACACGTATGTGTAGGTGTATATATATAATATACATACATGCACACACATATATGTATATATCTGTATCTGTATCTATATTTATCTACTCCTCCTTTTGGGAAGACCTTAGGTAGGAGCCAAACAAACTCTGAGTGATTCTCTCTCTTTTTTCAAAGTTGGGCAAAGTGCCAGAGAATTTGAGAAAAGAGCTTGACCCCTCTTTTTAGAGGCTGACTTCATCTCAGAGTGAACCTAGGCCTTGTGCATTGTCTGAGAACTAGGAGCTCCATTAGAGGGTCAGTGCCATAATACCCCACTGATGTTGTCCCTCCTCTCAAGGATCCTATGTTATATCAAGGGAAATAACACATAATGTCATTTATTCAGAGTATAAAACTGATGGGAAGTGGATTGCATGTCCAGCATCCTCAAAACATTTGCCTTTGAGGAGGAGCCCAAACCTGTGGAGGTAAACTCAAGGCAGAATTTTAGGTTCTTGCCTTTCTGGCAACTCCAAGTTCAGTTCCTTTCTGAGAAGAGATTGTGGACCACTGTAAGTGCTTTATGAGTTTGCTGTGTGTCTTTTCAGGTTTCTTTGAATCCTGTGTCCTTTTAAAATTATCTGTAGGGTGAAATAAAGACTTTCCTGTAGCTTATATTCATCTTTGACCTTGAGTGCTCATATAGGAAGTGAGAATTTTGTCACCTACATTTATACAAACCTAGACATATACCCACATATATATATATGTGTATGTTTATATGTATGTTTATATATGTATGTATATATGCACATATTTGGAAATTTTCCCAAAGTAAATTCTGGATGAGGCCATAATGAATCAAAGATCTTCTAGGTTAGCCCCCAAGACTGGATCCAGTCCATGTGAATACAGAGCCTTTGGGGCCAAGGTTATGGGTTTCATATATAAAGCACTTTATAAATTTTGAAATACCAGATCATGCCAGTTATTATTATTGTTTATTTTCATTCTATGAGCATAGTAAATAGGATTTAGATTTAGAACTTGAAGGGAACTTAGAGATAATTTAATTCAAGTCCCTCATTTTGTAGATAAGATGATAGTGTCAAAGGTAAAATAACTTGTCCAAGGTCACACAGCTGGGATTTGCACCAAGGTATTTTCGCTCCAAATTCTCCTTCTGCTACATCATGCTGAGGTTGGACCTGCACTTTGCATTGACAGAGGAGAAATGTGTTGGTTATGTTGCTTATGTCTTAGGCTGTGTGTTCCCTGAGGGTAGGCACTATGCCTACAGGATGTTAGATAACTGTACCAACTTGCATTGCATAACTAGAGCTAATAGCCCTCCAGGAAGAAAGGAGGAAGAAGTTTTTATCTGTGGGTGCTAGGCTTGGAGACAGCAAGGATCACCTTGCTTGGAAGGTACATTTTAAAAAGACTCACGCCTCATAATACGTGTTGATAAACAATCCTCTGTATTAAAGGCAGTTGTTGCCAAGCTTGGTAAGGGCAGAGGTGAAGCTGGCTGTGAAAGGAGGGGTGTCTCTTCAGGAGAGAAAGTGCTGAAAGCTATGGAGAAGTGCCCAATATATTTCCTTTTCTTCTAAAGAATGTCTTCTCATGACTGTAGGAGTTGTTTGTGTTGTTTTTGTTGTTAGTACTAGTGATGGTTCTTCTCATAATCACCTGCTCTGGGGAGGCTGGGAGGTTCTCTCCTCCCCTACATATCAAAATTTCTTTCTCTCCAGCCAGTGCCAAGGAGATTGGAAGTCTCATTTTGCTCAGTCCTAACTTCATGGAAACCATGATATGTCCCATCAGTTATAGGACTGCCTTATCTTAAGGAAACCCAATAGATGGAAAATCCAGATCCTCATGGAATTGCTAATAACATTCATTTAGCACTTATAACCTTAATCTATCCATTGACTCCTCTTATATTGTCTTGTATTATTTCATTTTTCGTGCATGTGTGCCCTTTCTCTCCACCTCAGCTATAAGCTTTTTGAGGATCATACCTTAGGAAATTTAACCCCATGAGAATAAAGGTTTTCTTTCTTTCTTTCTTTTTTTTATAACAACGAAGAGAACAAAATATTGCATCAACAAATTGAGCAATGTGGGCTTGGTCTACAAACTTCCTTCTCACACAGTTTCTAATTGTCTCCACATAGTTGAAAGTACAGTGACGTTAGTCTTTGGTATCTCTAGCCTCTTCTTCCTTCTCCTCCCCTTCTCCCTATTTCAAGGGCCCAATATTCTTCAGATCTTTTAATTCTCTTCCTCACATGAAAATAGGAAAGAATTTGACAATCATTTATACTTGTTGATGGAACTGACTCTACTTGAGTGTGAATGAATTTTAGTCTATGGCCACTCAGATCAGCTATTTCCATTTTAAACTTTTTAATCTCTCAATGTGCAATGGAAGACATTGACTCCTGTCGATGAAATTGCAAGCATCAGCACTGGGTGGGAAGTTGGGAGGAGGGAACTATGCAGAGAGGAGCTGAAAATCATATACCTATAGATAAGACTGGCTCTGAAGGAGAAACCGATTTTTGGTCATTTAGTGTGAGTTGGGAGCATGAGGAGAGGTCAGAGGAAATGGTCTGAGGGCCCTGATTTTCTCCTCTGCACTCTTCCTTCCAAAAGTAAAACTCTTTCTGTGGCAGAAAAAAAAGCAGTTCTGTTTTTGTGGCAGCAAGAATGCCAGGCCTGGAAGTCAGGAGATCTGGGTTCAAATTCCTTTAACTCACTATGTAATCTTAAGGAAGGTACTTCTTTCCAGACCCTGGTTTCTGTATCAGTAAAATAAAAGAGTAAGAGGCACGGTGCTGTGGGTGGAAAGAGCACTGACTCTGGAGTCAATGTACCTGAGTTCAAATCTTGACTTTGATACTTATTACCTGTGTGACTTTGCATGAAGCACATAATCTCTCTGTTCTCAGTTTCCTCTCTGTAAAATGAGGGGGTTGGACTCAGCCTATGAGGTTCCTCCTAGTTTTAAACCCATGATTCTATAACTAAGGCTCTCTTAAGCCCCTTCCAGCTCTAAGACTTTGCAATTCCATGTTTTAATTTTGTCTCATCTCCATAGCCTCCCACTCTCAAGGGATATTGTCCGTGAGATTTGGACATATATATAATAATTTTTCCCAGTGGTTCTGGAAAGATGGGACTCGGTTTGGGTTGTGCTTCTAAGGATCACTAAGGATCACTTAGTCTGTGACTTCATCATTGAACTGAATGGGCCCATATTCTTGTTTGATATCCACTCAACACAGTTTGATTTTCAATAGATACCTTTACACTCTAAAAGGTGAATGTAATAGACTCTTCCTCCACATGCACACCCTTATATCCCAGCCAGCCACCTCCAAACAATGTTATTCACAAGCAAGATCATAGGGTGTACAGATTGTTGCAAACCTACCCCCACTCCTGAGAAAATGACTTGAAGGTCAGAGGTAGAGGGTGAATCACAAGGGTTACTTCCAATTACAAGGGACAGTATTACCTTATTCTTTCTTTTAGGACTTCTGAACTGAGGAAGAAGGGTAAGGACTGGTCTGTAATTTTTGTAGAGCACTGGCATTATTCTCTCTTACAAAATAGCATCACTGTTGTACATTTCCAGCCAGATGGCACCTTCCCATTCTTCAGACATCTTAGAGGAAATGACCTAGTTAATTTTTCGTTTTTAAACTTGCAGATCTCCCATTTGATTTCTCTGTTCTATATAGATTTAATCTTCCCATGTGCCTCATTCTTCACTCCCTCCCTCCCTTCCTCCTTCTCCCATTCTTGTTTCAGAATCCTCAAAGACAACAGTTGTGTAACTCAGTTTGGGGATGGATGGATGAATATAGTTCTAACCCCTCCTTCTCTATATCTCCCTTCTTCCCTTTACCAGACTTCCAGATCCCAGCTGTCTGCCATCTCTTCTGTGGTCTTTTGTCTTGGTGTGGTCCCTAAGGTCTAAAATTCAAAACATTCTAAAATTCTATGGCTCTATTCATCCAGGGGATGCTCTTTTATTTCCCTAAGGATGGTAGCGGTGGTTGGGAGGGGCAAGGGTGGGGGGCAAGCACAACCTGTCTGTGAAGGGTTAAGAAAAGCTGTTATGCGTTCTTTTTTTTGGGGGGGGGGTTATAATGCTATGATTTCTCCTTCCAACTTCCCTCCCAGCCTCCCTGTGACTAATCTTGATCCTGATACATTCACTCCTCCCTGATCCTCCCCCTAATCTTCCTCCTCTTTTACCACAAGAACTCCTCTACCAGAAAGTTTATATTAATCTATGGTTTGTTCACTCATCAAGCACTTATTAACCTACTATGTGCATAGCACTGCCCTGGGCACTCTTTGAGAGTGGGGGATAGGGGTGAGAAAGTCCTTTCCCCTGTGGAACTTCCAGTCTAGTTGGGGAGGGGTGGTGGAGAATTAGGAGGAACATAACAAGAAACAGAGACTATAGTGTGTTTCCCTTTGTTTTCCTATAAAACTTGGCAGTGTGTCTTAAGAAAGTCAACTCAGCTTGGGGGGTTTCTATATTCCAGGAACAGGCCCTAATCCTTCAGGCTTATTTGCCTGCCCATTCTGGGCTGTTAGTACCCCTGTGTGATCTCAGGTGTGCTTCCTACAGTCCCTTGAGGTATGGTTGAGAAGGAGGCTGGGATGCTAGCTAGGGCTTGAGGTGTGGTGCCCTTGGATTTCAGCTGAATTATTCTTGTATTAGACCCTTGACTTTTCCTCTGAAGCTATAAAAATTAATGAACAAATTTATTTGAGCTTCACAGAGGAAAAGTACAAGGTGTTAGGTGAATACAGGTGTGGTCTTCAAGAAAATCAGGTACCAGTATACCTCACATGAAGTATCAATCAACCAAAACATTTAATCATTTATAATTTTTATTGAGATCTTTGGTTTTATCATCTCCTCCAATCCTAGAGAGCTACCCCTTATAACAAAGAATATAAAGAGAGGAAAAAGTTCATGAAAACAAACCATCACTTCAACAAAATCCAATGTTATATAGAGTTCCCCATAGTCCCCTACTTCTGCAGAGAATGGATGAAAATACATCATCATAGCTTTTTTTTTTAAATGGAATCATGGCATTCAGTTTGGTTGGTTTTGCTTCAACAGACATTTATCATTTATTAAGCACTTTCTATGTAGACCATTTGACATGAGTTCCCCTCTTCTTCTTCTTCTTTTTTGTCTTAAAACCTTTTGACTCCATTCTTTTCTATTTCCTCCAGTCTCAGATAATGAGGGAACATTCATGTGCCCTTGATCCCATCTATTCCTCCTATCTTCTTCAGCAAAATGCTCCCTCAGTTACTCTTGCCCCTTAATTTTCAATCTCTCCCTATACGCTTGTTCCTTCTCTGCCTTCAAACATGCCTGAAGTCTTCCCCATTCTTTAAAATACAAAAAACAAAAACAAAAAATCTTCACTGAACTCTACGATCTCCTAAAGCTGTCATCCTTCATCTTTCCTCCCTTTCTTAACCAATCTCCTGGAAAAAGTTGTCTAAACTAATTGCTTCTACTTTCCTTCCTACCACTCCTCAGTCCTTAGCAGTGCAGCTTCTGACCCCATCGCTGAACTGAAACTGATTTCTTAATTGCCAAATATGATGGTCTTTTTTTTCTCTCTGGTTCTCATTCTTCTCAAACTTTCTGTTGCATTTGCCACTGTTGGTGGCAAAATCCCTCTTCTATGGATAGAAGATGTCCTCTCTGGGCTTTTGTGACCCTTTTTGTGACCCTTCTCTCTCCTGGTTTTCCTCCTACCTGTCCAACCTCTGCTTCTCAGTCTTTTTTGCTAGCTCATTATCCATATTACATTCTAAAACCCTGAACTCTGACTCTCTTCTCTTTATCCTCTCTCTCTCTCTCTCTCTCTCTCTCTCTCTCTCTCTCTCTCTCTCTCCTTATCAGCTACCTTGAATTTAATTGTCATCTCTATGCAGATGACTCACAGAGCTATATGTCCAACCCTAATCTCTCTCTTGAACTCTGCAACCCTCACTACAGTAGTAGTGGACATTTCAAACTAAATGACCTAGAGATCTTCTAAACTCAATACATCTAGGACAGAATCTTTTTCTTCTGCATCAGTTCTCTGTTAAACTTCCTTATTTCTGTGGAGGGCACCATCATCGTTTCAGTTTCCCAATTTTATAACTTTATGACCTCAGTGTTATTCTCAATTCCTCTCTCTCCCTCACCCTACATACACAATAAGTTGTCAAATATTGCCACCTCTCCCTTCATGATATCTCTCATAGCTTCCCAGGCCATCCCCTCACTTCAGATGCTCACTGCCATCTCACTGGACTATTACCATGGACTCCTAGTTGTTCTCTCTGTCTCATATCTTTCCACACTCCAATCCATCCTTCACATAGCTGCTGAAGAGATTTTCCTTAAGTACAGATCTGATTACGTCATCCCCCTACTCAATAAAGTTACTATTGCTTTGGGGATAAAGTGTAAGTTTCTCTGTTTAGCATTTAAGGACTTTTTACAACTTCACCCCAATCTAGTTTTCATTCTGCATTACTTTCCCACATTCTATGGTCTAGTCAAAGTTGGATGTTTATTTGTTTCTCACACATGCCACTCTCCTCCTCTTGTCTTTGCACCTTTGTGCTGGCCATCTCCCATACCTAGAATTCATTCAATCCTCTCCTCTATTTAATTTCCCTTTACCTTCATTTCCTTGAAAAAGTATCACTTTCTCTATGTGATGCCTTTTCTAACTCCCTCAACTGCTAATGTTCTCCTTTCTTGGCTACCTTGCATTTTTAAAATTTATCTTCTTTACACTTATTCCTTATTTACTTAATATATGGACGCATTTTCTCTCTCATTAGAATGAATGTAAGCACCTTGAGGGCAGGGGTATTGTTTCTTGTTTTGTCTTTGTATGCTCAGTGCCTGGCACAGTGTAGAGAGAGAGTAGGTGCTTAATAAATACTTGCTGAATGATTGATTATCTTCAGGGGCTCTTATTCTATGGGGGAAATGATATATATACACAGATAAACAGATACAGCATTTATCAAAGTAAGTGAAAGGTAATTTCAGGGCAGGATAGGCAGTAGTGACCAGGAAAGGGTACCAGGAGAGGCTCTGTCTCAAAGGCAGTACTAACACACGGAGTTTCAGGAAGTTGGAGATGAAGGAGAGCATTTCATTCAAGGAACACAACTAGTGTAGAGGCAAGGCAAGGAGACAGGAGACTGAATGTTGTGTGTGAGTGAGAAATGATGAGTAGGCTGCTTTGCCTGGACCATTGAGTATGTGGAGAAGATCAATGGGTAATATTTCTAGAAAGATAGTCTGGGGCCTGATTGTGAAAGACTTTAAATATCAGTAGAGTCTGTATCTGATCCTAGAGGCAAAAGGAAGGCACTGGAGTTATTTGTAAAGAATGATCCAAAATATGAAAATTGGGGATTTATAAAACAGATAAATTAGGGGGTAATTATTTGCTTTTAAGAAATGACCTCAACTGTTGGATTCCTTGAACTAGGGAGATCACTTAATGCCTTGGGTGTATGATTCTATAGTTTAAAAATAAGTATTTGATATGTAATTTTTCAGACACATCTATTAGTCAAATTCCTAGAGTTTTCCTGAATTTCAGGGCATCTGTCTCATGGCTTTGGGATAACTTTCTTTGACATCTCACCAGGTATTAGAACTGAAGCAAAAATTGGGACCACTTTTAAATGCAGCGATAACTCCTTCTTGGTAAATATATATTAAGTACCTACTACATGGAAAGACCTGGGCAAAGAAAGATGAGCAACAATATAGTCCTGACCCAGGGAGCTTAAGTCATAATGTTTGAGGTTAAGACATCTACTCAAATAAATGTGGTACAAGGAAAAATGTGATAGGGCTACAGGGAGCCTAGATAAAGTACCCTCAGAAATTTTAGGGTGGAGAGATCACCTCTGAAGGTGTGGAGCTAACATCTGGAAAAGTTTAATGAACAGAGGTGGTGCTTGAACAGAGTTTTAAAGGAGAAGAATCCCTAACCCAGTTCAGTTCAGTAGTGTGGCACAGTGGAAGGAGCTCTGGCTTTACAATCAAACTCCCTCAGTTTACATACCACTCTCACTTATTCCATGTGTGACACCAGGCAAATCACTTAACTTCTCTGGGTCCCCAGTTTCCTCTGTGAAATGAAAAAGTGGGACCTGATGACTTCCAAGGTTCTTTCTGGCTCAAAATCTATGATCCTACTTGAAGCCTTTTGAATCCCCTTCCTAAAGGTGCTCCTGCCTTGAAATCACCATGAATTTGCTTTGTGTATAGTTATAACTTTATGTGTCGTTTCCCTTGAAAGAAAGTAAGCTCCATGAGGGCAGGACCATTTCATTATTGCTTTTACTTCCTCAACACTTAGCACAGTACCTGCCTCAGGTAAGTACTTAATAAACACTTGTTGAATTATTGATTCATTGATTTTTTAAAAACATAGTTGGAGTATAAATGGAGTATAATCCTAGTTTGGAGCATGGAGCTAGGAGAGGATAGGAAGAAACTGAAGAGAGGTTAATAGCCCAGGTTAGCTGGAAAATTTGATGTCATAATTAGAATAATGTAAAAAAGAAAAGGCAGCACAAGTAGAGGTTGTGAAATAACAGCTGAGTGCTGAAGGCTGAGAATACAAAGAAAGACAAAAACCAGTCCCTGCCCTCAAGGAACTTATATTCTAACAGGGGAGACAACATGCAAACAACTATGTACAGATAGGATACATAAAGATAAATTCTTCTCAGAGGGGAGGCGCTAGCATTAAAGGGGACCAGGAAAGGCTTCATGCCAGGCTAAGTTGCTTGTATTTGATCCTCTAGTCAAGAGGAGATCATCAAAAGTTCTTTTTGGGGAGGTGGGGGGGCAATATATGCTTAGAACTGCGTTGTGGTTTTAGACAGGACCTCCGAAACTTATAACCTTAGAAGATTGTCTGGAGGTACCAAGAAATTATGACTTGTCCTGGGTCACATAGTCAGTACATGTGAAAGGCTGGAATGAACCCAGTTTTTCCTGCCTCAGAGGTTGTTTGACTGATTGGATATGTTAAACCAAATATCCCTTATTAGGAAGATTATTTTGTCAGCAGTGTGAAGAATGAATTGAAAAAGGGGAGGCAAGGAGAGCACCTAGAAGACTAATAGAGTGAAAGGTAAGGAAGACCCAAACCAGAGTGAAGGCAAAGGGAAGAGAGAGAGAGAGAGAGAGAGAGAGAGAGAGAGAGAGAGAGAGAGAGAGAGAGAGAGGAGAGGGAGAATAAGGGAGACAGAGTTTCAAGGTAGATACTTCCTCCTTTCTCCATGAAAAATTTCCGGTGATATACATTTTCCTGCTCTCTAGGGTCTTCTCAGATCCCACTTATGTGACTGTCCTTTCCTACTTCACACTAGGCTTCCTTCTTGCACCGGGCATTGGGATAAAATAACAAGAACTCATAAATTTGACATACAATTTGACATGCTTGGGGCAGGGTGTTCTGCTTGTGTGGGTTGGGTTTGTTCTCTGTCAACCTATAATATCAATATTCTTATGACATGATGATTTTAGGCAGCAAATTGTTCTCTTTCTCTGGTTGGTAGGGTGAGGGAGTTAGAAAAAAAATGGTGAAAAGAGCCCTGGTTCTGGAGTCAAAAGATTTTCATTTGAGACTTCTGTAGGCCAGTCACTTAACTCCCCTATTGTCTCATAGACCTATTGTGAGAAAGATGCTTTGATCTTAATAAATAGTGTGCTAATAAGGTTCTGGTATCATGGATTTGGTTGCTGGCTGGACTAGTTAATTTTTGCTCTGGTCTTTGCCCATAAATAGTACCTCTGACTAAAGCCAGCCATCTCAAAAACTTGTATCTTTGGTCACAAGTGGGAAATGGTTCACAGATCAGCACAAATCATCCACACTATCGGCAAATAACTGTAAACATGTAGAAGACCTTTAACACCTCCCTTTGTAAAAGGCAGCTCATCATGGAATTAGTGAGAGCAGAGTTGAGACTTAGGAGGCTCATACTCAAAATCTGGCTCTGACACTTTCTCCTCGTGTGACCACACTGCTCTGGGCTTCAGTTTTTTCATCTGTAAAATGGTTATTAGAATTCTGTCACCAGCTAGCTCACAGGGTTGTTGTAAAGAAAGCACCTTGCAAACCTTAAGTAAATGTACATTATTATATGTGAATGACAGCACTTGGAAAAATAAAATTGGTCTCCAAGGAACCAGTAACATAAGTTCTGGTTTTAGAGAGAACCTTTTCCCATCACAACAAAGACACCAAAACAACCCGTCAGTTCAGAGAAAGAAAAAAAAATCATTCTAACATTGTGTTTTGGTTTTGTATAGACAGGATTTCCAATTACTGTATTAGTCAGATCTCTTTGAAATGGGAAAAGAACTCAAGCAAACACATATACTGAAAAACAGCACTGATTATAGGCTGCACTCAAGTTTTATATGAGCCATTTTTAGAGGGAAGGTGCCGCTTATATTTGGATCAATACAGTAATTTCGCTAAAATTCCACTTTTCAACAGGTTGTTGGCATCATGTTGACACAGCTTCTGGGGTTGTAGAAGATCAATGTGTTGGCGCTTCCCCCCGGAGTTTCCCATTCTTCTCTTTTTTTTCTGCTCATCTCTTTTCCTCCTTCCTAATTCTCCCATTTTAGAATCATATAATCACAGACTGCAACAATAACTTAAATTTGTATCCCACTTTAAGGTTTATGGAGCACTTCCTTCATAATATTATAGTATATTATATTATTATCCCTATTTGGCAAAGGAGTAAACTGAGGCTCAGAGAGATTAAGCAACTTTCCCATGGTTACACAGTTACTGCATATTTTACAAGTTTCCTGCTCTCACTGTTCACCCTGACCTTCCTCCTTCATCTTTTCAAGAGGCTTCTTTTCCTTATCACATTCTCTGAGGCTATGTACATCCTAACATACTTTGTAGAAACAGAGAAATATAGAGTTCAAGCAATTTGGAGCCTCTCCCTTTCTCCAGTGCCCAAGTATTGACATCTCTTGCCCAGCCTTCAGAGGCTCAGCCTCGCTGTGGGACTACCACTGCCTTTTTTTTTTTTGGCATGTGGACTGTGGACACTAGCCCTCTAGACTGACTAGAAATATCTTATGAGATGGCTGTGTCTTTTGGGAGTTAAACTTTAAAAACTCCAACAAGCTATTGGATTGCTCCTTTTGCTTCCTTCCATTGGAGGGGGGAGGAACAATGTTAGAAGCTAAGTTGCTTTCTTCTCCTGTTGTCCCTTGCCCATGGGTGTACATAAGCTTCAAACTCAGGTACAGACCCTCCCAAAGCATGTGCCATTGAAGATGTTTGGAAGTTCCTCTCTGCCTTCCGGCTGGGTTTGAAAATTTAAAGGGCTCTCCACCTAGACCTTTCCCAGAGATTATTGAACACCCAGGGCACCAATAAATAAAGAGAAGGGGAGAGGGTGTCTTCCAGCCACTTAGGGGGAAACATGGATTTTTTTTCTGCCTTGCATGGGGAGCAGTGAAGGAATCCGGGGGCTAGGAAGTCAGTCTGCCGCTCTGTACTCTCCCTGCTCCAGCCTCGGGAAGATAAGAGCTCGTTGGAGTGCTAGGGGGAAAAGGCTGCTGCAGCAAACAGAACAAACAGAATTTTTTTTTGCATCTAGAGGGGGAAGCACAGAGCTAAAAATAAAACGAAAAGATCAGTATCTGTCAGCCTGACAGCTGATTGGCTGTTTGGAAATGCATATAATTACCAGGAACTAGCTGTAGGTAGGCATTTGCATGTAGAGCTCTCTGAGAGCTGCTGAGACAAGGTTATGTTTTAACCTTTAAGTTCTGAATCTGTTGGGAAACTTAGCATAGAACTGCAGGAAATTAGTCTAAATTAATAGATGGCTGTGATTATGCCTCATGTCCCCCTGTTCAGGTCGCTTGGATGCTGGCAAATAGGGGACTGGGATGGGAAGGAGGTGGCTAACCGGAAGCCCTAGTTGGGTCCTCTTCTCACAATTCGGGAGCTGGGCCTGATTGGGTAATTGGGAGGCAGGATATGTGCCTTGTTGCCTCCTTCCTCACCCAGGGAATCTTTTGGTGAAGCTGTACATTCTTTCCTCGTCTTCCTTGGTAGAAGGCCTATCTGGTTCTGGAAGCTGTTTAGGTGCCTCTGAACCTGGTCCATTCCCTGCTGCCTTTGTTCACCTTTAGAGTGGGTGAGATTCTGCCAAAATCATTTCCAGGAGATAATAAAACAGCCTAAGAGGGGAAGCCCTGCTCATCTCCATCCCTGTCCTCCCTGAATTTTACACAGGAACACTTTTGACAGGGTATCTTTGTTTTGTTGTTAAACTATCCAGGATTTCTTCCTACCTTTCTCCACATGTATACAAGTGCACATTTCATAGGATCAATCTTAGAAACTGGGTTTGAATCTTGGCTGTCCTTTACTATATGTTCTACCTTAAGCAAGTGACCTAACCTGTCTTGGCCTCAGTTTCTTTATCTCTAAAATGAGGGGATTGTGCTGGATGCCCTCTAAGGCCCCCTCCAGCTCCAAATTGTGATCCTCTGAACATCTCCTTCCTGAATCACAATCTTCTTGGGATTGGCTGTGTCCTACTTTCCACCCTGCACCTCTAGAAGTGAACTGACTGGCTGTGGAACCCTCCTTGGAGCTCTGTGGTAGCAGTAGAGTTATAACTAATCCTATGTGAATGACTTTGAAAAATGTGAGGTTTGAAAAAATGCTTTCCTCCCAACAACCTTGGGTAGGTATAATTGTCTTCATTTTATAGACAAGACACCAGAATTGAGAGGTTAAATAACTTGTCCATTTTAATTCAGCAAATTAGGCAACTACTGTGCGTAAGACAGTAGAAGTAAGAGACAGAGGGCCAGCCTTGTTCAGGATCACAAAGCCTTATATATAAGTATATATAGTCTATAGTACCTATACTCTCTGAGCATATCAAGTCACAACCTCTCAGTGCCCTAGGCAACTCTCTAAGATGATAGATTGCAAAACAATTGACATACTCATTGGTATTGCCTCACTGGAAGTTCCCTCCACAGATGAAATTACAGGTGCAGATAAAAATAAAATATGCAAGACATGGCACTAGAGCTAGTCTCTGTGATTGCAAAGACGAAAATGGAACAGTTCCTATCCTCAAAAAGCTTACATTTTCCATAGCTGGGAAGGATTGGAGTTAGGAATGAGTCACGGTCTTCTGAATTCAAACCCAAACATTCTTGCCATACTGCATCATTATGAGACCCAAAGCATTATCTCATTCGATCCTAACAAGAACCCTGTGAAAATGGGTAATATGGGTATCATTATTTTAATTTTGCAGATGAGGAACCCAAGGCTCAGAAGGTCATAAATTCACTTTGCTGACCAGAGAAGTTCCATTTTCCCATTCTGGGATCTTGCACTCTCATGGTTTGTTTGATGAAACTTTTACTGTTTACTGTTTTACTGCAAGTGAATTGGATTTGAGTGAGGGAGGGCTGTTCGAGGTCACCAGCCTCACTTTTTCCTCCAGAGCTTCTGGGCTCAGTGGCAAGATAAAGATCAGGATGACTGGAGATGGCCCAGGATGCAGTGGGAGACCTTGGCCTTTTAAGCTAAGGTCTTTCCTAGGTCTCAGTTTGTCTGAGGTAATGCCCAATCAGTGATTGAGGCTAGGTAAGAATAAATGAGACAAGGAATGACCTCTTTTACCTAGTTAAAAAAAAATCAGTCTGGGAGGGGAAGACCCTCAGGGTTTCTGGCTAAAACAGAATAATTGCTATTTACACTCACTATGTATGAGTCATCAGAGCCCAAAGACCAGATGAGGCTTGAACTGGGACCTATTGTTGACCAATCAATGAGTGAGAGCCAGAGTGGAAAAAGAAATCTAGGCTTAAAACCTCAAGATATCTTTCATTTCAGTGATCAAAATTTACATTTCTTTGAGCAGAGCACCCACAGGTAAAAGTGGGCAAATAAAAAAAAAATACTCTTTCTTTGACCCTTTGTACCCATCTTGTCAGCTCTCCCCAAACAGTTTAGGACTTCAAGGATACAAGATTTCATTGATATGGGTAACGATAACATAACCATATCTATACAGCTCTTTCAGGTTTACAAAGTTTATTTTCCTCACAGCAACCCTTTGAGGTAGGTACTACAAATGTTACCATTCCCATTTTACAGATGAGAGAAATGAAACTCAGCTGGAACAAGTGACTTGTCAAGGAGTTCCTCACCCAGAAAGGTCCAGTCCAGGACAGATCCCAATCCCTCCTAGGAGTTTTAGAAAATGGTCTTCATGGATTATTGGAGCTGGGGAAAAAACAATGGCATGGGATTCAGTGATGAGGAGATGGCTTCTCTAAGCTTAGCCAAGCCCATGCTCAGACTGTTGACACAGAGTATAGTCTATAGACTATAGAAATCACCAGGCACATTATAAATCCTTTCCAGCTTGGTGGGTCTGTACCAGCTCATGCCCCACCAGAACGATGTTAAAAAAAACCAGAGTCGTGTGCTATAACAGTGAAGTGAAGGAGTATCCTATTGGAGGCATCCATAAAACTAGAAAAAACTAAGAAGTCTGAGATAGTGTCCTGTTCTGTCTGTCTCTCTTCCTTTCCCTGTCTTTGTGTCTCCCTCTATCTCTCTGTTTCTGTCTTCTGTCTCTCACTCTGTGTCTCTGTGTCTCTGTCTCTCTGTATGTCTGTCTCTCTTAATAGGATATCCATAATTTTTTAGCCCACGACTCCTCTGACGCTTTGGGCAGCAGATATTTATCCTCTCATCTGATAGCTGGTTGCATTTGAAGCTCATAGGATAATAGATTTAGAACTGGAAAGAACCTTGCAAGTCATCTATTCCAACCTCTTTACAGATGAAGAAACTGAGGCCCAGGGAAGTTAAGTGACTTGTCCAAAGTCACACAGGTGGCAAATCTGAATTTGAACCCAGGTCTTCTGAGTCCAAAGCCAGTGCTCTTCCCACCATACCTCACTGCTCCTTCATGGCAGCTTACATAGGCTCTTTTTTTTTTTTTTGGAGGTTTAGCTGGTCCAGGTAGCAATGTGAATGAATCACAGCATTCATCTGTGTTTAGCCTTGAATCATTTTTTTTTTTGCTCTTTTTGGAGGGCAATTGGGGTTAAGTAACTTGCCCAAAGTCACAAGGCTAGGTTTTTGTTTGTGTGTGTGTTAAGTGTCTTAAGCCAGATCCGAACTCAGATCCTTCTGACTCCAGGGCAAATGCTCTACTCACTGAGTCACCTAGTTGCCCCTAGCCTTGAATCATTTTGTTCTCCATGCATCAAGTGTTCATGTTCTTCTAGGCACTAAGGAAAGTAATTGCTGAACACCAAGACTCTGCCTTCTGAAAGCTGTTATTCTAGGTTAGTTTCTTTCCTGTGTATTTCTCCTTCCTGGCAATGGACTGGGTAGGCAAGGAAGGGTTCCTGAAAAGTGCTTTGTGTTAAGGGAGGGTGAGAATTTACATTCCATCAAATTGGAGATACAGAGCAGACCTGTGACTTCACTGATTGAGAGAACTCCCAGGTGAGACTACTCCTTTGACTAATGCAAATCTGCACCTTCTTTGCAACTTAGAACCACCAGGACACTAAAGAGTTAAATGACTCAGCCAGGGTCAGACAACCCCAGCCAGTATATGTCATTGGTAGTACTTGAAACCAGATCTTCTTGGATTTGAGGCCACTTCTCTATCCACTAATCCAGACTGTCCATACCTACCCTTAAAGGAAGCTTATTGGCTGCAGAATTTGACTCCTCCACTGTGAATTCACTTGGATTCTTTCTTTGGATAACCAACCCCCCCCAACACCCTCCCATAAGAGAGTGAAATTTCACTCTAGGCCAGAATACAGAGAGGTTGCCTATAGGCTTCTAACTCAAACTCTCTGCTTTGCTGTACTTCTATTAATTAAGACAAGAGGCATTCAACAATATTTTTTTCAATCAGCAAATATTTATTAAGTGCTTACTATGTCAGACCCTGTGCTAGAACCTGGACAAAATCAATACAACCCTTGACCTCCTGGAGCTTACTTTCACTTGAGGAGAAACCACACAGATGTACAAATATGAATTATATATGTATTGCATATTATAGATATGGTCATATCTATAACATGTAGGAAAAATTGGAGGATTATTGTCAACAATATATACACATGTATTAAATACAAAGTAATTTGGAAGGGTGATGGCATTAACACCTGGGAGAGGAATAGGAAAGACCTTGGATCAAGAGGTGGTACTGGGCATATCCTGAGCAATTATGAGAGCCTGTAACTAGGGCAGGCTGACCAGAGTTATACCTCAGGGTGCCAACATTGAGGGTGCTGACAGTGCTTGTACTCCATCAACAGGGAGAAAGAACTGAGCTTAGTATGTAGTTAGAAAGAATAATTAATTAAAATAGCAAAACAGGAAGCTACCAATTAGCAGACTTCCATATTACCTTTCCACTCCAACCCCAAGGTTACATCCCAAGAGAATGACCCAGCCTGGCCTCACCCTTCCCTCTTACCTAGAAGTGACCCAACTAGAACCTGCCTCATAGGTATTTCAGGGGTATCATTCTCTCTAATGAGGAAGTGTGGTAGGACCTCTCCTCTTGAAAGGCTTTGTATTCCAATGCTCAATATCTCTCCCTGAGGTCACTCTACATGCAGCTGAATTCATCTTAAAAAAAAAAAAAGATTTGAATATAACTTTTTTTTTTGGTGTTTTTTGGAGGGCAATTGGGGTTAAGTGACTTGTCCAAGGTCACACAGCTAGTTTTTGTTTTAAGTGTCTGAGGCTGGATTTGAACTCAGGTTCTCCTGACTCCAGGGCCGGTGCTCTATTCACTGAGCCACCTAGCTACCCCTTTGAAGATAACTTTTGGGCTGCCTGGCTCTAGTGGAAAAATTTCTAGTTTCAAACTGTATGTAACAGAGTTTTGAAGTTTTATAGTCAATCTTCTCCTTTCCTTTGTATATGGAAATGTTCATGTTTGCTGACGTTTGTCAAGAGTTTCAGAATTTTAAAAAATTTAAATTGAAATCCTGAGAAAAAGCTCCAAGAACTCATACTTAATACTATGGTTAGGTGGGTTATCTGGAACTATTGAAAATTTTCTTTTTTTTTGTCTTATACTTTAATGTAAGTAGTATGGGTTTTTGTCCCTTGTATTACAGGATTTTTTTTTTTTTTGGCTAGCACCTGTCTTCTAGAGTTGTTGCACACAAAAAGAAATATCCTCTAGCGTCTTTAGAAAAAGTTGGAAGGTTATCCCATCAATGTCAGAATCCCAGGGATATTTTATTGTGAACTCTGGGTATATTAGTGTTTGAAGATGGAAATAAACTCCTTGAGGTTTCATTTGGAGGTTGCTTTGTCCTCCTTATTGCCATTCTATTTTGTTCTGAGGCTCTTGGATGGATGTATACAGTTCTTGTCATGAGGTGGTAAGGTGCGACACCATTAGGGTTGCCCTCTTCTCAATCTCAAATGAACTTGAGAGATCTTTGCTGGAGAAAAACGTTTACAACCAGAGGACTGGATTCTGCTAAGTTCCTATCCTCAGCTCCAACACCCTTTTGTATACCTAATTGCTTCTTGGCCATGAGGTAAGCGTTTTGGGGTAACAGGCTTAGAGATGCAATTCTTTCTTGGATAGAAATTTGAGACATCCTGGAAAGACTACAAAATGAGTCTGTACATTCAGGGATGGTGGAAGAAGTTGTGGTTTGGGAGTCAGTAAGCCTAGATTCTAGTCCTGGGTCTGATAGGATCTCCCTGTGGGAGTTGGAGAAGTCATTTCCTCAACCTGGGATTCAGTTTCCTATTCTTTAAAATGAAGGAACTAGACAAGATGCTCTTAGAGGCCCTTTGAGCTCTGACATTCTATTGTACAATCAATTCCTCCCTTCCCAACAACAAAAATTTTATGCTGAGATAAAGTGAAAAGTAGGTAGTGAAGTTCATATACAGTTGAAATGGGGAATCTTAAGTGTTTGTACTCCTGGATGACTGAAAAGTACTTGTTATACAGCAGGGAGTGACAGGGGAGAGTAAACCCAATGTATACACACAATGAAAGAACATTAGTAATCTGGTGTAAACCAATTATATTAAATTAATTTATGGAGAAGAATGGGAACTCTTACAAGAGAAGCCCAACTGGATGTGAACTACTAAGAAACTATTCCTTCTGAGTTTCAGTTACGGTTTTGCTCATTCTCCGTTTCTCTTCTCTAGCCCATCTTCCAGGTTCCTCAAGACCAATCTTCCTCAATGGAGTGTTAGCTTATAAACCCCAGCACACAATAATCTTTCCCTTACTGTGAATTCTATGAAGCTTAACATTGCTTCTGTGGCCTCTATTGCTTATAGTATAAAATACAAACACCTACACCTGGCACTTAGCCTCTGGCCTCCTTTTATAGACTTTCCCCATCATACTACTTCCATTCACACATTCTATAATTTAGCCAAACTGGACTCTCCTTGCTGTTTTCCATTTCCATATTAATCTCTCCTGCCTTTGTGCATTTGTAACCCCTATGCCTGGCATGTACTCCTTCCTTATTTTTGCCTATTGAAAGCCTTCTTTTCTCAGGTCAACTTCCATTTGTTCCATGGAGCCCTCGATGAGTCCCTTTTTTGACTCATAGGATATTAGTACTCACAGAGCCTTGGAGATTATGTTGCTTTATCACCTCATTTTTTGGATGTGAAAACTGAGGTTCAGCAAGGGGAAACATACTTTCTATCATTTTTAAGCAAGATGGAGTAGCTCTAGGAATATATTAAGATGTATAGAAAATGACCCATATATAAACTGATGGATGGGACATGCCCAAAGGTGAGGCAAATTTTGATTCAGGATTTACTTTAAAATAGTTTAATTAATTTTCAAGATAATATCAAATCCTTATTGAGTTACAAACAATTAGGTTAATTTATAAGGCATCCATATTTTGTGAAAAGACTGATAAATATAATAAAAGTAATAAAATACCTACTGAGTTTGGGAAATAAATTTTGATGAAAGTGTTTAGAAGCTTAATAAAAACATATGTTTCATTGTATTTTTTACAGCCTTAATTCAAACTTTTCTTTGCAGTCAGGCAGATCCTCTCTGTCAATGTTCAGAAAGGTTTATTTCTTGGAGAATGGGCTGGTTTCTGATGAGGAGCTCAAATATATGGACTACCATATATGAATTGGCATGATTTTAGTTTTTTCTTTGCCAGCTTCTTCAGAGATCCCTCCCCATTGCCTGAATGCTTGCTTGAGATTTGTGATTCTCTCATCCTTGCATGGTTGCAATTGATCCCTCTCCTGCTTCCCTGATTCCTTCTGGTCCTTTCCCCTACCATGTTAATTGGTGGTAAGAATGTGAGAATAATAGACATTATTCACCACTCTGACTCCTTAATGGATTCAGCCTTCCTTGCTTTCCCTGTGATGTGTGGCTCCCTTCTTCTTTCCTTAATCTGCACCTACTTCCTTCCTTTAAGTCAAGTAAACCATTCACTTCTTTTTGTTTGTCTGTGTCTTTTTTGGGGGGGTGGTAGTGGTGATGGTGGTGGTACTCTTACCTCCATGGCTTCTTCCAGAAATAGTGTGCTATAGTGGAAAAAAGTTTGGATTTGTAGTCAAGAGGCTTTGATTTGAATTGTAGTATTGACACTTCATATTTACCGTATGGCCACAAACAGGCTTACTCTCCCTCTCTGGGTCTCATTTTTCTCAGCTGTAAAATGAGGGGAATAAACTTGATGATCTCTATGGTCCTTCCCAGCTTTATATCCTATGACCACTTGTTATGACTCTAAGCAATATTTCAACTTTCAGTTTCCCATTTAATAAACCATCTGCCATGTTCTATCTTACTCAAAATGTTCCTCAAAGACCTATCTCATTCAGGAAGTTGGATATGATTTAAATGGGGGTGAGACTATATACATCTTCCCCAGATAGCTTTGTAATATAACAGTCAGACCCCTCTGTAGTTCTTGTCAGATAAATATCAATCAACAAGCATTTATGAAGGCCTACTATGTGTCAGGCACTGTGCTTATGAATTATTTAGTCTAACATTCACGTTTAACAGATGGAAAGACCATGACCATGACCAAAATCACACACTGATTTGATGTTAGAAGTAGGACTAAAATCCTGATATTCTGACTTCCAATTCAGTTCTTGTTCCACTATATCACTCTGAAGGGGATTTTGGAGGGATTAGGAATTTCTCCCAAACCTGACTTGAAACTAGAAAAGTACTTTGGTTGTATCAGTTAGAAAAAAAAACACAAGGGGATGAAATATCCATATATATATAGCATGTAAAAGAGGGATCCCCATGGGGAAGCACTCAAGGTTACATGAAGAGGACCTCAAGGGGCAAGTGTAGATGACAAATTAGATGGGAACTTTGTAATATCATGTTAAATTAAATTAAATTCTATAAGCACTTCTTGAGAGCCTACTATGTATTAGGTACCAGGAACACAATGAAAGCAGTCTCTTCCCTCAAAAATATTTCATTCTATGTTCGGGAGACAACTTGTACTTAGATAAGAACATACAAAACATGTTTCAGTTATATATGTAATAAAGTAATTTTGATAGAAGGAAACTGGAGGGATCAGGAAAAAGTTCCTGTAGGAGGTGGTCCCTAAACTGTCCTTTGAAGGAAGCTGGGGGTTCTAGAAGGCAGAGGATGAGGAAGCAGCACATTCTGGCATGGGGAATGACCAGTGCAAAGGTATAGAATCTAGAGATGGGATATTCATGAACATGAAAGAGCAAGTAGCCCAATATAGCTGGATTGTAGAGTGCACGAGAGCAAGTAATTTGAGATCCAGCTGGAAAGATGCCATGAAACTTGACTATAAAGGGTTCTAAATGCCGAAGGAGATGTTTGTATTTGAAAGGGAGTCAATGAAGCTTCTTAAGCAGCAGAGTGATGTGGACAGACCTGTGTTTCAGGAATATCACTTTGGCAGCTGAATGGAAGATGATTTGGAGAGGGTGAGAAACCGGAGGCAGGAAAACCAATTAGGAATCTACTGCAACAGTCTAGGTGAGAAGCAATGGAGGGACTGAACTAGGGTTGTGTCGGTATGAATAGAAAAGGGAATGGAAGTGAGAGATGGGGAGACAGAATTGACAAGACTTGGTACTGATTGGATGTATGTATATGTGATTTAAGGGATAATAAAGAGTCAGGGATGATTGGTAGGATAATGTCATCCTTAACAGACTTAGGGCTGTCCAGAAAAAGTGGTTTTTAAGGGGAAGATATTAAGTTCTCTTTTGAACATGCTGACTTTAAGTTGCATTTGGGATATAAAGGTGGAAATATCCAATAGGATGTTGATGATATACTTGGTAGGTTAATGAAATTTCTTCCCATCTGAACTCCCATGCCCATGTACTTAGTCCTTGCCCTGTCCCAGACAAAAGAGCTGATGCTTTTCTTCCCCATTATTTGAAGTCCTTCATAACCTTCATAACCCAGCCCGCCTTTCCAGTCTTATTACTTTTTACTCTCTATAAACTTTAAATTCTAGCTAAACTGGTCTTCTTGCCTCCTACACAACAGTTCATGTCCCATCTTTGTGCCTTTGACAAGTAGGCAATAAATATTTATTGAGAGCTTAATATGTGCCAGACATTGTGCTAAGAGCTGGAGATACAAATAAAAACCAAAAGAAAGATAATCTCTATCCTCAGTGAGCTTACATTTTAAAGGAGAAAGACAGCACACAAAAAGAAGTTTAAAGATGATGGTGGGGAGGAAAGAAGCACTTGTGGAGTCATGGTGGCAAAATTTGGAACACAGACAGAAGGGAAATGAAGCCTGGCTGGCCTGGGTCTTTCTCAAAATGAAAGACAAATCTCTTCTCCCTACTAATGGAATAAATAGGCTGGCATGGTGGAAGGATGTACTGGGGTGAGAAGCCTATTGAGTCATGGTGGTGAAGTTCAGAAGAATCAGAAACAGAAGGAGATGAAGTATGGTTGGCTGGGGCCTGTCCTCAAAATGGAAATCATAGAAAGAACTCATCTTTGTGCTGGTTGTTCCACATGCCTGGAATGCATTCCTTCCTCTCCTCTAACTTATAGAATCCCTGGTCTCTTTCAAAGCTCAGTTTAAGCCCTAACATTTCCATGAGGTCTGTCCTGATCCCCCTAGTTGCTAGTGCTTTCTCCTCCACCCCCAATTAGCTTGTTTTTACTTTTGTATATGTTTTATTGATATGTGTATGTATTGTTTCACCATATCATATATTGATGTATGTATTTGTTGTTCTCTCTTGAGGGCAAGGACTTGTTAACATTAGGGGTGGTGGCGTGTGTATAGGTCTTTTTATCTTTAGCACTTAGGACAGTGCCTGAAACCGAGTAGATACTTTAAACAAAAAGTTTTTTTTCAATGAACAAAAATCTATTTTCTATCCCTCACATATTCCCCCTTAGCACTGAAAAATAAAACAATCCAAATCCTTGTAATAAATATGCGTACTCAAGCGAAACTAATTTATGCATTAGCTATGTTCCCAAAATGTCTCAATCTTCACCCTGTCAGGAGTGGGGTAGCATGCTTCATCATGGGTCTTCACAGAGTAGATGTTTAATAAATGCTTGTTGATTGATTGATTAATTCATTGACTATGAAGGACCAAGAATACTGACACAGATTTGGGAAGCTCAGGCACCAAGTAGAGATAGAGTAGCCTGAAGAAAAGCAACTAAGATAACTCAGGAGTTAGAGGAGCTAGGTCAGGAGGAAAATTGGAAAGAAGTCAGTGAGCCTTACTTTTTCTTTTTCCTGCTCCCTTTATTCTGCATCAAGTGGAGGGCATAGAGGCAGCATGGTGTCATTAAAAAAAGTATTACCTTTAAAGTTATAAGACCTGGATTCAGTTCTTCTAGTTACTGTCTATGTAACCTTGGACAAGTCATTTCATCTGCTTTGGTCTCAGTTTCCTTATCTATAAAGTGAAGGGGTCAATAAGGTAATTGCTTCTATCTTTAGAATCTATGGAAAAATTACATCTGTGGGACTGTATCTGATATTGTACTTTGATAAACCGTGACTTCATCAGTGTGTAATTCTCTTCACCATTACAGTTCCTCACTCAACCACAATTTCTCACTTAGGACTGCATGTCTGACTTACCCCTTTTTTTCTGATCCTGTATGCCTGAGATGATGTCTTTTATCTACAAGTCATCATTGGCAATATATTGCAAACTGATGATACCATACATGTTTGCATTGATCTTTGAGTCACTTGAAATCCAGTTCTTCTAAGATTATGAAATTTTAAAATATTTTTCAAATTTAATTGACTTTTTCAATGGATAAAAATCTATTTTTTCCCTCTCATGAGTCCCCCTCCCACTAAAAAGAGAAAAACAAAACCCCTGTAACGAATGTGTAGTCAAGCAAAACAAATTCATCCATTGGCCATGTAAAAAATATCTATCTTTATGTATCTCTCTCTCTCTCTGTCTCTCTGTCTCTCTGTCTCTCTGTCTCTCTCTCTCTCTCATCTATCATTCTGCATCACTTCTTTTTTAGAGGATTGGTAGCAAGAATCATTAGTTTTCTGGAATTGTGGTTGATCATTGCCTTGATCAGAATTCCGAAGTCTTTTGAAATTGTTTCTCTTTACCATGTTGTTATTGTTGTATGAATTGTTCCACTGGTTCTGCTCACTTCTCCATCACTTCATACAGTTTTCCCAGGTTTTTTTTGGAAACTGTTCTTTTTACTAATTCTTATGACACAATAGTATTCCATTGCATCCATGTAACCATAGTTTGCTTAGCCATTTTCCAACTGATGGGCATCCCTTTAGTTTCAATTTCTCTACCACTACAAAAAGAGCTGCTATAAATATTTTTGTACATGTGGGTCATTTTCTTCCTTCTTTGATCTCTTTGGGGTATAGGCTTCATATTGGGTATGACTGGGACAAAATGGATGCACAGTTTAGTAACTTCTTGGACCTAGTTTTAAACTGCTTCCCAGAATGGCCAAAGGGATTCACAGTTCTACCAAAAATATACTAACTTCCTGTTTTCTCACAGCCCCTCCAACATTTGTCATTTTCCATTTTTATAAACTTTGTTAATCTGTTGGGTATGATACAGAGTCTCAGAGTTGCTTCATTTCATATTTCTCTAGTTATTAATGATTTGGAACATTTGTCTTTTGTATGACTATTGATAGATTGGTTCTCTTCCTTTGAAAACTGACTGTATCCTTTGACCATTTACCATTTGGGAAATAGCTCTTATTCTTATAAATTTGAATCAATTTCTTATCTGTCTTGGAAATGAGATCTTTAACAGAGAAATTTGCTATAATGATTCCCCCCCCCCCAGTTATTTACTTCCTTTCTAATTTTAGCTAAACTGGTTTTGTGCAAAAACTTTTTTTTTCAGGTCACTTAAACTTTATTTACTTCATTTTCTTTTTTTAAAAAAATTATTAATTTGTTTGCTTATTTTTAGTTTACAAGATTCAATTCCATAGTTCCTTGAGTTTCAAATTTCCCTTCCCTCCCTCTCCCCACCCCCCACGACAGCATATAGTCCAGTATAGGATCTGCAAATACTTTCACATTAGACATTAGTCAGGTTACAAAGGAGTATTGTACTAGATGGAATGAAAAATGGTAAAGAGGAAATAAAACCAAACAATGAAAAGAAAAAGATCAAGTAGTTTTCTTCCATCAGGATTCAGACTCAGTTCTTTCTAGTTATTTTTCTGGGTGTAGACATCTCTTTCCTTCATGAGTCTTTTGGGATTGACTTATATCACTGCATTTCTGAGAAGAGTCCAGTCTCTCATAGTTGGTCATCACACATACGTTGTGTCTATGATTGTATGCAAATTTCTCCTGGTTCTACTCTTCTCACTCAGCATCAGTTTGTATAAGCCTCTCCAGGTAAATATAAAGTCTGTCTGCTCCTTGTTTCTTATAGCACAGTAGTATTCCATTACATGCATATACCACAACTTGTTTAGCCATTCCCCAATTGATGGGCACCCCTTTAATTTCCAGTTCTTTGCAACCACGAAAAGAGCTGCTATAAATATTTTTGTACATATGCGTCTTCCTCCCACTTCTATGATCTCTTTGGGATATAACCCTAGAAGTGGTATTGCTGGGTCAAAGGGTATGAAATTATTTATAACCCTTTGGGCATAATTCCAGATTGCTCTCCAGAATGGTTGGATAAGTTCACAACTCCACCAGCAATGCGTTAGTGTTCCAATTTGCCCACATCCTCTTTAGCATTTGCCATTTTCCTGTTTTGTCATCTTAGCCAATCTGACTGGAGAGATGTGGTACCTCAGAGTTGTTTTGATTTGCATTTCTCTAATCGATAGTGATTTAGAGTATTTCTTCATATGCTTATAGATATCTTTAATTTCTTTCTCTGAAAACTGCCTGTTCATATCCTTTGACCATTTATCAATTGGGAAATGACTTGTATTCTTACACATTTGACTCAATTCTCTATATTTTAGAAATGAGTCCTTTATCAGAGACATAGGTTGTAAAAATTTGTTCCCAATTTCCCACCTCCCTCTTGATATTGGTTACATTGGCTTCGTTTGTACAGAAGCTTTTCAATTTAATATAATCAAAATTATCCATTTTGCATTAAAAAATTTAAATATATATAA